>CAWUFW010002447.1:726250-1452500 GCA_963921515.1 Calotriton arnoldi
CAGGCTCTGCTCCTCTCGGAGACGGGGTAGGCTCCCGCTCTCCTTCCGTCACGACGCTGCCTCGCCTCCAGCCGCGCTACGATTGGCCGGCAAGCAACTTCCTGGACCTGGTCCCGCCTCAAACCAGGCAGCTCACCTGACTCCCGGGGACCCGCTCGTGGTGCGGCGCTTCGAAACACGGCACCGAAATGCGGGGTGGGCTCCCGCTTTTACCCTGCCCTCCGGGGCCGGGCAGAATTCGGATCGGTCCCAGAGGCAGTCGCTTCAGTCCCCGGCTCTCGGTAGGTCCATCGCTGAAGCGATTCCTTCTCCTTCCTTATTCTTTCTTCTCTCGCTGCGAGGAGGGGGGGTTTGTGCCTGCCTGGGCCTGTTGCCCCCTATTTATCCCCCCCTCGCCTCATCCGCTCGCCCCCGGATTGGGGGGGTTCGCGCTTGCCCTGGGGCGACCAATTCTGGTCGCCCCCTTTCGAGCGGGCTATTCAAATGTGCGGGAGAGGAGCTTCCCGCCTCTGGCCGGCGTTTGGCCCGGGCCCCTAATGGGTTCGGCTTTGCCTCCCCCGGCCCGGGTTACAACTCTGAGTTATTAACCCCCGCCGCTCCCCTCCCCAGAGTGATGAGGCTGTCTCTTCCACTCCTCAGGATGCTGCTAAAGGTCCCCCGTGGCCGAGGGACCGCTCATGTGTAGGTGATTAGATGGTGCACTCCTGGCCACACACACTGAGAGCTGCACCTTGAAGCATGGAGGTGCGAGCAGGGGAGGGGGACAGCTGAAAACCATGCACAAAGCTGAGGGAGGAAGGACAGGGAAGAGAGTCTTCAGTTTTAGACACTCAGTCACTCCTAATGGGAAGTCATGCTGCTGACAGGTGTTGGTAATTGACAACTCTGACCTGGCAGAGCTCTAAAGGCAGACATCTGCGATGGCTGACACCATCTCACAGGGAACCTGCTCCGCGGGAACCTGCTCACGTTACCTGGAACAGGTCCTAATGACCTCCCTGACAGGTAGGGTTTCTAATGAGCTCTTCTAACTTGAGCAGTAAATCACCACCGCGGTCCTTCCCTCATTAATGCTAATGCCGCTCAGATGTCACAGCGAGGACCCACTTTAGGAAGTGTGCGCGCAGCGTGGTAGACACGCTACATATCCAGTGTGCTTCGCCTTCCCGCCAGGCAAGATGGCCGCCGCCCCCGCTGCCAGGATGAAGTGAGCTGTCTGTCAGGCCTGGTTATCAGCAGTGTCCCCGCTCAGCCCTGCTGTCTGCACTCCCTCTTGACAAGGCTGAGGGGTCAAAGAGGGACTTTTCATTTTTTATTAGTCACCTGACTAAGGCAGTCAAATGCTGCTTTCTACTGGAATGTAGGGGTGTGCAGCTGAAAGGGTTTCACGTGTAACTAGACAAGACCCTAAGTCACAATGCAAATGCAGGAAAGTCTGTCTGGTGGTCACACCCCAAGGTCCACCCGAATTGGAAAGCAAATGTCAATCAAGGGACCTCTCCTGCAGATTATACATCAATTCTTTGAATAAATTCTCCAAATTCCAAAGTCAATGAGTAGAAGTTCATCATTTTATTATTTTTGAGAACAAGTAATCAAGATAGCATAGGAACTGATCAGCCGACAGGTGTTGTCTCTTATCATGTGCATTGGAACGATCTTACTATATAGTCTGAGTCCTATTAATATGGTTGATGTCTCTTGCACAAGGGAGTTTAACAAATATAGACACTTTCATTTTTAGTATTTTTACTCTTAACCCTTACAATCCACCCCCCAATAAGTTGATACACTATGTTAATGACCTTATAATGCTAAATGTACCAAATTATTACTAGCAAAGAGGTTGCCTGCATGTTAGTCCTCCAGAACGCGATTCTTTGGCCGTTACCTTGCTGTATGTTAATGCGCCTGCTATCACACCATATACACTTTATATTGAAGAATATTACTGATTCTACAGATGTGTTTTTGTGATGTAACAAAACTTGTTTGTACTATAATTAACCTAATGCTCATAATGTATACTTTTTTCCATTCCCCTTTCTCTCTTTGTTATTTCTTTTCTCCTCCTACATGTTTCACCCCTTACTCCGGGCACTTCCCCATTTACCCTTATCTGCACTTCCTGTGGCTTTTCTACGTCTTGTATTTTAATGTCCTCGCACTATGCATTATGATGTAATAATGCTGTACTGTTCAGACTTGAGAAAGCCCTTGGAGGGTTAGCCAGATGGACGAAACACGTGTCGCTGTTCATTTCCTACGCTATCTTGATTACGTGTTCTCAAAACTAATAAAATGATGAACTTCTACTCATTGACTTTGGAGTTTGGAGAATTTATTCAAAGAATTGATGTATAATCTGCAGCAGTTGTCCCTTCATTGACAAATGCTGGTTCCTGCAAGCAGCTTGAAATGTGCGATGGGCTAACCAACGCACTAGGAGTCCTTTTTAGGTCTCGCCTACGCAGCACGCATGCGGTGCATAGGAAAAAGACCTATAGTAATCGCTTCGGCTTTTCAGCCAAAAACGTGCACGCATTGCATTGCTTTCAATGGCAATGCGTGCACGTTTGGCGATTCCCTTGCGGGAGCGAGCTTTGGCAACATATGTTTGCTCGCTCACGCAAGGGAATCGCTGTGTGTTCTCTCGCACTCCCCCCACCCCTCCCACTTGCTAGCCCAGTAGTTTCACTTTTGCTGCCGCGGGGCCGCCTTTGTGTTTCAGCACTTGTTTTTTTTTGTTTTTTTTCAGCGTGCGCGAGTTTGTACTTGTTTCTGTTTGTGACGGTGTGTAGTGAAATAGGAAGTGCATTGATAGTTGACATTAACAAACCTTTTTAAGGATTACGGTGCACAACTTTGAATGTGGCAATTCCAAGGAAGGGATTCACAGAAAAGAATGCATAAATCTGAAAATGATGTACACGAGCCTGGATTTCCATAGATTTACCCATTTCTGGGGGTTCACAATCACTATTCTTTTTTCTCATTTGTTTAATCTGTGCGAAGTAATAAAGTTGCTCCATGAGCTGTGGCCAAGTCTGCATGCACTGAAGATAAGCAACAGCTTAATATGCAAGCATGTGCAGTGTGCAAGCTTGCAAGCTATCAAAATCAGTGGCGTAGAAAGGGTGCAGTGTGCCCTAACGCAAACCCGGAAATATTGACCTCCTAGCATCTGGGTTATTATGACAAGAAGTCCATTAACGGTGGTGCAATGCGCTCCTTGCACCTCTGTGACATTGACGCTTCCTCAACCCTTTCCAGAAAGAGAGACCGCACATTCTAAACCCTTGGAGGTACTTTTCAAAAAATATATATGCAAAAAGACTGTTGCGTACATTGCAGCCAGTGCCGAGCTGACTGACGTCCCTCACGTCTAGGCCCTGGTGCCTTTTCCAAACCCATGCCTGACATGTTGGCACATGACAGCCTAAAGTGGTAAAGCTAGAAATCCGAGAAAGTTTGTAAATTTCCAGATGTACTCCTACTGCCTTACATTTGCTTGCACATTACCGGCCCTTCATGCAGTCATAATGAGTTGTGCATTTGTAATGAATTTTTATTTTCATTCCATCACTCCCAGTAAATGCCAGAATGCATGTGCTTTTCATTTTCAATATGCACTCTCCACCGTTTTTTTAAACTATAATGTAGTTGGCCCCATGGTGTGGAAAGAACCATTGGCAACAGGTTGAGAAGACCATCAAACTTACAACTGTGTTGGTGTTTATTACTTTCCCTGCAGCCACCCACCTGGTTATTGAGATCCATCCCTGGGTTTGCACTTCATGCCCTAAACTCGGGTCTGAGGAAGATCCAGATACTTGCATATTTTTACAATCATGAGTTCTGTCTGCGGGTGTAGATGTTGGCAAAAACGGATACCAGGAGCCAAGAGCCGCCATTCATAGCAGGACATGCCTCCTTTTGTGCAACCAATAGAGTTGGGTGGCAATTACACTCACAAATGTGACGTCATCGTTTTCTTCAGGACACAAGGTGAGGATTTCTCCATCCTTTTAAGTCGGAGAGGCACAAATGGAAGGTCATTCTAAATGAATGTGTTTTAAGTGACATTCAAGAATATAAATTCTGGAGCAACTTCCGATTTTTAAGTAATTAACTTTGAAATTAGTGTTTTTAATCGAACTAACAAATTCATTGAAGCAATAGTAAAGTTGACCTTTGAGAAACATGGAGCTGATCTTCACACGGAGACATTTCTACCTAAAGTAACAGTTCACCTTCCGTTTGTAATGTGCGCTGTATCATTTAGTCACTTGTTATTTTTTGTTTTTCTGTTGGGTTTAATTGTTTTAAAATTAGCCACGTGCAAACTGTATAAGTTGAAGTACTATTGGACATAGAAGGGAATGTAGGAAAAGGCTTAGCTAAGGATACATTCGTTTGTAATTCGGCTATATGACTAAAAACCTAACCGTGGTGCGGATTATATTATCAACATAAACGCCCAGATTTTGATCAACTGTTTACGCTGAGGAGTGTGTGGGACAGCCACAGTATTGTACCTGCGTGTGTGGAACGGCATTATTGGATGCAGGTATTCCTTCAGCATAGTGCTAACGTGGGTGTGACATGGCACTGCATCAGTTACTCATTTACACCCCCTTCCCACATCCACCACAGTACCAACAAGCATTGGCATAGCCAATAGGTCTCGCCTTTGGGATCTTATAAGTGTTTAGTTATCCAGCACAATATCCTTGGTGCAACAACATCAACTGTTGCATGGCTAAACACTTATAAGGTCCCAAAGGCGAGACCTATTGGCTATGCCAATGCTTGTTTAATGTCATCAGGGGTGATATGGGACCATAACCTGGGGCTTTCCTTATTTTGTTAAGGTAGGTTCCTATGGGAGAATATAACAACTGGCCATGTGTATTATGATCCTACTATTTGTATAGCTCGTGAAATTATATATTTTGCTTCTCTTTTTAGGGGTCAATAATATTGTGGTTACTATAAAATGCATTAAAGGTGCTTTTAATTACTTATCTTCAGCACTATCTATTGGTAATATGAGTTGCACAGATGATTTATGCATGCATAAACTAAAACAAATACAGAACACACTTTGCGTCTCACTACTTTTAGGTATTCCCTTCTCTGTTTCCATGGTTCCTGCATCACATGCTTAGCATGTCGGCCATCTTGTGGTGGGCTGGCACTTCATGGCATTGGGAACATTGCTCTCTTGGGGTAAATGGCTTTGAATATGGAGATTCATAGTATTTTCCTGCTGACAACAGCAGCAGTAAGGGTAAGAGAAGACGGCGAGACAAAATAAGGATTGGCGGCAAAGGACAGAGTCAAGGTGATGGCCATTGGATGATCATTTGCGATGAGAAATGTTTTTAACTTTTCTGAAATCTAGGAGTGTGAGAGGTTCACTGATGCCTTCTGTCATGCTATTCCAAAGTTTGAGGCCTTGCACTTAGAAGCCTACGCTTCCACTTCCCTGCATTTTAGTCGTTCGCAATGTGGGTTTTGCAAT
Source organism: Calotriton arnoldi (assembly GCA_963921515.1). Lineage (NCBI taxonomy): Eukaryota > Metazoa > Chordata > Amphibia > Caudata > Salamandridae > Calotriton > Calotriton arnoldi. Next base: position 731,778 of record CAWUFW010002447.1, read on the forward strand.
ATGTAATGGTGGCAACTAAATCACGGTGCATTTTGCCATTACAAATTCCCTTTGAGGATGCAAAGCCTTTCTGCTTCTGTTCTTTTGTTTCATCTCTTTCCTGTGGTGCATGTAGAGGTGGGCGAGCCAGCAAATTAATAGGGAGAGCAGAGCCAAAGGCCTGGCCTGGCTTGGCTCTAAGAGCCAGTACACGAGCTGACCCTTAAACATATGTATCATGTAAATCATGCAACAAACATCATGAAAAAATACTATAGCCTTTTCAAAAATCAAAAAGTTCACTTTTTAAACACCCAGTTTCACCTTAGCACATCAGATTGTATGTCACCACACTGAGAGGAATTCATTTAAAGTGATAGATTTTAAACATGAACTTAGAAACATTTCTGTCCTCCCCACACTGACGAAAAATGCCACCAGTGAATTAAGAGGCGAAACAGTTGTCTTGTGCACCCCATATGTGGCCTAGATTCTTATTATAGAGGGAGCAACATTATAGTCAGTTAAATCAAACATGAGGGGCTGGATTGGTGAGGCATAGGTAGGTGGGTAAGCGAGTGGATATCTTGTCCTACTTTGAGAGCTCCTCTGCTGAAGTGGTCAGTTCAGTGCATACAGGACATTTAAACATAAGGAACCGGAGCCTGGACTTGACTCTGGACATCACTGGCAACCAGTCAAGGCTGCAATGGTCCTAGGACGCTAAACGAGTGGAGCGGTCAGTCTGAAGCTGTGTTTTGAATGTAGTGTCGGTTCTTCTGCCCAATACTAAAGTCATCTTCATGACCAAAGAGAAGGATGCCATTCTTTGCACTTTTCAGCTTGCCTCCACTTCTGGCCAGCCATACTTCCCGGGCACTCAGGCCTTTGGTCACAGCATCAAATGGGCATTTGAGGCCTTGGACTATGAAGTATATTTAAGAGTAACCCACATTGGAGGTTGACGTTTTACAAAATAAGAGAGGGAGTACGTGGATTTTGAAGAATATCAAGAAGACGGGGGACCTTGGGTAACCATGAGGTGATTTTTGCACCATCAAGAAGGCAAACCATTCCCAGTTGGAACTATGAGACTTGGTTCATAACAGGTAGGATACCTCCGACACAAATGGTTTTCTCCAGTTGGCGGCCTGCATCCAACAAAAGCCCTTCCTGGACTTTTTTGCCATTTGCCATTTCAACATTTCTCCACCCACATTAGACTAAAACACTTAGGGGCAGATTTACAAGCCCCTTGCGTCACTTTTACGCTGCCATTGCGTCACTTTTGTGACGCATCGGCAGCGTAAAAAATGCAGCAAATTTACAACGTGATGCATCTAGGGAGATGCGTCACGTTGTAAAGCCCTGCGTCACATTATACCTGCGTCAGGTATAATGTATGCAGGGTGGGCGTTCCCACGCAGGAAGGCCTCGTAAAAGTGACCCAGTGAAATCTACAAGATTTCACTGCGCCACTTTTAGACGCCACTGCGTCAAAACTTACGCCTGCTTGAAGCAGGCGTAAGAAGTGACGCAGTGTAGTGGGAATAGGCCTCAACACGCATTGCTGGAGTTGCGTCGTGCTTGCGACACGACTCCAGCAATGCGTGATCTTCCGCCAACAGATGCGTCAGAATTTCTGACGCATCTGTCAATCCTTGCGCCATAGTGTGCCGTATTGTAAATACGGCGCATCTATGGTGGCGCAAGGGTTTCTGAGGGTGGCGCAGGGAAAGTGACGCATCTATACAGATGCGTCACTTTCTTGTAAATCTGCCCCACAGGATATACCACGCATCTTCCCCATGTAATAAGCTTAAGTAGCAGTCATTCACCAATATGCACATGCCATGAAACTCACAACATGCACCAACACCATTCACACGTTTCACCGCCACAATGCTCACTTAACAGTGACATTCCAAACAGACACAAAATGATTTGACCTACTATTAGAATCTAGAACTTTGATGTTACTTTCTTCACTCTGTTTGAGGTTCTTCTACTATTTAGGTTTCTCTCTATCTCTTCACACCTTTGTAGGGTACTACCACCTTCATTCAATATGTTTTTGATGCTTTTGTCAACAATCCTACTTCCAAAGATGCCCATAGTGACATCATCTCTGCTATGGTGGCCACCATCACAACTCTCTACTTCCAAACTTCTGTTCACGAAATGAAGCCCATCAAACTTCTTCTTTGTCAGTACATTTCCATATATTTTAAAGTGCTTCCCAAACTTAGCCACCCAACTCAAATTCACAAATGACCATCCTGAACTCTTGCTTAATTTTCCCAGGCTTGTTCAACCTTGATAGCATCAGAGGATACCAATTTGTCCCATAAAAACTTTGCATATATGCATTCGGTCATCTTTTATTTAAAAAAAAAAACATTTGACAGAGCTCTTGGTTATGCACGGTAAAAAAATAGTCTCCGCTGCCTTCCTTCAAGCAATTACTGATCACAGTCCTAACTGATGGAGTTCTTTCACTGCCATGTTCAAACATTCCACCAAGCAATTTGCTTGTGGGCGGTTCAAAGCAACCCTGCGATGTCAGAGTCCTTTTTTGTCCAACATGGTCCTCTGAGCCTGTGGAAAAATAATCTAACGAAACAATTGTGAGCCGCTAATCTGCTAGAAGCATACCAAAGCTGCCCATTACATTAACCGCCAAAGTCCACCAATTTCTGAGTGACGCACTACTCGTAACATCGGTGAGTTCCCCCATTGAAAGCTACATTTTTCACAACTCCTTACTCATTTTCCAATATCTGCATCTATACCAAGACATTAGTTAGCCCTTCTCTTGGTTCCTGACCTACCAAAATGTCCCAGGTGAGCTGATTCCACCAACTTGCATCTTAGTGACACAAAGGGCACAAACACATCACTTCTCATGACTAAATCAGTTTTTACCACTATTTGATTTCATGCCTTGGCAAAAGATTGCACTCCGTGTATATTATTTCACAATAACTATCCTTCTTAACAAATAATTTGATCAAATTCAGCAGCTCATCTTTCTGACATTCAGGCTTCTACTCTGCCTCGTTTACGATTTCTGGCAAAAAAGATACCCAATGTACCCACTCTATGTTACATTCTCCTTCCGCATCATCACCATTCACAATCGCTATTTCACATTCAACATCACTACATGTTGCATTTCCTAGTAACTTTATGAATAAATGATGCCAGCAGTCTATCTGGGCATTATATTTCCCCTGAATGTAACTTGAGAACAAAGTCATACACTTGAGACTTCAAACTAGCCTTGTCTCCCTGTACTATGAAACTGATTTCCTGTCCACATTTCATTTTTTAAATCTTTCGAGATGGTAGTACACCTCACCTCTGTGTCAACCATATCTTTCTGAGAATACTGAGGACATGCAGCTGATTCTGTCATTAGACAAAAGGTCCTTCGGTATAGAAGTTTAATTTCCAAAACTGTCTGACTAAAGTTCTCTTGTGGATGCAATCTAACCACTTAAAATGCAACACAGACAAAATGGAGATCTTGTGATTTGGGAAGTCCAACTGCTTCTCTCCACTTCAATGGTGGCCATACTCTCCCCCCCACCAAAGTGGAACTAGCATGAAGTCTAGGAGTAAAGTTTGACCCCTCACTCTCCTTCCACCCCCATGACACCTCACTCTCCTTCCACCCCCATGATACCTCACTCTCCTTCCACCCCCATGACCCCTCACCCTCCTTCCACCCCCATGACCCCTCACTCTCCTTCCACCCCCCTGCTCTTGCTGTGGCTGGGACATGCTTAATACTTAATTAAATCCCTAAGAAAGTTTTTCGATTTCCTCCCATTGGCCGCCAGACAAAAAATTGCTTTTGCCCATATTTCCTCCAGACTCGATTACTGTAACTGTCTCTGTGCAGGATCCTTAAATATATACTCCACAAACTTCAGATGGTGCAACACGCGGCAGCCAGACTCTTGCTGAAACTCCCCAGACAGAGTTCTGCTTCCGCTGCTCTAAAGACTTTGCATTGGCTACAAGTACATAAAAGGATCCTTTTCAAGATCCTGGAACTGGTCTTTAGAGTTTTCTAAGCCACAGGTCATAAATACTTGACGGCCAGAGTCATGCACCATAGAACCCAAAGAACCTTAAGGTCCTCACACATGAATCTCCTTACGCCCCCTCATTCACACTGAAAACCCGAAGTGGCACCTCCTTCTCGGTACTAGTATCCAAGGCATGGAATCCGCTCCCCAGCCCTTCGCAGTTCATTGAATCGAAAGCCCTCTTCAAAAAGCATTTAAAAACCTGGCTCTTAGTTCTTGGCTGCCGATGCACTCTGTCACTCCCTTATCTAGTTAACCTCTTTTCCTCTCTTTTCTGTTGCCTCTCATCTGGGTTTTTCGGTTTTATATTTGTGGCACCAGGATGCTCCCTGGGAGTGGCAGTGTGCTTTAGAAGTGGATAATTCATTCATTCATTCAATACCAGAAAGGGATGGGTGGAATACATGATGCCAGAGATCCAACCTTAGCTTCCACCCAGAACCCCCCATGTGTTCTACATTCACCATATTCTCACCATGTGGACTACAGGCCAAGCAAACATTCACATTAGACTTATACACAGGACCCTACAGCACGGTGTCTCAGAGGAAGGACCACACGTGTTCTTCTTTGTGCGTCATCTGCTTGGAATGGTCCCTCAGGAAGTCCCACGTCCACATGTGAGTGGATCCTGAATCTCCACAGCTGCATGAATCCTCTCTTAGGATTACCTTGGGAATGGGTCAAAGGGCACTGATAGATGGAAAAGGACAAGAATGTTTGGCGTGTTAGGTTTAGCTTCAGCAGGATGTCATCCCAGACGCTACAAAGGCAGTTTTAGTCTCACGTCTAGGGTGAAGGTTGAATTGGTGTAGCCCTATAACGCTGATGGCGCCCATGAAATGTTGCAGTAGGTCATAACTTGTTGCTGGACATTTGAAGAGCACGTGGGCCTTGGTTGGTGAATAAGTGTTTTAAGGTCAACTGATGATGAAGCCAGCATGGGATCTTTGTCCACAGAAGGTTGTGATCATGTCCATCAAGATTTGGAGCATCGATTGGTCAAGTTAAGGTGCGTGAAGGTGCAATGAGGTAATCTGTGCATGTGAATTTGACGAAGGGGTTGATAGTGTGAATTAGTTCCAGAGTTTGTTGAAGAAATTCTGAATTTTTTAGGCTAGTAACGACGTGCAACATGCCTGGGAGTAAAAAGGCAGAGCTTTGTTGAGGTCTTGCCTCGGTTTTATGTCACTTGGTCTGTAAGTAGAAACCTTGTTTGTGCTATGAGCTGTTGTGGTTGATGGTGGAGAAAATGAAGGTTCAGAATGTCCAGAAGAGAGCACTGGCATCTGCTGATGTTGTTGAGAGATGTGAGTGTGTGATGATGGTGGTAGAAGGCGATCACCATCACAGTGTGGGTGGTAGATTTGTATTCAGAGAAATAATGTTTGGTTGGTGACCCTTTATAAAGCTTGCCAAAGATTGGACTTAAGAATTTATTTATCGCTCACCACCAAAGAGTCAGGAAAGTGGGGTGTGTGCCCTTTGACCTCGCCACTACTCATGAATGCCCCTAAATACAGATACATGCTTCATGTTCTTTGCACCAGTAAAAGGTGAGAAGTTTCACATCTCATGAGGGCAGTCCTTGGTCTCCCACCATATTTGCTGGGGATCCATGTGTCAATCACTACAGATGTCTGTACTGGCAAAACATCTCCAACCAACAGGTGCAAACACTAGAACACTACATCTTGTGGCAAATATCTTACACTTTAGTGAATTTGTAGTGTGCCCGTTCCTAAGGAAAACGTAATCCCTATCAAAGTGTTCACTTTTATAGTGAAAATTAAAGAAAATACACATGGATCACATAATAAACAAGCCTTGTACACTAGCGCACACTAGCATGTGACAGAAGTTACACAGAGCAGTAGAGAAGTAATGCAATTGCTAAACTGCTATGTTTTAACTATTCAGACTTAGTAACGAGCAGGAAGGTGCAGCTGTATGAGGCAACCACTTCTCTTGTTAGGTTATGTTTAAATATATCTACCTGCCTACCTTCCTAGTTGTCTACCTGCCTACCTACCTAGCTGTCTGCCTACTGCCTATCTACCTGCTTACCTACCTACCTACCAGCCTACCTATCTACCTACCAGCCTCCCTACTGACCAGCCTACCTACCTGCCTGCCTACCTACCTACCTGTCTTCCTACCTACTATCCTACCTTTCTACCTACCAACCAACCTGCCGAATTACCTACCAGCCTACCTACGTAACTGCCTACCTACCTAGCTGCCTACCTGCCTACCTATCTGCCTACCTACCTGCCTACCGTCCCACCTACCTGCCTACCTTCCTACAAGCCAACCTACCCACCTACCTGCCTACCTACCTACCAGCCTACCTATCTACCTACCAGCCTCCCTACTGACCAGCCTACCTACCTGTCTGCCTACCTACCTACCTGTCTTCCTACCTACTATCCTACCTTTCTACCTACCTACCAACCTGCCTAATTACCTACCAGCCTACCTACGTAACTGCCTACCTACCTAGCTGTCTGCCTGCCTACCTATCTGCCTACCTATCTGCCTACCTACCTGCCTACCGTCCCACCTACCTGCCTACCTTCCTACAAGCCAACCTACCCACCTACCTGCCTACCTACCTACCTGCCTACTTACCTACCAGCCTACCTACCTACATTCCTAGTTCATGTTGTAATGTAATGTAGTTAGCCACTGCATATTTGCATTAGTTCTTCCTGGGGAAACATCTCCCACAGAACTCAGGACAGTCATTTAGGCTTTAATGCATTCCATTTAATTTCTGCTGCAGATATTTTAAACCACAAAAGGCGAATAAAGTGGCATTTTTCAGGGGAAATGGAGCACTCCAGCAAAGAATGGTTTGCCTCGCGCCAGGAGCAGTCTCGCCTTACCTGCTGCGAAGGTAAATTACCAGAATATTGAGTCAAAAATATCGTGCTACAAAAATAGAAAAATGCGGTGAAGGTAAACTTATCTAGGTAAGTGTACATCAGTGGCGGCAAAGATGGTGCGCATTCCATGGGAGTCGCACGTGAGAAGAACGCCCTTTTAACACTCGCTTTCCTGCATCGTAGCCGTACGCAATGTGGGTTTTGCGATATGTTACGGTGGTAACTAAATCACGGTGCACTTTGTCCATTACAAATTCCCTTCGAGGATGCAAAGCTTTTCTGCTTCTGGTCTTTTGTTTCCCTCCTTTCCTGCGGTGCATGTAGAGGTGGGCGAGCCAGGAAACGAATAGGGAGGGCCGAGCCAAAGGCATGGCCCGGCTTGGCTCTAAGAGCCGGTGCACGAGCCGACCCTTAAACATATGTATCATGTAAATTATGCAACAAACATCATGACAAAATAATATAGCCTTTTCAAAAATCAAAAATGTAACTTTTTAAACACCCAGTCTCACCTTAGCACATCAGATCATATGCCACCACACTGAGAGGAATTCATTTAAAGTGATAGATTTTAAACATGAACTTGGAAACATTTCTGTCCTCACCACACTGACGACAATGCCACCAGTGACTTAAGAGGCGAAACAGTTGTCTTGTGCACCCCATTTGTGGCCTAGATTCTTATTAAAGATGGAGCAACATTATAGTCACATCACATCACAGACTCAGGTGTTCAAAGGTGCTCTACTATGTGACAACGAAGAAGAAGGAAGTTCGGTGAAATAAAATTGTTGCCTAGGATCGCACAATTTGCGAGCAGGGCAGCTGCTGGGATTGATCCCAAGTGTTCACGTTTCACATTATGCAGTTCACCACTAGACTGGTATCTCTTCTCATGTTTTCCATCAAAGGTCACCGCTTTGTTTCTCATTTTTGGCTCATGGGTAATGTCAGGCAGAAGCCACATGAAAGCTCGGCTCGTGTGGGCTTGACGGTCCAAGAGCCCGAGCTGAGCCAGCGTTGGTCATCTGGCGCGAGCTTTTAGTGGCTAGCCCCCGTCTAGGTCATGCTAATGTGGGCGTTCTCCCCATGTCCGTTTACTTGTCTCAACACTGAAAACATATCTGGGGTAAACTGAAGGCTTTTGCTGTTTTCTGTGGCTGTCCATTCTGTTCAAAGCGCTTCGAGGCGCTTTTAACTTTGGGATGTATTGCCCGGCGGACTTTGCCAAATTGTATACTTACAAACTCTATTGGGCAGCGGAGCCCATGCATACACTACTTAAAAGCCACATTTAAAATAGAATGTGGGGGGTACTAAGAGGAGTTGCCCCTCATCAGATATAATCGGGGCAGTTGAATGGTTGAAAGCTTCTAGAAGCCGGGACGAAGAGTGTCCTCACAAACAGGCAGCTCCGGGATTTCCACGGTAAAATGCAGCTCTGCTTAAATTACTTGTTGATTTTTGTTTACTTTTCGGAGCATTTTTAATTAAATATCGCCGGAAGGAAAAGATGCTGGCATTGGTCTCAGTGCGGTGTGAATGTCCTTTCTTATATTAAAGATGCTGCTGGCCGCCTGTCTCAGGTCCCACGGGCGGAGCTGGGAGGGGAGGCGCCGCAGCTCTCATATCCAAGTGTGCTACGAAGTGCTGGCGCATAGCACCACCATTGGCAACACTCCCCACCCCACCACACATAGCATTGCATGCATGCTAATAAATAAACACACCACACATTTTCTGTTTGGGTAAAATTGCTGCAGGTTTATTACATACACCGTTATGTAATATGGTGGGTTATCTTACGGCGAGTCCAAGGGCAGGCAACCCCCTGGGCCGCCTGCCCGCCTGATGAGCCAAGCAGCACTGGGGCGAACCCCATCTGTGCTGCCCCTTCTGGTGATCCTCTTCCCGGATCACGTGACACATGGTCCCTTATTACTCACTCCCCTTTCAGGGCGGAGCGTAGCAAGGCAAGCCCCCGGTTGTTCAGGCCCACAACCGCCCGAAGGACTAACGGGGCGCCGACACGGTTTTCCAGGAACCTCCCATGAGGCTCCTGGGATTTGGCTCTGGCACCCCTATGGTGCCGCGCAGAGGTACCCTTCTGTACCCATTTGCTTCCAGATCGCCCTGTAACTCCGCCTGCAACGAAAAAAGACAACATTACAACATTCTCTGCCTCCTGCCTGCCACGAACCACGCCGGGTAAGCGGTAGGGTGGGAGACGGCGTGTCCGGCGCGCGAAAGAGGACGTCCAGATGGTGGGGGAGGCATATATACCCCTCCCCCTGTCCTCGCGCACAGGAAGTGACGCTCGCCTTGCGCGCCGCCACAAAAAAGGGGGGACTCCTCCCTCAGTCCCTGCCCATAAGGGGGTGTGGGGTGCCCCGCTGGCACTAGAGGGCTGCCCTCTTTAGTGGCCCCCTGCGGGGGCCTCGGACAGCCGCATAGCACCACCATTGGCAACACTCCCCACCCCACCACACATAGCATAGCATGCATGCTAATAAATAAACACACCACACATTTTCTGTTTGGGTAAAATTGCTGCAGGTTTATTACATACACCGTTATGTAATATGGTGGGTTATCTTACGGGCGATCCAAGGGCAGGCAACCCCCTGGGCCGCCTGCACGCCTGATGAGCCAAGCAGCACTGGGGCGAACCCCATCTGTGCTGCCCCTTCTGGTGATCCTCTTCCCGGATCACGTGACACATGGTCCCTTATTACTCATGCCCCTTTCAGGGCGGAGCGTAGCAAGGCAAGCCCCCGGTTGTTCAGGCCCACAACCGCCCGAAGGACTAACGGGGCGCCGACACGGTTTTCCAGGAACCTCCCATGAGGCTCCTGGGATTTGGCTCTGGCACCACTATGGTGCCGCGCAGAGGTACCCTTCTGTACCCATTTGCTTCCAGATCGCCCTGTAACTCCGCCACAGCTCAGGAGGTGGCCACCGTCGCCGCAAGCGCCCCCCACCAAAACAGCTATCGTCTTACCTGCAACCTCTCAACTCTAGAGCCTCCTGCAAGTCCAGAAGGAAGAGATCCATCCCTACTGGTGATATATGAACCCCATCTATATCACAATAGCCCTTGACGTTAGCCTGGATCAGCTGGCGTCTGATGAAACAAAAGGCCCTTTTAGCCTGTGAACATGTGCCAAGAACTATTCACCCCATGCGGGAAAGTTCCACTGCATCACATGACTCAGCCCCGTGTCAACTCTGGACGGTTTCAGACACCATGGCTCACATTGCCCCATCTATTTGCTGATCTCACCTAGTTGCCGTCCTTCTAGCACTGTATGTGCCTGAACACCTGTGTCCCCAATCTATGGGACAGCAGCCCACCCTATAGCTGCCGTCCTTCTAGCACTGTATGTGCCTGAACACCTGTGTCCCCGATCTATGAGACCGCAGCCCACCCTATAGTTGCCGTCCTTCTAGCACCGTATGTGCCTGAACACCTGTGTCCCCAATCTATGGGACAGCAGCCCACCCTATAGCTGCCGTCCTTCTAGCACCGTGTGTGCCTGAACACCTGTGTCCCCAATCTATGGGACGACAGCCCGCCCTATAGCTGCCGTCCTTCTAGCACCGTATGTGCCTGAACACCTGTGTCCCCAATCTATGGGACAGCAGCCCACCCTATAGTTGCCGTCCTTCTAGCACTGTATGTGCCTGAACACCTGTGTCCCCAATCTATGGGACAGCAGCCCACCCTATAGTTGCCGTCCTTCTAGCACTGTGTGTGCCTGAACACATGTGTCCCCAATCTATGGGACAGCAGCCCACCCTATAGCTGCCGTCCTTCTAGCACCGTGTGTGCCTGAACACCTGTGTCCCCAATCTATGGGACAGCAGCCCACCCTATAGTTGCCATCCTTCTAGCACCGTGTGTGCCTGGACACCTGTGTCCCCATCTATGGGACCGCAGCCCACCCTATAGTTGCCGTCCTTCTAGCACCATATGTGCCTGAACACCTGTGTCCCCGATCTATGAGACCGCAGCCCACCCTATAGTTGCCGTCCTTCTAGCACCGTATGTGCCTGAACACCTGTGTCCCCGATCTACGGGACAGCAGCCCACCCTATAGCTGCCGTCCTTCTAGCACCGTGTGTGCCTGAACCCCTGTGTCCCCGATCTATGAGACCGCAGCCCACCCTATAGCTGCCGTCCTTCTAGCACCGTATGTGCCTGGACACCCGTGTCCCCAATCTATGGGACAGCAGCCCACCCTATAGCTGCCGTCCTTCTAGCACCGTATGTGCCTGAACACCCGTGTCCCCAATCTATGGGACAGCAGCCCACCCTATAGTTGCCGTCCTTCTAGCACCGTGTGTGCCTGAACACCTGTGTCCCCCATCTATGGGACAGCAGCCCACCCTATAGCTGCCGTCCTTCTAGCACCCTGGGTGCCTGAACCCCTGTCTCCCCCATCTATGGGACAGCAGCCCACCCTATAGCTGCCGTCCTTCTAGCACCGTGTGTGCCTGAACCCCTGTCTCCCCCATCTATGGGACAGCAGCCCACCCTATAGCTGCCGTCCTTCTAGCACTGTATGCGCCTGAACCCCTGTCTCCCCCATCTATGGGACAGCAGCCCACCCTATAGCTGCCGTCCTTCTAGCACCGTGTGTGCCTGAACCCCTGTCTCCCCCATCTATGGGACAGCAGCCCACCATATAGCTGCCGTCCTTCTAGCACCGTGTGTGCCTGAACACCTGTGTCCCCATCTATGGGACAGCAGCCCACCCTATAGCTGCCGTCCTTCTAGCACCGTGTGTGCCTGAACACCTGTGTCCCCAATCTATGGGACAGCAGCCCACCCTATAGTTGCCGTCCTTCTAGCACTGTATGTGCCTGAACACCTGTGTCCCCAATCTATGGGACAGCAGCCCACCCTATAGTTGCCGTCCTTCTAGCACTGTATGTGCCTGAACACCTGTGTCCCCAATCTATGGGACAGCAGCCCACCCTATAGCTGCCGTCCTTCTAGCACTGTGTGTGCCTGAACACCTGTGTCCCCATCTATGGGACAGCAGCCCACCCTATAGCTGCCGTCCTTCTAGCACCGTGTGTGCCTGAACACCTGTGTCCCCCATCTATGGGACGGCAGCCCACCCTATAGCTGCCGTCCTTCTAGCACTGTGTGTGCCTGGACACCTGTGTCCCCAATCTATGGGACAGCAGCCCACCCTATAGCTGCCGTCCATCTAGCACCGTGTGTGCCTGAACACCTGTGTCCCCATCTATGGGACAGCAGCCCACCCTATAGCTGCCGTCCTTCTAGCACCGTGTGTGCCTGAACACCTGTGTCCCCCATCTATGGGACGGCAGTCCCCTTGTTAGGTGACCACTCCCACAACCCACCTGCCTACTTTGGCTATTAGGGCCAGAAGGATTATCCTTAACATTTGAACAGTCCCTTTGCTGTCTAAATCATGACGCACCGGAATGTTCATAACTAGAAGTATGTGAAAATGAGCCAGGGTGCCATCCTGCCCTTGCCATGCATCCCTTATTCCTTATGGGAATTTGGCCCGCTCAGCTCCCTCAGTGGTGGTACCCCCTAGGCTTACCAGCTTAGAGAATCTGTCTGATTTAATACAGTACGCACTGTCTGCAATGTGGTGCCTAACACTAAGGATTGCTAAGTCCTACTTTACCCCCATCCTAGCATACTCCCAGATAAGGGGGGTGGGGGGGGTTCACACTGCCCACCCTGAGCAGCCCCAGCGGTAAAAAATTACCTGCTCCGTAAAATGTTAATTTTTGTTGAACACTGGACGTGCCAAATGTTCTTTTTGCATAGTAGCCTTTTGTGCTTGACACCCTGTTATCCTCTTTATTGGAACAGCAGCACGCCAAGTTGGCTGACAGCGTCCACGCCCAGCGTGGCTAATATAACTGACCGTGCGGGGCTTTTGAGCTTAACTGCAGCAACAGGTCACCTACCCTTGGGGTGCCCTTACTTCGCCCCGTTGATCAGACAATTGCACAGACCCTTATGATTGCTAAATCCTGGTGAACACCTTATTGGTGTCAAATCTGGTTTGAACCATATATGTATTGTGCCACTATATATATGTATTGTGCCTCACCCTTTCCTGTTGTGGCAACTTACGCAGCGCACCCCGCTTGCTTAACTGCAGTCGGATCACAGATGCCAGTTACCTGCTAACCATCTCTGACCCTGGATGCTTAAACTCGCAAAAGTGTCGAAATCCCATATTCCCAGTTTCATGTTTAGCTGCAGTACACCTTCAGTGGATCCCCAGTAATTTAAGTGCTTTAACACCCTTTTCCCCAATTTGTGGGACAGCAGCACCCTAGTTAGATGACCGCTTCCACAACCAGCCAATCTACTGGGGCTACCAGGGCAGGGAATATAGTACATGTCCGACGCAACCCGAAACCTGCCCGTAGAGCAGGGTGCCCATACTCTGTTGCAGTTGCCCAGACATTTGCACCGGCCCTTTGGCTTGCTTACTAAAGCTCGATCCCGTGACCCTTGGAGCTCAATCCAGCTGTAGACCTATTTCAGTTTGTTATCAAAAGAATTGGTTCTGCTACATTGCCTGGCCTCCTAGCCCGCAAGCACCCTCGTCTGACAGCAGGCTATCTGCTGTGTCGCCCGTGCAATGTCCGCACCCTGGCGCAAGACGTCCCATTCTATACCTCTACTAACAGACTACCTTCAGTGAGGCTGGAGTGAACGGATGTATGTTGTGCCTCTGACCATAAGAACCTTGGTTTGCTTTGGCAGGGATAAAATTGTCGCATCTGTCACACTCAAAATAGTGTCAACGTGCAGTTCTTTTGCATTCTACACTGCAGAGTGTGCCTGGTACGATCCTAGACACCCCTTGTGTGCCAACCCGCTTTGACCCAAGATGCAAAGCACAGACCCGGTACACTTGGTTACCCCGGACTTAATTGCCCTCCACCAGAATCCATGTGTAGGGGTAGCTGGTCCCTAATTTAATTCCTAGTAGTCTATGTGTTATGCCATACTCCTTTTATGCCCTTTTCAAAGCAGTTAACCCGCTCACACACGAGACCCGCTGGTAGCAAGTCCAGTATAACCTGTACATGGAATTTAAATTTACCTACCAACTGCACTGAGGGCAAGCCACACTCACTGCTACTGGTGTCTGACTAATCGGCCCTTGGAGGCCTTAGCAATACTGCCCGGTCAGCAAGTACGCCCACTGTACAGTTGTCATTTAATAACTCCTGGCGCTGACAACCGCAGGTGCCCAATACCGGGCTGTGTGTATGCGGCCCAGGAACCTAAGCAATAGGCTTGGTGTGGATGGGTTGTTAACAATGCCTGGCAATAAGTGTAATACCTTTGACAAACCTCTCCTGACCAGCATCTATATCATTCTTAAACATATTTACTGGTTTTGCCACATGGCACTCTTCTGGTTGGTGATACGGAACCTCCTACCCAGCATAACTGACAGTCTCGCGTTGCTGTCACACCACCTGTGTCCCTTGAATCACCCTCCATCCTCCTGTGTCACCTAACCTCGGTTCTAGAGTGCACTTCGCACCATTGACCAGACAATTCCGCAGACCTCTTTGATTGCTAGACCCTGGTGAACACATCAATGGTGTCAAATCTGGTTTGAAACAATATATGTATGGTGCCCACTATTGGAGACAACTCACCCCTTTGTGGAGTGACAACCACACAGGTGCCTACACAAGTCACCCAACAGACAAGGTGGCCCTGACTACCTTGTGTTCTGGTGCCAGATTTGGAAAGAGCCTTGCCTTCACTTGCTGCCCCCTGGGAAACACACAATGCCCGTGCTCTGGCCGCAACGCGGCGATGCCCTCGTGTAGCACCGAACCCCTGGTCAAATAAGAGTGCCAACTCCAACTACTTAAACCTACACCTTGACCATGGGTGGAGTCTAGCTCTCCCCAAACTTCTGCTGGTGTAACCCACGGTCACGCCTCCTGTTCAGTTCAATTTAGTAATTTATGGCACTGACAACCACAAGGGCCTAATACTGGGCTGTGTAAATGCGGCCCCGGGTGACCTTAAACAATCGGCTTGGTGTGGATGGGTGCGAACATTACCTGGCTGAAGTGCAATCTCTTTGACAATCAGTCCTGACAAGATGTGCCCATGCAGGTAGAAGAAAGAGTTATCCAGCCCGCCTTACTTCCTGTCCCAGTTATCTGAGTAAATTAGTGAAAGATGCACGTTTGAACTGGTAGCTGATACTGTTACTTACGCCTGCAAATGCTCTGCTCAGAGCGGCCCGCTAGACAATGGCTTCCATTGAAAGGCGGTGCCAACCGACCTCCAAGCACTTAAGGCGGTACCTCTGAGTAGGGCTCTAATCTAACAGATGCCCCTTGCATCGGATACCGCATCTGGCTGAAAGCCGCTCAGTGCTACTGATGCCTTGGCGCCTCTTGACCCACAGCCAGCTCACCCTGATACAATCTGCTTGTGACTGGTACTCAACAGTGCGGCGAAAGCACGAGACAGCCTAGCCTGACCTTAGCTCTTCACCAGGCTCCCACACAAGAGCCCTCCACAAACCTTGTGCCCTAAAACATTCGCCCTGTGAGGCGGTTGCGAATGGACTGCAAACAACTCCTAGGACTTCTCTACCAATGTTGTAAATGGACTTTCTGGTTGGCTAGGGTATGCACCTAAGCCTGGCCGAACCCACCTCTCTAGTCAGGAGAAGGGAGTACACACTTAAGCTGACACCTGCCCACCCCCTAGGTGGCTAGGCAGAGACTTTGGCTTATCCCAGAGGCAGTGTAAATTTAATGTGCCAACCGCACTCCCACAGTGGCACATTAGAGAAGAGACTCCATACCAGGTTATTTTAATTACCCTTCGTATCGTCCATACAAGAGAAATTTAGTTCCATCTGCCCCTATTACCCTGTGCTACCAAACCTTCTCATGACATCACAGGGATTACATAACTCACTAGGTCCATCGGGCCACCGTCCTACAGCTCAGTTAGCACAACTGCAAATGGGACCATTACACTAATCAACACCACCAATCAACTGAAATCAACCATACCCCCCTGTAAAACAGGTAACTGTGTGTAAAACCCAGCCATATCCAGACGAAACCAATCGAAGCAGTTTATCTGGGGCATTGTAGAGACGTATCAGATACTAGACAACCTGTCCCTTCTATCTGAAACTCGATAATCATTAACAGAATGCCAAGTGACTTAAAAAGAGGCATATCAACTGTAACAGCTCCACGCGGTGCAAAGGCTCTTGCTATAAGAAGGAACCTCAAATACGGTGCTTTCTTTACCTGCCTTCGCATAATCTGAAAACTCTGAAACTGCAGCCATGAAGGCTAATTAAATGAAGACCACTGAACCGAGGCAACTCCTCAGGAGTTTGTCCTCGCAAAGCTGAAGTCATGAGACAATCCACACCTTTCGGGGTAAACTCCATGTGCTTGCGAAGAACACATTCCCTTATCAAATTGGCGCCAACCAAGTACCAGTTTCTTTTTATTCTTCTCAACCTGTGAGAGCAAAACTAACACCAACGGTCGCACAACCGGCGCGCACTACCTATCTTGCATGGGCAATCTGGACACATACACCTTAGTAACCATTACGCCTGGTGGGGAGCGGCACTCTAATGCCAAGAAAGGTGCTGATGTGAACATCGCCTTACCTGAGCAAGCATGAGAATTGCGACTATTATAATTACTTCCTAGAGCAACACATTCAAAATCCGTTTGCGCTGTCATGCTAGGGGAAATTGTCGCATTCCCGGACCCTAGCTGAAACGTATCGACCAGTAACCCAAAGTACCAAAGGCTATTCAGTACCACCCGAACGAGGAAGGATTGGTCCAAGTTTGGAGCTTCAGCACACACATGCGCGCCGTCGCTTGGTCGGTCAGCCTCACAACCTTCACTTGCCTACGTACACCTGATGGCCCGATCCACCACCTAACTTGCCAAGTAGAAACACTGCCTCAGCTTGGCACGATTCTTGAGCTCATGATGAGCCATTTGAGCAATGAGAAACTCTAAGAAGACCCAGATTTAAGGGTGCTGTTGCGAGGCATTTCCAGGCTTGGAGTGCGCCTATGTGTGCATTAACATACATGTGCAACTTCGGTAGGCGAAGTGCCTAGGTATGGTGCAAAAATTGACAAAGCTCAGGGAGAGCAGAGTATCACCAAATATACCCAGTCAGCCTGAACCGCCTGGGACAGGTGGTTGCAGGGGATGGGCGCAATAGCAAGCCAGCAAATGCGCCCGGGAGCTGGAGCACTTTTGCGAGCCCATCTTTTAATGGTGAAGGTGTCACCCGTGGTCGTGGACCGTCACCTTATTACACTGAAAATGCAGCCATGCGCTAATGTTACACAGCCTTCCTGTCTCACGGGCGTGGCTAACGTAATTAAGGGTAATGTTTCACTCGTGCAAGCCAAATTCTGGTATGACTGTTTAATAATCACCACTTTCAACTTTCCGCCTGTTGTGGGCGCTGCAGGGTTCGCGCTGTGCCAGACATTTGCACCTTTCCTCGATAATTATACTTCAGAACGACAACGATTAAAGCACCAGGATTTGCACACCTGACAATCAGAGTAGGAGTCAGAGGCCTTCACCAGTAGGCCCGTGACTCATAATTAACATTCCGATATCTGAATAATTAGGACACATTGAATGCAATTAACCGCGCTTTGTTTCTGTGCAGCACTGGCTAAACAAGTCCTTGAAAATACCAGATAGATGACGCATCCAGGTAATGATATAAAAGTAACATCATACCTAAAGCCAGACAGCAGAAACAGAAGGTATTGACCCATAGGCCCCACCCTCGCATGTTTCGTCACCATGCCGAGCGGAGCCCAGAAAGGAGCTGCCACATAGGACAATCCTGTGTGCCATGTGCAGTGACTCAAATGATAATTAAAGGCCCTAGGCCGGGGATGCCGCACGTAGGACTGATGGCTGGAGAAGTGAGCACATCCATCACTGGGTCCCACGAGCGAGGCCCGTGGCCCGCCCGCACCCCCAGATGGTCCCCGCGGGCCGGGGAAAACATGACACTGGCCCCACAGGGCGGACCCAGTCGCCCGCGGGTAAAGCGGGGACCAGGACACGAGAGCACCCGCGCCCCCACCGAGGCAGCCCTGCCAACCTGTTGTGTCTCGCGTTGCGGTCAGCACCGTGGCGACCTCCGCCCTAGCGCTTCCAGTCCATGATGCCCAACCCAGAGCGAGTCCCAGCCCAGCGACCGAAAACACAGCGTAGGAAGCCCCTAAGGCCAAGGTCTGCTCCCACCACCCAGTCATAGCCATCAGCTCCCCCGCGCTGCTCAGGCAGGAAAGGGACAAGGCCCCGAGGCATGCACGCAAGGCCGGGGAGTTGCAGTAGCTACCTCGGCACAGGCGTGCACAATGCAAACCCGAAAAGCGGGTTTATGCCCCCAGCGCCACGAGCGATTACACCAACATCGTATGCGAGGCGGCCGCCACTACTGCCACCTATACCTCTGAGGTTGGTCAGGGGACTGATCAACAAATCTCCAGTGTCGTGGATACTACAGGGACTTCTATTTCGAAGTATACAACATTCTGCCCAGTACGGGGATCGAACCGCGACCTTGGCGTTCATAGTACCACGATCTAACCAACTGAGCTACCCGGCCGGGACAAGAGCAGCACGGGATTTCAAACCTGCAATGTGCGGGTCTCTGAAAGAGCATTGCTTGACTAACCGCATCGGTGAACCTAACACGGAATGAGTCCTACAACTCCTCAAAGTCAAACAAGGAGTCTGAACCCGGTAACAAACGCACCCATGGCGATTGCTCGTGTGCAGCGTGGATCGTTCCTAAAATTAAAACAACAACTGTAGGCAAGGCTACATGTTGCTATGAGCCTACTGCCACTACTACCATCTAGTGGCAGTACTCAGTGTACCCAACACGTTGTGTCTGGATAATTCGGAACAGGCAGCGCTGCAAAAGAAACTGCCCTTAAAACTCAGTCCCGCTAACTTTACTGGTAGGGGAAACCAACCGGGCACGCTTAGCCCCCATCTTTCCCTACATTCAGAATCATCTTGATTAATAGCAAGCGTCGCTATCTACACTGCTTTGAAACGCGAGGGGAGTTCTATAATACTACATGACGGAGTAAACATTCCCGTTGGACCCTCTCTCTGCCACCTCGTTCACATGTGCGCAGAATACTCTCCGATCTCCGTCTCACACCCAGCCGTTGTAAAAGACGCTTACCGGGGTTTGCACGCAATAAAAGCTGTGTGGTTGCGATCCCGTCGGCGGCGCTGGGAAAGCACTAAGGGTGAGCTCGGGGGCAAATTGACGGCCTTGTGAGCGGTGGGAGCATGGCTCGCAGCAGCTGTTGCTGTATTCCGCTGCTGGCCCAGGCTCGCTCGCTGGCTGAGCCTGGGCCTCTGGGGCGTGACTAGGGTTTGGGGCACAGCCCAGCTGGATCGCAGGGCAGGCCTGACCTCGGAGCCCTACCTCGGAGCCCCGTCCGTGGATAAGCAGGCATTCGGTGCCCCTCCCCCCGCCACGACCTTCCCCAGTCTCCACACCCTAATCGCCGACGTGCCCCGCCAACATGCTTTGTCTCCCTCAGGGCACGAGCAAGCATTGGGAGGTTCCATCTAATGCCCAGGGAAGGCTCCAGGGATCTCTGGGATCAAGGGTTGACCCCGACCGGGGCCTGGCCCGACTCCTGGCCTTCTACCGCCCCGGTGCCCCCCGGGGGCGCATGACCCGTCCGAATGGCCTGGGCCCAAGATAATGGCCTGGGCGTGCCGGGAGCAGCCCCAACCCCCACCTCGCCCTCAGGCAGATAGAAGCCTCGGCAATGGCCGGGCTAAGCAACCCGGCTTGGGGGGCTGCCCACTAGTGGGGCTGGGGAGGGGGGGTGGTTCACTCACCATGCACCCTGCTCCTGGGGATCTCGACCGGAGTCCAAGTGGCACACGTCCAGAGACGGCGTGTCCGGCGCGCGAAAGAGGACGTCCAGATGGTGGGGGAGGCATATATACCCCTCCCCCTGTCCTCGCGCACAGGAAGTGACGCTCGCCTTGCGCGCCACCACAAAAAAGGGGGGGGACTCCTCCCTGAGTCCCTGCCCATAAGGGCGTGTGGGGTGCCCCGCTTGCACTAGAGGGCTGCCCTCTTTAGTGGCCCCCTGCGGGGGCCTCGGACAGCCGCAGAGCTGCTGGGCGCTAGAAACACGCTGAGCCTGACAGAGCGAGGACGGAGACGGCCTTTTGTATAAGAAAGTGCTTTGTCAGCAGGTTTCAAGGAACACAAAGACGAGAAAGAAAAAACTTTCATGACTTCCTGATAAGTTCTCAAGAAGCCACACAAGGGCCGGTTAAAGACTCCCCAGAATGCCAAGGGTCCCGGAAGTGACCCCGTACAGTCTTCGATCTCTGACATCACGGGTCTAATATATGCTGTGATATAGTCTGTTCTCGCCGTATTTTGTGCATTGCTACTGTCTTTCCAGTTGCCCCTCCTGAAGTGTGAATATCCACAATACCTCAAATACTACCTTTTCCTTCTATTTATGACGTTGTCAGAGTATTTTAGATGCTTTTGTCAGCTTTTGACTAAGATTGAAAAGTTCCCATTCTTTTCCCAAGGCCGGGCAATCTTTGGAAGAGGCCATGTGAAAAGAACTACCACAGTGACAACACATAACTTTATCTTCTTGTCTCTGATTCTTGGCTTGGACACATTCCTTCCCTCCTTAATCTCATTAACTTCCTTAACCCAGGAGACTGTCTGCTCAATAGCCTTGGGCGTGGTTACAGCCTCATCCAATTTAAGGTCGCCAGTCATCCAGAGTGTTTCTTGCCAATTAGTTAATCTCTAATCAGTTTTTCAACAGATGCTCCAAAGTTGAAAGTTTAGCAAAGATCCTCAAAGCTGGTAATAATGCATCACATGTTTTGTTTGTTTTTTGAGTTTGAGTAAAACATCTGATACCATGCTAAAGTTACACCTCTGTATGGTTTCACTCTTTCCTGCAGCCGTTTCATAGCCTCGTCATAGCCACTTCAATTACCCTCTCGCTTTACAGGAACCAGTCCAGGTAACATACTTAACACCGCTTGCCCTTCAAACCCAAGGCAGTGAAGTAAAATGTATTTTTTTGTGCTCTAAAGGTACGTGATCTGCTTTAATTGCTGCCAAGAGAAATCAGAAATTCTTGCTTCCCTCGTTTCCAGGGCATGCGAGGATCTTCTATACCCTGAAAAACATTTGCGGGGTTCAAATTTTGTAACGGTTGATTCCTAGACAGAAACCCTACTTGGGAAAATAATAGGACATGAAAATCAGCCTGACTAGTCTGTCACACAAAAGAGAAAACTATCTTGAATATTCATGTAGTGCCCTGGGAAGTATTTGCAACAGATTACACCCTCATGCATATGAAATAAATCAGCGTAACAGAAGTCTAAAGTTATAATACATTATAGCCTAAGCTAATATTTCCACAGTAGAAGAGAAATGAAAACTGGAAAATGGAATACTGCACGGTGGTCCCTAGTGTTCTATCCAGTATGAATCCTTAATGTGTCAACATTGCAGGGAGTGGTGAATGTCCCCACACTTCACCACACCTGCACTTTATAGAAGAACTCAATAAGAGCATGCGCATAGCAGAGAAGTGGATACAATACCCACCAGCCCTATATATTTTTACATTCGTATACATCCAATATTATTACATATTCACAGCATAAACATTGAGCCAAGAATTATGATACACAGAAATTATTTACATTGTGTAGGAAAGTAGGATCTGCTTTTATGGTTACCCCCTCTTTTTGCCTGGTGCTATGCTTTTTCTGACTAGTCTGATTGGGATCCTGCTAATCAGGACCCCAGTCTCTGTGCTTCCTCCCTAAATTGGTTATAGTGAGTACCTAGGTACACCCCAGATACGCTACTGGTGTTCACCTACAAGTCCCTAGCATATGGTACTGAGGTACCCAGGGCATAGGTACACCAGGGGTCCCCCATGGGCTGAAGCATGTATTATGCCACCCATGGGAGACCACTTAAACGGGGACTACAGGCCTCCTATTGCAGCCTGTGTAAGCTGGTGGTAGCACCACTTATGACACATATAGGTTTCCCTATATCTGAGGTCACTGCACTTAAAACCTATAAGTCACCCCTAAAGCAAGCCTTTTAATCCTGAAGGCAGGGTGCTTGGTTCTAAGTGTGAGGGTGCCCCTGCATGAGTCGGACACCCCTACAACCTTTGGAGTCCATTCTCCTGGGTTGTAAGTGCATCAGCCATTACGATTTAGAGTGGCCATGAGTCATTACGCGATGGCTAACTCAAACTGGCTGTAATAAACCATGTCATGTTTGGTATCAACCGTGTTGGAATCATACCCCCACACCGTAAACGGTGTGGGGGTATGATTCCATGCACTGTAAAGCTCCTCCGGGAGGCCCTCAGTGCTCCCGGTACCAGTCTTCTAGACCCGGACAGCACAACATGGCTGCTGCCGACCAGAGACACAATTCTGCCCTCCTGCTGCTGAGCCAGACTCGAGCAGAGGAAGGCAGGACAATAGGTATCCTATCACAGGGAGGTGTGACCACCGCCCAGACATGGTTTAGTGTATTGGGGCGGGGTGGGAGCGCTTGCCAACGCCACTCAGTCTGCTTGATGGGCACATTTGGTGCCCTCCTTCCTTATTCCAGTTCAAACCAGCTCAGGGAGCCGTTGGCTTCCGCTCTGGCGCGAAACTGGACAAAGTACATGGGAGTACCCTCCCCACTGTCTGACCCCTCCCCTGGGAGGGAACCCTGAATCGTCCCAACCCTTTCCTTAGGGTACTTAAGGGCTTACCTGTGGGTTGGTCCCTAGATTCGTCGCGGAACAAGATTCAATTCAAGACACGACTTCATCTTCGACCGTCTGGGCACTCTGGACTTCGCTGGACCTTGCTCTGGGTACATTTTTGTCTTGATGTCATCAATTGTTTATGATTTGACTATTATGTTGTGTTTATCTTCTTTCCATGGTACCCTACCTGATGTTTTTAACATGTTTTGACAGGTTGGTTACAATTGAGGCATGTGTGAGGAATGATTGTGACAAGTACGCGAGAGGGCTGAGGTTTTAGATTGCCTTGTGGAGAAAGGTTGGTATTACCTTGTTGTACATAATTAGATTATGTTTTGATTCAGGAGCATTTGTTTGGTTAGTACATATTACTTTCCACAACTGAGCAGTTAC
Organism: Calotriton arnoldi; assembly: GCA_963921515.1. Lineage (NCBI taxonomy): Eukaryota > Metazoa > Chordata > Amphibia > Caudata > Salamandridae > Calotriton > Calotriton arnoldi. The sequence continues at coordinate 755,031 of CAWUFW010002447.1, forward strand.
TTTGTGGACAATATGAGAAAATTATACTGAAAAGCGAAAATCACTACTAAAAAATACAGTGAGAATATATATAATACATTTTTGTCTATCATAATTCTTGGCTCAATGTTTATGCTGTGAAGATGTTATATTTTTGGATGTATACAAATGTAAAAATATATAGGGCTGGCGGGTGTTGTTCTTTAGTGTGCGCATCACAGAGAAGTGTGCAGAGCACAACAGTTAAGGGCACTAATAAAGAATGCACAACAGATCGCCAATGTCTGCAAGTCGGAGTGCGCTTAAGTATCCCAGTGAAACAATTTATTGGAATTGGAGGCAACTGCATTTTCTTGATAGTCATTTACCACTTGGAGCATATTCTGACCTGCAGTGAATACTTGTGCACAGCAGATCATACACTCACTTAGTACAATAGGTCAGCACAAAATGGCGTCTCTGGTCTTGGAACGCGCTTCAAGCGGAAACCTTTGATGTCCCAAAATGGCAGCTGTAACGGGAACGAGGGTCGGCCAACCAACAGCCATGCAGACGAGCACCCCTGAAAGAGGCGGGAAGTTAGGAGATACCAAACTTCCAGATGAAGATGAAAAGGGAGGAGTCGAAAAAGTCCCACACACATCCATTTCCGGAAAGTGGAGGAACACACAACTCTCAGTGAAAGTTACCCTGATCTGATAACACGCTGCGTCAGCGTGGCAAGAGATTCTAAAGAATTGATGCAGTGTCTGAGAACATAAACCAGCAAGTCTCTGAAAAAAAACCAGAAACCCAATGCACCCTTTGCACTCTAATGAGTTCTAATGTGTAAGGACTGGATGCTCAGAAGGTTTGATAAGTCCCTTTAATGACTCCGTAAGGAAAAGGTGACTCCTCCCAGTATTCACGGTTCCTCTCTGCACTTGAAAGGTATGAAAATGTCTCCTTAAATGGGTGCCAGTTAAGAAAAAAACACACAGGGTGGAAAACATCCTTGGCAAGTTTGTAGCTTTTCTTTTAAGATGAAGATTAATACAGAAGTTATGAGCAGGGTGAGGCTCCAAGGAACCAACCTTCCCCTGATAGCAGGGATGAGGAATGAGACAAGTAACAATATAAAGACAGAAATCTTGTTTCAATTGAAAGAAAAAATCTGGACAAAAATAGTTGAAAGTGACAATGAAAAATAAGAGAATGGATGTGTTGCAAGTTATCCATCGATTGCATCCTCCTAGGATTTCATTCGAACAGGAACTGACATCACAAGAAAAGACTCTTGGATTGAGAATCTTAGATAGAATTCTGTGACCACGCCACCATCTTGGAAAGGGCAGCTATAAGTCTTTCCAAGCCCCTATCCTGTAGTTTATGGTGTTGGTGTGTCTCACAGAGAAGCCTATGTTTGGCATCCTTTGCCCAGGGCTGAACATGGCAGTCCCACCACCATCGCTCTTTCTGTCTGACGCTCTGCTTGGCGTGCGGAAGTGCTAGTGTGGTCTACGCAGCGAAGATGCTTAACCATGAGCTGAGCGCGACGTCCAACGCATGCGGCCTGACTATGCAAGGCTGACGCCATCTTCTCTTGAACTCTTGCAACCTCTAGTAAGTTCTCAGCACAAATCTAATACGATGCTTGTGCAGACGGCCCTTACAACTGGCACAAAATCCTTATTCACGTGCTGTCAGGAATGATGTAAGACCCATCATTGCTGTCACTTATAACAAAGTATTGCAAGAAGCAGAAGGGTTTACTTGTTCAATCAATTAATCAAACATTTATAGTGCGTCAAATCACCCGTGAGAGTCATGAGACGCTGGAGCTGTTGGCTGCTGCGTGGAGGTTTGATCATTCAAACATCCAAGTCTTTAGTTCCCTTCTGAATTGCTGGAGCGACGGAGCGCTCCTGAGGTGTGGGGGGAGGTTGTTCCAAGACTTGGCTGCCAGATACAAGAAGGAGCTTCCCCCACTGTTGGCTCAATGGATCCGTGGGGTGTCTGCGAGGGAGAAGGAGGCAGTTTGAAGGTTGGTGGAAGGTCAGGCATTTGTTGATGTATTCTGGTCCTTCATTGTGCAGGGCCTTGTAGGCGTGGGTCAGCATCTTGAACTGGCATCTCTTCTGAATCGGGAACTAGTGTAACAGGCACATACTTCCAAAGACAGCCGCTCAGAAGGTGCACCAGCTGCCAGCCTTGGAATATTGGTGTCACGGGTGTCTAAGGAAAAGGGAGAAACTTTTCAAACATAGACATTTGGCAGAGCAGCACGATGACGGATATACGATAGAGGAAAGAGTGGCTTTTCAGATAAGCATAGAGCTATATTAGATTATATAAAAAATCAACCTAATAGTTGATGTTTTGTTCTGCTTTTTCAGAGCCACTTGCTATTGAGTGGTAGATGAATGAACAACGGATTGAAAAATTCAAAGGTACACATCAAAATCATATCTGATTGCAGGTATGTTAAGCAAATATTTCATTATGATATTCGGTGTTGGGGAATGTAAGATAATGTTAAATCTTTTCGAATATATAATGCACAAAATGTAAGATCTTGTACGATTATTTTGAATGTATTCTGTGAAAGAAAAGAATGGAGATACATTTAAGTAGGTCTCTAATTTTATGAAAGTGTATGTGATTGAACTAACATGGAATATTTCTTGATAAAATGGGCTAGAAAATGGCTTATTAATTTTGGCCATATTTTGCCAGCTGCATTAAGAGATAGATCATCATGGTGAAGTTTCAATTTTAAATAATTTATTTTGAAATGTAGCGAACTGTGATTTATCACGAATTTAAGTGGGTACTGTATAAACTAACAAACGTTCTCTGTCTCTGGAAAGGCTATAAGAATTGTATGAGGAGTAAAACTTTAGAAGAAAGACTATAAAATATGTGTTTTTAACAAGATTGTGTACAACCAGTTTTGCAAATCAGATTGAGGGAGAGGGCTTTTAACAACTGGAATAGCCAAAGGTATAAGTGCTATAAGGTTATTAGAATAGTCAACCTACTATGGGTAGAATGTTCTGAATAAAAAAGGAAGAACTAGAAAGACAAACATTGGAACGTTGGAGCTCCGGGCTTATACGAGCCCTGAGCCACTTCATTGTCATCAATGTAGCTCTCAACATTCCAATGTTCTAATACATGCTAGTTTACTTCTCTGAGAATTAGGAGAACCATGAGACTAATTGATGTAGTTTTTTTGTACAAATTTCTGCGTAACACTGATTTGACCCTGAAGAAGGGATGGTAGTATTGTGAAACACGTGTTGGTCTGGTGTGGATTTTAGGGACGGTTAAAAATTAGGCCTGGGCAGAGTTCTGGTCCACATAACTCTGCAAAGTGCCAAATAAACTCTGCTGCGCTTCTCGGAGTTCCGTGAGCAGTGGAGTGTGGTAAGTCGTGCAGCTCGCACTGTTTTTTAGCACCAGGAGTTTGCACCATGCTGTAAAATCGGTGCGAACAGCACTACGCGTCGCACCAGAGAGCGCTGCTTTTTTCTGCCACACGAGTAGATATTCTACAAATATAGCACTTTACAACGCAGATTTTACACCGCGATACATTCACAACGCGGTCGTTACAACGACCGCGTTGTTACAACGCAGTGCCATTACAACGCAAGTCGTTACAACGACTTGCGCTAGATGGCGCACTGGACATAGGAATAGTATGATTTACTATTCCAACTCCAGTGTGTGCAACAGTAGGGAAGGTGTTGGAATAGTAAATGATACTATTCCTTAGTCTAGAGCGCCATCTAGCGCAAGTCGTTTTAACTACTTGCGTTGTAATGGCACTGCGTTCTAACAACGCGGATGTTGTAACGACCGCGTTGTGAATGCATTGCGGTGTAAAATCTGCGATGTAAAGGTTGTTTCCCATATTCTACTATGTATTTTACTCGATTGACAGCTTCCTGAACATGAGCAGCAGATTTCTCAAAGCGAGCTGTCGCGATCTGCCTGTGACTGCACACGTTGAGAAATCTTGCCAGGAGGTCTAGCGTGACATTTTTTTTTGCTCACACTCACCAACTTAATGTTGGCGAGCCACGCGAGAGAGAAAACTCTGCTCTGAGTCACTTCGCAGAGTTTTGCTGAATTCTGCGGTCCACGCGGAGTGGGCAAAACTCTGCGAACTCTGCAGGCGGTGAGGAATTCTTCACCCACCCCTAATTAAAATAAAGACTTGTGAGAATGTGCTGCTCATTTTTAGCTTGAGAAACATTCCAAGGAAGGGAGAAGGGGAAGATACAGTGGAGAGTGTATCGATAGTTGACTGGTGAATCGTGTGGGGTATACATCTACTTTTTGTAGTTGATAAGTTTTGCATGTTTACTGCTGTGCAGGCATTTAATGTTTAGTGAATTGTGATTCAAAAGAGAGTGAGATGATGCTCTGAGCAAGTACCTTGATATCCAAGTTCTGCCTCCTGACCCGGTACCATAAACGCAGTCCCCAGCTTTGGGCTCAGGATATCCTGGACTGGACCCTACGGCTGCATCTTACATCAGTCACTGATTACTTATCCATTTCTCTTCTCTGGGGTTGTTACAGCCAACCCTCAGGTAAGTCTTGGCACCAGATCTCCACACACAGGGCCAACCTCATACCACAAGCACCTGTTGCACAGGTGTCACAGTAACGACAGGTATTATGACCTGAGGTTTGCCCCCTCAGTGCCTCTTACCTTTGCAGCATGATGTGGGCAGTGGTGGCTCTCAACATTTGAACGTTTTCAGCCCCAAGGCCGTCATCGCGCAGTCCATGTCGAAGACCAACAAAGAGGTGGGGGCATCTGTGTGTCTCTGACTGGGGTGCAGTTAACTGGATCCTGCCTGTGGTGCACTAAAAGATCTGCCTTAGTGTCGGCTTCAGCTGTGAAATCAAACTATTTATCCGGCTCTCGTAGACCACACCCCACAATAGAGAAGGGAGTCAAGGCACGGACAGCAGAAACCTAGGTGTAACCAGCACATCCCGGGGCAGAAGACAGCTCAGATGGCTAATGCACTCATAACAGAGAGCTGTGCGCAATCTGACCCTCACCAGCCTATGCACCAAAATACAGACCAAGGAGCCAACATACCAACAGCAGACAAAACACACCATGCAACCTACAGGCACAGGCATGCAACGCAGCAAGACCTGCATCTGAGAGAGACCCCTCAGGGATCCAACATGGCAGCTGCAGAGATGGCAACAGGCTGGCCACAGACTCTACACTCAGCATCACTGCTCAGGGGGCTTTGCTCCTCCGAGGATAACACCATCGTTGCTGCTCATTCAATTGGGCAGCAGCCATCACTCACTACCAGGTGCCACTCATAGCCAGGTCTGGCGGCTAATGGACTAACGCGCCCACTGTAGGGGCCTGCGTTCGACCTCATGGTCACAGGTTCAAATCCTGGCGCTCCACTCAGCCTTTCAACATTCTGAGATCGATAAAATGAGTACGGTTGGGTAACAATAGACATCTGTTATTCAGCGCCAAATACCCTCCTTGGGTGAGCGTGCGCTTTACGTTATGTGAATGGCTGCTGATGTACGACTTCAGGTAACGCAACACCTCAATACGGCTTCATAATTCCCCACAGCCAATGGCATGTTTGTAGATGGCAATCACCAGAGGCAGAGACAATTTAAGGTGTTTTATGACGTATATTGGATGGAAAGCGGGTCTTGATAGCACGTTTCTTGCACGAACTGCCCTCGATCAGTCCTTTCTCGCTGTTTATTGATTCTCTTATCGCCTCTCTAGTATCCGGCTTTTCGGCCTGTAGGCTGTAGTGGCCCTACGCTCACAGGGCCACGCCTCGGTTACAGGAGGAGGGAGGGGGCGAGGCCTGTGCCCTTGAGGTGGCAGTAGAGCAGCGCTTTTTTGCCCTCCTGAAATGAGTGTCAGGCCCCACTCCTCACCTGGACATCCCCCCTCCCCCGGCAAATTCTATTTTTAGCTGCTTTTTAATCCACCACACGGGAAGTTCTGGGTTCATTACAGATCAATAGTGAAAATTAAACAGTTATTTTCCAAATGTTTTGCATTGATCAAATGTGAGTGTTCTCTAGGCGCTCGTTGTTGAAAATGGGCTTACAAGTGAGACACATGATTACAAAATGCACTCCCCTAAATAACTGGAAAAGGCGTGGCATTTCTGATAGGTGTTAAATAAGAAGTGTAACATAACGACATAGTCTCGAAGCAGTGCCTTCTTAACGTATGGGGCTGCTGGGTAGTTGTCCGGGGAGCCCCACGGGCATAGGGGCCCCATGCAGACCAGAATTTAACACTAATTTTCCGTTAAACATTTTTATTAGATCGGGCCTAGCGGCAGCGCGCATGCGCTGCTCGCTCTGCGAGGCATGCAGTAGTAGAGTATGGTTTGTAAGCCTCGCCTACTCTCCGCCCATACTTTTCATTGGTTGGTGTCATTGTCCTTGATAAATGCTGGCTTCCCATTGATTATGAGGCTTGTTAGTCCCTCCTTGTTACCGCCCTGTCGCTGTTTGTTACCTCCCACGAGGACTGGATCTTTTACTTGTGGCGTTACACGGTCTCCTTCATAAGTCGATAAGCACTTTTTTCTTTAAAGATCTTCCCTCTTCCACCTACGACATCGCATCAGGCCCTCTGGTTTTACTAATTTATATGTTTAAATTATAGCGCGTCCGCTTTAACTATAGCGGACGCGCTTATTTATTAACTTATTAACTGGCCTACAAGCGCCTGGATACGCTATTGAATAATTGGCAGCGCTTTATAAATCCTGATTGATTGATTCAGCCACACTGAATCCACCACTGCGGTGGCATTTGAGTTTGTTTGGCGACCAGATAATTATTGTAGAACACTAATCTCCTTGTTTTAAATGTTTTAACATTACACAGAACCCCCTCGGTAACGCCCACTGCCCCTCAAGAGCTGCCAAAGTGTTGGGGGGGAGGGCGAGGAGACTGTTGGTCAGGATTGACGTGTGCTAGCAGAGCCCGGTGTGAACGCAGATTTGGCCATAGCAGGAGAAATCAAGGATGTAATCGAACCAGAAAGAGTGAAATAAATGGGCAGGGAGTGCCTGATGGTGGACGAGAGGCTTGTTGTGGAATCGATACTACGCAGCCTTGCTATTCGCACCCGACGGTCTGTCGTGCTAGCCGTGGGCTTCGGATCAAAACTTTTAGCCCAGGCACTCATTCTTTTACAAATTAAGCACTAGGGATACGAACTTCAAGCAGTGCCCTCCTCCATGGGTACAGCTCCCAAGAATGTTCCTGGTGAGAAGTCACCATGCAGCAGCTGTGTTAAAGTCCGTGTGCATATTAAGAGTCCATTATCATTTTCGTTTCCTTTAACCCATCTGTACAGGTAGAAAAGCTTCACTTCAACGTTGGAGCCTGCCTGGAACCAGAGGATCGAATACCTCCCTGCCCATTGTTGGAGCACTAAAAGCGGGGCCACTGGAATTATGCAGCAGTGGAGGGCCAAATTATGCGGTAGGAAAAGGCAAATTATGCGGCACATTTTGTGATCGTATTACTTCACCATTTTGTCAATTTTAAACTTGTTAACACTGTGTGGGCATTAGTTGCACCTCTTTAGTACCAGTTTAACACCCAAATATAGCTATAAGCAACAAAAAGGTGACCAGCCCAACTTTGCAAAGGGCCTTACACTGCGCGGCAACACTTGTTGCTACATTTTTAGTAACTTTTTGAACCGCTTTTGCTAGAAACAATTTTTTTTTAAAATGAAATCTGCAGATTACGCAGCAGATTATGGATTATGTGGCAAATGCGGCAAATCTATAATTATGCAAAAATCGCCACAGCCGCACAATCTCATAATTCCAGTGGCCCTGACTATAATGTAAGATGTTGCACATGAGGTTCAGTACTGAGGCTGTTTCTTGCATCACACTGGTAGGTGGGGGGTCTGCACTGTATGACACTGGGGACTGCCTTAAAAGGCACTGTTTGGATTCTGTACTTCTCGCTATGAGACTGCCTTGAGTGAGTTTGTTGGAAGGCTGCCCGGTATGGTGCTGGTGTGTGGTGAGCACTACAGTAAGTCCTTTTGGGAGCTGGGTTATATGACACGGGAGATTAGCCAGCGGTTAATTTGTGCTGGTGGTTGATGGTGATGGGCACGGCCCACATTTTTGATGACCGGTATGTATTTTTCGTCATCAGACTTTGACCTAGAGCAAGAGTCAGAAATGCAGAAATGGAAAAACCTGCACAAGTGAGATCAAGACACAGGAGTGGAAGGAAGAGGCATGAGGTAGAATCCAGAGTAAACAGCCTTGGTGTTCAGCCGCGATCTCTTAAGAAAAGCTTTTGGCTCCTACACTTTCAATTTTTAAAATCGAATTAAGCACTGGAATTAGATGTGTGTGGTGCTAAGGGCGTGATGTTGGGGATGGCCTTGCATGACATGCAGATAAGGCGGTTGTGTTCAATAATCTGTGGGCTCTCTGATGTGGTCTGGTGGTTTTTGTTTGATGTTGATCTGCTGATGTGTCACATGGGTGAGCATGCCTGAGCCTCACAGTGGAGCCTGCCTTGTATATTAGGGTTTTGTTTGTGTTGTTGGGGCTGGCCTTACATGAGCAGCTGCCTTGACGGACAAAAGGTGGTGCTTAGCGGGACACTGAATGCTGCCTTCCCTTTAGTTTTGGTGCTGTCATGTATGATGGTGGGGTCTGCCTTAAATGACATTGGGTTTGGGGCGGGTGAAAAGCATCAGTGAATCGACTACAATGGTTGAAGATCTGAAAGGCTTTCCTCCTCTGACGCTGGTTCTGTGCTCTGTGGCTGCTCCCTGTCCCCCAGAGCTCAACAAACAAGGCATCTTTGTGTTGTTTCCCTTCACCCAGTAAACGTAGCACGGCTTATTATGGCGGATTTAAGTGGCGCTCTGGATAGAGGTATTGAGAGCAGAGGCAGGGGGGCGTTACGCAAGATCCGGATTCATAGTCCCAATACCGGCAACATCCCCCCCACTTTCCCATAGGTGAACATGCATAATAAACCACAAGACACTTTGTTTATGGGAAAAACTGTCGCAGGTTTATTCCATACAAGAGTATGCAATAAGGTGGGTTATCTTACGGGCGATCCATGGGCAGGCAGCCGTCCAACCTATGCTGCCTCTGCCCGCCTGATGAGCCAGCACTGTGGGATGTATGCCCGGTCAGCGCTACCTTTGTTGATCCACCACTGGATCACGTGTCCCTTGTTACCATCTACTCACGCCCCTTTCAGGGCGGAGCGTATCAGGGCAAACCCCCGGTTGGTCAGGCCCCCAACCGCCCGAAGGACTAACGGGGCGCCGTCGTGGTTCTCCATGACCCTGCCCTGAGGATCCTGGTCTTTGGCTCTGGCACCCCTATTGTGCCGCGCAGAGGTACCCTTACTGTACCCGTCTGCCGCAGTGGTACCCTTACTGTACCGGACTGCTTCCAGATCGCCCTGTAACTCCGCCACAGCCCTGGGGGCGGTCACCGTCGCAGCCAGGGCCCCCCACCACTGCGCCTCCTATTACCTGCAACCTGCCCTTTCCAAACATTCCTGTAAATCCAGGAGAAACAGGTCCATCCCCACCGGGGACAAGTGGACCCCGTCCTCCTCAAAGTACCTTTTAACGTTTGCCTGGATGAGTTCATGCCTGATAAAGCCCAACCCTCTCTGCCCCAGGAACTTGCGCATAGCACTGTTGACCCGCTTGCGCGAATGTTCTGCTGCCTCCCTTGACCTGGCGCCGCGCCAATGCAAGCGGGGGGTTATTTCAGACCAAAATAGTTCGCAGTGACCCAAACGCCTGCTTAGTTCGCCAAAATCCGTTTTAATGGCCCTGAGTAGTCCCCTCCTCCCCATGGTCATGAGATCATTGCCCCCAAATGGATCACCAAGACATTGGGCGGGGCTCCCCCAGGGCCAGGCGTTGCTCGAGCCGGTTAATGATGCTGCTCCATCTCATACCTGGGAAACCCATCCAAATAAATTGCGTGTCGTGAAACCCCCGCATCCAGTTCCTGCTCTTGGCCCACTTTTCCAACCTGGCCACGTACGAATGGCCGATCACCCATACGCGAACACCTAAAGAAACGAACGCCATTCTTTAACAACTGTTTATTGCTCAGATAATCATATTTGAACACGACACTGTAAAACACGGCACTCCAAAACTATTTACATATTGCGTACTCAAGGGCGAATATACCGTTCAAAACAGCCGCGACTGCCACCGCCCCACTTTTTAATGCCTGCCGGTTCCATGCCTGCTTTGAATGCAGCCGTGGCTGCCCCAATCCTGAATGAATGGCTTGAATACTTTTTGTCAGGGCTGGCCAGGCCGGCGCGCGCCAAACATGCACCCATAACCCGCTCCACTTGAAACTTAGTCAGGGGGGTCAGGTCTGCATGTACCAGGAAATAACCCTGTGTAGCGGGGCGCACCGCTACGTAGTCCCTTACTCTAGCGACCGGGCAGTACCTGGGATCCCCCAGTGGGTTAAGGATCACCTCAACCCCACGCCCTGCCTGGTCAGTCTTCGACCTTCTTATGCGGAGCACCAGCTGGGCGGCCAGCTTCACGTCTTGCATACTAAGTGCATCCCCAGACCTATCCGCCTTGGATCTGGCCACCAATTCGCTCATCCTGAATGCCCCAAAGAATGCTAAACAGAAGGCGGCTGCTAGTAGGCTGGCCTCGTAAGAAGAGTGTGCAACCTGCTGCAGGACATCAAGCATGCCCTGGAGCCTGGGGAAATCGATGGCCCCCCTGTTGTCCAGCACCCTCACTTCCTCCCTGGCCCAGCCCTTAAGAGCTGCCCGTAACCGAAAAGACCTGGCCGGATCAGTCCCACCCTTTAGTTTCTCATCGTGGCACACTGCCGCCAAGTGGCTGGAGACCCAAGAGTGGCTCTTCCCTTGGTCCTTAGCCCATACCACAAAAGCCTCCACCTTCTGTTCCAAGGGAAGGGGGCTGGCGCCCAGGATATCAGAGACGCCCCAGAATGTTGCGCAGTGGGCCTTGTACTTCTTCCTGGTTCCTTGGGCCAGGGACCGTTCCCCAATCTCCCTCAGCCATTGCTCCACTGCAAGATGAGCCACAGATGCGCTGGAAAGGGGATCATCTCCGCTCTCGCTCGCGGCCAGGCCTCCCGGAATCGGAGCCATTGAAAACGAGAGAGAGCGTCAGCGGCAACATTCCTGACCCCCTCAATGTGCCTAGCCCTGAACTCAATGTTGTGGCGCAGGCCGACCCTGACGAGCTCTATCAATAGGCAGAGCACTAGTGGGCACCTAGCTGACTGACCATTTATCGCTTGTACAACCGCCATGTTGTCCGACCAGAAGACCACCCTCCTGTTCGCTAGCGCAGAGGGCCATAAATGCAGGGCGATGACGATGGGGAAGAGCTCTAGTACTGTGATCTTGGCTGTGATCCTGCGCCGATGCCAAGCGTTGGGCCATTTCTGCGCGCACCACTCCTCCCCCATGATGGCTCCAAAACCCTCCCTCCCGGAGGCGTCAGTGAAAAGGCACAGCTCAGTGCTGTCTGCCCATGGCGCCCTCCAGATCACAATTCCGTTGAATTGTACCAAGAATTCCGCCCATGTCACCAGGTCTACCTTAATGCTTTTTCCCAACCTGACCAAATGATGTTTCCTGCGGACACCTGATGTGGCCCTGGCCAGTCTCCTTGAGAACACCCTCCCAGCCGGGATGACTCTGGCTGCAAAATTGAGCTTGCCCATGAGACTCTGGATCTCGCCCAAGGGTGCCTTGTCTCTGCCCAGTAAGCTTTGGATGTCATTGCGCAACTCCTGCACCTTCCCGGCAGGGAGCCTGGACTCACCCTTGATGGTGTCCAGCTCAATGCCTAGGAACGTGAGAACCTGCGCCGGACCCTCAGTCTTACCCGGCGCCAGGGGGACCCCTAGGCAAGCCGCCAAGTCCTGGAAGCACCGCAATCCCTCACTGCACTCCCGAGACCCTGATCTCCCGATGAACAAAAAATCATCCAGGTAGTGGGTCACTCCCTCCTGGCCGTGTTCCCAGTGAAGTGCCCACTGCAAGAAGGAGCTAAAGGCCTCGAAGTATGCGCAAGACACCGCACAGCCCATGGGCATGCAACAATCAAAGTAAAGTTGGCCCTGCCACTTGAACCCCAACAGGTGCTGGCTGGATGGGTGGACTGGCAGTAGGCGAAAAGCAGATTCTATATCCGCCTTGGCCAACCATGCCCCTTTGCCAGCCCTCCGCACCATGTCCAGCGAGGAATAAAAAACTGAACAAGTGCCCTCCTCCAACCAGTGATTCACTGAATCGCCCTCGGGGTATGACAAGTGGTGAATCAGCCTAAAGGTCCCAGGTTCTTTCTTGGGCACTACACCCAGCGGGGATACTATAAAGTTCTCCAGTGGGGGTGAGTTGAAGGGGCCAGCTACCCTGCCTAGTGCCACCTCCTTTTGAATTTTTTCCCCTACGACTCTTGGCAGTTCTTTGGCGGACCTCAAATTATCAGCATCGCGGCTGTAGTGCGGCCCTAGAACGGAATCGTAAAACCTTCGAGGAACCCCTGCGCTAGGAGCAGCCTGTCTTTGGTGTTGTGGTACTGCCGCAGGAGCGGGAGAAGGTTCTGCAATATGATGGGGGAAGGCCCTTTGTTGAGAAAGTTTGGTTGAGCGGAGACCAGGGCTGGGTGGCAACAGGGGGGCGGCGCCGGGGGGTGTTCCTGACTGGGTTATTAACTGTTCTGTTTACCAGGGGGGGACTATCCCCTTTTGAGTTGCATGACACGGCCGGATGTGCGGCCCCACACTTGCTGCAGTTGTGGGCGAATTTGCATCCTTTGCCCCAGGTGCAAGATCCTGCATTGTATAACCGGCAGGTGCCGGATGAGAACCTCTTATTCCCTTGTCGCTGACCCCCCCCCTTGCTGGGTTCGAAAAGGCTGTTTGAAGGTGCGCTTACCTGATTTTTTGGAGGCCCCTTGATTATCACCACCTTTCTGCGCTTTCGCCCCCTTCTCCCTGCACTCTGTAGTTGGTCTACCCATATCTTGGATCCAGAGTTGGATCTCCTTTTGGTCCCACCCTAGTTCCGGACATAATGACATCCTCTTGCGGAACTCCTGATCATAGTAAAACCATCCTAACCCACCCGACAATTTTGCCTCCTGTTGGATGGTGTGGGAATACTGCATCAGGGCAGGGCCCTGCTCTGGGTGTCTTTCCATTACTACTGCTGAGAGAATCGTGAAGGCCTCCACCCAATTCTCTATTGTTTTGTCTGGCCAGCGTTGGTACGGCACTTTCTTGTCCTCCTCTTTCCCCCCATCTTCCTGGTGTCTAAACCTGCCTTGCTGTGCATGAGTAAGGTCAAGATGTCCACACATTCCCTTCTCCAAATGCCTTCCTTGGCGGCCTGAGGCACCTCCCACGCCAGAGAACAACGCCCTGACACTAGTGGAGCTACTGTTACCATTGGAGTCGTCGGGGGGCCCAAACTTGCGGTGGACAGACTTGTGGGCAGGTGGGGGAGATGGTCTGTACTAGCGGTGAAGCGGGTGCAGGGACGGGAGAGGGGGCAGGAGGAGCCGCTGATGCGGGAGCGTTGCTGGTAGAAGGCGCTGCCGTCTTCTGCTGTCCCTCCCCGCTGGCGGGAACCATATCTTGCCCTGCACTACGCCTAGGTGCCGTCACGCTCATTCCTGCCTCTGGGGCGGCTACCATACTGCCTGTCCCGCTTGCAGGCAATGCCCCACCAGCCTGGCCCGCCCAAACCTGAGTAATTGAAGGTGGCACCCTGGGCACCAGCGCTGCGTCCACAACTAAAGGGGGCGCCTCCAATCTGTCCAAGCGTGTCTGAAATGTATTCATCAAAGCCAACATGTTGTCCATTGCCTTACCGATTTTCACAATGTTCGCGTCGCCCGTTGTGGCAGGGGGCGGGGGGTTAGCAGGAGCAGCCACCGGCGCTGGAGGCTGTTGCGCGGCCACCACCCTGGCCTTGGCCGGGGGGGAGTCCGCAGGGAAGTCTTTGTTGGTGGGCCGTCGTGACCGCTTTGATCTGAGAGGCGCCTGCTCGGTTGGTCCTGCCTGGCTTCCTGACGGTTGGTCTAGTGACACCCCGGAATCCTCCTGCCCACAGGCGTCAAGCATCTCTTGAGCCCATTCCACTCCCTTGGCTTTTGCCATTGCCATAAAGGTCCCCCACACTAAATCCTGGGACGTGCTCGGTTGCGACTCATCCACACAGCTGACTTGCGAGAATAAGAGGGCGGGGGTCCCTTGGCTGTTCATGCTGTACTTTGTCTGGCCGACTGCCCAGCCGTGCCCTAAAACAAAAGACAAAGGTGAGTCCCGGCACTGAGCCAGCAGCGAAATCTCCCAGCCGTGGAGCAGCCGTTCCCATGGGCCCCTGACCCCGGCGCGTTTACCGCCCAGTGCCTCCCAGGTACTTACTTCAACACAGCTCCTGCCCTCGTGACCTGATCGAACGTACTAGTTGTTGCTTTCACCCTTGTCCTGCGGACACGTCCCAGTGGTCCCCGGGTGGCTGCGAGTACCGTGGATGTCCGGATGAGCTGAGGCCAATGCAAGGGCATGCGACCACCGCGATGTGTCTCCCTTGCCTTCCTGCCGCGCCTTCGGCTGTAAATTTGGCATGGTGTGTGCGGGATGGGGAAGCTAGCGGCGGGGTGAGGGGGGGGGTGGGGCAAGGGGGATGGTATGCGGATGTGTCCCATTACCTGCACAGCACCCTTGCCCGGTCCGCGACCCAGCGAAGCTGCCCCTCAACGTCAGGGCCCACTCTACCTGCGAGGTGCCTCTGCACCAAGACTCAATCTGGCGTAAGCAGCTGAAACGTCCGGTCCCGACCTGCTTAGAAAACAAAACAAGCGTAAGTGAGTGGTCCCCAACCCGCTGTGCGACTCCTCCCGATAACCAGTGAATTCCCATATCTTTCCCCAGACACCATGATACAGTGAAGCATTGCCAAGTCAAATCTGTCACGAGCTGGAACTCGAGATATTCAAAATGATCCGTCCAGAGAACATGTCAACATGTCAGCGTGCATGATAACCCCTGTTCTGTTCTCGGCTGGCATGATATTCGAAAAAAAAAAACAGCGGAGATGCTGGAAAACAGATTGCACATTGACTCGCTGGACTGTCTCAAGTTTGACAACGCGGTCTGGGATAACACATAGCAAGGCTTCATCACATTGGCCTACGGCTTTGCTTTATGCCGATAAGCCTTAAAGAGAAAGACACAGATTGAATGCTGGCCTGGCCTTCTTTGTGACCGCAAAACCCCTCTGTGAAAATAGACCATAATCATAGCATAGAACAGTGAGCTATTAACTGTCCTCAAAGCGCTGCCTGCAAGCCGCAAGGTATTGCTTAGAACATTGTGATTTTTCCCCCAGTCCATCATTACCTTGTTGCTGCACGAAAGGGTCATTCGGGTAGGCATCAATTCTTATTATTAATGGTGTTAACCTTTAAAATTCTAACCTTGTGCTTCTCCATACCAGGCACTCTATAACTATTATGCCTGCCCGTATGGTTGACTTAACTCTTACACCTTGTAGTGCTCTGTCTTATGTAACATTCCCAATACATCTATTTACACACGTATGCTTCAATATCTCTGCGTACTCTGTGTGTTCTTAAGTGCTCTGACACCCTACACAGGTAGGCTTACACCGGGAGCCCAACCCCAGCGCACGCCAAAGTTCAAAAGAGCCCCGCGGCAGGCATGGCCATAGCGACATGCTGCCAATGCACTGTACTGTGTGTGGCGACCCACCCCGCCGGGCCCTATCTCCCCTCTGCACCCGGCCATCGCTCACCACTGGACCGGGGGCACACCCCGAACAAGGAATCCCACAACTCCCATGGGCTCCCCCCCAACATCGCTGCCCCGACCCACCTACCAGAGAGGCACGGCGACCGGCCCGATGCAATCCAGCGCCGAAGGGGGGAGGGCGGGGGGGCTTGACGCGACAGGGTGTGCAGGCCGAACCCGGCAGAGGGGCACACAGGCCCAGCCGCGCACTGCGTGCGAGGCGACACAGCATACCTGCGCAAAGTAGCCAGCCCTCTCACGTTGTCATGGAGCCCCCACAACCGTGCTCGATGTTGCCTCCTCAAGACCCCGTGCAAGCAAACCGCGCATGGTCAACTGACGGCACCGCACACCACACACTCCCCGTCCCTCCCCCGCGCCACAACCCAATCATCACAAAGGAGGGGGCGGGGGGGAAACCGCAGGGCAGGACCAACAGGAGAATTAAGCCCCTTCTGGGCTAGCGACCCCGCAGCTGCCAAAGTTGCACGGGATGCCCACTCTCCCCGGCGGTCATGGCACATGCATCTATCGTACCCCGCCAGCGTGCCACGCCCACGATCACATCCTCGGCGGGTCTGCCCCTGTGCCCGCGAGCCCCCCCCTCTGTGGCAGGAGAGTGGCGCGCCGGCCGCGGCCCTCGCATGCTGGGAAGCGGGCGGAGAACCGGTGCCGGCCCACCCGCCAATGGCGATCGAGTACCCCTGCAGGGCACCAAGACCAACAGGGCCTGCCTGCCCCGGCCGAGCGCATCGCCGGGACCGGTGACTCACTGCCACTTGCCGGAGGCCGGGGGCGGCAAACTCCGCCCCGTCCGCAGCGGATGTGCGGCTTCCGTACCCCAGCCACCAAGCGGCCACCATCCCCATGATCCCCAGGCGAGGCAGGATCCGGCAGTGGGCTCGCTGTCTCCCCGCCCCCAACCACG
Source organism: Calotriton arnoldi (assembly GCA_963921515.1). NCBI lineage: Eukaryota > Metazoa > Chordata > Amphibia > Caudata > Salamandridae > Calotriton > Calotriton arnoldi. The sequence continues at coordinate 771,813 of CAWUFW010002447.1, forward strand.
TCAACATCCGCCCCAAGGCCACCAGCAATGCCGGGGGCCCGGGAGCTCGCTCGACAATAGGGTGCCGCGTACACACGACCGGGTGCCGCTCTCCCCTGCTCCAGACACGGCAAGATGCGGGTGAGGAGGCCTGGGGGATGGGGTGGGCCTGGGAGGGGGGGGTGCTTTCGGCGGAGCTGTGAAAACCTCGCCCAACTGCCGTGACATAGCCGCCCGCAATGCCGTGACTCGACAGGCCAACGTGCATCGACGGGTCTGCAGGGTTGCTGTATGAGGCGACATCACCCCTCCCCCACTCCACACGTTCATTTCTCAGTCGCGCGGCCCATCCCCAGAACAAAATGGTTCGCCCGTGCGATGAGGGGCTGGGGTGACCAAATCCCCTTATACCCTGCCCCCCGTCCCGCCGCCCCACCTGCACGACCAGGCCCTGACACCACCGAGCCTACTGCTGGGGCCAGACCGGCCTATGCCGCGGGGAACAGGTCCCCCACGGGGGTGGCAGAATGTGGGACCGGGGGGTTTGGGGCAATGCCTGCACTCACCTCGCACAATGCGACCCTGGGGTCAGTATCCGACGGACCAGCAGCACGACCAGACGGCACGACACGACGGCGAGGCTGGCGGCAAAGAGGCCGCTGGGAGGGTCAGAGGGGTATACATACCCTCCCTCCCCCCCCCTGGGCGTACCGGAAGTGACGCCCACACCCCCACCGAACCGCGGGCTCCAGGCGGAAGCCCTCTGCAGCTAGGGCGAGGGGTAGGCTTGTGCCGCAATGGCACTAAAGGGCCGCCCTTTTAGGGGGGCCCCTTTCGGGGGCGGCGGGCAGCCACATTGTAGGTGCGATTGGCCATGGAAGCGGAAAGGGAGGTCTTTGCTGCCTTCTGGTTGAGGGCCCCCCATCATGATGTGTTTGGGGTGGTGCCTCCCCAGCATGAATGACTTTTTCTGTGTGGGGAAGTCACCCATTAACACATGTTTTTCTGCATACGTTTTTCATCTTCAGAAAGCAGATGGAACATGTCTGCATTCGGGGAATCAAATGCAGGAAATCGCCCGGTAATTCCAGACCTCACATATTATTCCACATTCAAGGCCTAAAAACTCAGAATTGCACAGTACAGGGGAGGACATATGAGCCAGAATTTGTAGTTTCAGACCCGGTATTCCATTTCCCGCTGTGTCATGCAGCTCTGAATCTGTCCCTAATCTGTCAAATGTTCAACCAGGGACACGAGTTCGAATTCTGATTTCCTACTAATAAGGACTATTATTGCCGAAGCACCCCAAAAAATTGAGGGGCATATTATCAAGAAACGGCGTTAAAATTATCGCCGCTTTAGCGGCAGAAAACTGCCGCTAAAGCGGCGATAATGGGCTTGATAATATGCCCTTGAGAATTCCAATAGAAGCCCATGTTCTGGTGTCAACATGGGCTTCTATTGGAATTCTCAAGGGCATATTATCAAGCCCATTATCGCCGCTTTAGCTGCAGTTTTCTGCCGCTAAAGCGGCGATAATTTTAACGCCGTTCTTGATAATATGCCCCTGAATTGTTTGAGGAGCTAGACAATTTGGTGTTGCTATGGTGGTGCTCATTTTATTGACTTCAGAGGGATTAAAGTCTGAATCAGCCGAAGAGCGCTAGTTTGCTAGTTCTTGAATACATTGTGTGATCCTGGGCAAATCATTCTATCCGATTCCCAGAGCCTGTGTTTCTTTTAAATGGCACGATTGAGAGAACTCTGTGATGGGGCAGCGCCCAGAACCAAATTCTAAATGAAAATAATGAGGTGCCCTTGACAGATCAGACTGAAAGCAGTTCAGGTGTTCTCACAGACCCCTCCCTAGATTTTGCGACTCAGGTGATTCTGGGCTTCTATAGGAAGAAGCAATATGACGCCAATGAGATCACAGTGCACATGTGCAGCTTCTAGTCTTGACATACACTCTGTGGTTTGGCGGTGAATGCCGTTATTTCCTAAGGACACAAACCCGACCTCCCCAACCCCAATGGAGCGTGTGACTCTCGTAAGTTTATCAGACATCAGCATGGCACTGGTATTACTATTTTAGGTCGAGCCTAGCGGCAGCGCGCATGCGCTTCTCGCTCTGCGAGGCATGCTGCAGTAGAGTATACTGTGGAAACCTCGCCCACTCTCCTCCCATATTTTTCATTGGCTGGTGTCATTGTCCTTGGTAAATGCTGGCTTCTTATTGATTATGAGGCTTGTTAGTCCCTCCTTGTTACCGCCTTGTCGCCGTTTGTTACCTCCCATGAGGACTGGATCTTTTACTTGTGGCGTTACACGGTCTTCTTCATAAGTCGGTAAGCACTTTTTTCTTTAATGATCTTCCCTATTCCACCCACGACATCTCAGCAGGCCCTCTGGTTTTACTAATGTATATATTTAATTTATAGCGCGTCCGCTTTAACTATAGCGGACGCGCTTATTTATTTATTTTATTAATAGCGCAGGCCGCTTTTGTTAGGGCCGAGTAAGGGGCACAACACGCAGCACTGGGGGGGGCATGCCAAACACGCAGCACTGCTATTTCCACTCCCCCAGTGAAGAAGAAAAAAAAAATTGCAATGTAATAGGACTCGCATTTACGCGCGTTCAAGCTATTCCCATTGTAAATGACAATGCCTTTTATTTATGTTTTAAATACCAAAACCTAAATAAAAGGCATTGTCATTTACAATGCCAATAGCTCAAACTCGCGTAAATGCGAGACCTATTGCATTGCAAATGCTTGTTCCTGTGAGTGGTTGTGTAGGCAGGGCCCAGTGCACTGCTTTGCTGGGGGAGGGTGGGGGGGGGCAGAGGGTAGGGGGGATAGCAGTGATTAATTTGTGCAGGTGTACGGTGGGCGCCAGCATTCCTTTTTGGGCATTTGGACCAGGACATCACCAGACTTTCACTCAGAGTAAGAGAGATAGGCAGAAAAGAAGGAAGAAGAAAAAACAAAACAGAGAGAAAACAATGATGAAAAAGAACATGCAGGCGTGAAATAAAGAGACAGGAAGTGCAAGGTGGTGGAAGAAAGACATGAGATGGAATCAAGACTAGACATCCCGGTATTCATGAGATAAAAAGACAGGAAGTGAAGGGCAGTATTAGAAAGACATTAGGTGGAATCAAGACTAGACAGTCATGGTATTCATGAGATAAAGAGACAGGAAGTGTAGGGCGGCAGAAGAATGAGGCGTGATGTGGAATCAAAACTAGGAAGCCTTCATATTGATGAGCTAAAAAGACAGGAAGTGTAGAGTGAAGGAAGAAAGATGCTTGTGGTGGAATCAAGAGAAAGCAGCTTTCACAGTTGGCCTCCATGGCGTTTGTCAGGACTGGCGGCGGGCTCCTAAAAAAGACTTTAAGCTCCACACATTTTTTTTTTTTTTTTAAATAAATTAAGTACTGCTGGAGTGCTCAAGACTTTGATGTGGGTTTGAGAGTTGAGAACAAAGAAAGACCAGGGCGGATGAAGGGGGAGGCAAAAGTGTAGGGGGGCAGGTAATCAGAAAGGGACTATGGAAGGCCATATGGAGGAGACCTTGACAACAGAACAAGGGACAGGAAGACCAATAAGGAGGAAGAAAAGGGTCAACCAGATGTGGTATCCGTATAGCTCGGCCATTGATGGGCGCATAGTGGACTGTGTCAGTGGGTGCGTTAGGGAAGGAGTTAGTGGCCAGGACACGGCTACAAATAGTGGTTCTGGTGGGAGCTCCATTGCCGTTCTGCAGGCCTGTAGGTGAATATACACCTTAGAATGAACTTCAAGGTCTCGCTTCATCTGTATGCCTCTATGCACTAGCACCCGGGGGTCCAGGAAAGTGTCCTAAGAACCTCATGGGCCTCAATCTACGATGCACCACTGTACTATCAGACCCTCTTCACCTACGATTATGGCACCCAAGTGATGTACTTCGGCTATTGTATCTGGTCTACAGTTGACCAATTATTCTCTTGGAGATGTCGTCTTATTAGGCCCTCGGGGAGGGAGGTAGACCTTCTTCTCGTTGCTGACCCTTCAGGTGCAGCCTCTCACACGTAGATGTTCTCGGTCTCTCCAATAAACCACAGACACGTACGTGGCATGGTGAGCAGCAAAATAACGTTGGACTGCTATGTGGCCCAAGTGATTACCAGTGGCTGAGATTAATCAAGCATTCCATCCATCACTTTTTTTGTATACCTGTGGCACCACTAGCATATATCTTGTGCAAGGCTCACGTGCTGTGACACTCATAGCACCACTAGCACCTATCTTGTGCATGCCCTATGAGGTGACGCCATGGGCACCGCTGGTGCCTACCTTATGTTGCCTCGGCTGATGTGAAACCTGTAGGGATCTCTAGCCACTGTCTTCTGCTTCAGCTTATTCTGGGATAAGCATGGGACCTCTCTAGCACACCCCATTTCTCTCACAGTCTTGGCACCAGTAGCACCTACCTTGTGTACGGTTCCTATGCTGTGACACCTGTGGGGATCTCTGGTGCCTGCGGTCTGTTGTCTCCTCTGATGTAAAACCTGCGAGGACCCCAAGTGCATATGAGACTGCCAGTGTCTATCTCCTGTAGCTTCTTCTGTTGTGACACCTAAGGGTGTCATTAGCCAATCTTCTGCTTCCTCATCTGCGGTGACACCTATAAGGTGTCACAGTCCCCGGTCATCTGCTGTGACCTTTAAGGTGTTACACCTTCAAACTTCTGCTGCTGTGACACCTATAGGGTTTTACTGCTCCAATCATCTGCTGACTCCAATCTTATGACACTTATAGAGTGTCACTGCTCCAATCTCCTCTTGCATCCTCTGCTGTGACATCTATAAGGTGTCACAGCCCCAATCTTCTGCTCCCTTCCCTGCTGTGACACCTATAGGGAGTCACAGTCCCATGCATCTGCTGCAACACCTACAAGGTTTCACTGCCCCATCTCCTCCCGCGGCCTCTGTTTGACACCTGTGAGGTGTCAAAGCCTCCCTCTTCTGTTGCTTTGTCTGCTGAGACACCTATAGGGTGTCACTGCCCAAATCGCCTCCTGCAGCCTCTGCTTGGTACCATCTCCTCCCGCAGCCTCTGTTTGACACCTGTGAGGTGTCAAAGCCCCCATCTTCTGTTGCTTTGTCTGCTGCGACACCTGTAGGGTGTCCCTGCCCAAATCTCCTTCTGCAGCCTCTGCTTGACACCTGTGAGGTGTCAAAGCCCCCATCTTCTGTTGCTTTGTCTGCTGGGACACCTGTAGGGTGTCCCTGCCCAAATCTCCTCCTGCAGCCTCTGCTTGACACCTGTGAGGTGTCAAAGCCCCCATCTTCTGTTGCTTTGTCTGCTGCGACACCTATAGGGTGTCACTACCCCATCTCCTCCCGCAGCCTCTATTTGACACCTGTGAGGTGTCAAAGCCCCCATCTTCTGTTGCTTTGTCTGCTGCAACACCTATAGGGTGTCACTGCCCAAATCTCCTCTTGTAGCCTCTGCTTGATACCTGTGAGGTGTCAAAGCCCCCATCTTCTGTTGCTTTGTCTGCTGCGACACCTATAGGGTGTCACTGCCCAAATCTCCTCCTGCAGCCTCTGCTTGACACCTGTGAGGTGTCAAAGCCCCCATCTGCTGTTGCTTTGTCTGCTGCGACACCTATAGGGAGTCACTGCCCTCACTCCTGCTGCCTCCTCTTTTGTGCACCTGTAAGGTATCGAAGCCACCTGCCTCCTCTGCTGTGACGCCTATAGGTTGTCACTGCCCCATCTCCTCCCGCAGCCTCTGTTTGACACTTGTGAGGTGTCAAAGACCCCATCTTCTGTTGCTTTGTCTGCTGCGACACCTATAGGGTGTCAATGCCCACATCTCCTCCTGCAGCCTCTGCTTGGTACCTGTGAGGTGTCAAAGCCCCCATCTTCTGTTGCGTTGTCTGCTGTGACACCTATAGGGTGTCACTGCCCTCACTCCTGCTGCCTCCTCTATTGTGCACCTGTAAGGTATCGAAGCCACCTGCCTCCTCTGCTGTGACACCTATAGGGTGTCACTGCCCCATCTCCTCCCGCAGCCTCTGTATAACACCTGTGAGGTGTCAAAGACCCCATCTTCTGTCGCTTTGTCTGCTGCTACACCTATAGGGTGTCATTGCCCTAACTCAAGATGCCTCCTCTGTTGTGCACCTGTAAGGTGTCGAAGCCCCAATCATATACTGCCTCCTCTGCTGTGACACCTAGAAAGTGTCACAGCCCCAGTCGTCTCCTGCCTCTTTTCCTTTGACACTTATTGGGTATCACACCCCAATCCTCCCCTTCCTTCCAATATGACACCTATAGGGAGACTCCCACAGAGACCCCTGTGCCGCCTTCTCTCCTGTGACACCTGTGGGGTCACCAGTGCCGGCTTTAGGGCAGTGCGACTGGTGCCACCGCACCGGGCACCCAGCTCGAGGGGCAGCCTTCGCATTACAGGCTGAGGTGAGATAACAGCAGCCTGCAGAGATCTTTGTGTGGCCAGCATTTCCAGGTGATTATAACAACGACTATTGTGATTACATCACCCCAGAGCAACTGTACACAATTAAATAGTGTATAATTACTGTATTAATGGGCCAAAAGACTGGTGAATAAAAAAATCATTTAACTTTATTATTGACTTGACATCTTTTTTAATATAAAAACCTAATATACAAATTATAGAGATACAGTCACATATATAACAAACGACAATCACATCTCCATACAGTCACACACCCACACAACAATACCTCACTATTACGTAGTGCCTCTAATGACTTGATCTAACTTATTTCTCTCAAATCAGGGCAAGCGTAGTCCAAGATTGTAACAATGACACAATATCATTGGTGATTAATGCACTTGATGGGGAGATCTGTGATTGGCTGGTCACAGTTTCGAATCATGATAAAGTAGCAGAGTTCATGTTTAGGCTTCAAAGTCCAACGTGTAACATGCAGATCACAGTGGATCACTGCTCTTCTCACAGAGGAACTCTCGTTACTGGAGCTCATAAGTTACAATCCTTCTAATATAGCACATTGAAGTATGAACTGGTACAAAAGCACTGCATGCAAATTGCAAGCAAAGGTCTAGAACCTTATTGCTTCCCCTCAATCTTTCTTTGCAGATTTAATATAGCGCAAACTCTACCCGAAGGTATTGGAGCGCTTTACATGAGCACCAGTTACGTTACACAAGGACACACATTCATAATTTTTTTAGGTAGGCACGGGGAGATTAAGTGATTTGCCCAGAATCACAGGATGTGGAGTCGACCCCGAGGCTCGAACCTTGGTTTCCCAGCTCCAAAGTCGGCAGCTCTAGCCGTGAGACCACACCCTCTCCCAAGATTGCTAAAAAGGGTTGAAATGGTGGAATCAGCGGGTGGATGGAAGGCTCAAAGGATGAATGGATAGATGCTTGGATGGAAGAGAGAAGCAAGCTCTTCTGGGAGGGTCGCAATGACTTGCTTTGCTTGCTATGTGCCATAGAGCTTCGATTCAAAGCGGGGGGTATTTTAATTTCCTGGCTACTCCCTTGGTGTTCACGCTCAAATAACGGCCAAAAATACTTCCATTTATTATAAAATCACAATAAACAGGAAAATAATGTCTCTTAGTAGAAGTGAATACATTTAATGTAGGCGGTGGAAGGGGCAGTAGGTGCCGCTGGAGTGCAGCTACTGTTCCCCAAATGACCCTCCAGACAAGCTGCCACTAACGAGGTATGAAGTATGGGATGCAACAGCAGGTACCAGAGATGGGCACTCTCATCGATACACCACAGTACAGCCAGCCCCATGTCAAGCAACCTTGGCATGTGACTGACTCTTCCCCGTGCCTCCGTCCCTCATGCATGCAGGTCCCTGTCCTGAACCACAAGTCACCCCTACTGCTGCCATTAGAGGGGGAGAGGATTCCCAGGCTGGCGGTAAACCAAATAGCCACAAACATGCATCTTGCTGAAAAGCAATTAATAATCTCTAAAGAGATTATTGTGGTGTACATTAATCCCGTTAGTAGGCCCATTGAGAAAGTTCACCCTGCAGATGCAGTTCGAAGCATCTCTGAGAGGCATATTTACAAGCCCCTATCACCAAGCTTTCAGTGATGTTGTGATTGCGATAGGGGCTTCGCCTTATTTACAAGGCAGCATTAAGCCACTTAACGTGGCTTAACGCTGCCTTGTAAATAAGGCACCCTTTCACTTTATGGTTAGCGTGAAAGGGGAGGACAATGGGTGTTGCTGTGGGCGTTCCACCGTAACACAAATTGATTTTGACGCTGACCCATATTTACAAGTGTGGCGTAAATATGGGCCAGCACCAAAATTAAGACCAGGGAAAACCTGGTGTTACCATGGTGCAACAAGGAGAAATGCTTTATTTCTCCTCGTTTTTGCTGTTTCTATGTGTGCTGCGTTGTGCAGCACACATAGAAACAGCAAAACGCCATTGGTTGTTTGTGTACAGGAAGGTGTCCCTTCCTCCACATAAATAATCATTTAAAAAAAATTACGTTCTGCAACTTCTATGTGTGCTGCATTAAGCAGCACACATAGAAGCTACAAAACGCCATTTAAAAATTGTTTATGTGCAGGAAGGGACACCTTCCTGCACATAAACAATCACTCCCCTCAACGCAGGCACCCTTGCACTATGGTGCAAGAGTGCCTGCATTGGTGCTAGGTAGCTAAATTTAGCGCCAGCGCAGGGTGAAAACATAGGACTGCACCATATTCTTGTATATATGGTGCAGCCCTGAGTTTCTAAAGCGACAGAGTGTGTCGTTAGCCTTCTTGGCTTAAAGACATGCTTCGCCACTTTCCTGTAAATATGTCCCTAAGTATTTTATACATATGGTCCAAATTATGCAGGTTCCATTGGAATACAGGGTGCCCGTGTTTAATTTTGATGCTTGTCAGGGGGCACCTCAAGGCCCCCTGCCAGCTCCTCCCATTGCTGCCTGTGAGGGATGGCACCACACAACCCCCTTGCCTGCTCCTCACACTGCTGCCTGCCAGGGGAAGGCACCTCAAGGCCCCCTGCCTGCCCCTCCCATTGCTGCCTGTGAAGGGTGGCACCATAGAGCTTCCTGCCTGCTCCTCACACTGCTGCTTGTCAAGGGGCAGACACCTTAGAGCCCCCTGCCTGCTCCTGACACTACTGCCTGTCAGGGGGAGACACCATAGAGGCCCTTGCCTGCTCCTCACACTGCCGCCTGTCAGGGGGAGGCACTTCAGAGCCCTCAAACTGCTCCTCACACTGCTGCCTGCCAGGTGGAGGCACCTCAGAGTTCCCTGCCTGCTCCTGACACTACTGCCTGTTAGGGGGAGATACCTTAGAGCCCCTTGCCTGCTCCTAACACTGCCGCCTGTCAGGAGGAGGCACTTCAGAGCCCCCAGCCTGCTCCTCACCCTGCTGCCTATCGGCTGGTGCGGGGGTAGGGGGGGGGTGCCTCAGAGCCCCAGCCTGCTCCTCAAACTGCTGCCTATCGGCGGCAGGGGGGGTGGAGGGGGGTGCCTCAGTGTCCCTGCTACTGGTGTAACGAAACTTGAGGGGCCCCCCTGTAAGGTACGTGGAGGGACCCCCTCTGGCCTCATTAAGGAACTCTCTGGGCAGAGTACCGTGCAGAAGGGGCCCCCTGGAACTTGGGGGCCCCCCGCACCGCGGGGGCTGCAGGGGCCTGTGTTATGCCACTGGTCCCCGTCTGCTCCTCACTCTGCTGCCTAGGCTCCTCAGATCCCACAGACTGCTCCTCAACTGCTGCCTATGGGGAGGGGGGGGGCGCAGTGTCCCTGTCTGCTCCTCACATTGCTGCCTATGGGGGGGCGCAGTGTCCCCGTCTGCTCCTCACATTGCTGCTTATGGGGGGGCGCAGTGTCCTCCTTCTGCTCCTCACATTGCTGCCTATGGGGGGGCGCAGTGTCCCCGTCTGCTCCTCACATTGCTGCCTATGGGGGGCGCAGTGTCCCCGTCTGCTCCTCACATTGCTGCCTATGGGGGGCGCAGTGTCCCCGTCTGCTCCTCAAACTGCTGCCTATGGGGGGCGCAGTGTCCCCGTCTGCTCCTCACATTGCTGCCTATGGGGGGCGCAGTGTCCCTGTCTGCTCCTCAAACTGCTGCCTATGGGGGGGCGCAGTGTCCCCGTCTGCTCCTCACATTGCTGCCTATGGGGGGGCGCAGTGTCCCCGTCTGCTCCTCACATTGCTGCCTATGGGGGGGCGCAGTGTCCCCGTCTGCTCCTCACATTGCTGCCTATGGGGGGGCGCAGTGTCCTCCTTCTGCTCCTCACATTGCTGCCTATGGGGGGGCGCAGTGTCCCCGTCTGCTCCTCACATTGCTGCCTATGGGGGGGCGCAGTGTCCCCGTCTGCTCCTCACATTGCTGCCTATGGGGGGGCGCAGTGTCCCCGTCTGCTCCTCACATTGCTGCCTATGGGGGGGCGCAGTGTCCTCCTTCTGCTCCTCACATTGCTGCCTATGGGGGGCGCAGTGTCCCCGTCTGCTCCTCACATTGCTGCCTATGGGGGGCGCAGTGTCCCCGTCTGCTCCTCACATTGCTGCCTATGGGGGGCGCAGTGTCCTCCTTCTGCTCCTCACATTGCTGCCTATGGGGGGCGCAGTGTCCCCGTCTGCTCCTCACATTGCTGCCTATGGGGGGCGCAGTGTCCCCGTCTGCTCCTCACATTGCTGCCTATGGGGGGCGCAGTGTCCTCCTTCTGCTCCTCACATTGCTGCCTATGGGGGGGCGCAGTGTCCCCGTCTGCTCCTCACATTGCTGCCTATGGGGGAGCGCAGTGTCCCCGTCTGCTCCTCACATTGCTGCCTGTCTGCAGGAGGCTGAAAGCAGGGCTGACAGGCTTCATGCCCTCGACCGTCCGGGGGTTTGCAGACTGCAGGGCTTTTCAATTCAGATTCTGACTCACAAATTACCCTGACATTTGGGCAAATAAGATGTGATGGCAGAATGTGAATTGAGGTAAACAACTCATTAAAGCAAACATGCGAATTCAGACATGTCTCTAAAATCTTAATTAGAATATAAAACGAGCAGAGTACCTGGCGGAGGCTGCAGAGGCAACAGAAAGTGAATTATCATACAGAGACGAGCTGTAGGACAGCGCTGGGAAGCCAGTGTGTATTTTCAGATGTTCTTTGATATTAGTTACAAGTGGGGCAAATGCCACATTAAATATCTTCTGATTCTGAGACATGCAGCCTTAGAACTGCTCCTCCACCTCCTCATGGCCCGAAGCCAGTGGATGTAGGGTTGCTGCTCTCTGCCCAGCTGACTCAGCAACAGCATCTGCAAGGCCTCGTCTCCTCCTCAGACTGGCCAAGCCCAGCCACGAGAAGTAAGTAAGTCAGTCATTTTATCATGCATGATTAATTCAAACCTTTGCATACATGTGACATTAAAATGTTTCTTATTCATAATTCAATCGATAAAACAATATTAAAAACGATCATTATACATTGTTTTAAAATTACACAGTTGGGCATTGCGCTCTTCAACGGGTCTAAAGTGCTTGTGCATCAGGGAAAGCTGGGCTGGCGGTAGCTTTCCTAATTAAACAGCCGTCCTTGTACGTCCTATTAAAGTGCATATTTTTGAGCATACAACCGACGTTGGTTTAAAGTGCCTGTGCGACTGTAAGGTGCTGTTTGTTAGGTTTTTTCAGTCTAGCTTCAAGGGATGCCCGGTTCAGCTGTGTTTTGTTGACTGATATCCACTTGGGGAGATTTTTTTGAGTCTCTTAGCTACTATGTCGAAAAATATTGTGAGCCGGCAGTTTAGCTGTACCCCAGCTGGATTGAAGCACAGCTTTACTGCCTGCCTACAGGTCCTGGTGCCGTGCTACTTGAATACTGGTCGTAATAAGGTGCTTCTTATGCCCTTTAAGTTGGGGCAGATACAGATGATGTGGATAAGATCCTCATTGCCTCGTCCTCATAGGCGACAGGACTGCGGGCCTCCTCTCCTTTCCCAAGGTGGAAGATGTGGGATGATCGGAACGACGCCTAGCCGTAACTTTAGGAATTTTTCCTTTGTCCTCGTTTTGACTCCCATTTTCAGGTAAGATTGTGGTTTGAGTGCTTCGTAATCACTGAGCGGTACCCAGCAATGTGCCCTTTTAGCGAGTGTTTCCTTGTCTTCTAAGACAGATACCATTTGAGTTGCCTTTGTCACATTTTTTTTGAAGGATAGATGATCTGTTGGGGTTCCCCAAAGGTCCGTCAATCCCAGTAACTTAAGGGAGTCAAGCAAACATTCCCTGGCTGGTGATTTTCCGTGGCGAAACAACTTGATCCAAAGATGGGAGTTTAGGGATCCTGCCTCAGCGCTTCAGATCTTGTGCCAACTTTTTATGTGCACGCCCCTTCTTTCCACCGATTGTTTTTGGAGCCCGAATTCTAACCGTATTTGGGCCAAGCCCAGTCACTAGAAGGTCTTCTTTCATAGACACTGTCCCACCTCCAGCTGACACCGAAGCCTGGTAATGTAAGGTTTCTTTGCCCTGTCCATCTGACTCCGAGACCATTAATCACAAATTCTCTGTTCCTCTTTCCCCTGACTCAGAGATCAGCAAACACCAGTTCTCTGCTCCTCTCCCCCACCCGACTCGGAGATCAGCTAACACAAGTTCTCTGTTCCTCTTCCCCCAGACTCAGTTATCAGTAAACAAAAGTTCTCTGTTCCTTTTCCCTCCAACTCAGGTATCAGTAAACACAAGTTCTCTGTTGCTCTTCCCCCAGACTCCGAGATGAGAAAAATCAAGTTCTCTGTTGCTCATCCCCCGACTTGGAGATCAGCAAACACAAGTTCTCTGCTCCTCTTTCCCCCAACTCAGAGATCAGCAAACACAAGTTCCCTGCCCGTCTTCCCCCCGACTCAGAGAGCAGCAAACACAAGTTCTCTCTTCCTCTTCTCCCTGACTCAAATATCAGCAAACACAAGTTCTCTCATCCTCTTCCCCTGGACTCAGGTATCAGTAAACACAAGTTCTCTGTTCCTCTTTCCCCTGTCTCAAATATCAGTGAACACAAGTTCTCTGTTCATCGTCCACACAACTCAGGTATCAGTAAACAGAAGCTCTCTGTTCCTCTTCCACCCGACTCAGGTATCAGTAAAGAAAAAGTTCTCTGTTCCTCCTCAGTAAACACAAGCGCTCTGTTCCTCTTCCCCCCGACTCGGAGATCAGCAAACAAAAGTTCTCTGTTCCTCTTACCCCTGACTCAGAGATCAGTAAATACAAGTTCTCTGTTCCTGTTTCCCCGGACTTGGAGATCAGCAAACTCAAGACCTCTGCTCCTCTTCCCCCCGACTCGGAGATCAGCAAACACAAGTTCTGTGCTTCTCTTCCCCATCCCCACTCGGAGATCAGCAAACACAAGTTCTCTGCTCCTCTTCCCCCCGACTGGGCGATCAGCAAACACAAGTTCTCTGCTCCTCTTTCCCAAGACTCGGAGATCAGCTTACACAAGTTCTCTGTTCCTCTCCCCTCGACTTGGAGATCAGAAAACACAAGTTCGCTGTTCCTCTCTCCCCAACTTGGAAATCAGCAAACACAAGTTCTCTTATTCTTCCCCCAACTCGGAGATCAGTAAACACAAGTTCTCTGTTCCTCTTTGCCCTGTCTCGGAGATCAGCAAACACAAGTTCTCTGTACCTTTTCCTCCAGACTCAGTTATCAGTAAACACAAGTTCTCTGTTCCTCTTCCACCCGACTCGGGTATCAATAAACACAAGTTCTGGGTTCCTCTTCCTCCTGACTCAGGTGTCAGTAAACACAAGTTCTCTGTTCCTCTTCCCCCAACTCAGATAGCTGTAAACACAAGTTCTCTGTTCCTCTTACACCAGACTTAGATATCAGTAAACACAAGTTCTCTTTTTCTCTTCCCCGACTCAGATATCAGCAAACACAAGTTCTCTGTTCCTCTTTCCCCAGACTCAGATATCTGTAAACACAATTCTCTGTTCCTCTTCCCCATGACTCGGTTATCAGTAAACACAAGCTCTCCGTTCCTCTTCCACTCGACTCAGATATCGTTAAATACAAGTTCTCTGTTCATACTCAGTAAACACAAGTTCTCTGTTCCTCTTCCCCCGACTTGAAGATCAGCAAATACAGGTTCTCTGTTCCTCCTCCCCCAGACTCGGAGATCAGCAAACTCAAGTTCTCTGCTCCTCTTCCCCCCAACTCAGTGATCAGCAAACGCAAGCAGGGTCGGTCTGGGAACCGAAACCAGCCCTGGCAAACTGCTCGGCCGGCCCCCAGCGGCTGGGGGGGAAGTGCGGCTGAGCTGTTTGCTTCGGCTGATTTTGTTACAGGGGGCCGATATTGCCGACTCCCGGTAACAAAAACGGCCCCCCAGGGGCCCAAAACTAGCCCCCACCCTGGCAGCCTACCGGGGAAACGCCCGGTGCCCGCTAAGGCCAGTCCGGCCCTGAATGCAAGTTCTCTGCTCCTCTTCCCCCCGACTTGGAGATCAGCAAACACAGGTTCTCTGCTCTTCTTTCCCCCTACTTGGAGATCAGCTTACACAAGTTCTCTGTTCCTCTCCGCCCGACTCGGAGATCAGCAAACAAAAGTTCTCTTATTCTTCCCCCAACTCAAAGATCAGTAAAACAAGTTCTCTATTCCTCTTTGACCCGACTGGGAGATCAGCAAACACAAATCTCTGCTCCTCTTCCCCCTGACTCGGAGATCCGCAAACACAAGTTCTCTGCTCTTCTCCCCCTGACTCAGACATCAGCAAACACAAGTTCTCTGTTCCTCTCCCCCCCGACTTGAAGATCAGCAAACACAAGTTCTCTTCCTCTCCCCCAACTTGGAGATCAGTAAATGCAAGTTCTCTATTCCTCTTCCCCCGACTCAGATATCAGTAAACATAAGATGTTTCTCTTCTCCCCGACTCAGATATTGGTATATACAATTACCTCCCGTCCCTCCCTCGCCTTCCTTCAGTACAATTGAGGCCCCGCCTCCCACCCAGACCCACCCCCAGCATAAAAACTCTGTCCGCCCCCACCTCCACCTGTTTTTTTCTGTCTCCCTAGTGAGACCTACCTTCAGTTCCTCCCTGTGGCGGTGCCGGGGAGTCTTCGTGTTCGTTCTCTGCGACGGCGGTGCCCTCAGCAGCGTTCTCCCGGCAGTGCCTCCTCTCCTCGTCTCCCTCGTGGTATGGGGGCGGAGCGGTGGCTCAGGACGCCGCAGCGTTGTTGGGCGGTCCTCCTGTGGCTGGGGCTGTGTTTCCGGGTCGGGCCTGCTTGGATGCCTCTGCTCCCGGACTGCACACATCACGGAGGCCTGGTAGGCCGGGTTTTTGACCCGGTTGTTTATTCCTTTTCTGATGTTTCCCTTGACGGGCATGGTCGTCTGTCTGCCTTGTCTTGGGGCTGCTGGGGGCTGTTTTTCCACTTGCTGCCCTGGGTCGCATATGGTTGTTGGGGGCATTCTGGTGTCCTCTTCCTCTGCTGCTTGGTCTCCGGTCCCCTGGGGCGCCCTGGACTAATGGGCTCCGCGGGGGTGTAGTGCCTCTCATGTCTGTGGATGGTGCAGGACTTGATTGAGGCTGCTCTGTCCGGTGCTTACGGGCTCGGCCGATGCCTTCTGGTCCGTCCAGTCCTCATCCGGCGGGTCCTGTGGGCGGCTGGTTTCCGTCTGGATCCTGAGGTATTGGGCCTTCTCCCGCCTCTGGCGTTGCCTTTGGCTCCGGGGGGTGTGGTGGGTCGCTTGGGCTCCTGTGCTGGTCGGCAGGGTTTTCCTCTTACCTGCTGGGCGGGACCTGTGGGATTCTTTCCTTGGTGTTCCCGGCCCTCCTGGTTGAGCTTGCCCTTCGGTCCCGGTGTGGGGAATGGTGCTGTGGGAGTGGCGTGCGTTGCCCGTGCTTGATGTATTTCATGCTGTTTCCACTTTTGTGTGCTTTGTACTTGCTACTTTGTCCACTGTGGACCGCCCAGCTGCTGGTTGATTGTCGGTTGCCTGCGGTACCTGCTGTGTGTGATCTCTTTCCCTCAGCCCTAAGCATTCCTTCTGTGCTGTGTTGGTCCTGATTGGTTTCAGGTTCCTTTGCGCCCTCTTTTGCATTGGTGGGTTTTTTCCTGCGGTGCTGCGGGTCCCTTGCTTCCTCCGGCGGCTTTGCTTGTTGGGGGTGTTCGCCCCTTTCCTCCCATTGGGCTGTTGGACTCTGTCCTGGCCGCACTGCTTGACGGGTCGGCTGTTCTGCTTGGCTGGTGCTGTGGCGCTGGCCTGTTCTCGGCTTTTTCTGCGCCCTCCTTGGTGTGGGGTTTCGTGGCTTTGGCGGCGGCTGTTAGGGCCTCCGGCCATAGCGCCTGGTACGCCCCTGCTCTTGTCGGCTCTCTGTAGTTCGGCGGGGTCGGGCCTGGTTTGTGCCTGGATGGGTGGCTACCTGGGACTATTCGGTGCTGTGGGCTGCAGGTCCTCTGTCCTTCTGGCCGCCTTGGGGCTTCTGCGTGCCTTTCCTTGTGTGGGGCGTCCTGCCTTTCTGGGGTGCCTTGTCCTGGGGCCTCTCATTTGTCCCCGATGTGGGTGACTCCTCCGCCTTTCCGGTGGGAACGGTTTTGGCCTGTTTTTCGCCCTGGCTCCCTGCCTCCTCGCCCGAGGACCCTGCCCGGCTGGGTCCCTGTCGCTGCTGTCTGGACGGTTCCCTACGGTGGGTGGTTGTCTTCGGCCTTTTCTTCCTCGGTGGCGGCGGCCCGTTTCTGGTGGCTGGGTCCTGTGTACTTTGGTTCATGAGTACGGGGTCGTCTTAGTGCAGGTTCCTCCGGATTCGGGGGTTCGGATGCCTCCACTGCCTGTCTCCGGTCCCCGCGGGGTGGCTCTGCTGGTCGGGGTGTCCTGTTTGCTTGCCTTGTGGTCGGTCTGCTGGGTTCCTGTCGAGGAGCCCGGGCCTGGGGCCCTCTCCGTTCTGTTTCTGGGGTTAGGGGTGTCCGGCGGCTTCGGCCTGTCCTGGCTTTCCTGTGTGTCTGCTCCTGGGTTCGGCCCCTTCCCTTCTGTGTGGTGGCCCTTTCGGCCGTTGTTCCTCAGGTTCTGCCTGGCATCTTTTGGCGTGCCGTTGGTCTCGGGGACACCTCTCTCCGCTTCCCAGTCGCCGCTTCTTTTCTGCGGTTCTCTGTGGGTGACGCCCATTTCGGTTATGCGTCCTTCCCTTCGGCCTCCGGCCCTCGCCCTGGGTCTTCCCGCAGGTCCTGGTGCCTCTCGTGGCTCTCCTTCGTGCGGGGTTTTTTCCTTCGTCCTTCTCTGTCGGTCGGCCTCTTGCTGTGTGCGGCCGGAGTGTCTTTTTTGCTCGGTCTGTTCGGGGGGTCCTTGGTGGTTCTTCTGAGGATCGGGTTTGTTGGTGGCCTGGGGGGTGTCTTCTCTGGTCCCCTCTGGGTGCTTGGTGTTCGTTGAGGCTTGTTTTCGGCCTTTGCGTGGCCATGTTCCCTTGTCCTGCCTGCACCTGGTCTCTCTTCCTTCGCTGGCTCGGGCCTTGTTGACCCGGGGGCTCCTCCTGCGGTCCTGTGGCTACAGGGGCGGGGGCTCCTGGCTTCTGGGGTGTTTTCCGGTTCCCGGGGCTCGTTTTCTTCTTCTCCGCCTGACCGTCTGGATCCTGTTGGGTTGGTCTCCGGGGTCTTTTGTCCCCGCTGCCCATGTCGGTCCGTGTCCTGGGGGGGAGCTATCCTGATGGCTCTCCCGCCGTCACTTTCTGGCTGGCTGTTTGCTGCCTCCTGTGGCTCAGCTTGTGGTTACTTTGGCCGCCGGCCTGTCTGGGTGCGGGGTTGGCTGGGGTCTGTTCGGGTTCAGGGGTGCTGGTCCCTGCTGGTCTCCCGGAGTTCCTCCTGCTGGCGGATGTTGGGGGCTTGCCCTGGTGCTCTTTCGAGGCTCTCTGCAGGGCCCCTGGGGTGTTGGTTCGGTCTGGCGTTCTGGGGGCGTGGTCCTCTTTCCGCCCTCTGGGTGGGTCCAGGTTCTGGTCCTTGTTCCTTGTTTGCCAGCGTCCTGTTTCTCTGGCTCCAGTCTGGGTGCTGGGGCTGTCGGCTCTCTCCCTTCGGCGAGTGGCCTCTGGGCTGGCAGATCTGTTGTGCTGGGTCCTTCCCTTCTTCCCACGATTTCTCTCTTCCCCGTGTGGCCAGCCTGTTGGTGGGTCGTTGGGGCCTCCCTGTGATGGTCCTGTTGCGGATCCGGGGAGGGCCTTGGTGGCCCGGTTCTGGTCTCTGGGCTGGGGTCCCGGGGCTCGGGGGGGGTCGTTGGCCTTCCCTCTCCTGTGCCTCGGGGTCTTCTAGGTGCCTTCCCCCCCCCCCCTTTTTCCGCTGCTCCGGGCCTTTCTGATTCTGGTCAGGTGGCTCTGTGCTCGGGGGTTGTTGGTTGCTCCCTGTTGGCCTGGGGTGCCTTGGTCTCCTCTCCTGTCCGACTTCTGTTGCGTTCGGGAGTGGGTCCTTACGGTGGTTCCGTTCTCTTTGATGTTTCCGGCCCTTCCCCTGGGTTCTGTGCGGGGGTTTCGCCTGCTGCCTGGTGGTGGTGCGGCTGGGCTTTGCTGGGTTGGGGGTTCCTGACTGATTGGCGGTTGCTTGGCTGCCTTCCCGTCGGTCCTCCTCTCTGCTGTCCTGTGCTTGGCATGGGCGGACCTTTTCGGCCTGGTGTTCTGCTCTGGGTGTTGTTCCCATGGTGGCTGGCCTATGTTTGGCGTGGCGATTCCTTCCGGGTGGGGCTCTTCTGGGTTTGTCGGTGTCTCCTCTGCGGGTGCTGTGGGCGGCTCTCTGGCTTCTTGATGCTCCTGGCGTTCTTGCGAGTTGGCGGGGGTCTGTTGCCCCCTCGCCCTGTCTGGTCCTTCCCTTCGGGGTCTTGGCTGCTGGTATTGGCTGTCCTCCCTTTGGTCCCCTTGGGGGTCTTGGGTTGCGGCTCTTGTCTTTTGGGCCTTGTTTTTTGGTTGCCATCCCCTCTGCGCGGCGCTTGGGGGTGTTGGATCAGCTGTGGGTTCTCGTTTTGCTTTGATCCGGTTGCGGTTGTTGTTTGGCCTTCCTCTGCTCTGTTGGGTCGTTGGCTTTGGTCCCCGGTCTTGCTGACTGTCCGTCTTTTGGGGGTGGTTCCTCCTGTGGGGGTTCGGGGGTGTTCCTCTCGCTGTTTGGCGGCTTCGGTGGCTGCGTTGCTTGATGTCCGGCGTGCTTTGCTGTGGTCCCTGCCGGTTGTGGTGTCCTGTCGGGTGGGCTCCTCTGTGGGATCTGTTGGACTGCGACCTGGTCTTCTCCCTCTCCGTTTGACTGTCGCTGTCCGTTTGCGTGTCTAGAACGTTTGTCTGCTGTTCTGGGCCGCTGGGTTCCTGGGATGTTGATCTGCTGTGTTTGAGGCACTGTTTCTGTTTTGGTGTTCTCTCGCACTCAGCTGTCCGTCTCTGTTTTCTTCTGCTTGCTATGTCCTCAATTGTACTGAAAGAAGGCGAGGGAGGGACGGGAGGTAATGCTTCCATTTCTAACGATAATGGCATTACTCCTAGTCCTACTCCCTCGCCTTCCTTCAAGGACCCTCCCTCCCTCCCGGTGCGGTTCATCTGAGTGCTAGCTCGGCTTGTTTACGTACAGGTGGAGGTGGGGTCGGGCAGAGTTTTTATGCTGGGGGTGGGTCTGGGTGGGAGGCGGGGCCTCAATTGTACTGAAGGAAGGCGAGGGAGTAGGACTAGGAGTAATGCCATTATCGTTAGAAATGGAAGCAGTTCTCTGTTCCTCTTACACCTTGCTCAAATTCCACTTAACAAAAGTTTAGTCCACAGTCAAGAAACACAAGGAGAGAAGGGATACAACAAGCTATTGTGAAACGGATATTTGACATCCAAGAGGCACATTGCTCTCACATCAGGAGGTGAGGGTAGAAAAACTCTATAAGAGCTGAAATAGTGCACAGCATGGCTTTATGCACGGAATTGCCGTTAGAGCAGATGTCTGATCACTCAGATCACGAGGAACCACCATGATCTCTTGATCGCAATGTTTACAAAGAAGCCTCTGGCACAGCCAGAGCCATGAGGTAGGAAGGCGATCAATGACACACAACAGCAAATCAACAAGATCATTTACCAATTCTTGTGTTCATGTCCACGGGTTCCTCGAAACATGATTGTTGCCAAGGATTGCATCATGGATGCAGATATTTGCCGATTTTAACATAGTTTGTGACATCACAAAGTAGTGATGATGTATGGATGGAGGGATGGATAGTTAAATGGAAGGATACATGGATGGATGGGTGGAAGGAATGATAGAAAGAAGGATGGATGGATGAACGATGGATAGATAGAGAGAAGGAACAATAGAGAGAATGATGGATGAATGGGTGGGTGGAAGGAATGATAGAAAGATGGATGGATAAACGATGGATAGATAGAGAGAAGGAACAATAGAGAGAAGGATGGATGAATGGGTGGTTGGAAGGAATGATAGAAAGAAGGATGGATGGATGAACGATGGATAGATAGAGAGAAGGAACAATAGAGAGAATGATGGATGAATGGGTGGGTGGAAGGAATGATAGAAAGATGGATGGATAAACGATGGATAGATAGAGAGAAGGAACAATAGAGAGAAGGATGGATGAATGGGTGGTTGGAAGGAATGATAGAAAGAAGGATGGATGGATGAACGATGGATAGATAGAGAGAAGGAACAATAGAGAGAAGGATGGATGAATGGGTGGGTGGATGACCAAATTCATTGAGGTGTAAAAGGAACAATTTGGCAACAATGTTTTCTGAATTTCCTCAGGGTCGTAACAAAAGGAGTGCTGGGCTCACTCGCCTCCAGGGCAAGACAGAGAAACACAATGAGTCCGAGCAAATTCTGTCATACCCGTCCTCATACTGCACATAGCGAGTGAGCACAGCGAGCGAGCCTGACCGCAGCAATACGGGGTTTGGGCAGTTTCTCGCTGAGCACATTTTTTAAAACAATTGCAAACATTGTGTGTTTAACACCATATTTTTTGTTATAGATCCTTGTTCAATCACGGAATGTATGGATGGGTGGAGATTGGAGACATGGCTGCATGGCTCAAAGAATAAATGAAGAAATACCTAGATGGTGAGGAGTGGGCGGATGATCGAATTCAAGAATGGATGACAATGAATAAAGACTTATAGCTGCACAGAGCAAATGGTCTCAAAGCAATGACCGAGGGCGGGTGCTCTGGCTTTCATTTCAACTTCTGCATTAAAGCAAACACTGCTACCACTAATCCTTATGAAACGTCCGTAGCCCGGGTGTATTTAGCGCCTCAAAGAAGTAAATACAAAACCTTAAGCTTTAGTCTAAAATGGAAGAAAGAAAGAGGGGGCATATTATCAAGGGCTGGCGATAACATTATCGCCGCTTTAGCATCCGTTATCGGGCGAAAAGCGGCGATAATCCTATTGCTTTATTAACAAGGACACGCTAGCTCGTGTTTCCTTGCCTTAGCACCCGGTTTCCTATCGCCTCGCCTTGCATCGCTAATGAGATGCAAGGTAGGCGTGCCCCTTACAACTACATAATAAAATATCTCTAACGGTGCTTCGCTGTATTTACAACGAAGCCCCGTCCGGTTTAGCGCTGATTTTTTTTGCGCTAACTGGGCCTTAACGCTGGAATTTAACGTCTGTTAAATTCCAGACTAAGGCATACTTTACATGGGGGGTGGATTGTGTGGCTAAGACCACAGGCCCTATCATCAAGAATATCGCCGTTTTCCATGGAACATCGCTGGAAAACCAGCGTTGTTCCATGGAAAACGGGAATATCCCCGCTATCGCTGGGATATTTATCGCCTCGGTGATACGCGTTGTTAATAACGCGTTAACCGGGCGATAAATTCCAGCGATAAATAAAAAAGCGCTAAGCATGCTTTGCGATATTTATCGCCGTCTATTGATAATATGTCCCGAGGTAACTATGGAGGGGCGGAATTGCACAAAATGAAACCTGGAAATCACCACACTGTGTGATCCTAGGCAATTACTTTTTTTTTGCAGTACCTCCTTTTCCTTTATCATCCCAAAAGAGCGCCTTGAAGTACATCAGGTGAGGGTGTGAGCTGTACAAAAACAAAAGACTATAACGTCACTCAGTCTAGAATAACACCCCAGGCCACGTATAGGGGCAAAAGGCGACTGACTTTCCTCTTGTTTCACTAATAGTGCGGTTGTTAGGGCAGTAGCGGAGGGGCATGTGTGGTTGTTAGGGCAGTAGCGGAGGGGCATGTGTGGTTGTTAGGGCAGTAGCGGAGGGGCATGTGTGGTTGTTAGGGCAGTAGCGGAGGGGCATGTGTGGTTGTTAGGGCAGTAGCGGAGGGGCATGTGTGGTTGTTAGGGCAGTAGCGGAGGGGCATGTGTGGTTGTTAGGGCAGTAGCGGAGGGGCATCTGTGGTTGTTAGGGCAGTAGCGGAGGGGCATGAACGTTACTACATTCATGATTAAAATCACTTTTAACCATAGCCGCTCAATACCATGCCCTGATTTAAAATACTAAACTGGAATGGGTTGCACCAGTCACATAATAAGTGCACTGCTTTGAACTGGAGGGTCTTTATGATATATGTACTCAACTCTGAGCCAAGCAACAGCAGACCCCTCACCATCCTTCCCCTGAAGGAGACAAGGCCCACCCAAATGAAAGAACAAATACTTTTTGAAGTGAGTGTGGCCTGACTGGCACGTTTTAAAACCATTTGTTTTGCATTGTTTGTAAAAGTGCAGTTAAGCGTCCTAACAAAACTTTAGGGGGCCCACTGAAAGAAAAGGTGAGGGGGCCCCCACATTGCCCATACCTTCTCAGTTGCCAACTACCCTGTATTGTCCCTTTGCCACCTGCATCCACATGACATCAGCAGGAGTTTCCATGATACATTTAGCACCAAAGAGAAAAAAGTTATATTTGTGAGACGCGCGTGCTCTACAGACATGCACGCCGAAAACAGAGTTGTGCTCATATTTCGCATTATAATATTATTATTTTTATAAACAAAATTTAAATCCAGGGGCTGAGTGTATGTTCCCCTCACTGACGCTTAAATAAAGGAGTAGGTTTTTAAGGGATGTGCAGATACAAATTAAATCTAGCCACCATAGGGTGAAGATTAAGCGGGTCATTTGCATTTTGGCAGAGCAAGTTGGTCTACCATAAATTCGAGAAGCTTCCATTCTACAAGACTGACCGCTCCCCTTTCCATTTAAGGCCTTATTCCAGGGTGTATCATCTAGTAATTCTGGTAATTCAACATCCCAGAGTTAATGATACGAGCACTGCCAGTAACTCTGGATGGCGGAGTGAATGGTTGCTTAAAGTTGAGCCCTCGTCTGCCGGCAATCTTTCATAGATGGTGGTCTTTCCACCAGTACGTCAGGGAGGACTGCCCTATTTTAGGTGGGTTTCCTGGTGCAGACCCCTGTCAGGGTCTGCCATGCCAGGCAGAGAAAATCAACATTGGCTGTCACTTATGGGGAAAAAACTCCCTTTGAGTGGAGGCTGTGGTCTTTTCGGTTTTCAGTAATAAGTGGATGTCTGTTCTAGTCAGTGGCTGGGGTGGGCTCAGCCAACATTGATGACAACCCATTCTATACTGAGTGGGAAAGGGCGGGTTAGAGAGAAGTAATTGTGACTTATGACGGATCTGGAGCTGACAAGACCCTCCTGCTTGGCAAGAACACAGGAGGAACAGACCAGATAGCTTGTGATGTCAGGAGCAAGAATTACACCACTTACGTTTTTTATTGTTCTGCTTTTACTTTACGATTTTTTTTAATTTTTTATTATTATTATTTTTTTTTAAAACATCTCTTTTATTGATTTTCATTAACATTCACCAAGTACACAGCAATAGAGGGCAGAGAGTTGCAGGTAAATTACAAGGCATACATCGTTGGTCCCGCTTAGGAAATGTATAAAATATGCTGATTTTAAAAAAAATTTAAATAGGGAAAAGGAGAGTGAACAATTGTGTTCTGACTAAATATCATCCTTGGCAGCACACAGCTATTCTCTGTAATTTCAATGGGAATATGTAAAGAGACGCTTAGATGACAGGCTCCTGAAATGAAGTTATAGGGGTTCTGGTGGCATTACAGTCTATCCTGTGGGCATTCAGTGGTAATATTTTTAATATTATGTGAATAAATCAAACATAGTAGCCTTGATGGCAATATTCATTTATCCTGCCTATTCTAAGTGGTCAGAGGACACAGTTATATTGTCATTCGCTGATCAGTAATACTTTAAGAGTCTAGCATGGCCAGCTGTCTGTAGGGCTGGGGTAGCGATGGAGAAAGTGTCAGCAGATCTTGTGGTCACTTTTCTAAAGTTATTGAAGAGCGAGTGTGAATTATACCAGGTCAGTGGATGGAGAGCTCTGGCATATCTCGAAGTTTGGAGGATGAATGTTGTTTGCACTTGTATTCTGCACAGTCTTGTAGCGCTACCAGTGACTCTGCAGTGGGCTTCGTGGACACTGGCAGATTTGGTGTCTCTAAAATCCTTGTACGGCTGGGGCAGAGTCATTTATATGTAGGAAGAGCCTCCTTGACTTAACTGACTCGACTCCAACCCTACTGGCATTTTAGAGACACCAGCATTTTGTGGAAAACTCTGGATTTCCCTAAAGCTCAGTCCACTTGCAGCTAAGGTCTGCATTAAAGAAAGCTATAATTTTGTAGTGAACCCCTCATTCCTCTGAGCACCAGTGTACATAATGCACATCTGTGCTTACAGGTCTGTCCTCCTCGTCTCCTTCCTTCCTTTCACTTTACCTCCTCCCTCAATGCTTGCATTCTCTCTCCTTCCTACCTTCCCTCTCACTCATCCTTATGTTCTTTCTGCCTTTTTTCATCCCCCTTTCTACCGCACCTCCAAAGTTTAGCTCCATTTCTTTCTGTCTGCCCTCTCCATTTCTGCCTACACTTACTCTATGTTCAATTCTCCTCTGTCCCTTTCTACATATCTTATTTCAACCTCTTGCTTTCCATCCTCTTCCTTCCTTTATTTGTGTCCTTCATATTTTGTCTCTTTTTTCTCCAGGCCATTCTGATTTTTTAAATCTCCAATTCCAATATATTTTCTTTTTCCTTTTCTGTACTCTTTCATCTCATTTTTTCTTTTTCTTTTTGCCCTCCAAAATTTATGCATTTCTCTCTGTACACTTAAATTTCCACTCTCCATTGTTCTTTCTATTTCTGTCTCTTTCCTCCCTCTTTTCCCATCACTTTCTTTCCATTATTTCTGATCATCCAATGCTTTTTCCATTCTTCTCCCATTTTCTCTCTCATTCATATCTTCTACTTTTTTCTCTAATCCCATCGCTGTCTTTCCATTAACTTTCCATTATTGCCAATTTCTCTTGCTGTCTCTGCTCTTCCTTTATGCTATCTCGTTCGTATCCCTGTTATGCTATCTCGTTTGTATCTATTTTCTCACCCTCCCCATTCCTTCTCTCCTTTTTCTCTCCTTTTTCTCCCCACCCTCTCATCTCTAGCACCTTTCCAGCTGTCCTCGTCCTTAAAGCACCTTGTGACCTCTTTCCTTCGGCATATATCTCCTGCATACTTTATTGCCATTTTCCTTTTTTCCCCACCGCTTCTTCTTTTTCCCATCCTCCATCATGCTCCGGGCCATATTATCAAGAAAGGCGATAACATTATCGCCGCTTTAGCGGCAGGAAACTGCCGCTAAAGCGGCGATAAGGGGCTTGATAATATGCCCTATAGAATTCCAATAGAAGCCCAGGTTCTGGTGTGAAGGACATCAAACCTGGGCTTCTATTGGAATTCTATAGGGCATATTATCAAGCCCCTTATCGCCGCTTTAGCGGCAGTTTCCTGCCGCTAAAGCGGCGATAATGTTATCGCCGTTCTTGATAAAATGGCCCTCCATATGTAGCTTTCTCCTCTTTTTCTATAAAAACAAAATCACCTTTTCTTGCTGGGCCCCATGTATACAGACTCTGAATGTCTGTCCACTTCTGCTCTACTTTCTGACTTTTCCAGTGGTTGCGTGGGACCAAGTCTGTCTCGCTCTCCATGACTATCTTCCACTCACCTCCTCCACCCAGAAAGAGTCAACAGAGTCAAGCAGGAGACAATCACAACGTAAAACAAACAAACAGAGCCAAGCAGGAGACAATCACAATGAAAACAAAAACAGACCGAGCCAAGCAGGAGACAATCACAATGAAAACAAACAAACAGAGCCAAGCAGGAGACAATAACAATGAAAACAAAGAGGGACAAGCAGGAGACAATCACAATGAAAACAAACAAATAAAGTCAAGCAGGAGACAATCACAATGAAAAAAAACAAACAGAGCCAAGCACAATCACAATGAAAAAAACAAACAGTGCCAAGCAGGAGACAATCAAAATGAAAACAAACAGAGACAAGCAGGAGACAATCACAATGAAAAAACCAGAGTCAAGCAGGAGACAATTACAATGAAAACAAACAAACGGAGCCAAACAAGATACACTCACAATCAAAACAAACAAACAGAGCCAAGCAGGAGACAGTCACAATGAAAAAAAAAAAAACAGAGCCAAGCAGAAGACAATCACAATGAAAACAAACAAACAGAGCCAAGCAGTAGACAATCACAATGAAAACAAACAAACAGGCCCAAGCAGGAGACAATCACAATGAATACAAACAAACAGAGCTAAGCAGGAGACAGTCACAATAAAAACAAGCAAACAGAGCCAAGAAGGAGACAATCACACTGAAAACAAAAAAACAGAGCCAAGCAGGAGACAATCACAATGAAAACAAACAAACAGAGCTAAGCAGGAGACAATCACAATGAAAACAAACAAACAGAGCCAAGCAGGAGACAATCACAATGAAAACAAACAAACAGGCCCAAGCAGGAGACAATCACACTGAAAATAAACAAACAGGGCCAAGCAGGAGACAATCACAATGAAAACAAACAGTCTAGATAGGAAGAATGGTGTTTTGAATACACTACAGCTGGTGCCATGCATTCTATGCCCCCTCTTGCCTCTGGGCTGTAGTGCCACTGCATTGACTGCACCACTAAGCTAGTGGTCCCAGTGCTTTCCCATCTAGCACTTTGCTCTCCTTCCATCGGGCACAGGCCGGGTCCCTGGATGAAGAGTCTGGCTCTTCTAGTATGGCTCGCTCCACAGCTGTATTGTAGCCTATCAATGACATGGAGCCTGAATCCTTCATCATCTGCTCTCATTACTGTTCTTCCCCCTGCTACTCACCCTAAACCCCCAGCCCCTATGGTTGTATTAATTTTCTCCAGAGGCTCTTCACTGGCATCTTCGACCTTCAACCTGACCCTAGCCTCAGTCTACAGATCTTGGATGGGGAGCATAACCTGACCACATGAACTGCATCATCACAACCGAAACCACCACAATTATGGAGACCATCCACACTGGTGGCCCACCAGACCCCTTTCCTTACCACCCCTTTAACTTAGGATCCACCCACATCAGCAAGCCCTCACCTTCATCCTCAACACCTCCATCGAAACAGCCACAATCCCAGAAGCCTGGAAACATGCAGCTGTCAACGCTGTCCTGAAGAAGCCCTCAGGAGACCCAGCCAAACTCTCAAACTACCAACCTATCTACCTCCTACCATACCCTGCCAAGGTCCTAGCAAAACCCATCAACAGAAGCCTCATCAACCACCTTGCCAACCACCAGCTCCTCAACACCATGCAGTCAGGCTTTAGACCCAACCCCAGCACAGAGACAGCCCTTATTGCATTAACAGGTGACATCTGAAGGATCCTAGACTGAGGAGAAACCGATGCCCTCATCCTATTAGACCTCAAGGCAACTTTCAAAACGGTCTCCGACCCCATCCGGACGAAACAACTACACATAACTGGCATACAAGAACCACCCTCCGATGGATATAAACTTTCCGAACTGAAAGAACCCAAACAGGCAGTTACTCTTCAGGAGCCCTGGAACTCATCTGCAGAGTACCTCAAAGCTCCTCTCTCAGCCCCACCCTCTTCAGCATCTACATAACCCCACTGGCTGATGTCATCCAAACAGACAACATCAACATCCTATCGTGCGCCAATGACATGCAAATGATACTGTTCCTCTAGGACAAATCCCCAAGGACAAGGAATAACTTCCCCACCAAAGTGGCCACCTGGATGAAGTAAAACTGTCTCAACCGGAACACCAACAAGAAAAAAGGGGCGATCTTCGAAAAGGATGCCTCGGCGTGGGACTCCACTTGGTGGCCTGCAGACCTCAGACCCGCTCCCGCTCCCACCCCCAGCCGACAAGCAAGAAACCTCAGGATTAACCAAATGGACATGTACACCCTGGTCAACACCATCACAGTGTCCTGTTTCTACACTCTGAGGATGCTGAGAAAGATCTATAAGTGACTACCTAACAACACCAGATCAACCATCACCCAAGCCCCCAACACAGGCAGACTGGATTATGGTAACTCCTTCTATGCAGGAATCACCAAGCAACTCACTAAAAGACTACAGACCATCCAGAACACAGCAGCCAAACTCGTCCTTATTGGCCCACGCTGGTCCCACATCACACCACACCGGAGGGAGCTCCACTGGCTCCCGATACACAGGTGTTCACAGTTCAAGCTCCTCACCTACAAATTCAAAGCACTACACAACTCAGTCCCAGCCTACCTGAAGAGCGGCATACATTTCCACTAACCCTTCAGGCACAGTAAGCCTCCATGCACCTCCACTTAGCCGGACTCTTACTCGCACACATCCCACGCATCCACAGAAGCAGATCCAGAGGTCAAGCCTTCTCGTACATCTCGTACATGGCACAACCTTCCAATTCACATTACAGCCTCCTCCTCTCCTCTTGAATTATGCAAGAAGCTGAAGATCTGGCTCTTCGAGTAAGTCCCCCGCCCTGAAATTAGCCTCACACACCTGCGAAGAGCCAGGATAGTGTGCTATACAAGCAGATATAACATAAAACATGGGGTCTGCACACCAGTGCTATTGTTTCTGCCTTGCCTTGTGCCCCCACGACCACAGCTGCTGAAAGTACCAGGAGATGGCACAGAAAAAGCACAGACCTTGACACACACATTAATTTGTCCCACTACTTTTCATTGCAAAGCTGTGTTTGGTTAAAATGTTTAAATCTGACTTTGTATGCGTGTGTGTGTACTGATATGTAAAAATACATGTATAGATATATATACACCAAGCCAGATTTAAACATTCTACACAAACATGCACATGTGGGTATAGATGGATAGACAGACAGACAGATAGATAGATAGATAGATAGATAGATCATCCTTCAGAAGGAGCCGGCAGGGCTGGGGAGTCGGAGGCACACAGTTGACTCCTATATCTGATTGTACACTGTCTGGGGAGGGTTCAGACCCTCCCCTTCACGCAGGTACCTTAAGGATATGTCCTGGTCTGTCACTGCATGGATAGCACAGGGGGGTGGCCAAAACAAACTGAAAGCATCTCACTGCCTGAAGTTGGCACACATTTTCATGGACTCACGTCATGCGGCAACCTTTTGGACAATGCACGCATGACGTTATATAAAGCCAGGGAAGAAATGCTATAGCATTTACCTTAAATGACACCACAAGCGACTCTCTCCCAGTCAAATGTTAACCGTTTAAGAAGACGTCATCAGACAGCGTCCCTGGCCGCTCTTCTTGACTCTGAGGACCCAGGGAGGATACGCAATCCCCTCCCAGTCAAACGCTAACCGTTTAAGGAGACGTCATCAGACAGCTTCCCTGGCCGCTCTTCCTGACTCCAGGGACCCGAAGGAGGACACGCGACTCCCTCCCAGTCAAACGTTAACCGTTTAAGGAGATGTCATCAGACAGTGTCCCTGGCCACTCTTCCTGACTCCAGGGACCCAAGGGAGGACACGGGACTCCCTCCCAGTCAAACGTTAACCGTTTAAGGAGACATCATCAGACAGCGTCCCTGGTCACTCTTCCTGACTCCAGGGACCCAGGGGAAGACACGCGACCCCCTCCCAGTCAAACATTAACTGTTTGAGGAGACTTCATCAGACAGCGTCCCTGGCTGCTCTTCCTGACTCCAGGGACCCCAGGCAGCTGCTCCTGGGACACTATTAAGCAGGATGGGGACATGTATTCCCTTCCCTTAGTGCAGTGGTTCTTAACATTTTGACTTCTGTGGACCCCAACTTAATCATTACTGGATTCGGGGGACTCCCTCTGAATAATTATTGTAATCTGGGACACCCACTGAGTAATCACTGGAAGCCGGAAGATAATTTGAACGCAAAACAATAAACAAAAATTCAGGCACAGACATTCATCAAACAAACAGACAAGTGATAAAATATTTTATTTCATTTATAAACAAATACAAAAAAAATCAAAATTTTAATGGTAAAGTTAGAGCTTTTCTAAATTGAACTGAGCCCACTCATCGTCCATATTATATTCTGTTTGATGCATTTGTACTGACAGCGTCCACAAGTTGTGTGAAATTAACAACTTAGGGGTATATTCACAAGAACGTGTGATAACTACCGCAAGAGTAGCGTAACGCAACTTTCAATATCGCAGCCTAGCGTGGGAAAATAACCCTGTGTCAACGTGGAATTCACAACAAGGCGGTAGCATGCGATAGTCACCAGATAACGCGTCAAATGTCATCGTGAAAATCAACGCCACGCCGAAAAAATGCGAAACGCGAATGCAAAAAAACATGCGATGAGGCCAATCGCGGTACAGAAATCAGCGAACACCAGCCACAGGCCTGCAAATCCCACGCGTCCGGCGGGAAAAAGCACCATAAAAGAAAGAAAAAAAAAAGCCCCAAAACAATTCAAACTGCGTAGCAACATGGATGCACCCGGACCGAGTGCAGAGGACAGGCCGAACATCACAAGCCCCACAGAGGACCAGCCAGGAACCCTGCGTTCGGGGAAGGGCAAGGTCAAGAGGAAGAGGAAGATGGGGTTCAGTCCGCAGGAAGACCGGATCATCATCACGGAGGTGACCGAACACCATCAACAACTGTTCGGCACCTCCACTGCGGCACTGGCAACCCAAACCTAAAAATGGCAGGCCATCGTTACCAACGTCAATGCAGTCGGAGTGTCGAGGAGGTCACTGGAGGAGGTCAAGAGGCGCTGGCATGATCTGAAAAGGCAGACCAAACATAAGCTCGCCGCCAACAGGGAGGCAGCAACGGCGACTGGAGGTGGGAGTCCTGCGACACAGGAGGAGCTGGATGAGCTGGAGCAAATGGTGGCCACAGTAAGCAGTGAGGAGACGGTGGCAGGATTGGGGGGCCTGGACACAGCACGATACGACCTGACCCAACAGCAACAGGGTGAGTAACGACTAGGGACGGGGGGACGGGGGGAGATGGGCACAATGGCACACATGCACAATTACGTGTAGCACACAGCACACCCACAATGACCGTGGAACATGTCCCTGATTGCCTTGGCACACTGCAGCACACATAGAAATGCCAAGTAGGCCCCCATCCACAATGTGCACAGAGGGGCCCCCCCTATCACCAATATCACAACCGACCCATGCACATGTGCTGAATCCAGCAAAGCAGCGGCTCTGTGACCCACACTGACTATGCAAGTAACACTGCATGTCCGATAGCATGGCAGCAGCCAAAAAAAAATGACATGGCCCACGAATCGACATGGAGGTAGCCCAGTGCGGATCACATCCGTAAAGGAGCAGGTCACACTCCGGCATGTCCACGTGCACCCACAACCCATGCCGTACAATACACGCAGCAGACTAACAATGCACCAGGCCACAAAATCTGTCCGAGAGCACATATGACCCAAGTCAAAAGCAAATCATGCCCCGAAAAGCACACAATTCAAAGGCACCCCGCCTCAAAGGGAGAAGGCTACACGAAATCAGAGCTGCAGGGGCAACTCCCCCACAATGCAGCACACACACATAGCAATCACAGGACATCCGCAATGACGGCAATGTGGTACAATGTGCAACACCAGCACCACAGGACAGAGCTCACAACAGGTTCCGCTCGTGCGTAGTAACTGTCCACTCACATCTGGCATTGCCTGACACTGTGTGATGATAATGAACGGGTACTACCACACATCCGTCATGTATCCGGAAAAGACACTGACTGCCATCAAATAGCCAGCTCCCCCAAAACAGTCACAATGTACATTGGCATGCAGTCTGAATGTAAACATCTGCAAATCAACAGCATACATGTGAAACTCTGTTAACCTGCATCTCCCCTTAACATTTCAGAGGGACAATCAACACTTACTGCAGAGCAGACCACAAACCCCATCATTGATGATGTAGAGGACAACCTGCACATATGTCAAGATACCCTCCAACGGATACTGGACAGCCTCTGCACCCCACCCCCAGGAGCAGGGCAGGCCAGCTGCCTCGAGGTGACCCCACCACCTGCACAGACCACACAGCAGGAAACACACACCACCACGGCTGTCTCACAGGACCCCCCGACCAATATATGGAGTACATACAACGTGTGTGGTCTTCCCAGGTGGAGTTGGCTGAACAGCTGCGGGTGGGTTTCGAGCTCATGGCAGCCAAACTCGATGCCATACGTGGGTGTCTGAGTCCCATCAGGGACCACGTACAGTCCCTATCGGACACCCCCGGTACGCACCATGCTCCGCCACAGACCTTGGCTGACCTCGCTGGTGCCATGAATCGTACACAAGAACTGTGTGGGCAGACAGGCACCAGCCATGACAGCACAGAGTTGGCACAGAT
This sequence comes from Calotriton arnoldi, assembly GCA_963921515.1. NCBI lineage: Eukaryota > Metazoa > Chordata > Amphibia > Caudata > Salamandridae > Calotriton > Calotriton arnoldi. Next base: position 804,577 of record CAWUFW010002447.1, read on the forward strand.
GCGGAGGTCAATGGAGACCATGGAGCAGATGCAGGCTGGAAGGATGTCTGCCACGGATGGACACCAGCGAGTAGTAGCTGGGAACTTCAATGCCCTGCAGTACTTCATCTTGCCATTGCTGCCACTGAGCCGTCCCCAGATGACTGCAGCTGGAACATCGACACACACAGCTCCGACCCCTGATGTGTCCGTGGCACACAGTGATGCAGCCATCACCCCGCCACACACACCGGACACACCGGACACAGAACCTGTATCAGGGGAGTAAGAAGAGGATGGGAACTACTGTGTGAGGAAGGAGGCAGTAGCATCCATCACCGCAGTATGGCCTGTACCTGCCTGGTTATGACCTATGCATCATGGCCTGGGAAACACCTCCTACTGACCCCCGGAACACTCTGCGACATTCACCCGGACCCTGACACGGACTGCCATTTCTTCACCGCTGGCCAATTACACAGCTATCCTGCTGCGGACTGCACTCTCCCTCTTCCCAATCACTGTGCAATCCCCAAAGGACTCTGGTTGACCCACCATTGGGCTTCCATGTGATGTGGGCTTGGATGGCCATGTACAGCTCCAGGTCCGTCAATCACCTGAATGTGAATAAAACATTCTAAATCACACAGATGTGTCATCACTATGTTAACTCATGTATGGAAGTATGGCTGGATGTGGGGACGATGATTGCACATGAAGGTATACCCTGGTAACTGACATCTATGCGCATGTGTATCCCTGAGACACATGGCCAATTGGATGACTGTGAAGGTGAGTACTAGCTGTGTTCCCATTGCACATCAACAACAATCACACAACCCCCCAACGTAGGCACACGTCCATGTGTTGAATAGGGCTGTGTGTAGGACTGACCCAAACGAAAGCAGGCCAGGAGTGGTATCCTACACCACATGTGACAACAGAACTTCACGTCGCATAACTACTCACACACATCTGTGTGGACACATTCTGTAGTGAGATATGACATTGCTCCACATGATCAGTGGTTGGACACCATACTCACATTGCTGACGTCACGTAAGTACACATGTCGTTCAGCACATATCCAAAAACAATGTCTGGCTCACAGAGGTGGAGCTTGCCAAAGGGACACACCCACATTGCACATGCGTCAGTCAGTTCCTCCCTGTGTAAGGACGATGCTCATTGTGGCACACGAGTGGACAATCTAAACAACACACCTCACAGTTAGACACGAGTGGAGTGGCATAGACTTTATTGGCATGTGCGTGTCAGTACGGACGAGGCAACGGCCACAGCAGTCAGGGACATGCTTAAGACACTTACACGCAGCATGGGTACATGTCGAAGTTCAGAAAATGTCGGGGCTAAAATGGACAACATTCATCATGGATGGCAACGCTCACAGCCCACCTTGCCTTGCTGGATGAGTCATGTGTTGTTTGGCGTCTGCCCATTGCCCCGTGTGAGGGGGCACGACTCACTGCACATGGGATCTGCATAGTGCTCTGCCTCCGGAGTGCGCCGATTGTCTGCTCTGCTGACAGTGATCAGGTGTGAGGGTCCGACAGGTTCACATGTCGTGCTACATTGCCATGTGTGTGCTCTCCCCCAGCAGTGTGTCCGAATTGGCAACGTTGCCAAACGACGCTGTGTTGCTCCGACCATGGACCTGCGTCACCTTGCACAGGTGTGTGTACACACGCGTTGTTCCACGTACATGCATCCAAAGCCCGAACGAAGGCAGACGTGTCCTCTGTTGTGGTTGGATATGTGAGCAATCCCCACGATGCAACAAGTTGTTGGGCCATGTGCTGTGGGTGGCAATCGGATGTGGCTGCAGGAACGTAGTTACTCGTCCATGAATGCCCGTGCAGCTTCATGTGCAATGTGTTCCAATAGTACGTCGTTGTCGTGTTCAAGGAACACCAGGGTGAGCCAATCCATTAGGTGGTCCGGGCAGGTGTGCTCCGCCCACTGTGTCACCGATCCGCAACACAGCCCAATAGGGGAGCGCCTCGATGTGGTCACTGCACACAAGGAATTGTGCAATCTCCCATGCACAACTACCAATACATACGCAGTATGTCAAGGCATCCCATGCACGGCTGTCTCGGTAACACTCCTGTTCGTGATCCAACAGGGGGCGCAGACACAAGTCATAGTCCAATTCATCAACAGTTGTGTTGGATAGGCAGACATCCATGGGACACTCGAATGTGCATGTTCGGCAGTGGAACCAGGGCTGGACGCAGGTGACGTGGGCAATGCGGAAGCTGAGCCTGTAACTGATCCACAGCACTGCCAGTGGCAGTGCGCCCAGTAAATGCAGCATACGTGCACGGTACTGTTCCACGTGACGGGGGTTGTGCATGTGCCCGGTATGGCCTGCCATTGCGTTGGTGCGTCTCGTGAACCGGCACTCTTCTGAACTGCGGCAGTTGTGTGGAGGATATGCCACAGCTCTGAGCAATGATTCGAATGTGTGTGCAACGTTGTGGGTAATGGGTTGCTGTTTCCGTGAGTGTCAAGGGCATCCCATGCGGGGGTACCACAGGCAGGGGCTTCTGTGTGTGGGCTGTGGATAAGTCGGATGGTTCATTTGCGGAATGCGTGGTGTGGGAGTTGTCCCCATCTGCCATTGCATCTCTATCAGGGTGTTCCAGGCATGTTCTGGACCAAGGTCAGAGGTGCAGGTGTCCTCCCGCCTTCTGCATTGGGACAATGGTGCTTTCATCCCTGATGTTTGTCTGACTACTACTTGCGTTTTCGGAATGTGATGTGGCTTTGGCGCTGAGATTGGGACACAGCCTTGGGCTCATGGTGTACGGATGGATGGCGATGCACACACACATGTTGGCATGTTGAGCCAGGTCCCCGAGCGGCCTTGCGCTGCTTGTGCTATCTCACTCCGTCTCTCTCCCTCGCTCTCTCCCTCTCTTTCCTTTGTTGGGCGCATGGCACACCTTCTTCTCTTGGATTTGGTCTTCCAGGCTGTGTGCTACGGATTGTCCAGTGAGGAGCCGCTAGGACTCATCCTAAGGGTTGTTTCTGCTTTTGTTTGTATGGTGTTTTGTGTTGGTGATTGCATTGCTGTATGACTGATTCTCCATTTTCTGGCCACGCATGTATGTTTATTTTCCTGCTTGGGTGACATCAGGCAAAATGTTTGTTTTGGGATTCGTGGTGTTGGTGTGCAGTTTCTTAGTCCGGGGTAAGGGTTGGTCCCGGGGGGGGGGGCGTTGCGGGCCTGGGTGTGGTGTCGGTGGGTGTTGTGGCCCTCTTGGGTGTCCGTGCTGCATGTTCAGTTGCTCGTGGGCATCTGTTGTCCTTCATGTGTGGCTCTGGGCTGTGCTCCCTTTTGTGGTGCAGGCTGTGGTCGGACTTTACACCAGGTCAGGGCAGGTGTAGATTTCCTGGTGCTAACGCGGCTTATCGCCGGTTTTGTGTTTATATCGCCGATGTGGCTGGTCGTTGTGAATGTTGAGGTGTGATGTTGTCGCGCCTTTTGGCACGGGAAAGCCCACTCTGCATCTCATTAGCGATAGTTGCGCGGGTCCTCTGTGGTGATGTTTTTTGCGGCTGCTATCGCGGGTAAACTGGTGCTGTGGGCTGTTTACACCAGCTTGTGAATGGGGGGGTATATTTATCACGACTTTGGCTGCGATAAAGTGCCGTTAATTCGGCGATAGCTCCTTGTGAATATGCCCCTAAATGTTTAGCCTCCAATTTAAAAATCCTTCACATTTCCAGAACGTTTTATAATTTTCAATTTTGCTTCTTTATTTATACAGACTTTATTAATCTGTTAATATTATTTAATTTTCTAAGCAGTCGCGGACCCCCAGGTGTCCCGGAACCACATGTTAAGAACCACTGTCTTAGTGTAGAGCAGAGGTCTTCAAACTTTTTTACTCTGAGCCCCCCCTAAGCAAAATGTTTTGAGGTCGGGCCCCCCTCCAAAACTTTATGGCAGGATTGGGGGAGTGGGAGGGACATGGCTGCGTGCAGGGAGCGGTGCTTATGAGAGGATTTCAGGAATACGTTTTCTATAGCTTATGAACCGCACTAAATATGAGACTTATAAAACAGAAAATGCATCAAACAAAAACAGATATCCCAAACAAACTGCTCCCCATAATTGGGGTGTTGTGAGCCCCTCACACTCTTTGACCCCAATGCAACTATACCTGCTGCACTAACTGCAGTCCTGAGTAGCAGGCTATCTCCTCTGCATCTTTTACCTCTTCCCCACCATGACGGATCCTCAACTCTGTCCTAATGCTTGAAAGGAAAATAAGCTTCGATGCCCCTTTTTTAAAGTTAGACAGTCATAACTGTGATGCAGTGGGCCCCTCAAATCCCTGGGCCCCAGTCCTGCTGCATCTGCTCCTTAATGATAACCAGCAGTGGCCACTTACACACTTGGCAGCAGTACCAGCTTCACTAATGAATGCCCCTTTAAAAAAAAAAGAAAACTTATATTGTCCCCTTCTTTGGGGTATCTCTCTGAAGAAGCTGCCTCTGGCCATTTGTAAACACAAAAATGAGTCCGCATACAGTGCTCCCTATTCTGGGCCTACTCTTTGACAATATCTATGAATCTCGCTCCTTTCCTCTGTCTCTTGGACCATTACTGTGAGGCCCCAGGGATCGAGAGGATTAGGGCGCTGGATCTGAATGCAACCCTTCTGGCCTGCTACCTGCCACCCCATGGACTCAGCTTTCACAATGGCCCTGAATGGTTAATACTGACTTTGAGATGCCTCTGCCTGAAATCGAAGGGTGTGGTGGTAGTGCATAAAGTTAAAAAAGAAACCAGCCTTCTTACCAGCCAATAATTGATTGAGTCACTAAAAGCCAGGGCCACTGGAATTATGAGTTTCTGCAGCAGCAGCAGCGTTTTCCACATAATTATCAGTTTACTGCATTTGCTACATAATCTGCAGATTTTCAACAAAAGAAAACTAGATTCTAGCTCAAACGGAACAAAAGTTACTTAACGCGTGACAAAGTGTTCCAGAGCAGTGGAAGGCCCTTTGCAAAGATTGACTGGTAATCTTGTAGTTGCTTACTGCTGTATTTGGGTGTTAAACTGGTACTAATGGGGTGAAATATTTCCCCTGACAGGGTTACCTTGAGTTAAAATGACAAAATAATGAAGTAATGCTAACCACAAAATGTGGCGCATTATGCCGCATAATTTACCTTTTCTTGCTGCATAATTTAGTCAAACCTGCTGCATAATATTGTCCTCTTCTGCTGAATAATTCCAGTGGCTCTGCTTAAAGCTTCATGGTGGCAAAGATCTATTCTTTTTGAGATGTAATGTAAGGGTGTTATCAGCTGAGATCTGGAATAGTGGAGACACTTACAAAAATGTCTGCATTAGATACAGTTTGATTAATTATTACTAAAAAGTATATTTTGTAAGAACTTGTTTTATCTCAATCACTGCATCATTTTGCAGCAGCCTAGCTTAGAGTATGTAAATACTGTTTTAAAATAATGACTTACATATTCACAGTGCTTTCTGCCACAGGCTGGGACCTCATAGCACTATAAACAGTGCCATTGGAATTATGCGGCGGAGAAGGCCAGATTATGCAGCATGGTTGACTAAATTCAGCAGCAAGAAAAGGCGAATTATGCTGCATATTTTGTGATAGCATTGCTGCATTATTTTGCTATTTTTACACTTGTTAACACTGTCCTGGCCTTTATTGCCCCTCATAAGTATCACATTAATACCCACATATAGCAATAAGCAACAGAAAGGTGACCATTCAACCTTTAGAAAGGGCCTTCCACTGTGAGGTAACATGTGTTGCTGCATTTTTTTTATCTGCAAATTATGCAGCAGATGATGGATTATATGGCAAATGCGGTAAATCCATAACTATGCGCTGTGAGTGCAGGGTGAGCGTGAAAGTGAAGGGTGAGAATGAGTGAGTTGTCTGAATGCAGAGTGCATTCCCAGACATTTGAAGTAAGTCAGCATGTTATTGACGGGGTGTAGGGTTTCAGATATAAGTTAAACTATTGCTATTATGGTATTAATCTGGGATCGAGGGTGGAGGAAATAAATAATGTGCTGATCGTGCAACAAACTTCCAGTCTTATGATTAGGATTGCCAGCTCATTATTTTGATGTCGCAGACGGTACAAAAATACACAGTCACCTAAAGCCCTATTTTCAGCACTTATCTGTGCGTACTTCGAAAAGCAAATATAAATAGAAAGCACTTTTAAATGTGTTCTAGGGCTGCCTGAATGATTCATGAATGAAAATAAAGGGAACAGACAAAGTCAGATTACAAATGAATACATACTTTTTTATTTAAAACCCTGTTTATTGTCAAAACAAGGTCTTTGCAGGCTCTTTAAACATACATGGTGGGCAATTTTCTATTGGCAACCCTTTTTTATATTCCTTTTCATGAAATGCATTTTCACACTACAGCAGTAAATTTAAAATACAAATGTAAGGAATAGGCAGAGTCGGGGGCCCAGGGGGTACTGGAAACAGAAATAAAAACTAAGCCTTGGTAACTAGTTTCTAAAGGTATGCAAATGGTCCTTAAAGACCTGTGGAAAACTCGGGCATGCCGGAGTCTGAATAAGACTCCAGACACTGCCCAGCGGAGCCCCCAGCAGCATACTCACTGACCTCCGGCCCCAGGGCACTCTGAGGGCTTCGGAGTAAATGAAGACAGCCTGGAAATGCAGCAAATAAACATCGCCGCACTTCCAGGCGTCTTCATTTACATGTGCTTACAGAGGCCTTTGCGCCCCCCTGGGAACCCATCCACGCCCCCCCAGGGGGGCGCGCCCCAAACTTTGAAGACCTCTGGTGTAGAGTAAGCCTTGAGTTTCAAAAACTAGGACAGACAAGCTACAAATCCACATATCTGCATAATCAAATCTGAACAGCCATTCACGCTACACAGTAGAGCTTCACTGGTTGTTTATGTGAATTTATCTCGTAAAGGTGGCTCAGGCCGTCTGCTGGCATGGAAGATAGTGCAGAGCACCGAGGTAGAGCACAGCGTCTGCCTGTAAGGGTCACTTCGAGTGTGTGATGCGCGTTGGCCGCATTGCAAACACATGCACCATCAGCACAGTGATTCACGGTGCGGGTCCGGAAATCTGGGAGGACCACGAAGAAGCATGGGTGGGCCACGAAGAAGCATGGGTGGGCCATGGCAATTCATGTGGTAGCAGGCAAAAATAAAAGAAGGGGTTTCATAACATCTGGGGCCGTATTACAGAACGTGCCCCAGAGGTGCAACAGGCATGTGTGCCCGCTTTGTGTGCCCCCGGGCCATGTTGGTATTACAGAAGGGGCCGCAGATGCTTGTGCGGCCCCTTCTGTAATACTGAAAGCTCTGGCGCACATGTAGCGCCAGCACTTTCTCAAGAGGACATTCCCTCATCTGCATGGGGGCGTAGTCTACATCTATAATAGGACCCCTGCTGTTTTAGGCACTGACATCTGTGCAACTTTGACAAGTCAAGGGAGTTGCACATCTTTGTTATATTGCGTCTCATGAAGAGGTCCTGTGCCAGTGCGGCACAGCACGGAGGGGTGCTTGCGCAGGGCATGGGCGCAGACCAAGTCATGTTCTCACTGGGCACAGCTGCAGCCCATGGTGAATGGGTACTGGCAGCAGGATAATTATCTGTACCTGTGCCCCTTGGACACAGCCACATCTCAGTGTTACTACAGTGTAGAGCTGTGAACTAAGGTGTGCTGTGGCCCCACACCGAAATATAAATGATGAGAATAAACGTTTTTTTTTAAATTTTGACTCATAATTGTAATGTCTTTCTGCACTGGTTTCAAAACAATTCACAGGAATTATGCCATGACTATGAGTTATGTGTCTTCCATAATTTAGGGGAATTACATTAGGCCTGTGAAATGCAGATTTCAACGAACAAGTAGGCTACAATATGTTATATCACTACAGCACACAGCAGTAGGATGTAGTAGTGTTTTAGATGGATATTTCTTCTATTTTAAAAATTGCAATATAAAATAGACATACCAGACAGCATGTTATAGATTTTGGCTGACATGTACAGGCCGCTCTGCCTCAGGGTTGATTATCCTGTTACAAGAACTCCACATTGGCATTATAGAACTGGTTGTGTACAAATTCTAAACTTTGGGACATTTTTACAATTCCCCTGCAGAACTTTTACGCCTCTGGAGTGTCACTTTAGTGACACTCCAGAGGTGCAGTGTGCCAGCTCATATTCAAAAGGCCACGTAAAGCCAACCTGCGTGGCTCTTCATGGGCTTGTAAATATGGAGAAAGTCAATACCTTACTCTGCGTGGAAGGGGCATTCCATGGGTGTTGCTGTGGGTGTTCCCACCCAACACCCATGGAATCTGATGCATTCCCAGGTTTACAAGGTTTCATAAACCTGGAAATGTGTCAGATTCTAACCCCTCCCCCGGGGAGGCGTTAAAGTGGCACAATGAGGAGAAATACCTTTCTTTCTTCTCGTTTTTTGCTCTTTCTATGTGTGCGGCAATCTGCAGCTCACATAGAAGCAGGAAAACACCATCAATGATTGTTTTTGTGCAGGAAAGTACCCCTTCCTGCACAAAAACAATCATCCCTGCAAAGCAGGCACCCTTGCACAATGGTGCAAGCGTGCCTACGTTGGTGCTAAGCAGCCAATTGTGCGCGAGCGCAGAGGAAGGAACAGGGATGAGTTGTACCGCTTTAAATACGATGCATCCCTGCACTTTCCTAATGATGCAGCTCGGTGCAGCAAGATGGCTTGCAGCGCTGCGCTGTGTCATTTTCTAGTAAACATGCCCCTTGTTTGTGTAGTATCCCATTGCACATCCAACTGTGGAAAACTGTTTACGCTGCTCTCTACTCGTGGCTGAGTGACAGCAGCAAACACAGCAGGGAGCCACAATAGCCACCGCCCAAAAAGATGCAGAGTTCCCCTTCCCAACTATGAAAAGTAGTACACTGTGACTACCCGCACATGAGGAAAGGGAGGCACATTGCTAGTCGACACTGGTAAGAAATGGCTGGCACAGCAGGGTCCTGACAGAGTGGGCAGCAGAAACGTTACCAATGATGCCCAGGCCTGAAGATTAAAGAATATTAACAAATATGCACGACTGAATAGTAACATAATACATATTCGCCCATCATTTGATCTATACGCGTACAAACATATAGGGATTACAGTGGTACAATCGAGCAATCGTGCCACAATAGTTAATATTACGTAACCCTTTCCCATGGGAATTCAGTATCAATTTTTGCTGAACTTTTGAATTCTCTGACTGAAGTTCATAAAATTTCGAATAGCTTCTTGGACGAATGTGTAGCAAAATACGTCACGTTTGGTGAAGGCCAAGCTAGAATCTCATAGTTCAAAGTTGATTCTTGGAGTCTGTTTTTGAACACTAATCTAACAAGGTTTGCTTCCTAGCCTCCATATCAGTCGGACTTTATTTCCCTGAAGTGTGAGGCACGAGAAGGGTGATTTAATGCAGAGAGAGCCCCACTGGAGGCACTCATCAGGTGCTTTGGACCAATCTTCTATGTGTAACAGACAGCACACAACTCTTGGTGCTTGTTACTTCCTAGCAGGTTTAACAACAGTAGCAGACTGATGTCAACTAACACATTAAAATAGAACTCAGAGAAGATGGAGATGCCCGCCACAGGGGAGACCTCCTCTCTCTATCTGGACCACTGCTTGTCGGCCCCAGGCTCTGGCTGGTACCCATGTTAGTGATGTCAGAAACCCTGGGCTTTATGTTTGATTCAGGCTCAACTTTTAACCCCCACATAAGCAAGATGGTCTCTACCTGTTTCCCATCATGGTCATGTTTAGGAGAACTCTCCCATTTCTACATATTGATGGCGAAAGCCTTGTTATTCGAGTGACTATCTCAGCTAGGTTACATTATGGAAATGTCATTTTAACTGGGCTTGCCCAAATATACATTTTAGATAGCCCAAAACAGTTACTCAAAATCTATTGGGCCTGAGAAGAATTGATTCAATATCGTCCATCCCACAAAGCTGTGTTGCCTCTCGGTAACCATTAACATATATTTTACAGTCTTTTGAATGACTCACAAAGCCATCCATCTGACTGCACAAAAGTGTCTTCAGAAGGATTTTTTTCTTGTACCTAGGTGGACTATCAGGTGTGCTAGCCAGGCTTACCTGATTTTCCCAGGTGCAGATGCCGCTGTTTAGGTGGCCTTTCTGTCTGTTATAAATGGTTGGTTTTGTAGATCTCTCCCCCACTTTTTTGCGCCGAAATCCAGATCTGTCACCATTTAGCAAGGAACTTAAACCCCATTGGTTCAGAATTTAAAGAGTTCACTGTTAGTGCCAGAACACGCTTGGTATATTTATTCAAAAGTAAATGAAATTAATTCATAGATCATCTTAACGTACAGATTTTTCAAATCTGTGCCCATCAAACTTCACAAAACTTGACATGCACATATAATCTTCTTGGTCCCAATGTGCACCTTAATAAGGGTAAAAAGTGCCTTTCCCATATTAGAAGAACCTTCTAAATCGGTTTAGGACTTATGTATAGTGTGGGTGTTTACAGAAAAAAAACAAATTTATATTCAATGAGGGGTTTATTTATAAGCCCCTTGTGCCGCTGATGCGACACTTTTTGTACCAGGCAGCACTAAGCCATTTTATATGGCTTAATGCTGCCTCATAAATATCGTTCCCTTTAACTCAGTTTTCTGTGTTAAAGGGGCATGCAATGGATGTTGCTGGGGGCGTTTACTGCAACATCTATGGCTTTTTGACACTGCCCCAGATTTTCGAGAAATCATAACTCTGAGGCAGCGCGAAAAACATACGCCTCCCTAGGGGAGGCGTAAGGGAGGCACAACGAGGAGAAATATCTTTATTTCTCATTGTTTTTCCTTTTTCTATGTGTGCTGCATTCTGCCCTTTTCTGTTGCCGTAGGGCAGTGCAGCAGGAAGGCCTGTGGCGCTGCCCTATGGCAAAAACTCATAAATGAGGCCCTGAGTATCTTACACTGGGGCATATTTACAAAAAAATGTCGGAGGGGGTGCTATGCCAAATTTGGCAACGCCGCGCTCCAACATTTTTTAAATGCGGGGATGCGCTGCATTCACAAGAATATGGCGCACCCTGTGTTTCCCCTAGCGCACGTGCAAAAAAGCTGCCTAGCGCCAGCGCAGGCATTCTTGCGCCATGTTGCAAGGGTGCCTGCGCTGCAGGGGCGATTGTTTGTGTGCAGAAAGGGACACCTTCCTGCACATAAAACAATCAATAATGGTGATTTGCTCTTTCTATGTGTGCTGCAGAATTAATAATTTCTCCTTCTATCGCCATTCTAAGACCAGGTATTCCCTGGTGTTTGTTTTTCGCGATCCCTCAGCCTTGTAAATCTTGGGCAGCATCAAAAAGCAATGGCTGTAGCGGTGGAACGCCCACTGCAAAACCCATTGTACGCCCTTTTGCCGCAGAGGACTGCGGCGGAAAGGGGCATATTTACAAAGTGGAGCTAAGCCACGTTAAGTGGCTTAATGCCACCTTGTAAATACGGGAAATGGCGCTACGCTTGTAAGCATGACCCACTGTGTAGCCGGTACTCCACAGACTCATTACAAATGCAAGGTCTGCAAGTTTCTTTGCTACCCCACGGTCGGACTGGTCACTGGAATGAACCTTGGCAGGAAGGTTCAAAGCAGAGCCTCACTTCTGAGATGAGCGCTAGAATGAGGCCACAGTACTTTCATAGTTGGGACTTAGCCAGCAGCCCACTGGGAACACACCAGAGTGAAACAAGTGTCCATCTTGCCTCAACTATCCAGATCAAATGAACTGGCCTTCCTTGAAGAAGGTGGTACAAAGTCTACTTAAATGACCACCTGGAACACAGACAAAAGAGCCGTGCCAGATGTAGGTACACGTGCACATTCCCTCTAACCAATGTACATTTGAACCAACAACGTAAATCTGAACCTATGACTGTACAAATAAGGAATGTATGTTTAGACCGATGGATGTACATACATAAAAAGGGATCCACACAAAATCACATGACCAGGAATCAAGCCGACATGTATGAAGGGAACAGACTATACACATTGCACGAGCCTTCCCTTAATTAAGCAGACCCAGAAAGATAACTCCTTAACGTGTGCCATGGAGCTCTGCTTAATCACCGTCACTCACCTAATTCATCAGACGTTAAAGGTATTATGGATGAAGACTGCAAAGCTTAAAAAGCATACATCCAAAGGCACTGGAATTAGGCAAATATTAGTGCTACACAAATCCTTAACTCAGACTTTAGTCCTTCCAAAGTGGGTAAATGGAGCGCCACAAACTTGGCAATAGTAACGTATGTTATTTTTATAGCAATTAGAAATGCCAGAAACGTGATATTTACTGCTAAATTATGATGAAAGAGTTATTTCTTATTTAACTTAATTTTAGCACTTTGCAGCAAGTCAGAAATTGCCTAAAAGTAGGAAGAAAATAAAGCAAACTACTGCTTAGGTACATATGTTCTAATTGTATGTACATTTTAATTTACTTTCCTTGGGAGGTCCAAATCTCTCCAGTGTTTCTATCAAGTGTCTGTTTCTGTCATTCATTGATCTTGTGAGAGTGTTATCTCTTCAGCTCTGCTGGCAGTGTGGCCTCACAGCCCTCTCTTAGTGTGTGCATGAAATCAGCAGCTTCCCTCCCCGCCTGTTTCACTCCTGCAGCAAGTCCCAGGCTGTGCCTGCTACCTTGGAAGTTAGGTAATTAGGTAGAGAACGCTGATCACAGGCTCAAAATGCAGCATAAAAGAGAATTAAAGTGCTGCTGTCCACTTGTGAGTGGCATTGGGTGGGCCAGGGGGCTCCGTCGGGAGGGCCTGGCCCACCTGGCCCCCCCTATAGAACCGGGCCTGACCGTGAATAAAAGCCCCCAAGGAGATGCTTAATTACTGCTCGAGTACAGGGGTTACAGAGAGGGGCACCCCTCTATTCCCTGGAGGGGGGCCAGAACAAAGGAAAGGACTCTGCTGCCCCAGGAGAAAACCTTTAAAAGGGTTCTTGCTCCGCCAGGTCCTTCTTAGGTGAGACTATCCAAGGACTCACATTAGGGACCCCGACCACAGACTAGAATCCAGAAAGGATGCTACCTTGAATGTCAGAGCTCGTGTCATGTGCACTCATACAAGCTTGCTACGACTTTCATGCTCCTGCGTGTCTTTCGGGGTCTGGCAGCCATATTGTACATCTATTGTGGGCACCCGCCCACCACTCTCCACTTGTAGCGGGAAGGTCACGCGCAGGAGGCACTTCCTGTACCTTCAGGCCTGGTCTGGGAGCAGTGCTTTAAATGGGCCGGTACTCACCGGTACTGAGTACCGGCACTTCTAAATTTTCTGCTCTTGAGTACCGGAACTTCTCTTTGTCTAAAGAGAGTACCGGTGCTCATGGGGCAGCAAGCCAAGCTCAGGGCAATTGGCATGCACAAAAAGAAGCGCAACCCAGCTGACAATGAGTCGGTCCGTTTTCCTGAAGCCCTCTGATCGAGTGCTAATCTACCCCCCACAATGTGCTAATTGAGCGGCAGCCTGCAGGCATTCATTCAGAGCCTTTCCTGCACAGGCCCATGTGTGGTGCCCAACTGGGCGCCACACTGATGTCGCCCTTTTCAATATGACTGGGATAGTCTATGGGTGCATAATGGCGGTCCCATGACCTACCGTTGAGTCACGTGATGAACCCTCAGCAATAAATAATGAAGAAACAGACAGGTTCCTTATGTCGTAAAAGTGCCTAATTCCACTAAATAAATGTAAATTAAATCACTGTAGTGTACGAAGAGGCATTGGATGCATCCTGCATGCTCTTTGTACGTAGGAATTCATGCATTTTTGTGAGAACCCGACTGTCCGCTATTATGCCTAACAACAAAACTTTGGTTCTTTTGGGCGATTCTATTCAAATCTATGCTTTAGAATCAGAACAAAAAGTAGATGACCAAAAGAGGGACGGAAAAAGAGGGTTGTAAAAATAATTATAAACAATTACAAATATATTCATGAATTTCAATACATAATTGTGGGTACGTGCTCCCGCGCTGATGCAGGTGGCGGGCGGCTTTAACACACTACGGATACTAACCTGCTTATCAAATGGCAGGTCCCTGTTCCACGAGTAGATTTTCCAACCCCCCCAACCCCCATACATTTTTTTTTCAATTGCTGATGATAAACAGGTTTTTTTTCAGCTGCGGAGTTGCAGTTTCGGCTTTGCTCCACAGGCAAAACACACGCCACATTAACAAGTCCTGTCCATCATCCTGTTTGAGTAAAATAGGTCAAAGACGCCTCTTTTAATTCGCTTTTGGATTGCAATTGTATTCAGCGATGTTTGTACAGTGCAAGAAGGTCGGGCCTGGCAGGCTGCCATGGGTTAGAGCACTGTAACAGAAAAAAACAACCCAGCAGAGACACAAACACTCACCAATCTGCAAACTATCTAACGATGCAGCTTGGAGAGTACATGGTCTTAATGTCGACAGGCACAAATATAAGCACCGAAACGTCCACATTATACAATAAATTATGAACTAATAGGGACTGCTATTCTCTTCAAATACGCTTGGTTCTGGTAAAAATAACACATGAAATATCAATAACAACCCTGGCAGGAAGTTTGGGAGGGTCCCGACTCACACTGTGATTACTGACACAGTGTCCACTCCGGTTCTGTGGAGTCACTAGCACTCTAGCAGGGACATCTTAAGGATTTTGGAGGCCCTGGCCCAAACGTATTATTGGGGCCCCTGTTGGGAACAGTTTTGAATTCCTGATTCAATTTCAGCTCGTTCATGCAGTCTTTGGCCAGATCACTAACAGGCACATTCGTCCAAATTCTAAATGTCTTTACATCAAATATTCAGGGATAGTGCTGTGTGTTTTCAACATTGTAACACAGCAGCAGCAGCTCACTAATTATGCTACAAATAATCTCCGTGACACCCTCCCATCTATCATATGTGAGCTCCTGTTTTGAACTAAAAGAAAGTTTTTTGTATGGATGTTTCATGAAACAAACACAACATTTCTCTGCAAAATATCTTAATAGTCTCTCACATATTGCCCACAATAAAAAACAAGCATTTGCAATGCAATAGGTCTCGCATTATTAAAGTGTGAGCTATTGGCATTGGTAAATAATGCAACACCAATAGCTCAAACTTTAATAATGCGAGACCTATTGCATTGCAAATGCTTGTTAAACTTTTTAACACTGTCTGACCATTATTTGCAACTCATTAGTACCAGTTTAACATCAAAACAGGAATGAACTATAGAAAGGTGACCAGTCAACCTTTGCAAAGGGCCTTCCACTGCGTTGCAACATGTGCAGCTGTGTTTTTAGTAACTTTTGAACCATTTGAGCTAGAAACAAAATTGTTTCTTTGTTAAAATCTGCAGATTATGCAGCAGATGATGGATTGTATGGCAAATGCGGCAAATCTATAATTATGCACAATTTGCTGCTGCCTCAGAATTGCATAATTCCAGTGGCCCTGAGTATAGGTAAACCATTGGACGATGGCTGCACTGTGAAGCAGTGCGAGCGTGGAATGCAGTGTACTGCAAGCTGCAGTGGGAGAAGTGAGAAACCCGGTAGCAGTGTGTGGGCAGCCTCCAGGCCCTTGCCAATAAACAAAAATATTTGCACAGGCAAAAAAAGCATTGCCCAGGCCCATATAAAATGAATAAATAAACTAAAGTAGCACTGCCATCGGCAGTAGGGGAAACAAGTTGCCCAATAGAGTGTGTGGGGAGTTGCAGGGTCCTCGCCAAAACAAAAACACTGGCAAAGCCAACATAAAGAAACATTGGCAAAGCCAATGAGTCTAGTTTGCATTCTGAGGTAATCTTTAAAAAATCCTGCTGAAGTGAATAAACAAATCAAAAACAATTATTTGCTATTGCAGCTATGATATATAGAATTTAATATATGCTTGCATTTGAGAAGTAAAATAGTTCCTCAAGCTTTTCAATAAAAGCAATCCATAGAAGTAAAATGATACACAAAACACTTACTAGCATGAAGTGAGAGGGAAATACTCCCCTGGGAAAAGCCAATGTTCATTCTATGTACATTGTAAAGAATTTGTAACAATGGGTATTGCAGACAGATGCACTGGCAGGCCAGACCTAAAAAGCATTGCCAAAGTCAACATTAAAAAAAATGATATAGGAGATATTGGCCCACAAGTCTAGGCATTGAAATTGCACTATTTTGTTGGTAAAGTGCAGTGACTCACAGTGAGGACAGCCAGTGTCTTAAGTGGGCTAACACATTGCCCCTTACTGTATTGTGTGGTGAATGGAACCAAAACGAAACTAACAATTCAAGAGAGATGAATGGTTGAAGACTGCTTACCAAAAGCCCTGTATGTTCTCTGATTGACATACGTACCACCCAAAAATTCTGCATACGCTTAACCATGTTGGCCTTCATGGACTTACTTCTGCCAGTCACTGGACTGGTCAGATCGCAGAATGCCAAGGATACCGAATTTTGAATCCACCTCATGCCTCTTTTATCCACTACCACACACTCACTGCCCCTTTATGTCACTCTCGCAGGTTCCTGCTTTCTCCCTTAGTGACCCTTTTTTCCGTCTTTCTTGCCCTCCTTATTTTCCAGTGTGCGTGTTTCCCTCTCTTACTCTCTGGATATGTCTGAAGAGGTCAAATATGTGCTGGTCCCCAAAAATGTGTACTGGTGGCCCCATTTGACTTTATGTTTCTTTTGCTCCTTGTACAATACTTGGGCACATTTTGGCGACGATGTGGCTTAACAACCAGCGCTGCCGACTTTGGAACTGGGGAACCAGTTTCGAGTCTCGTCGTCAGCTCAATATCCTATTTGAGTCTGGGCAAATCACTTAATATCCCTGTGCCTACAAAAAAATGTATGTGTCCTTGTGTAATGTAACTGGTGCCGAAATAAAGCGCTCCAAAATATATAAATATATACTGCGTAGAACTACCATTTACATTCATACATACATACATACCAGAAAATGCTTCTGTTTTAGCACCTTCTATGTGAAGCGCCCAGTGATGCTCCTAGATTTGGTACAAAAAAAGTCAAATAAATAAAAGAATTACAAGAAAATGAGAGCTGTTCTATTAACAATTGGCTCGGCTGAAAAATGAATGCGGTGCCTCTTATCGGTCATTTTGCAGACTAAAAGATGCTGAATTAAAGTGACATGTCCCGGGTGCAAGTGTGGTAGATAGCAAGCCTGTGCTTGAGGGACGGTGTGCCGGCTGGACGCCGAGGGAGCGGACTGGCGTCATGTGATTCTGCCGCTGTGGTGCTACGGCCCCTTTCAAGCTGGAGGCGAGGTAGAGCCGTCCACACGCCCGGCTCTGGAGAGACTGCAGGAGTCACCGCAGCAGTGTGGTGTCGGCTCTGGGGGAATTCTGCCTTCATCACACTCCGGATTGTTTTCAAGCAGTGTGTGGCGATTGTAAGGGGCAACAATGGCTGGAGCAATCATAGAAAACATGAGCACCAAGAAGCTCTGCATCGTCGGGGTGATTTGCTCATTTTTCAAGTGCTGGCGTTTCTGGTAGGAGGCTTAATTGGTGAGTGAAAAGTTTTCTTTCGCTGTCCAATTTGGGTTTCTTTCATTTTTTTGACTTGTTGCAGTATCTGTGGCCGGCTGCTGTGATACTATTATCTAATTAGTGCGACTTTTGTTTGCACAAGGCGGTCACCCCGGGCTATTTGAGGGGACTGGAGATTTGGTCGAGTGGGTGGAAGTAAAAGTTCTGGCCTGGATTTTATCTACTTAAAGAAGGAGCGGAGGGGAAAAAAACCTTAAGCATGGCGACTGATCTTGCAAGTGTACTTTTCACAGTCTGCGTGCTCCTTCGCCAGTATGGACTGAAGCAGCACTACTGATTCTGCCTCTCGAGGCTGCAACTTCGGCACTTTTAAATTTTTGATTTTGTTTATTTTTAAGAGTGGAGCCTGGACGCCTTGTATTTGCTGCGCTGTCGAGTACCCGCTGTGGTTTTGTTTAGGGAGGCGTGATTGAACGGTTTAAAAAAAATTAAAGAACAGCGTCCCGCGAGTGGTGTGCGGACGCTGGGAAGAGAAACCAGTGGTGCGCGCGCACCACACAGGAGCGGGGGCTAGAGAGCGCGGCAGCAAAGCGAGACGAACGCGCGCTGCTGCGCGTTCTGGCCACCGTCGGGAATGGGCGCGGCAAAGGCGGGACATGCGCCCGCCTTTGTCCAATAGCGTGCCGTCCCCGTACAAAAAACGGACGCACCAGCCAATGTGGGCTTCTGAAAACAAAACCACACCCACGAGCGTGTAGGTCGTTTTCAGAAGCCCTTTCTTAAGGTCTCGCTGCGCGAGCAGGGTTGCGCACTGCAACGCTAGGCGCAAGACCTAAAAATTAAAGGAAACATGGTATTTAAAATAAATTGTTTTAGAATTAGTACACGGCATAAGGGCAAGACTCTCTGCAGGACAGAGCTGGCTCTGTCTGGGGGCCCCCTGAAAGACTGGGGCCCTGGGCCATAGCCCACTTTGCCCATGCCTTAAAACGTCTCTGCACTCTAGGTGTGTGATCAGGGCCTGCTAACGGGCATATCTCTTGACTCTAGGGAATTCAGAGAAGGCTTCCTGCTGGTATAGCAGAGTAGGGCAGCACTTGTTTGGAGCCAGACTGAGGAGGAAGGTAGTGATAGTGATGCTGTGCAGAGCCGGTGGGAATCAAGGTTTAGTAATGTGGGCAGAGGCGAATGTAAGCGTTTCTAAAGCGCACGCAGTCCTGCCAAGTATCACACATCAAAGCGATACCAAAGGGGATGATGGACGGAGCGTTAGAGCAAATCAAACACTCACCCCCAGTCAACTGATCTGGGTTTAATCCATCACCATTCTTTAGCTCACTCCACCACCCCAGTTCAGACATGGCCATATGCAAATCAGTCTGACCCTGTGCCTCATGGGAACAGTCCAGCCCGCACTGCCAAGCCATGTCTTCCCTGGACCGGAAACAAGCATCCTGGGACCGGTTTCGGGTTCATAACCCTCATCAGCCCGGCTATCTTGAATCCAGTGGCAAAGTGAGCAAGGGACCCACGTCTGGGCATACCCTGCCAACTGGACTGTTCCCATGAGGCACAGGGTCAGACTGCTTTGCATATGGCCATGTCTGAACTGGGGTGGTGGAGTGAGCTCAAGAATGATGATGGATTAAACCCAGATCAGTTGTCTGGGAGTGAGTGTTTGATTTGCTCTAACGCTCCGTCCATCATCCCCTTTGGTATCGCTAAGTACCACACATCAGGCATTAGACTATCGCATTTCAGTGCGGTGATCCTCATCACCGCACTGAAATGCAAAGTCACAAATTATAGCACCTCCTCAGCTGTCAAACTGGAGCGCTGCTATAATGCACAATGCTGACTGAAAGCTTCAGTGACAGCGCGCTGCTCCCGTTAGGCTTGGGGGCGATGGCTGAGCTGCTCACAGCTCTAGCTTCTACTCCGCTACAATATAATAATAGGACACCTTACACCACGTGGCATTACATTCACTGACATCGAATGTACCCCAAAAATTAGTATCATTATGCACATCTGCACACCAATTCAATCTCAATCACATTAAATGTGTGCCCCTGGCTGGGTCCCTTAGCAATGCAAATAGCTCCGCCCCCATAGCCCCGCCCCCAAGCCCGCCCCCTAGTTCACATCTCAATTTGGTGAGTACCTGCACTTATTTTTTTCCATTTAAAGCAATGTCTGGGAGGACTGACCGGAGAGGATGTCGCCATCACTCAAACATCCACAGATCCTCACCACAGTAGTCTGAGGTTCTTCCAGTGCATTTGACCCAAGTTTGCAACTATTTTCCTGACACATTGACTCGTCGCTATAGGAACCATGTGACTTCTTTCTATGCATTTCCTTCGACCGTTTTTCTTTTCCTTCTTTGCTGTATAAAGCATTAAGTATTTTGGGTGCTGTTGAGACCTTGGCAGGTGAGCTGTTAGGTCAGCGAAAGCTCTGGACTCTAGTCACCAGGAAAGGACTGCCCACGGTACGGAGAGACCCCCGTCTGCTTGCCAGGACTCTCTGTGCCATCAGGGCATCCGCAAAGGCGATTAATGAATTCAAGGCAAAGCTGAATGCTGAGCTGCCGCCATGTTTTTTTTGCCCACTCATTTTTGTGTGTATTTCAGTAACTATCAAAATACAAAAAATCAATGGCCCAGATGCACAGGGAGTTTTCTTCCTGCACATCAGGACATAGATTCGAACCCATTCACGAGTCCTCCGTACCGCACATGGGGGCATATTACCAAGAACGGCGTTAAAATTATCGCCGCTTTAGCGGCAGGAAACTGCCGCTAAAGCGGCGATAATGGGCTTGATAATATGCCCTTGAGAATTCCAATAGAAGCCCAGGTTCTGGTGTAAACATGGGCTTCTATTGGAATTCTCAAGGGCATATTATCAAGCCCATTATCGCCGCTTTAGCGGCAGTTTCCTGCCGCTAAAGCGGCGATAATTTTAACGCCCTTCTTGGTAATATGCCCCCAAGTGATCCCAGGGAGGTATCTCCAGTGTGTTGCTCCCTGTGCCTCTGACCTGGCGGCTCTGTGGCGGATGGACCGCTACATGAAGAGTTTTTGCCAATGATGCTGAGGCGCTGTCAGTTGAAACCCTTCAGCTCCGCCGCCTCCAAATGGGGCGGGGAAACTGCAAGTGTGGCCGAAAGGACACGTACCGAACTCTGAATGACCTTTGCTACTAAGGAAGCTGTAGGGCTGTTTATTGGATTAGAATTTTTTTTAATACATTAGCTATTTTTCCCTTAACTGATTTAGGGACCTATATAAAAGAATATAAGAATATTCTGTAGACGGGAAGTGGTAATAATATTCATGGGATAGAATAGAACACAGGAAGTGCCTTTAAGATTGAATGATTCACAAAGAAAAGGGACACAAATCAGAAATCTATGCATCCTAGCCTTGCTCATTTGAATTATGCAGATTTCTATAATTTTTGTAGAGTTGCAAGTGAACTTCTACTCCTATAGACTCGTTGAATATTTCGGATTTCTGACAGCATAATCCCCTTTTAATTTCACAAACTGTAGATTAATTATGCAAAAAATATTAATCCAGCTCTGTCTGTTTGAAAGGTTGAGATTTCATATTAGACAACAGCCCTTCTTTCCCAGCACAGTATACATGCTGCCTCCACACAAGCACTCTAATTGCCTCCAGTCAATTTGTTATTTTCAGAATAATCCATAAGAGGTGCTTAAAAAATGACAAAAAATCCTCATTGAAAAGAAACACAGTATGCAAACCACATTAATAATGAGCGAAACTACAAATGAGTGATTAAGAGTTTGGACATAATATAAAAAATGCTCATAAAACTGCCACCAATTAGTTTTCAATGATTAAAAGAATTTACGCATGGATAAAAATTGCTATATTTAAATTTGTTGAATGGTGTTGGGCATTTAAAAATAAAGTTTAAAGCATGCTCAGCATTTCCTTTCTGGTCCCTGAGCGGGGACTTCTTTAGTGCGTAAGATCTTAAAGGCGCGTCAGAAGAAAGCACTAACAAGGGCTGCTCTGCCTAAGCTACAGAATTGTAATAAGCATCGGCAAAGCCAATATGCGTGGCCTTGGCAAGCATTCAAGTTTTTATTTATTTATTTAGTTATTGCAAACAATAAGCAAAAACAAATGAGCAAATATATAAAAATATAAGAGTGGTCCAAAAACCCAGGAACCCAACCCTGTCACTGAAGTGCACTTCTTTTTCTGCGGATGCGCACTTGTGAGCAGGAAAATGAAATGGGCTGACTCATCGCCTATGCTGTATGTGACAATGACCTCATCAAGGAGAATCCAGAAGAGATATAAAAGAGGTGGACACAGCTATGGCTCCCACCAACACAAAGAGTGACTACTGAAGGCACCCAGCAGATCCGGAAGGGCAGTAGATACCTCCCTTCTACTTGCAAATATTTAGCCGCTTCTAGGCTCTATGAGATCACACCATTTAGAAAAAAACTAGGAATAACATTAAATTATCATAAAAGGCTTTTCAATAATAACACAGGAAAAGGTGTCAATTAATTATACAGAACGATGTCTCTTCAAGAGTTACTTGAAAAGAGAGATATTCTTTGCTTCTCAATCAACCAGGATTTATAAAGCGAGGCTAATCACCTGATAGGATACCCAGGCGCTTACAGGTCCCTGAGGGTTATTCGAACAGCCAGGTCTTGAGGGTCAATCGGAATTCCCGTCGTGAGGTGATGGTCCGGAGGTGCATGGGGAGGCTGTTCCAGGTCTTTGCTGCGATGTGGGAGAAGGAGCGTCCTCCACTTCTGCTTCGGTAGATGCAGGGAGTATGGGCAAGTGAAAGGGAGGCAGAGAGTAATCTTCTCGAAAGATGGTGGAAGTTCAGGCAGCGGTTAATGTAGGCTGGTCCTTGGTGTGTAAAGCCTTGTGTGCATCATCTGATTCAATAAAGCCTTTCTATGTAGAGGTCCTCTATGTGGAAATGACCTATTTTACAAGTGCAAATTCACATTTTGTATTAATTTACTCATGCATAATATTTCACCACATGAAGGGGTTTCTTCACATGGAAAAGTATATTTAGATGAAGAAAATGCAAAGAAAAAAATGAGCAAATGCATTCTTGGTTCCTCAACAAAATTTCTGAAGTGCAAATACACATCTATTTATTAAAAAGTATCACTCACAGAAAAATTTGAAGAATTGATCTGGAAGCACGGCAACAGTTGTAGGATTCCTGAAGTATGCTTTTAAGCCTTTCCAGTTCCACAAAAAGGTAGGAATTCTACTTATGTTATGTTGTGTTATGCTTTTGTAACTTATAGAGCGCACTATACACTGAAGTGTCAAAGCGCTAACGGAAAGCACCCAATACCAAACAGAGCACAGAGGGAGACTAAGGAACTAAGGGAGA
This sequence comes from Calotriton arnoldi, assembly GCA_963921515.1. Classification (NCBI taxonomy): domain Eukaryota; kingdom Metazoa; phylum Chordata; class Amphibia; order Caudata; family Salamandridae; genus Calotriton; species Calotriton arnoldi. The sequence continues at coordinate 827,640 of CAWUFW010002447.1, forward strand.
TGGAGAGAGAAAACCATGTTTTCAGTTTGGCAACAGCCACCAATCTGGCCTTACGGAATCTGGGAACCAACACCTGCTTACGAGAGGAGGGTCTGAGAAGGCTACTCGGGGTGTACCAATGAAAAAGGGAGTTGAGCTGGCTGGACCCTTTCTGATGTATGGCTAAAACAAACACACAGAGAGCCTTAAAAATAATTCTTTCTTCCCTGGAAGCCAATGGAGGGAGTGAATCCCTTCTCTGACCAAAAGATACCTCGTGATATGAAGGATACGTCGGGCAGCCGTGTTCTCGGCAACTTGAAGTTTGTTAACGCAGGAAGCATTGATACTGAGGTACAGAGAGCTGCAATAATCCAATCGGGAGGTGATAAGAGCGATAATGACTGATTGGCGCAGATCCACTGGAATATACAGAAAAATCTTTCTCAAAGTTCAAATAATGAGAAAGCATGTGCTGGTAGTATGGCTGACCTGAGACTCAAAGCTCAAGGTATTGTCGAACAAAACTCCCAGGTTTTAGGCTGATTTGACCGGGGTGAGAAGAGGTCCGCAATCCTCCAGCTCCCAGATGTCAGACCAAACAGACTCCTGATTGCCAAATACCAAGACCTCTGTTTTATCAGCATTAAGTTTGAGGGGTTGTCTTTCATCCACCTACTAATGATAGACATGCATTGATTGATCTTCTCAGCTACAGAAATCAGGTCGTTGGAAACAGTCACAATGTTCTGGGTGTCATCAGCGTACGACAGTACTTGGAACCCGAAAGAACACACCAATTCGGCCAACGGAGCAGCATACAGACGTTAAAAAGAGTCAGACTCAGGGCCAAGCCCTCAGGGGCTCCACAAGGAAGGCTAAAAGCTTCAGCCTTGAAAGATACAACTTTAAAGAAAACCCACAGGAGTAAGCTTACAACAGTTTTTTTTGAATTGTGCATAGGGAGTTAAGGGACCCTTCTGAATGCAAGGTGAGCATCAGAAATGTTTTGAAAATTGGGGACCCTTTTGAGAAACTGCTGTTTAGATCCTTGTATTAAGTGAAAACTGTTTCGTGACGTGACATCCCATCTTCCCTATTACTAGAGTAATACATCAAGTTAACCTGTCTGCCACACTCTAATCCAGGCCCAGAGTCTTTAGATAAGATAAAGAACAACGACCTGTTTTTGGAGACAAATATTTTGATGATGTTTTATTATGTTGCGGGATCTAATGTGGAAGTGATTCCAACTTGTTGAACATCCATGAATGGAAGGTCATAGAAATTCCTATACATTTACTGCACCTCCTTGAGCACATGAATGCCATAGATCACATTGATCACAGTGCCTCGTTGAGCTTGTCCTTGTTAAGGGCTCAGCCTTTTGCCAGTTAACTTCACTCCTTAAAATCCATTCCCACTAAGTCGAGGAGTTGATGATTGAGTGTGGCGTACCACAGGCCTCAGGACTGTGGCCTATATTGTTTAATATCTACAGAACTCTCGTGATCCAAATCGCATCCCACTTTCACTTCTGACACCAAACTGAAGCCTGTGTCCAAATATTCACATGTGCATGGGGGGGGGGTGAATCTGAATATAGCCTGTTGCACACACCCCAGTGTTTGACAAGAGCCTGCGGGTAGGCGGTGATGTTCTATAAAATGGGGATCGGATGGTGCACCGCGGATAAAGATCTCCTCCGGGGTTCTCGGCCTGTGGGTCTCTTCTCACCATCTGGCCTGGTTCAGAAAGAGTTAAAACTCTCAAGAGATATTCTTTTTTTGTTCAAATCGTTTTATTAATCATTTTTCAGTTGCAGAGTATAGTATCACAACAAGAGGCTTTGTGGAAATAAGCAGAGTACATTGCAATACAACGCTTACATTTAACTGAACCGACATCAGACCAGAGGGATATCGTATGAGTTGACAGTAACAGTGGCGGCTGGTGACATTTGAAAGTGGTAGGGCGTAAAACTTCGGGATGAGTGCCCTAAAGGGAAGCGAGTGAGGCCGACCGCCAGCAAAGTAAAAAATAAAAAAAGTGGGCAAATGGTGCATTTTCAAGCAAATCTGGGAAAGCAAGAACGTTTATAAAGCCATCTATACATTAATAAGCCACCCCTTCCATCCATTTACAAGAAAACCTGGAGGCACTTTAAGGCAACTGGATTGCATCATTCTGTACAAGCCTATTCATCCATTCAGAAGAGGTGCACCCTGAGCCCTTCACTTAACTTAGCCATTCTATAAAAGTGTATTCATTCAGTCATTCGTCAACCTATTCATAAGAGGACCAGGGACCACCTTGACACCGGAAGGTTCCTCAACAAAATAGAACAAAATAGTGCTCTACATTTCTATTCATCCTCCCATTCATTTATCTATTTACAAGAGCGCCCTTGGGTGCCTCGAGGTGACTCAGTCAATGGAGTCATTCACTACTAGCCTATTTAGCCTATTTATCCATTCACAAGAGAAATAGAAGGCAGCTTGATGCCATTCAAATAACAGGACCCTTCTCTACAAGTCTGTTCACCTTGCCATCCATCCACAAATGCACCAGTGGGTGCCTTGGGGCCATTACTCTGGTAGAGTCAATCTCTGGAACCCTATTTATTCATCAAGCTACTCATGAATCCACACGTGACCAAATTAAGCTGGCCTTTTAAAAAATCTCGTCGCACCCACCCTTGAACCCTACCCTCCAGCCACATCCCTTTTCTGCTCTCTTCTAGACTTTGGGTATCTAGTGGTGTTAGCACCTCCTGTGCAATCAGAAGACGTGGCTGCCTCAGAACCGAGCAAAGCTGTGTGATCTTGCGAAAATCAATGTATGTCAACTCAGTGGGGAGGTGGGTGGGATTTAAAGCGCAATTATCACCATTAAGTGGCACCTTTACCCCAGTCCTTTAGCTACAACAATTAAGTGTGTTTAGAAACAGGCTAAATGCTGGTGTAAGGCGCTACATAAAGGACACCTGACTTGTTCTCTACTACAAATGCTTGCTATCAGCACAGCTACAGAATAAACCCCAAAAGTGCATATACAAGCACATATAAAGAATGAACAAGGAGACCAGAATACCGATCCCAACGTCCCCTTTTGAAGCCCTGTGTAATCGCAGGCAAATCAGGTTTTCTTTCTCTTGGACTCAGTTCCATATAGGCTGGACCAGGGTATCGAGCACTACTTTAAAACAGCCGTATTTGTCAACTGCATCTACTCATGCGAGTCCCTCTGCAGTCTTCGCCATGATTTACCCTGAAGAACGTGTCCCCACTGCCCCGGACAGACGGACATGGCACACAGAGAGAGAACACAGAGACGGGGCGCTGATGAGAGAGGAAGAAAAAGATGCAGATCGGTGAAACAATACAATAGGTGGGAAGAGAGTAGACAGGGAGACAGAGCGAAAGAGGAAGATAGATAGAGAGATAACTTGGGTACTATGTTAAATGCCCCTGAGGAGAAGCAAGAGGTGGAAAATAGCAGCACAACGAGAGACGGGCAGGTAGAAAGAGAGACGAGTAATGAAGAAATAGAAAGTGACAGGCAGAATAACACAGAAACAGAGACTGGGGGGCATGGGGTGACAGGCAGATAAAGACCGGAAAAGGAAAGGGAGGGAGAACTGAAAAGAAAGATACAGACAGAGAAAGGCTTAAAGCGATAGTGACAGAGGCACAGGGCAACAAACACAAGCGTAGGCATACTGACAGAGAGGGGTACAGGCAGGCGTCCTGTCGGCCCCATACCACTCCATCAGGGGGCTTACACTCACCACCCTTGCACCTCTCAGGCTGTAACCTGTCCAGTTGGTGCTTCCACGTACTACCAGGCAATAGGTGGTACACATGTTCCATAACCCTGCAGCAGGGCAGGGCCATACACCACCCTTGCACCTCTCAGGATGTAACCCGTCTAGGTGGCGCTTCCACGTACTACCAGGCAGTGGGTGGCACACGTGTTCCTTCTATGGATACTCCTCCTCCTCGCTCGTTCTGTGTGTCTCTAAGGCCCACCTGCAAGCCCAGTGCCAGGGCTGTGGGCAGAGAGACTCACTGAGACAAAGCGCTGAGAACCTTGAATATTTATCACGGACACCTAGAACTCAACAACATCGCGAGACCACAGCTCCCAACTCAGTGGTACCCATTTTATTGGCCCCCAAAGGGTGTAAAACAGTGTCTTTCTCCATCTTACCGCTGGTGTTTTAGAAGATCGCTTTAAGCACGATCTGCGTTTTCGCATCTGTTTAATCAGATGCCGCCGGTATAGAGGCAGGTTCTGGTAAAGTAATGTAATCTGGTATGAAATTCGAATCCCCACGCATCATCCGCAAGGCATATTGATGTAAAGGCCCATAACATCATCTCGCCTAAACCCACATCGCTCCTTTAAATGTCAGAAATATGGATGGCCTTCCCACGGAGTAAGGGTGAGCACGTTTATTTTTTGATTGGCGGTACTAGGATGCGAAACCTGAGGCAACTTCGCATTAGTCTGCACAGAAGTTAAAAAAAATGTGTGATGCAAGGTCAAAGCCCTGCAGGAAAAATATTCCTTGTGCCCCACAGTAAGAAACTTGAGGATAGAGAAATACTTATGCTCAACGACCCTCTCTGGAACTAAGAAATGTAATCACTGGTAGTTACCTAAATGCAATTGCTGTCAGCTCATTACTTTACCAGTGGTCCGCACTGAAGAGTCAAGGGGCCGGCATGCTCGCGGGATGGAGGGGGGGGGAGGGTCGCGGGTGGGGAATAAAAAAATAAAACGTAAACGTGCCTTACTGCCGGGAGTGCCGGATACCGCGCCGCCTCCGCTCCTGGCCGGTCACGCTGTAATGGTGCAGCGGCAGCCGGGTCCGCGTGTTCCTGCTGCAGGAACAGGAAGCAGCCAGCAGGCAGCTTCCCTCCCCTACCCAAGCCAAGGTGAGGCGCAGCGGAGAGCGCCCCAGCCGGGCCATTTTCTCTATGTAGGCTGCATTCAGCAGCCTACATAGAGAAAAAGAGGGAGTGCGCATGACTGCTTTGTTCGGCCCTGGGGCCGACCAAACAGTCTGTACCCACAACAGTGGGTAAGCCACTGCCCCCCCTGCCCTCGAGCAGGACGGCCCAACCCCCGCCCCCAACCAGGCACAGAGGCACTTCTGCTTTCTCGCAGTGCGAGAAACAGAAACATAAATGGTAGTTTTGACCGTTTATGCTTCGGTCTTCTCGCACTGCGAGAAAGCAGTGGGGCAACGCCCCCACGCCCCAATGGTGGAGCCGCCACTGGACAGTAATTTACATATAATACCATCGGTTCTCCGGAGAGGGTTCTCCCTGCTCCCTCCCACCCCTTCCCTGGCCCCTAGAACTTTCAGAGTCCCCTATACTCAACCCAGCGACCCCACACCTTTCCCCATTTCGGAGGGCAGCCTCTGCTCTAATAAGTAGCTCTTTCTGCGTCAGAGCTCCAATACAAGTCGGATTTCCATTGCCCCACCCTTGGAGGGAGGCTCACCCCCCAGGCCCCGGCAATATCACTCTTGGGTACCATAGCCGCCTCCATTACCCACAACCTTTGGTATCTCGGCCATGTCTCCTCACCTGTTACACATAGTATATGCCACCTAGCCTCCGGTGCTATTGCCTGACCTATCACTTCAGACAAGGTTCGGGTCACCCTCTCCCAGTATTTCTGTATGTAAGGACATCCCCAGAGGATATGGAAGAAGGTAACCACTTCCTGGCAACCCCTGGCGCAGTGGTTTGAAGGACAGCGTCGCAGCTTGTGAATGAGTGCCTTGGAGGAGTAGGACCTATGGAGGATACAAAGCTGTACCAGTAGGAATCTAGCCCGGATCACCACCTATCTTGGACTTTGAATCACCTCCACCCAATCATCACCCTCTAGTATCCCGATAACTCCTTCCCACGCCTCCCGCAGGGCCCCAAGGAGGTCGGGTGCATTATTCATTATTTTCCTATATATTAAGGATGTGGCCTTGTCGAACATTGGGTCCATTAATAGTCTGTCCTCCAGGGGAGCATATTTCAGCAGTTGCTCCCCTTCACGGATATGCCTGCGCAGCGCATGGCCCAGCTGTATGTATCAGAAATGTTCTGAGTCGGCCAGCTGATACTCATTCTGCAGGTCTTCAAATTAAATTATTGCCAGTCCTCTCGATACATCCCCCAAGTGGTCTATGACCAGTAATCCCCACTTGCCAAACCCCTGCAGGCTCTCCACCTCCTGTAGCATATCGCTAACCCATAATGGGGTTCCTACTGTCAGCTTATTCTCCCACCCAAGGAATTTAGTGACCCCGCGCAACGCTTGAACCACCACTTGGGTTTGCAAAGGTAGCTGCTTATCCCCGCCTTTCCGGTATAGTGCTGCAGGGTGTCCGCTCTGCCCCATCACTAAGTGGTCTACTCCTCACGCTGATTCATCTCTGTCCGCAAACACCCATTCATTGATCGCTACCATCTGGGAGGCCCAGTAATACTTTCTAATGTCGGGTACTGCCAGACCGCCCTCATAGACACTCCTCTGGAGCTTGCCTAGTGCTATCCTGGAGCCACTCCCGTCCCTCAGGAGCATCCGCAGTTCACTATCCACATCTGGACAAACCCGTCTGGTATCCTGTAAGGGGTATTCTGTAGGACATACAGCATACGTGGTAACGTCATCATTTTGGAGAGCATCACTCTTCCCATTAAAGAAATCAGCAAGCTTCTCCAATGCGTCACATCTCTTTTCAGATGCTCCAGCTGAGGCATCAAGTTATCCTCTAAGAATTCTGAGTCTGTTCGTGAAATAGTGATACCCAGGTATCTAAACATGTCTCTAATTTGAAGTGGGATCTCTCTAGTCGGCAGGGACAGGGCCCTTCCAGTGAGACCAAAAAGGAGAGACTTATCCCAATTTATTTGATACCCTGAGTAGCTGCCAAACAGTTGGAATATATGGAGCAGCCTGCCTGTTGTGAAGCGTGGCCTAGTGGCATTTAACAAGACATCGTCAGCATGTAGGGATATGCGTTCCTCACAGCTGCCATCACCCGCTATATCTTTCACCAAGGGATCTCTTCTAATCCAGACAGCTAGGGGCTCCAGAGCTAGCGCAAACAGCATAGGAGATAATGGACACCCCTGTCTTGTACCCTTGTGAAGGGCAAAGGGACGGGAGACCGAGCCATTCACTCTCACTCTGGCCAGGGGATTCGTTTAGAGGAGGTTCACCCAGGCACCATATCGTGGGCTGAATCCACACCTATCCAGCACAGCAAACAAATAATGCCATTCGATTCTATCAAACACCATGCATGCATCCAATGATAGTAGCACTGCCTCCTCCTCCCCTCTAGACCTGGTCAAGTGCATTACTCCATAAAGGCGCCACAGATTCAGTCGAGTACTCCTATGGGACAAAAATCCCGACTGCTCCAGGTGCACCAGAGATGTAACAACTCCTCGGAGCCTATTTGACAGGACTTTAGCTAATACCTTGGCATCTATGTTTAACAAGGAGATAGAGCGGTAGAAACTGCACTCTTCAGGGGGTTTACCCACCTTAGGAACCACTACTATGGTGGCTAGTCGTTGATCTTCTGGAAGGCGACCCACCTTTCTCGCCTCTCAAGACATATTTAGCATGTGCTGTGCAACTTCATCACCCGTTCCCTTATAGAGCTTTGCTGGCAGGGCGTTGGGGCCCGCAGTTTTACCCGCTTGTAGGTCCCTTATAGCCCCCGTTACCACTTCTGACGAAAAGTCCTGTTCCAAATCTTTTCTATCCTTGATTGTTAAAGTAGGGTGTTGGACATCTTTAAATAGGTCTCCGCAATCTTCCTCCGTTCTAATAGGAATGGAGGTATAGAGCTCCTCATAGTATTCAGCAAAGACCTTCGCTATCTCCTCCCCCATTGTGTGCACCCTCCCTTCAGAGTCCCGAAGTTTTACCACCCAGCTCCGGTCCCTATCTCTCTTCTCCAGCCAGGCTATCATTTTATTGGCTTCATCTCCCAGATCATAGAGCCGCCTCTGCGAAGCTAATGCCTGAGTCCTGGCTGCGTTTCTGCCAGTTCTCTCATCTCCTGTTGCTTGAGACCAATGCGGTGTCTAATCGCAGGATCAGATTCCTCCACCACCAATGCCTGTGCTTCCAGTCTGGCAACTTCTCCCTCCAGGGTTTCATACCTAAGTCGCTGTTCCTTCCTGCATCCACCAAATAATGCATGCACATGACCTCGTATCACTGTTTTAAATGCTTCCCACAAGGCACATGCAGAGTCAACCCCTCATTATTCTGGAAGTACTGCTCCGTCCTCTCTCTAATCTGGTCTACAAACCATCTGCCTTTTTAAAACCCAAGGATCTATCCTGGACGGCATTGCATTGTCCTTCGGTGGGCCCTGGAGCAGCACCTCCACTGGTGAGTGATCCATGGTACTTCGCGCTTTATGAGTTGCGTTTCAAAACAGCAGGGCGCCCTCCGCATACGTCAACATATGGTCTAGTCTGGAGTAGCTGCCATGTACAGCCGAATAGTATGTGTATTGCCGTGCCTGAGGGTAATGCATCTGCCACAGATCTGTCAGCCCCATGTCCTCCACGAAGGCCTTCAGTAGCTCTGACCCCCTTCCCCTATTCGATTTTGACTCCCTGTCCCTTTCTGGATCCGTGGTCGCATTCATATCTCCCCCCAAAAGGAGGATTCCTAGGAGCAGTTCCACCAGGATGGCGCCCAATGCTGGCATTGTGTCCGTATGTAGAGTTGGCGTTGGCGGCACATATATCGAGCATATATTTAGGACCAGTCCTTCCCATTTCCCTGACAGTGCTACATACCTCCCCATGGGATCATGCCCGATCCTATCCATAACCAGTGGGAGGGAGGTCTTAACCAGTATCCCCACTCCCCTTGATCCCGCCGTGAATCCTGCATGCGCAATGAGCGTGTATCCGTACCTGTCTAGCGCTTTGTATCTATTGCCCTTCATGTGCGTTTCCTGGAACAATACAATATAAGGGGCATGTCGACAAAGGTTCTGCAAAACCACTGTCCTCTTAATTCGATTACCCAACCCAATTACATTCCAGGACATGATTCTAGGGCTGGAGCTCCCCTTGTGCCCTACGTGGTGCAATTTATTCAGGTTAGTGGAATCTGCTTGGGAAGCCATATCCCTCTAGGTAGCCCCCAGATTGATTTAGGCACTGCCACCTGTTAGACATTGTGAGAAGCCACCTCTCCAGTTCTTCCCTCCCCCGCAGTGGATACTTCAGTTGATATGCAACTGAGCATAACAGCAAAAAACTAACAAAAGTCCCACCGCTGTGGGAGCAGCAGTAAAACACCCAACTGTGTAACTTCCCCCACCCTGCTACCCTGCTAGGTGGGTTCAGAACCACCCAACTCCCCAACTTGCAGACCGCCTGTCGCCCCATGAACATTAGTAACTGGAATGGGGTAGGCAAGTACCAATTAGAGTGTCAAGACATTACTGCTTACCTCTCCACCCCCCAACCTTCCGGTCATTGTACATTTCCTGCTAGCAACACATTGGATCTAAATTTAATTACCCCCCCACCAGCCCATGACCCCCACCCGCACAACCCCAACAGTTTTTCAAAAAGGATATAGCTAGAGTCTCGGCATTCCATGTGTATGAGAGTGGTCGACCATGCTCTTTGCCAGTGTTAGATAAGTATGAGGGACAGCACAGCTGCCCACCCTCATCCCACGTTTTCCACAGTCATTTCTGATATCTCCTCCTGTCGATCCTTTGGATGTCCCCGTCTCCTGTCTCGTGGGGACATACGGCCCATCATGCGCCAGCCCTCGAGCCACTCCCAGAGCTCCGCTGAAGTGCCAGGTTTTCCCCTCAGTCATAACTCTCCGTGAATAGCATCAAGTACTTGATTTCTTTGCTATGGAGCTCTCTCTACACTGCTTCAAAGGTCCGTCGCTGACGCTGGACCTGCAACGTAAAGTCCAGAAAGAACCGCATCACTGTGTTTTCATAGTGGAGGTCTCCATGCGATCATGCTACCTGTAATATAGCATCCCTATCGCGACAGTTTAAGATCTGCGCTTTGATTGTTCTGGGTGGCGAACCCGGTTGTGGCTTGTGGAGCGGAGCTCTGTGCGCTCCGTTGATCATAAAGAAATTGGAGAGGGGCTTCGGTCGGAGATGGTTAAGTATCAGATACTCCACAAAAAATGTCCATACTCAGCCCCTTCGCGGACCCCCACCACTCTAATATTGTTCCTGCGTGCCCATCCCTCCTGGTCCTCCAACCTGGCCGCCATGACCTCTCGCTGCTTCATGAGGCGCAGCACTTGTTCCTCAAGGCGTTATCTAGGAGGACCGCGTTGGCCTTCGCCGCATAACTTTGTCTGAGATTTTGTGGAAATCTGCCCATAGCAGATTCATGTCTAGTGTCAGAGCATCTTATTTTGGGCTCAATGGTCCCCTTCAGGTTTGTGATTGCTGCCATTATAGCACTTAGCGATGGCTCCGCTGTCTCCTCTCACTCTGCCTGTTGTCCTGAGGCCCCCACACTCTGCCTTGGAAGGGCGTACTTGTCCATTTTATTGGTCTGCATCCCTGCTTGCCCCTTAGGCCTCATCCGACAGCTTTGGTAGCCCAGAGGCGAAATTCTTCTGTGGGTACACACTTTGTCACTACAGTTCCTCTCCCTGTGTTTGGAAGCTCCCACCACTGCCGCACTACAGATACTAGTGCTTTTCCGAAGTCTCGCATAGCACTCCACTCACAGAGCTGTTCTCACTCGGGGACGGGGGGACCAGATAAAGTCAAGGAAAGAAACTACAGCCCCTTTGCCTGTCTTACCTCTAGAATCTCGTCATTGGCTGGGGGCAGAGCGAAGATTGCACACAGTAGCAAGTTTTCCCCAGGGAGCCAACCGGGTCATTCAGTGTTGTACCGTTTCAGACTTGGACCCCCTATTTCAGCAGAGCACCACCAATGCACCAAGAGGCGCATTTGCAGAGTGGTGTAAAGAGGGGCGTGGCCGCGGACCACCTCTCAGCAATCCCACTGTGTGGGGCTTACTGGAGGTACCCAGTGGGCTCGTTGGCCCCCAGGGACCCTCAGGATTCAAGGGGACTTAATCCCCCAACTTAGAACGCGCCAGGAGGCACGTTTGCAGAGTGATGCAGGGAGGGGACCCCATCCCCCAGGGCCTGAGCCATTTTTCTTTAAAAAAAAATTAAAAACGGGAATTGTCGGCCCCCCTCCCGAGGCCGATTTCGGCCCCGGTACTCCATCCCCCGGGGCATGGCCTCGTTTAAATTTTTTTTATTATTATTTATACGGGAGGAGGGCCGCGTGGCCCCCCTTCCCTAGGCCACTTTTGGCCCCGGGGACCCCATCCCCCGGGGCCTTGCCTTGTTTTACTTTTTTTTTTTTTAATTACGGGAGGGGGGCCGCGTGGCACCCTTCCCTGAGGCCAGTTATGGCCCGGGGACCCCATCCCACGGGGCCGGCTTTCCGTTTAAAAAAATATATATATTAAAAGGGAGAGGGCCGAGTGGGCGTAGCCCCCCTCCCGGGCCACTTCTGGCCCCGGGGACCCTTTCCCCCGGGGGCCGACCCTCACATTGGGGCTCCCCCCGCGGTCCCTGTCGGCTCCCCGCCTCCTGCGGGAGCCGGCATTGCTTTTGGACAAGGGGAGCTGCTGACATGCAGCTCCCCTTGTTCAAAAGCAATCTGCTTTGCTTCGTGGCAAAAGCAGTGTTTGCAATGACAGGGCGGGAGCCGTGCTCCCGCCCTGTCAATGCAAACTGCAATGTCCCGGGGGTAGGCACCCCGGGACATTGCTGGAGCCGGCCCTGGGGGGTGGCAGTCACCAGGGTCATCTAGGGCTACAGGAGGGGGGCCGCGCGGCCACCCTCCATCTTATTTAAAGCCCCGGGTAGGTGGTGGTCCCCGGGGCCGGGGATCAGTAACGGACCCCTGCATTTAAATAATTAGTGCCCTGGGGAGGTTGTTGTCCCTGGGGCAGTGTTGGGGGGCTCGAGCCCCCCCACACTATAATTTTAAAACAAGCCCCGGGGAGGTGGTGGTCCCCGGGGCTGCGGGGGGGCCGCGTGCCCCCCTGCATTTAATAATTATCACCCCAGGGAGGTGGCGGACCCCGGGGCTGCGGTAGGGGTGCGTTCCCCCCGCACATTATTAATAAAGCCCCTGGGAGGTGGTGGTCCCCGAGGCTGCGGGGGCCCACGTGGCCCCCACATATATTATGTGCATTGCCCCCAGGACCTGGCCCTTCCGGGGGCTCATTAAAAAGAAGTGCAGGAGCTCGCGCTTCGTTTTTTTTCGGCGGGATTTGCGAATCCCACTGTTTTAAAAAAAAAAAAAAAAAATGATTTTTTGGGGCCCTAGGGGTCCCTCTGGGACCCCCTGCCTAGGCCTAGGGGGTCAGGGTGTTTCTACCCTGCCCCCTTTTCTTTTTTTTCACCTTTTTTCTTGTGACTCAGTTCAACCGAGTCACAAGGTGGCTGCCAACACTTCCTGGTTTGAAGTGTTGGCTGCCAATCAGAATCAAGCTCATGCTCAGGAGGGTTCGCGGATCCACAGCGGTCACCAGATATCGATATTTTTTATTCTATGAATTTCTCAGGAACTACCAAACGGATTTACACCATTTAAAGCAAAGAATGCACTTTGGACCTAGAGCTACCTCTCTGCCAAATTTGGTGTAATTCCGTTCAGCAGTTCGGGCTGTAGCCGCAACAAAGGTTTCCTATGGAAATTAACATGGAGAAAATGCGTTTTGGGATCCCCTTTATTCTCACCCCCTGCTTGACCAATCACCCCGAAACTTTCAAGACAGGAGCTGACCGGAGCACCCCATTAGTTTTGAAAATTTCGTGAAGATTCGTCAAACGCTGCCAAAGATATTGGCAAATCAAAAAACGCTTTTCCTATGGAAACTAGGTCCTAACTATAACTACCAACTGGCGACCGCCAGTAGGTAATATACACACATACACAAACACATGCTTCACAGTTACCTGTTTTAGGTGTCCCCACAGTTTCTTATGTGTGGCCCCTGCGTCCGAGCCGAAGGCGAGGGCCTTTAACAAGGGAGCGGGACTTTAATAGCCGGTATAGCCCAGCTACGGAGTGCTATAAGGCTATTAGAACATTCTGCCACTAGAGGGCAGAATGTTCTAGCAAATTAAACAAAGGCCTCTCGGAGCCCGAGGGGTCGAGAGGCCTTTGTTTAAATAACATTGGAATGTTGCTTTGCGGGCCTTTACCGGCCCGTAGAAGCACGGAGCACTCCATTGTCTGCAATGGAGTGCTCCACATTCCAATGTTCTAATAAGAATTAATTTCCACCTAAACAAACCCTTTGTAACAACTTTAAGAGAGCAAAGACTGGGGATAAACATACGGTTCTAAACCGATGCCTTGCAGTTTGTATGAAGCTTCTTGACACCAGTTCATAGCTCACTGTGCAATATTAGAAGGAATGTAACCTATAAACTGCAGATAACAAGAGAAAAACTGTGACAAAACCAGTAACTCACTGAGCTATCTGTGTAAAATTGGCAGCAGGCACATTAACCCTCTGCACAAGCCGATAAAAAGATGACAGATGTGCCTCTTTGTACAATGACTTTGCAGTCACATCCACTGGAGTGAACTGATCTACAGCCAACAGCATTGAGGTTCCGAAGGTCCCTTCCAAGGCCCAAACAAGCGGAGCCGTTAGAAGAGGGCCTTTAATAGCCGGTATAGCCCGCTACGGCGGGGTATAAGGCTATATTAGTAAACCAAACTGAAACCACTGTGTTAGGTTTGAAATCCTGAGTTTGTGCTTCTCCAGACCAAGCACTCTTAACATATGATGCCTACCAATATGGACGGCATGTGATTCCTTCAGCTTGTAGTCCCTGTTGTCTTATGTAACATTCCCTTTACATTGATTTGTAGGCGAATGAGTCATTGTCTCTGTATAATGTGTGTATGATGTAAAGTGCTTTGACAACCTACATTGGGATGAGTAGCGCTATTGTAAGAAGTTAAATGCATGTGAGAGAGGTTCTATGGATAGATGTATGGCACACTTGGAGGGTGGCAGTGAGGAAATCCGTGGAGAAGGCGGTCACTGGGGCCTGGAGAGGGGAGGGGGCACCAGCAAAGACTCGCACAGGGCGCCCCCGGCGCTAATGCTGGGCTGACTGTACTGACTGAGGCTTATTTTATTCCGAGGTGACTCATCCTGTCGCAGCCGTTTTGTAAACTAACTGGCGTTACGCGCTACACAATTCAAATAAAAACTGCAAACAAGCTATACAAACCGTTTTTAAAATAAAAGAGAGTTATGGGGATCCCAGGGTAAAATTTGGACTTTAGAATACTCTTAGGAAATTAATTTGATGAATAAAATAAATGTACAAGCCACCAGTTGAAAAAACTCAGGAACACCTGTCTAAAGGTCAAGGCAAGGTGAAGTGAACATGTACACGCGTGAACACTAACGGACCCACGTTTGGATTCTCACTTCGATACCTCGAGAAGCGCCTTGAGACCAAATATTCTAGGCACTTCTCTGAGACTTACTAAAAACTGACGGTCTCTCGGAGGTGGTGGCAGTGTGCCACATTAAGGTAGCTGTGAGCAGGCCCCTTACGACCCCTGAAAAAGTCTCAGAATTGCCCTGTTGCTAGTGGAAAGAGACGATCAAAACAGCAAAATGTAATTTTGGATAGAGAAGTGAACAACCTTGAACCGGAGCTGGATAATGAAAACCGTGAGCAGTGGTGAAGTCACCATTGGTGCAGCAGGTGCAGTGGCACCAGAGCCTTAGGTCCTGTGAACCCTGATCATTTCTGTATTTTTCTACCCCAACAGCAGTCGAAGGGACCATTTTCCTTCCTGCACTGGGGCCTGTGACCCTTGCTACACTACAAACTGAGTATATTTAGTCGGACCTGAACCCTCGCGGAACGCATGTATGTGATGTTGAAAGCCCATCCATCGTACATATAATGGTAAAGGTGAACAAGCCTCTGAAAGCTTAAGCTGGCTCTGCTTCAGCTTGATGTCCTGTAGGAACCTCAAGCCCATAACGAGCCGAGCTTTGAAGTGCCTTCTGCCTGCCACTCTCCCTGTACCCAGGATGTGGCGATACGGTCAGATCTTCCGACTTTGAAATTCTGAAACTAAGTTTGAGTATTGGCGTCGGCTCAACATCCTGTGATTGATGGCAAATCACTTAACCTCCCAGTGCCTTTAAAAAATTAGGTTTGAATAATAAAAATTGCTTAGGGTGGGGGTTCTTGGCTTCCATTTGTGATTCAGCGAGGTCTACCGAAGTCAAAAAAGTTTAGAACCACTGGCCTAGATGGCCTGCATTTGGAGAGGGTCACAGGTAGCACATGCTTGACACAGGAGGGGATTAAGAGCCTAGTTTACACCCACTTGCAGATGGAAACAAGTTTCACAAGCCTGATACCGGAGAGTAGCAGAACCATACATGACCAGCACTGCTGGTTGCCACACGTCCCACATGCATAATACCGCAGAGGAGCAAGGAGAGTGCCCTAGACAAAATGCAGTTACAGAGCGTCACACGTAGCACTTGCTTGACACCGCAGAGAACCAAGGAGCCTTGATGACACCCACTTGCAGAGGGAAACACGTTGCAGATGTCTGATACCACAGAGGAGCAAGCGCTCTAGATGAGACACACTTGCAGAGGGTCACACACAGCACATGCCTGCTACCGCAGAAGAGCAAGCGGTCGCAATGACCCACACTTGAGGAGGGTCACACATTACACATGCCTAATACCACAGAAGAGCAAGCAGTCTCAACGACTCGCACTTGCAGAGGGTCACACGCAGCACATGCCTAATACCGCAGAGGAGCAAGCAGTCTCGATGATCAGCACTTGCAGAGGGTAACACGTTACACATGCCTAATACTCCAGAAGAGTAAGCAGTCTCGATGACCCGCATTTGCAGAGGGTCACACGGTGCACAGGCCTAATACTATAGAAGAGCAAACACCCTAGGTGACGAGCACGTGCAGGGTGATCATATGGTCAAACAATTAGTTCAATGGCTGAGGATCACCGGATCAATCCTTACATCCTTTCGCTTGCACATCAGAAGTCGTTGAAGTCGAAGTGCATTGCTGAAAATTTAAAGTGAAAGCGCTTGTTCTGTTGCAGCAAGCGGAAGCCATTTTAAACATCCTGCTCTGTTTGTGCCCTGCCCGCTGGGGGGTTCGTGGTGGCGACTCTAAATCCCGGGTCGCGGGGAGAGACCTTCAGTGTTATAGGTGGAAGAGGCTGCAGGCTCCGTGCCGAAAAACTGAAAGGGGCGTCACCGCCATGCTGTGCGATAAAGTGCGGCGATAAGCATGAATACAAACAAAAAAAACACAAGCCAAAGTAGTGCACCAAAACGAAATAAAAGCCCAGAAGTGACCTGATCGATGTAGTAGGGGCAGTCTCCAGGGAGGAACAAAATGGCCCAAAGGCGGGACAAATGTATGGTAATGACCAACTGTTAGACTTGGCATCTTTTGGCGTGTTTCCCCTGAGTTTTTTGCTTTCTGACCTCCCGGTTTTGACTCTGTTTGTGCTGGCTTAGTGTTTCTGCGCACTTTTCTCACTGCTGATCAGTGGGAAAGTGCAAGTGCTCCTGTGGTAAAATGTGTTATGGATTGGTGTTTCCATAATTGGATATTTGATTTACTTGTTAGTCCCTAGTAAAGTGCACTGAGTGTGCCAGGGCCTGTAAATCAAATGCTACTAGTGGGCCTGC
Source organism: Calotriton arnoldi (assembly GCA_963921515.1). Classification (NCBI taxonomy): domain Eukaryota; kingdom Metazoa; phylum Chordata; class Amphibia; order Caudata; family Salamandridae; genus Calotriton; species Calotriton arnoldi. Next base: position 844,434 of record CAWUFW010002447.1, read on the forward strand.
AGCACTGATTGTGCCACCCACGTGAGTAGCCCTGAAAAGGTGACTCAGACCTGCCATTGCAGAGTCTGCGCGCAGTCTGGTACTGCCATGTCGACTTGGCAAGTGCACTCACTTGCCAGGCCCCAACCTTCCCTTTTCTTACATGTCAGCCACCCCTAAGGTAGGCCCAAGGTACCCCTGTGGGCAGGGTGCAGTGTATGTGAAAGGTAGGACATGCCCTGGTGTGTATGGCATGTCCTGATAGTGAATTACTGCCAATTTCGTTTTTCACTATTGCAAGGCTACCTGTTCCCCATAGGACAGAATGGGAAGTTTGTTTATAACATCTTATAAACATAACTGGCCCTGGGAACTAGGGAGGAAAATAAAGTTTAGTATGCCTGAACTCAGAATCTAAAGATGCATCTTTTAGTGAAGGTGATTTTTACATTCTGTGTTTGAAAATACCACTTTTAGAAAGTAGGTATTTTCTTGCTCAGTCATCCTGTGTGCCTCTGTTGGAATGTGGATTGCCTGTCTGGGTTTTGGATGACATAAGGCTGGGGAACAGGAGTGGCCCCAGATAGTCTAGGTGGGTCAGGAAAGGGCTGAATAGACCTGGGCTGCAACTGGGGAAGGGGGAGGATATTTCCTTTCACCTCAAAGGGCCTGGTCTCCCTCTGACAATGCCGTCTCCACCTCCTGCCAGGAAGTCACACCAGAGAAGGCAGAACTGGTTCTGGCTGGGCACAGACACTCTCTGCCTAAAGGATCAAAGGATTTTGGGATATAAATATTGGGGCCCAGACCCCTGAACTTTAGAACTCTTTTGGATCAAGAAGACTGCCAAGAAGAAGAGCCGGAGAAGCTGTGAGGAGGAACTACCACTTTGCTGTGTGCTTTGCTGTGTTGGCCTGCAGTGGCTGCTTCTGTCTTGGGCAGTGAAAGGACTGGACTGAACTTTCTGCAATCTACTTTGTGAGTCTCTCCAAGGGCTGAAGGTAGAGCCTGCCCCCTGTTCAAGAAGTCTCAGGAACAGCAAAGACTTCAAGCTCTTCTGCCCTCAGCACTGGGGACTGTGTGTTTTGTGCTGCAACAGAAGAAAAGCAACTCGATGACGTCTATGACGCCGCTGCTGACTCCGTGTCCCGAAGGCACCGCAGAGGGCACCGCCGCAACGCCGCGACCCTGGTCTCACCGACGACCCCTGCTGATGCCGCCACCGAGCCGCTGCTCGCACCACGACCTGTGGGCACCGCGCTCCGCTTCACGACGACGCCTTGGCACCGCAGAGGGCACCGCCGCAACGCCACGACCCTGGTCTCACCGACGACGCCTGCTGACGCCGCCACCGAGCCGCTGCTCGCACCACGACCTGTGGGCACCGCGCTCCGCTTCACGACGACGCCTTGGCACCGCAGAGGGCACCGCCGCAACGCCACGACCCTGGTCTCACCGACGACGCCTGCTGATGCCGCCACCGAGCCGTTGCTCGCACCGCGACCTGTGGGCACCGCACTCCGCACCGCCTCGCTTCACGAAGACGCCTTGGTATCCCAGACGACGCCGCTCCATGCCGAAATCTACGCCGCTGCTTGCACCGTGGTTCGAGGGCACCGCTCGTAAAGTTACACGACACACCGCCCTCATCCTGCACCGCAGCCTTGGCCTACCGACGCCATCGACTCCAGTTTGTCAGCCGACGACAGCGCTTCAGCAACGACGACGACGCTGCTTGCACCATGACCTGCTAGCACCGTGGCGAGCACCGCCTTCATTTCGCACCGTGACCCTGGTCTCACCGACGACGCCATCTGACGCCGCCACCGAGCCGCTGCTCACACCGCGACCTGAGGGCACCGCACGCCGCACCGCTGCACTTCGCACCGCAGCACACGACGCCTGCCGACGCCAGCGCTCCTGACTTCAACAGAGAGGAGATCGATCTGCAACGCGTGTGACTTCAAGAGCCCCGACGACTCCTGCACCTATCTCCGGAACCGACGCCTGCGGATGCCATGCTTTCGGAAGCTCAACGAGAGGTCGCCGACGCCCTGCATTTCTCAAAGGTACAGTTTGCGGGTCTTCCCGACACCGTAGCTGGTCCGCGATGCCGCGGTCAGCCAGAACTGTTTGGATTTGTTTGCTCACGATGCCGTGATAGCCCTAGACGGAGCTATCGACATCAAGGAACTGTTTTTAAAGCATATTTTGATAACTGAAGGTTTTTAAGTACTGTATTGTGGATTTTTATCGTTTTTGGTCTTGTCTTAAGTATATAAAAATATTGGATATTTTTCTAAACTGGTGTGGTGTCCTTTTGTAGTGCTTACACTGTATTACTGTGGGTTATGTGCAAATGCTTTACACACTGCCTCTAAGATAAGCCTGACTGCTCGTGCCAAGCTACCAAGGGGGTGAGCAGGGGTTATTTTAGGAGTGTAACTCCCTTACTCTGACTAGGAAGAAGGGTCCCTATTTGGACAAAGGTGCAAGGGATCACTGACAGAATATCGATGAGAAGAATATCGACCTACAAAAATATCGAGGTAAAAATATAGAATGCCAAAATATCGAATCCCTATCTACAAACAGGTAAGTACAAAAATATCGAATCCAAAATATAGTTGTAAAAAATATAGTTAGTCAAAATATCGAATTTTTTAAATATCTTAAAAGTAATGTAAAATTAATGAAATACTATATATAATTAACTAAAACATACTTAAAAATACTTAAATAACTTTAAAATTAATAAATAATTAATGTAAGTTAAAAAAAAATAAACATACATTTTTATTTTTTAATACATATATATATTAATGTAATATTTATAAAAAATATTCAATATTTTTAGCGTAGGATAGCGGGAGGGTAAAATTTACTATTACCACTCCAGTGAGTGCAACAGTAGGGAAAGCATTGGATAGCGGGAGAGTAAAAATTACTATTCCCACTCCAGTGAGTGCAACAGTAGGGAAAGCGTTGGATAGCGGGAGGGTAAAAATTACTATTCCCACTCCAGAGAGTGCAACAGTAGGGAAAACGTTGGATAGCGTAGGGGTAAAAATTACTATTCCCACTCCAGGGAGTGCAACAGTAGGGAAAGCGTTGGATAGCGGGAGGGTAAAAATTACTATTCCCACTCCAGAGAGTGCAACAGTAGGGAAAGCGTTGGATAGCGGGAGGGTAAAAATTACTATTCCCACTCCAGTGAGTGCAACAGTAGGGAAAGCGTTGGATAGCGGGAGGGTAAAAATTACTATTCCCACTCCAGAGAGTGCAACAGTAGGGAAAGCGTTGGATAGCGTAGGGGTAAAAATTACTATTCCCACTCCAGAGAGTGCAACAGTAGGGAAAGCGTTGGATAGCGTAGGGGTATAAATTACTATTCCCACTCCAGTGAGTGCAACAGTAGGGAAAGCGTTGGATAGCGGGAGGGTAAAAATTACTATTCCCACTCCAGAGAGTGCAACAGTAGGGAAAGCGTTGGATAGCGTAGGGGTAAAAATTACTATTCCCACTCCAGAGAGTGCAACAGTAGGGAAAGAGTTGGATAGCGTAGGGGTAAAAATTACTATTCCCACTCCAGTGAGTGCAACAGTATGGAAAGCGTTGGATAGCATAGGGGTAAAAATTACTATTCCCACTCCAGAGAGTGCAACAGTAGGGAAAATAATGATTTAATATTTTAATAAAAATAAAATAATTATCAATACCAATAAAAAATTAATTAAAATTACTTACCAATTACAAAATATTTAATAATTAATTCTAAATACCAATAAATATTATTTCTTAAAAATTAATTACCTATTAATTATTAATTAACAAAGAATTAATTTTCAATACCAAAAAATAATAAATAATAAAAAAATACCAAGTAATAATTAATTGACAGTAAATTAATTATCAATACACCAAAATATTTTCAATAATTAATGAATTACAATTACATTACTTCCCACCCTATTCCCCTATAAACCCACAACCCGCTACAAAGAATAAATTAATACAATTAACATAATTATCAATTAATAAATTAATAAAAATTAATTTTTAATTACCAATTAATAAAAATGTATTACCGATTAATAAAAATTAATTACCAAATAAGAATTAATTAACAATAAATTAATAATCAATACCAATAAATAAAAATAAATATTTACTGAATTACAATTAAATTACTTCCCACCCTATTCCCCTATAAACCCACAACCCGCTCTGAATAATAAATTAATACAATTAATATAATTATCAATTAAAAAATTAATAGAAATTAATTACCAATTAATAAAAATTAATTACCAATTAATAATTAATTAACAATGAATTATTTATCAATACCAATAAATAAAATTAAATAATTACTTAATTACATTTAAATTACTTCCCACCCTATTCCCCTATAAACCCACAACCCGCTACAGAACTAAAACGCAAAATTAAATTAAATATAATTAATAATTCCTAAAAATTAATATTTAATTTACTATAATTAAATTACTTCCCACCCTATTCCCCTATAAACCCACAACCCGCTACAGAATTAAATTACGCAAAAATTAAATAACATAAAATTCATTACTTTAAAAAAATTAAAACATACATTACAAAAATAATACATACTTTTAACACATATACTAACACTTAAAACACTATAAAAAAATTCGATATTTTTAACAACTATATTATGACTGTCGATATTTTGACAATCGATATTTCTTACTTGAATTTCGATATTCTTAACCACTATATTTTGGCAATTCGATATTCTGTCCATTCTATATTAAAAACTCGATATTTTGGCAATTCGATATTAAAAATTCGATATTATGTCTGTTTACCGGTGCAAGCCCTTGCCAACTAGAGACCCCCATTTCTAACATTGGTCGTCAGCGGTGAGGATAGGACCTGCGTTTGCACTTGACTTACAGTGATAGGTGTGCACTACTACCATATCGCAGACCATTACGTGCCACATACTGGTTCTTTTTCTTTTTGGCCTATTTTTGATCTTGCCAGTTTGAACTTGCTACTTCATCATGCCGGAATCAAGAGCATCATCCGTTGCATCCCTGGAAATTGCCTTTGAGGAGGATAGGTTGGAAGCCTACAATGTTAGGGAATTGAAATCAATTTGCAAAAACCTAAAAGTCCAAGTCAGAGGCCTCACTAGGAAGGACGAGCTACAAAAGACGCTGAGGGCCTGGGTAGCAGCCAGACATGCCAGCGAGCAGTCTGGTGATCTCAGTGGAGAGGCGGAGGAGCCTATACCTAGGGTGGATGTGCTTTTGGGAGGGGGGGGAACCCTCCAGGCCAGGCAGCAGTGGCCTGTCCCCAGAGGAGCTGGAGGACAGGCGGGAAGCAAGGAAGTTCGAGTTGGAGAAACTCAGGATGGAAAGTGAAAGGGAGGATAAAAGAATAGCCATGGAGGAAAGGAAGATGATCTTAGATCATGAGCGAAGTCTTAAAGAGCTGGAGCTAAGAAGTAGAGCCAGTTCAGATGGTGGCAGCAACTCGTCAAGACAGGCAGACAGAATTGTGCACATCCCTAACAATGTAGGCAAAGAATTCAAGAAGGGGGATGACATACAAAGGTGGTTTCAGGGGTACGAGGCAGCGATCCACATGAATGGGGTCCCCGAGGAGAATTGGGGAGCAGGATTGTGGCCTCTCTTCCCAGAAGAAGCAAGGGATACTTTAATAGCTTTGGGGTAAGGGGTATCACCTCACCTATCCAGACATGAAGGACGCCCTTCTCACTAAGTATGGTCTTACTCCTGAAAAGTACAGGGATCAGTTCAGGTCCAGTAAGAAGTCTGATGCCAACACTTGGTTGGAATGTGTGGATGTGTTTTGCCGGTCACTGGATGGCTGGGTGAAGGGCAGTAATATGACAGATTTTCAGGGGCTCTACAATTTGATTGCATGGGAGCACTTGTCTAGTCTGTGTTTTGAAGATCTGCGCCAGCACCTAGTTGATAGTAAGCTGACTGACCCCAGGAAGCTTGCTATGGAGGCGGACCGCTGGGTGAGTACCAGGGTCCACAAGAAAGCGTTTGGGGGAGACTCAGCCAAAGGTGGGCAGGGTCCCCAGCAGAAAAGTGGGGGGACAAGGGTAAAGCACAGGAGTTCTCTAAAGGGCCCCAAATTAACACCAAGGGTAAAGGTTCCCATCCCCCCGGAGATAAGAAGCCAGGGGTCTCATCAGGAAAGCCTGCTGAGACCGGCCCCCGCAGGTGTTTTGCATGTGACCAGGTGGGCCACATGAAGGGGGACCCCAAGTGTTCAAAGGGGGCTCAGCCAACCACCAGTGGGCAGTCCAAGGTGTTGGCTAGTGTAGCGCTTGGGGAGGAGGAGTACCCACAGGAGGATGGGGATCCCGCAGAAATGACCCTCGTCTCACTAGGGGACAGTGAGATGGTCCCAGGAAACCAGGTGCCCCCTAACACAAAGAAATGCAGCACCTAGGTGACCATCAATGGGAAAAGGGTAGAGGCTCTCAGAGATACTGGAGCCAGTGTGACCTCAGTCCGGTGTCACCTGGTCTCTGAGAAGCAGGTAGTCCCAGGGGCATTCCACCAAGTAATTGCTGTAGACAATTCAGAGCGCCAGTGTCTGGTGGCGCAGGTTCCCTTCGAGTGGGGGGGGGGTCTCAGGTCCCTTGAGGGTGGTTGTGAGTCCTTCCATGCCTGTAGATTGTCTGCTAGGTAACGACCTGGAGCAGTCCTTATGGAAGGATGTTGAGCTCAGGTCTCACTTGGAGATGCTTGGGTTGCCAGAGTGGGCATGCATGTCCACTCGGTCAATGGCGGCCGGAGAGGGTGATCAAGAGGACTTGGAGCCTGAAACAGTGGCTCAAGTCCCTGCCAAGAGAAAGGGCAAGGGGTGCGGGAAACCGGCCCCTGAAGTTCCCACGGACCGGGAGGAGGCGGACCTTGAGGGGGACGCCCTGGTGCCTACAGGGGAGCAGGTAGCTGAACTGGGGGACATCTCTGAGCTGACCCATTGGCAGCAAGAAGGGGGTCCCACCAGGGAGGAATTCTGCAAGAAGCAGAAAGAGTGCCCTTCTCTGGAGGGTCTGCGGCGGCAGGCTGCAGACCAGGCAGCAGGTGATCAGTCCGGGTCACGTTGGATCTACTGGGAGAATGGTCTCCTGTACAGTGAGCCTAAGGTCGCTGAGCCTGGGTCAGCCCGTGTGCTGGTGGTACCCCAGTGCTTCAGGACCTTCCTACTGGGTCTGGCTCATGGCGGGCCTTTGGCAGGACATTTGGGGCAGGACAAGACCTTTGGCAGGCTTGTCACCCACTTCTTCTGGCCCCAAATGCGACGGCAGTCAGATGGACATTGCAGGTCTTGCCAAACTTGCCAGACAAGTGGTAAAAGTGGGAGGAAGGTCAAAGCTCCTCTCCAACCTTTTCCAGTTGTTGGAACACCCTTTGAAAGGGTAGGGATGGACATTGTGGGGCCACTGGATCCCAAGACAGCCATGAGCAACAGGTACATCCTGGTCTTGGTGGACCATGCCACCCGGTACCCGGAGGCAATCCTTCTCAGGACAAAGACGGCGCCAGTGGTGGGCCGGGCGTTAATGGGGATCTTTTCCCGCGTGGGGTTCCCCAGAGAGGGGGTTTCTGACAGAGGAACCAATTTCATATCCAAGTATATGACATCCCTGTGGAAGGAGTGTGGTGTAACCTACAAGTTCACCACCCCTTACCACCCACAAGGTAACGGTCTGGTGGAGAGATTCAACCAGACCTTGAAGGGCATGATTAAGGGTCTAACAGAACCCATGAGGCGTAAGTGGGACGTCCTCTTGCCATGCCTTCTCTTTGCGTACAGGGAGGTGCCACAGAAGTCTCTTGGGTTCAGTCCCTTTGATCTTCTGTATGGTCACCCTGTGAGAGGACCTCTGAGTTTGGTCAAGGAAGGCTGGGAGGCAGCTCCCAGGAAAACTCCTCAGGATGTGTTTAGTTACATGCTGGCCTTCAGAAACCAAACTGCCCGCTTCAGGAAACTCGCTCAGGCGAACCTGGAAGCAAGCCAGGAAGAAATGAAGAAGTGGTATGATCAGAATGCCACTCTGGTCGAATTTCAACCTGGGCAGAAAGTGTGGGTCATGGCCCCAGTGGAACCTTGTGCCTTGCAGGACAAGTGGACTGGGCCATTTGAGGTGGTGGAGCGCAAAAGTGATGTCACCTACCTGGTGGATTTGCGGGCTCCAAGGAACCCTTTGAGGGTCCTCCACGTGAACCGCCTCAAACCCCACTTCGAGAGGTCCGAAGTGAGCATGCTCTTGGCGACAGATGATGGGACGGAAGAGGAAAGTGAACCTCTCCCTGACCTCCTGTCTACCAAGGAGCACGATGGGTCAGTGGAAGGTGTGATCCTCTCCCCTACACTGAGCCCAGAACAGCAGAGCGATTATCACCAGTTGTTGGGACAGTTTGCCCCACTGTTCTCCCTGACCCCAGGTTTTACTCACTGGTGTACCCATGACGTGGACACCGGTGACAGCCCTCCTGTGAAGCACAAGATTTACAGGTTGACTGACCGGGTCAAGGCAGCGTTAAAGAGGAGGTCTCTAAGATGTTGGCGTTAGGGGTGAGCGAGCCTTCCAACAGTCCTTGGGCCAGCCCAGTGGTCTTGGTCCCAAAGGCTGCTGCACCCGGTGCCACTCCAGAACTAAGGTTTTGTGTGAACTACCGTGGGCTCAATGCCGTCACCAGGACTGACGCACACCCCATCCCCAGAGCTGATGAGCTCATTGATCGGTTGGGAGCTGCCAAGTTCCTCAGCACGTTTGACTTCACGTCTGGGTACTGGCAGATTGCCTTAACCGATGGGGCCAAGGAGAGGTCAGCATTTTCAACCCCAGAAGAACATTACCAGTTCCGGGTGATGCCCTTTGGGTTGAAGAATGCCCCTGCCACCTTTCAGAGGTTGGTCAACCAGGTGTTGGCTGGGCTGGAGGATTTCAGTGCCGCCTACCTGGATGACATCGCAGTGTTCAGTTCCAGCTGGGAAGGACACTTGCAGCACCTCGGTAAAGTGTTGAAGGTGCTGCAGAGGGCAGGCCTCACGATCAAGGCCAGTAAGTGCCAGATCGGGCAGGGTTCGGTGGTGTGCTTGAGACACCAGGTAGGAAGCGGCCAGGTGGCGCCCCTTCAACCCAAGATTGATACCATTCTGGCTTGGGAGCCCCCCAAGACCCAGACAGAGGTGAGGGCCTTCTTAGGACTCACCGGGTACTACAGGAGGATTGTTAAGGGGTATGGCACCATTGTTGCCCCCTTAACAGAGCTGACTTCCAGGAAGCAGCCCAAGAAGGTGATCTGGACTGAGTCCTGCCAGAAGGCTTTTGATGCCCTGAAGGCCGCCATGTGCACGGCACCCGTGCTCAAGGCACCCGACTTCTCCAAGGAATTCGTCGTGCAGACTGACGCTTCAGAGGATGGAGTGGGAGCGGTGCTCTCACAACTGAACGAAGAGGGCCTGGATCAGCCTGTAGTCTTCCTTAGCCGGAGACTACTCCCCAGGGAACAGAGGTGGAGTGCCATAGAAAGGGAAGCTTTCGCTGTGGTCTGGGCACTGAAGAAGCTGAGGCCCTACCTGTTTGGGACTCACTTCCGGGTTCAGACAGACCACAGGCCCCTCAGATGGTTGATGCAAATGAGGGGTGAGAATCCAAAACTGCTGAGGTGGTCCATCTCCCTACAGGGAATGGACTTTACGGTGGAACACCACCCTGGTACAGAACACGCCAATGCAGATGGTCTGTCAAGGTTCTTCCGCCTTAGTGAAGAGAACTCCCAGGAGGTTGGGTAGTTCTCCCTACTTTCAGCTGGAGGGGACATGTGTTAGACTTGGCATCTTTTGGCGTGTTTCCCCTGAGTTTTTTGCTTTCTGACCTCCCGGTTTTGACTCTGTTTGTGCTGGCTTAGTGTTTCTGCGCACTTTTCTCACTGCTGATCAGTGGGAAAGTGCAAGTGCTCCTGTGGTAAAATGTGTTATGGATTGGTGTTTCCATAATTAGATATTTGATTTACATGTTAGTCCCTAGTAAAGTGCACTGAGTGTGCCAGGGCCTGTAAATCAAATGCTACTAGTGGGCCTGCAGCACTGATTGTGCCACCCACGTGAGTAGCCCTGAAAAGGTGACTCAGACCTGCCATTGCAGAGTCTGCGCGCAGTCTGGACTCTGGTACTGCCATGTCGACTTGGCAAGTGCACCCACTTGCCAGGCCCCAACCTTCCCTTTTCTTACATGTCAGCCACCCCTAAGGAAGGCCCAAGGTACCCCTGTGGGCAGGGTGCAGTGTATGTGAAAGGTAGGACATGCCCTGGTGTGTATGGTATGTCCTGATAGTGAATTACTGCCAATTTCGTTTTTCACTATTGCAAGGCTACCTGTTCCCCATAGGACAGAATGGGAAGTTTGTTTATAACATCTTATAAACATAACTGGCCCTGGGAACTAGGTAGGAAAATAAAGTTTAGTATGCCTGAACTCAGAATCTAAAGATGCATCTTTTAGTGAAGGTGATTTTTACATTCTGTGTTTAAAAATACCACTTTTAGAAAGTAGGTATTATCTTGCTCAGTCATCCTGTGTGCCTCTGTTGGAATGTGGCTTGCCTGTCTGGGTTTTGGATGACAGAAGGCTGGGGAGCAGGAGTGGCTCCAGATAGTCTAGGTGGGTCAGGAAAGGGCTGAATAGACCTGGGCTGCAACTGGGGAAGGGGGAGGAGATTTCCTTGCACCTCAAAGGGCCTGGTCTGCCTCTGACAATGCCATCTCCACCTCCTGCCAGGAAGTCACACCAGAGAAGGCAGAACTGGTTCTGGCTGGGCATAGACACTCTCTGCCTAAAGGATCAAAAGATTTTGGGATATAAATATTGGGGCCCAGACCCCTGAACTTTAGAACTCTTTTGGATCAAGAAGACTGCCAAGAAGAAGAGCCGGAGAAGCTGTGAGGAGGAACTACCACTTTGCTGTGTGCTTTGCTGTGTTGGCCTGCAGTGGCTGCTTCTGTCTTGGGCAGTAAAAGGACTGGACTGAACTTTCTGCAATCTACTTTGTGAGTCTCTCCAAGGGCTGAAGGTAGAGCCTGCCCCCTGTTCAAGAAGTCTCAGGAACAGCAAAGACTTCAAGCTCTTCTGCCCTCAGCACTGGGGACTGTGTGTTTTGTGCTGCAACAGAAGAAAAGCAACTCGATGACGTCTACGACGCCGCTGCTGACTCCGTGTCCCGAAGGCACCGCAGAGGGCACCGCACTGCGACCCTGGTCTCACCGACGATGCCTGCTGACGCCGCCACCGAGCCGCTGCTCGCACCGCGACCTGTGGGCACGCACTCCGCACCGCTCCGCTTCATGACGACGCCTTGGCACCGCCGCAACGCCGCACCGCGACCCTGGTCTCACCGATGACGCCTGCTGACGGCACCACCGAGCCGCTGCTCGCACCGCGACCTGTGGGCACTGCACTCCGCACCGCCCGCTTCATGACGACTCCTTGGTATCCCCGACGCCGCCGCTCCACGCCAAAATCTACGCCGCTGCTTGCACCGTGGTTCGAGGGCACCGCTCGTAAAGTTACACGATGCACCGCCCTCATCCCGCACCGCAGCCTTGGCCTACCGACGCCGGCGCCATCGACTCCAGTTCGTCAGCCGACGACAGCGCTTCAGCAACGACGACGCCGCTGCTTGCACCGTGACCTGCCAGCACCGTGACGAGCACCGCCTTCATCTCGCACCGCAACCTTGGTCTCACCGACAACGCCATCCGACACCGCCACCGAGCCGCTGCTCACACCGCGACCTGAGGGCACCGCACGCCGCACCGCTGCACTTTGCACCGCAGCACACGACGCCTGCCGACGCCCGCGCTCCTGACTTCAACAGAGAGGAGATCGATCTGCAACGCGTGTGACTTCAAGGGCCCCGATGACTCCTGCACCTACCTCCGGAACCGACGCCTGCGGATGCCGTGCTTTCAGAAGCTCAACGAGAGGTCGCCGACGCCCTGCATTTCTCAAAGGTACTGTTTGCGGGTCTTCCCGACACCTTAGCTGGCCCGGGACGCCGCGGTCAGCCAGAACTGTTTGGATTTGTTTGCTCACGACGCCGTGATAGCCCCGGACGGAGCTATCGACATCAAGGAACTGTTTTTAAAGCATATTTTGATAACTGAAGATTTTTAAGTACTGTATTGTGGATTTTTATCGTTTTTGGTCTTGTCTTAAGTATATAAAAATATTGGATATTTTTCTAAACTGGTGTGGTGTCCTTTTGTAGTGCTTACACTGTATTACTGTGGGTTATGTGCAAATGCTTTACACACTGCCTCTAAGATAAGCCTGACTGCTCGTGCCAAGCTACCAAGAGGGTGAGCAGGGGTTATTATAGGAGTGTAACTCCCTTACCCTGACTAGGAAGAAGGGTCCCTATTTGGACAAAGGTGCAAGCCCTTGCCAACTAGAGACCCCCATTTCTAACACCAACGAAAACAAAGGAATTTGTACAAGCAGACAAAAGAGCCAATGATAAGTGCTGGGCGTGTTCAAAGCCCATAGACTGAACACCACATGTCTCGAAGACAGCGCATGTGCTGCCTAGGCGAGACCTAATGACTGGCCTTGTGTAATGTAACTGGTGCTCATGTGAAGCTCTGAAAGCCTTTGAGTCGAGTTTGCTTTATATAAAACTTGCAGAAAAATGCATAAAGAGGTATAAACAAAGTGTTAACATAAGAAAGGAAAGACATATTTATACCCGTTTAGTGGCTGATTTGTACAAATTGAAACCAGAAAACCTGGTTAAATTGCAGCTTCCCCACTTAAATTGTGTGATCTTAGGCAAATATTCTATTTCACCAAAACTGCTTATTCTTCATTGTCGCATTTTCAAAAATGTAAGTTCAGAACACCAGTTGTACAAGACCTATTGCATTTGATGTTATAGATTATGATGTTGCTCTATTATATTCTGTGCCATGAACAGAGTTTACATGACAACTGTCTTGCCTCTTGGTTCACTGATGGTTCATGTTTACAAACTATCACTTTTACTAAGTACTTCTCAGTGCAGTGCTATGTGACATATTAATGTTAAAGCTTCCACATGTTAAAAAAATACGCTTTTTGGGATTCTGAACAGACTTTATTATATTTTACGTGCTGTTTTTTGTATAATTTACATAGCAAACATTTACAGGGCTCAGCTAATGCCTGAGCTTTAAGAGCCGAGCCAGACCCTTGGCTCGGCTCTTGCTCGGCTCACCCTGTTAATTTGTTGGCGTGCCCACTTCTCTATAGCGGAAGTTTTGTTTTCTCAGTCTGTTCTTTATCTGGTGGCCAGCCACCTCCTGAAATACTTGTTTCTCTGTATTTTATAAACTGGTTTGTGGCGGACTCCTTTTCTAAAATTTTTGGGGCATATTTAAGCTTGGCCATGTCTCATGCAGGCTGTCTTTAGGCAGGGGTGGTCCATGATTGTGTTAACTTTCTGTGGTTTGGTGCCATCAGGGAGCAAGGCTTTCTGTAGTCCCTCAATCAATAAAGTCAGAGGGACATCTGAGCAAGGGTATGTCCAGTTCCACCCTTGAACCGACAGTGGAAGATCAGCTGCTGACGGCTCAGCCCACAAGATGGTGGACTGAAAGACTTTTGGAAAGTCCCCCACCCAACATCTCCCAAGAAATGTGCCTGATGCTTCGGGAGAATGTCCCATCTCTTATGGGACACTAAATTTGTGTTTCCAAAAACATGCCCCATTTTGGGTGTTCACCTTGAAGAATACAAAAAATATACACTTTCAGTGTTTCGTACCACCACGACCTGGTGTCGAGCCAACAGTGAATGATTACACTGAAAACATTTTTGTCATGTCCGCAGAAGCTGTTTTGGCCAAAAAGTAGGGGTGGCGATAAATTCCGCTCCACCAGCGGAGTTGGCAGAGTTTTGGCCAGTCCGCATTACGGATGTAACTGTGGAGGTTCGGCCAAATACCGCCAACCGCTGCGTAGAGTAGTTTTTTCTCACGCACAGCTTGCCTATGGTACGTTGGTGAGCACAAGTGAGATCTGGCATCCCCTAATATGATTTTCGGTTGCTAGAATGGCCCCCGGCGAGATTTCCCCAACGCGGGTGCTCACGACCATTTGCGGTCATAAAGCTGCTGCTCAAGCAGAAAATCTACTCGTGCAGCAGCAAAATCAACTCAAGAAGCAGCGCCTTTTGGCGCGCCACGTGGTGCCGTTCTCACCAAGTTTTCAGCGCGGACGAACTGTTGGCAATAAAAATCAGCAGCTCGGCGTGCCTAATTCCACCTGTTCATTCAACTTTGTGGAATCTTGTGGAGTTTTCATGTAAATCCGCTGAATTCCGTGGAGTCAAACTCTGCAAGTTCTGCCCAGCCCTACAAAAAAAACCTCTGCACGAGCGGCAAGCTCTAGATGTGGCGAGCAGACACACCTGCTAAAAGTTAAATGACCCTCCAGGGGCGAGATTTAGAGTTTGCTGGGAACTGAAAATCATTGAACTTTGGAAGAAACTCTTAACACGTATTAGAGTACACTCCCATTCTAGGACCTTGCGTTACAATGCTGCATTCCAATCTAGCGCAAATCTAACAAAATTGGTTCTCTGTTTAGTGTTCTCCTGTTCTTATTTTTTTTACTCCCCTGAGGGTAGCATGGAATCCGTACTGTGTTACACATTCTGTAGGGTGCCATGACCATTTCCCTAAGCAATGCTGCGCTTCGTTTTTTGTTTAGAAAAGTGCAGCCTCAATGCGATATAGTGAAACAATTTGTAATGAAAACTATCTAGGGGTTGGCGGAGTTTGCGGAGTTGCACTACGCGGAATTCCGCGGAGTTGAAAAAACACTCAGTGGGATTCTACAGAGTTCCACTCCGCCCTATCCTCCAATTCCCATAACTGTCCCACAGCGTCCTGTATCTGGCCCAAGGCCGTGGCTGCGAGTGGTTACCTAACTTTGGCAAAGCCCTCGTCTCATGTCATCCTATAATGGCAGCGCTGCCCCTGAAGCCCTTAAGAGCTTCCTGCTCGGTCGCCCCCGCCATCTCTTCCATCACGGCTAGCAGGGCCCGACCCGAGCATGCAGATCAAAGGCTGCACCCGCATAGAAGTGCCGGCACCTCAGCAGCAGCACTACAAGTGACCTCGGACAGCGTTCTTCAGACAACCTCAGTCTTACCACAATTATGCGCTCCTCCAACACTCTCCGCAGCCGAATTTCCCCAAACAACCTGCAATTGGTCCAGGAAGAAACATCTCCGAAAGTTTGCCCCGAAAAAACCAAAACCAAAACCGATGCCCCGAAAGTGACTGCCCAGCTGGACTTGAATCGGTACAATGGGGTCGCGTTATTCGCGCACCATGTGGGTTCTAGTGCAGGGCCAGCGATCGGAGCCCAGGCTAACCTGTGGCCGTCGAATCAGCAAGACGTTGTGCCCCAGCTGCAGTGCAAACACTTCACCTAGGGTGGGCGGTGGGAGCAAACTCCACCATGCGGCGAAATTGGAGTTTTTTTTGCATAACTCCGCACTCCCAGTGGAGCGCATAGTTGGCAAAACTCTGCAAACTCCGCTGGCAGAGCAGAGTTCACCACCCACCCTTAAAACTATCAGCATCAATTTGCATGTCCTTTCTCTCTGTCTAGCCATCTTCCGAAACATTTACTTTCTGACATGGCAGGCTCCAGACAGCAATTTATTCGATTTCTGTTATATTTAGCTTTTTTTCCCTATATGAAATTACCCATTACCAAGAGCCCTGTTAATTCTGGGGCTGTGAAATAACAGGGATTACAACTTTTTGTGAAATAACAAGCATGAATCAGTGTGTCGCTGATTCCCATATGTCTCTCTTCGAAGTTTTACATGGAGTTTCGGCTGCTTTTAGTGTCCGAATTCTCTGCTTGAAAACTACACACTTATAATTCTGAATGGGCGTCAATTCACCAAAATGCCTGGGGTAGCGGAAGGGACATCACATGCCTTTTGACCTTTACTTTCACTCATACACACACATGCTTACATATACATTCAAATTTACACACTCTCTCACATAAACACCTTCTCACCCCAAAGCATTTTTACTTACCTTACCTGCCAGATAGTGTCATATTCCAGCTAACTGTGCTCCATTTTTTATTACACTAATAGTGACTAATATTATTCACTATTTGTGTAATATTAAAATTGACAAAAAGCCAGGAGCGTGGAGCCCCAACCGACGTCCATTAGGACGAGCTGCCCCTTTGGTCCAGGCAAGGCAGAGGTCGACAGCAGCTGCGACCCCTGGCGACCCCTAAATGACGTCCATGCCAGTAGCTCCTGTTAAGAAGCTGTAACAAAGTTACTAGGAACCAGCTGTAGTTCCAAATTGGTTTTCAGGCATCCAGCTGCTGCCACTGCCCACGGCCTAGTCCCTGGAATCAACACAAGTTCTACCTGAGATTGTACACAGGTCACACAGGTAAGAAGTACGATCTACATGAAAGATATTATCTACAACTAAGTGACAAAGCGAGTGACCACCTGAATCCAACAGGGACCCAAGAAACTATCGGAACTTAGAGGGTACTCATGATGGAGGCCTAGCACACCTTGGGGGTTTTGAGTTAATCAATGAAGGGAAACCATTCATTGTTTTGTGTTTGTTTTCCTTTGGTTCCCCAAACTATCATAGCCATGAGAAAGCGCCCCCCGCCGGAGCAAAACACGTGTCGGATAACCTCCTCACAAAAAAATTCATAAAAACACACCTGTTCTTTAAAGACGTTTGAAAGTGTTTGGATATTATTTTTAATTTAACGGATTACAGAATGCTATGCACTTTGAATTCTCCACGCGCTTCAACAAATGATTCGTCAGAGCACCGCGGCGGCTGCCAGCTATAGGGAGTGGTGAGGCGGAAATAACAGGACAGACAGCAAAATACATACATAAAAAAAAGTAACTTACCTGGCTGCACGTCCTCACCAGTCCCGATCTTTTTTTTGCTCCAGCATGGGCCCAGCCAACACCCTTAACCAATCCAGGCTCTGCTCTCATTCTGTGAGAGCAGCGCCAGGATTGGATGGAGCTGGCTGGCTAGACGCTCCTTCAGGCCCTGTAGGCCTGTGCTTGGTCCCCACCCAGCTATCTAAGATAGCTAGGTGGAGAGCTTCAAAGTGCACATGTCACTTTGGCCAGTGCAAGACAGATGTGCACTTTGGAGCATCCAGCCACCCACTGCTTCTGTCTTCTACTGCCAGTGGGCAGCAGAGGATACGCCCTGCATGACTCTGGGCTTGGGGCTCGCACTGCTGCAAGTGCGCACATCGGAAAAATAAAATGACAATGAAAACTTTTCTTCGCCATTTTATTTTTTCCTGTGCAGCTCGCAGCGGGTGGGGGAGGGGGCGATGCTCCCCTGCCCAAGTGAAGAAACCGCCACTGTCAGAGCACGTGTCAATCCCATGGCTGTCCTGTGGAGCACGTGTCAATCCCCACTGGCTGCCCTGTAGAGCACCGGTCAATCCCCACTGGCTGCCCTTTACAGTACGTTTCAATCCCCATTGGCTGCCCTGTGTTTGTGATGCATGTGTGAGAGGAGGCTGGGAATACCAGATGGAAGACAGAGTTTGTTTGCAGAGGGACTGAGGGACCTGCTCCTGAGGTAGAGATGGATCTTTTGCTGTCTCTGAGGAAAGAAGCTGTAGTGTTCTAAGTTTTACTGAGGGCCTCAGAGGAAACGGGCTAGCAGCTGCTTATGTAGAGAATCGTGCTTGCATACCTTGCATCTTCGAGGCATTTCTTATGTGTCCCGGGTCTTCAGTCCAGGAGATATAATTGCCTCGTTCCCCTCACAACTGGGCAGTTTTTACCCCAGGGCAGGATGTGGAGAAGGCAGACATCTCCTCTGTGAGGCACTCAACTACCGACAAACTGTAAATTCCCTACTGATGATCAGCCAGGCCAGGCTGGTTGGTGTGGTTGTAACCTTTCCAAGGAGAGCTGTTCCATTCACTCACCACTAGTGGGCGCTGTTTGTTCAGAGATTGCCCACTCCTAAGAAAGGGAGGGCTACTTTTTAGTCTGAGGTTAAGGCACTTAGGGGCATATTTATGAGCCCCTTGCGCCGCGGCAGCATCACTTTTGTGACGCTCCGGTAATGCAAATGACCAGATTGTATTTATGAGGCCACGCACATCCACATTGCCTGGCTTTGAGTGGCCTCATAGATATGGAGTAAGGCAAGGCAGCGCAAATCACCTCGTTGCTTTAGTCTGCGCTAGGGAGGCGTTCCATTGGCGCTGCAGTGGGTGTTCCCTTGCAACAACCATGGACTTTGACGCTTTCCCAGATTTACAAGACCATGTAAACCTAGGGATGCGCCAAAACCATATGCCTCCTGAGGTGAGGCATAACGAGGAGAAATAACTTTATTTCTCCTCCTTTATTCCTCTTTCTATGTGTGCTGCATTCTGCAGCACACATAGAAAGAGGAACACGTCTCAATGGATTGCTTCTGTGCCAAAAGGTGCCCCTTCCTGCACAAAAACAATCCTGCCAACAACACAGGCACCTTTGAATCGTGGTGCACGGGAGGGTGCCTACGTCAGCGCTGGGCTGCCGAAACGGCACCAGCGCAGGGGGAAAGGACAGGAATGCACCGTATTGGATAAATACAATGCATTTCTGCCCGTTCACTTTGATGTAGGGCAGCACAGTGGGTCTGAAGGTGCTCTGCACCGCATCTCTTTGGAAGTACCACTGTGCGACCCCGCCTCAACACAGGATCTCATACCGCAGCCTCGCTACTCCTTGGAACGCCCGCTGCGTGACACATCCTCAACGTGGGATCTCGCAATGCTCCACAACCTGGATTTTAAGGTATTTTGTTCAGCGGGCTTAGTTTGGTCCCTGTAGCGAGTCCGCCCTCGATCGTAGTTGGCATGAACAGGTGTGACCAGCTAACCGCAGTTGGCGCATTGTGCTTTTAGGCACTATTCTCACTTAAATCTTTAAAATTGCATCCCTCCGGTTCTACTGATTGGTTTTTTGTTGTTTTGGTGTCAAATAATGTATTACATTTTACTCATTCTTTCTGTATTTGGTGAGGGATTTTTCTTGTGTTGTGGTTTCACTTTATTACTGTTTGTGTGCTGCATAAATACTTTACACATTGCCTCTAAGTTAAGCCTGACTGCTTTTGTGCCAAACTACCAGAGGGTTAAGCACAGGTTAATTTGGAGATTGCATGTGCCTTCACCCTGACAAGAGTGGTTAATGCTTCAGTGGGGTTTCACCCCCTCAACCAGAAGAAACTCAAGTTCCTACACCCAGGCTGGAAGAAGTGTATTTATGTAGCTCTACCGTAGTAACAAAGCAGAGGAACGCTGTACACTAGAAAGGTTTAATGCATTGTGGGGGGGAGCAGGTGAGACAGGGTAAATGGGACGGCTGAGGGGGGAAATTATCTCATGATAATGCCCTCTAGAACGTTCATTAAAGCGCCTATTGAGTGAATGATGTCAAAGTAAGTCTCAAAACCCTTTCAGACGTCATCAAACAGAGCAACTTTCTAGAATGGTTACTGCTGGTGATTGTTAGTAGCAGTGGGTAAAGAGAACAGCGCTCCTTACTGTTCATCGAGTTTCTCTTAAATGTTACATTCACTACCAAAGCCTTTTAAGAGCCCATAAAAAAGAAACACAGTCAGCAGTTTCTACGAGAGACATCTTAGACAGACAGTCTCTGAACTGAATTGTCAGCTTTGTCCTCATTTCTGTTTCTTAATAATTTAGATGTTCTGTGCCATTTAATGCCTTCTATAAATAATATACAGTAGCTTATTGCAGCTATTAGCTTTCTGGATACACTGAGTCCAAAACACCAATATTTAATGGACCCCTGGGGTGAAATTAAAAGACATAAAGAATACTAATTATTGGTGAAATATGGGGATTTCCCAGAAAAACTCCTTTTTGTGACCTACATTGTTCACAGCATCTCTCTTTCTTAACAACGTGATCCCCTTTCAGTGACATCATCAAGTCATTAAATGTGAATCAACTATGGGGAATAGAGTATGTGCCTGCTCTGGGAGAGAATACAGTATGGCTCCCAAGCTACTCTCAAGAATGCCACAGCGTTGGGCACGAAGGCGCATTATAGGAGAATAGTGAATATTAGCTGACTGGACGAGTGGAAGAGTCACGCGTGGCAAGCAAGGCATGCCAAGTTCACAACAAATGTAAGCCTCAAAACCAAGGGGCATATTATCTAGGAAGTGGCGGTGAGAGGGGTTAGCCTCCTTGGCTTAACGCCTCTCATCGCCACTCCGAACCGTCAGGCTGCACCATATTACCAAGGATATGGTGCAGCCTGGCGTTTCCCTGCGACGGCGCTAAGTCTCGCGACTTAACGCTAACGCAGAGCACCCTTGCACCAGAGTGCAAGGGTGTCTCGCGAAGCAGGAGGTTTGTTTATGTACAGGAAGGTGTCCCTTCCTGTACATAAACAAATCTAAAATGCCATTTGTAACTTACATGTGTGCTGTTTCATGCAGCACACATGTAAGTTACAAAATGGCATTTTCAAAAGGTTTGTTTATGTACAGGAAGGGACACCTTCCTGTACATAAACAAACCTTGGCATTTTGCTTTTTCCATGTGTGCTGCACAAGGCAGCACACATGGAAAAGCAAAACGAGGAGAAATGAAGCATTTCTCCTCGTATCGCCACCTGTAAGACCAGGATTTTCCTGGTCTTAAGTTCGGCGCTGCCACCTATTATCGCCTCTCTTGATAATAGGTGGCAGCGTCGAAGTGAATGGGTGTTGCGGTGGAACGCCCACCGCAACACCCACTGCACGCCCCTTTCACGCTAAGTTTAGCGTGAAAGGGGCACTATTACCAAGGCAGCGTTAAGCCACTTAACGTGACTTTTAGCCGCGTTATGTGGTTTAACGCTGCCTTGGTAATAGGGCGCTGACCCTATCACCACCACAACGTCACAAAAAGTGACGTTGTGGTGGCGATAGGGTCTTGGTAATATGCCCCCAAATTTTCATTCATCATAATTCAATGCGTACTGTCAGCGTATGACCTTATATCACTCTTGGATACTAGTAGGTAAGACGAGAATGAGACTAGACATCAGAGTGACTAACACCTTAAACTCATGAAATACCATTAAGACAGTGGAGCGGGTTCCTCCAGGTGCTAAAATAAGTGTGCACAGACAGCCGGTCTGAGGTTCAAGTCCTAGCACGAAGAGTCGGCCTTTAGACCATTAGGGCCCGGGTGAAGCAAAAACTGGTGTCCTGTCTGAACCACTTAAAATGTGGTCCTGGCCATGATGCTCTACTCAGTGAGCACTTTTTCATTTAAAAAATGCAATGTCTTGTTTTGAACCAATGCACAGATTGAGTCCCTAAATGTATGCAGCAATCCCTTAAAAAGCATCGACAAAGCTGTAGCGTCTTCCCCAGCCTTAGACAATGCGAATGAAACATGCCACACGGGAGCTGCAGTCAAATACTTCTTTACTCCTCAGCATACACTCACACACTGCGCATTATCTCATACTCAACATTAACCACACCCTGACACCTCCCCGCATATCACGTGTTTCCTCTCCAGAGTCCGCCCAGAACCGCGAGGGTCCTAGAGAGCACAACATCAGTATGCTACAAAAGCTACTACTGCCGGCTTTGTTAACAATGAAAATCTTTGTGCGGATAAGTACAAAGGAGTGTTGTGTGTCACATTATGTGATGCTGTTCAACAAGCTGGTAGTCCAACTATTATGGCAGGGGATAGAATCACAAGCTCTGGCAAAGCCAGTAGGTCTGGGTTTAATGTGCTGCTAACGTCTACACTGTTAGTATGGACGTCACATAGGGGTCGTCAGAGAAGTCAATATGATCCCAGGCTTGCCCTTTGCAAATCCTCACACTGCCTTTGTGACCCCTTGCCTCAAAGGTAACAAAAGCAGTGTCGAAAACAGAAGGTAAGCGGTGCCCAGGCAATTACTGATTACTTTCCACAGCTCCCACTGGGTCATTACACTTCCTGTTTGGTAACATAAATGCATCCGGTAGTGCAGCACTCTTTAGAATACATCATAAATTGAAAAAAAAACATTTTTTTAAATTTGTTGTCATACTTAATTATTGGGAATAAAAGAAAAACAAGCATTGGCAAAGCAAATAGCTCTGGCAAGCTCATGAAATGTTTATCTTGTTATTATTTTTATGGCACTAAAACAAAAATTTAAAAACCACAACGCCACTTAAGAGTGGCACCACATGCTTGCAATTACAATTTAAAATTACATAAAAATAGCATATAATATCAGTACAGCAGTATGGGGCATTCCTAGCAGCAAAGTGCACATAGAACAGGTATAGAAACCCTCTTGAGTTTTAGTACATAGTACAGAAATTATGATTCATATTGGTGCAAAGAAAATGTAGTATTGGTTCTGGATTACTGTAACCTGAAGTTACTATTTAAACATGCACAAATGGCAAAAAAATAAAGGACAAAGAATGCAAAGAATGGAAAGCATTGGAAAAGTAAAGCTTAGGCCCACCACCCCTGGCACTGAAGTGCACTTCTTTTAGGTGGATGTGTGTATGTGATCAGGAAAATTCCTCCCACACACAGCGCAAAGCAACCATTGGATGAAGTGGGCTATCCAACTGCTCCATGCTGTACTCTGCAGTGGGCCAAAGCAAACTGTATATAACTACTGAACAGACCAATAAGTTGTTCTGTATTGTATTAAAATATGTATGTAGCGCTTACTACCCCTGTGTGGGGTGCTGAAGCTCTGGTCTACATTGGTAGCACGCTGTAGGGTGTTTGAGTGAAAGTGTGTTGTCTTTGTTTTGATCCCATGTGGGAAGTGTTTCCATGTTGTGCGTGAGTACCACCGAGCTGTGGTTATTGTGTTATGGGATGCAGCTCTTAGCCGCATGATGGATGATGAAGTGTGCAGTTTATGGTTTTTAGTAAGCTGCCAGCTTTGAGCAGCTCAACAGGCCCCTCATCGGCATTTCTTATGTTCATATTCCACTTAGCTGGTCACTAAACTGGGTTGTCCATTCTGAGATATTTTGTTTAAAACTTATGACCCTGAGCACACATAGGTTAAAGGGAGAAGTGGTGGAGAGATCTGCTGGGATGGACTTTGTTAATATCACCCCAAATCTGATTGTCATTGTGAGATGCCAAGAAGTGGCCGTAGTATGTAGCTAGTCGGGACCGGCACTGGTGACTAGACTTGGGTCCTTCATTGGCCAGGGGTATGTGGCAGGTCTCTTCAGGTAAAGAAGAACTCTTGTCAGACCTATATTTATTTATATGTGGCCTCCTAGGGCTCACATGCTAAACTTTTTGGGAGTAAGCTGGGAAGACGCGCCATATGCGAGCGAAGATCGGTCCACAGAATTTGATGCCAGACGCACATTAATAAATAGGGGATGCCAATATGAAAATATGCCTCCATATCTAGGCCGGCAGAGGGACACCACTACAGCAGCGCTTGTTTGATCGACACCCTGCGTTTCAAAAATAGGAATGAAATAGTATAGTGCTTGCCAAAATATGAGATAGTGCTTTTGCACGCCTTGAGATATTGTCCTGCCTGGTTCGCAGAAACCTTGGATAAAAAAAGATGAAAGCCTTCCCTCATATACAAGATAACCCCCGCCCACTTTTGAGATTTATTTTTCTATCCAATTTGGTCCTGATGAAGGTGGTTGCATAGCCTTGCCACCGAAACGTGCATTGACCACAACGATATATATATGGGAAATGCTTTAAAAAAGATAACACACCAGTGGAAAATTTGGGATTGAACCACACCACAAAGCAAAGATATAGTGAATGTCACTGAAAAAATCTTGGGATTCCCGACACAAGTGGATTTTTTGTGCATGAATGTTAGTATGGGTGAGATGGTTTGATTGGTGAGAGTGACTGTTTGATGGTTGAGAGTGGGGTTATTGTTGATTTATATTGTACATTGATTTTCATATGTCGTGTCTTTTGTCAGAAGATGTTTACAAAGTAACTGAAGACCTTGCATTTATGTAATGGAATTTATTGTCTATCTGTTTTCATATGAATTGTAGCACACAATTGTGAATAACGAACAGATATGAACGAAAAATTGCAGAATATTATTTTTATGTAAAAAAAAGAAAGGAAGAAAAAAAATGTTATGCCAAAAAAAACATAAATAAAATGTCTTTTTGAATAATTTATTGTGTATGATATCTGTATTGGGGACCTGTTTAGCATGTGAGCCCTAGGAGGCCATATATAAAGAAATATAGATCTGACAAGAGTTTTTCTTTACAGTAATTGTCCTTCCCCCTTACTCTTGGACCTGGAAATTTACATAGGGGGTACCTTTTCTCCTTGGAGGTCTCTACAGGTATTCAGTGCCTGTTCAGTTGGTGATTAGTGGTTTATTGCTGTGGACTGGTACAGTACTGGGTGATGGGTATGACCCCCCAGCAGTTTTTTCCTATGTAAATGTAAGATTGCCAAGCAGTTAAAAGGAATTATTAAGCATCCTGTTTGAACTACAATTGGCTGTCTGACTGATGAGTGTCCTGGTATTAGTTTTAGTATGGATTATATAATGTATTGTAATTGCATTATACTGCTCTTACTACCCATGACAAGCCACTGTTGTGCTTTTATGCTGGGCAGCACGCTGCTCCAGGTCTCAGGGTTAGTGGGGGTTATCGCAACAGGAACCATTCCATGCCTTTACTCCAGTTTCTAAGTGGTACAATTCATTGGTAGGAAACAGGTGTGATCTTTGGTGGGAGCAGATATGGGCATTTCATGCCTTGAGTGGCGGTATCAATAGATGTGTTACAGGAGATTCGGTAATGTTAGTATTCAGGGGTATGACTTTTAAATGCGAGTTGTAAGCACTTTTTTTATGATATTTTTGTGAACCTCCCTGTGATGTATCAATACATATTCTCTTTGAGTTATACACTAAGATTCAGTGACAACAACTATTGAGATATCATCAATAATGATGGGCGTGTAGTATCATGTCCTAGGATTCAGTGCCAAAGGTGATATGATCACTTCCAGTGATGTCACTTCTGCTACCCCTGGCGCTTTGGGGAATCAGGCTCTGTTACTGTGAGCTCATTAGAGCTAGACACGCAGCAGCGCGGCGGAGGAAGCAGATAGTGAGGGTTAGAGCTGTAAAGTAGTCCCTCGTGTATTTCAATGCACTACAGTGAAGCAGGACCTTCACTTCCCAGCAAAGCTGCTAGAAGGTAAACAGGGCACTGACTGCACTGGCACTGACTGCACTGGCACTGACTGCACTGACACTGACTGCACTGACACTGACTGCACTGGCACTGACTGCACTGGCACTGACTGCACCTCTTAGCAGGGTTATCATACTTTAATGAATACTGTGCTGCTTATTCCTTTGCACTTGCGTGGCATTTCCAGTTCTAGCTAGGTCTTGGTAACATATAGAACTACATAGACCAGAATGCAAAGACAAGACAAGGATTAGGGCAGACACCTGCCTTAAAGGAGGCTTCTTAAGATCTCTAGAGCAATTGCTAGCCATAGCGCACAACACACTTAAACTCGCTTTAGTGTGCTATGAATTGATGTACCCCTATACTGTGCTGCCCCATGTCAGATGTGACTAGCTCATGGTGTCCTTCTTATGTTTTCTTTGCATTTACAAATACAGGTGTACAAGTATCAAAATACAAAGAATGAACACAATACAAAAAACATTCTTGATAAGACTTAAAAGTACAAGTATTACTAGACATTGATTGTAAAAGGAAAATACAGTATCACTTGGTGGTTTTTTTTAATCTCTTTGGGGCCAGGCACCAGCTGAGCTGGTTACTGAGGAATGGGGCGTTTGCCTTTCTTGTGTAGACTGCTCACATCTCAGGGTTAATGGCACACACATTAACCTAAGTGACTTTTAACTGCTGCAGTTCCGCCCTTGCACTCCTAAGTGCTGTTCACACATGCATTGCTCTCACCCCTGACCTTACAGCCCATTGGAAGTGGTTTTCTGCCTGCAATGAAATATAACAAGCATTGAAAATGCAATACGTCTCGCATTTGTTGGAGCTAATGAAATTGTAAATGGCAATGTTTTGTACTTTGCAATAGGTCTTGTATTTGTTGGAGCTATTCACATTGTAAATGGCAATGTTTTTTATTTATCCTTGGGGTTTTATATAGCGCGAACTTAACAGCCTCAGTTGTGAATTTCGACTCATCAAAGTTTTGTGAGCCCTGAAATTTGCACAAGTAAAGTGCTAACAGTATAAATATGGGCACTGTTTAATAAACGAAGCCACTGCAATACAAGAGCAAAGGTGACCGAGTGACTGTTTCTGGGTTGACGGAGTTGCTTACAGTCAGTGCCCATTAAAGCTAGCTAGCCCGCTACTATGAGTTTATCAAACTTAATGCTATGTTTTCTTATGTTATATTCTGCTATGCTATGTTATGCTATGTTTTGTTATGCTATGCTATGTTTTGTTGTGTTTTGTTATGCTATGCTTTTTTGTTATGCTATGCTATGTTTTGTTATGCTATGCTATGTTTTGTTGTGTTTTGTTTTGCTATGCTATGCTTTGTTATGCTATGCTATGCTTTGTTATGCTATGCTATGTTTTGTTATGCTATGCTATGTTTTGTTGTGTTGTGTTATGCTATGCTGTTTTGTTATGCTATGCTATGCTTTGTTATGCTATGCTATGTTTTGTTGTGTTTTGTTATGCTATGCTATGTTTTGTTGTGTTATGCTATGATATGTTTTGTTATGCTATGCTATGCTATGCTTTGTTATGCTATTGTATGTTTTGTTATGCTATACTATGTTTTGTTGTGTTTTGTTATGCTATGCTATGTTTTGTTGTGTTTTGTTATGCTATGCTATGCTATGCTTTGTTATGCTATGCTATGTTTTGTTGTGTTTTGTTATGCTATGTTTTGTTGTGTTTTCTTATGCTATGCTATGTTTTGTTGTGTTTTGTTATGCTATGCTATGCTTTGTTATGCTATGCTATGTTTTGTTGTGTTTTGTTTTGCTATGCTATGCTTTGTTATGCTATGCTATGCTTTGTTATGCTATGCTATGTTTTGTTGTGTTATGCTATGCTATGTTTTGTTATGCTATGCTATGCTATGCTTTGTTATGCTATGCTATGTTTTGTTGTGTTTTGCTATGCTGTTTTCTTGTGTTTTGTTATGCTATGCTATGTTTTGTTGTGTTTTGTTATGCTATGCTATGTTTTGTTGTGCTTTGCTATGCTATGTTATATTTTGTTTTGTTGAGTTATGCTATGTTTTGTTGTGCTATGCTATGTTTTGTTTTGTTATGCTATGCTATGATTTGTTATGTTATGTTGTGTTAGGCGAGGCTATGTTATGTTTTGTTTTGTTATGCTATGCTATGTTTTGTTATGCTATGCTATGCTATGTTTTGTTTTGTTATGCTATGCTAGGTTTTGGTGTGTTTTGTTATGCTATGCTATGTTTTGTTTTGTTATGCTATGCTATGTTTTGGTGTGTTTTGTTATGCTATGCTATGTTTTGTTATGCTATGCTATGTTTTGTTTTACTATGCTATGCTTTGTTATGCTATGCTATGCTATGTTTTGTTGTGTTTTGTTATGCTATGCTATGTTGTGTTTTGTTATGCTATGCTATGTTTTGGTGTGTTTTGTTATGCTATGCTATGTTTTGTTATTCTATGCTATGTTTTGTTTTGTTATGCTATGCTATGCTATGCTATGTTATGATATGCTATGTTTTGTTTTGTTATGCTATGCTATGTTTTGTTGTGTTTTGTTATGCTATGCTATGTTTTGCTATGCTATGCTATGTTTTGTTGTATTTTGCTATGCTATGCTTTGTTTTGTTATGCTATGTTTTGTTATGCTATGCTATGTTTTGTTGTGTTATGCTATGCTATGTTTTGTTATGCTATGCTAAGCTTTTTTATGCTATGCTATGTTTTGTTATGCTATGCTATGTTTTGTTATGCTATGCTATGTTTTGTTGTGCTTTGCTATGCTATGCTATGTTTTGTTTTGTTGTGTTATGCTATGTTTTGTTATGCTATGCTATGTTTTGTTTTGTTATGCTATGCTATGATTTGTTATGTTGTGTTAGGCTGGGCTATGTTATGTTGTGTTAGGCTAGTCTGTGTTATGTTGTGTTAGGCTAGGCTGTGTTATATTGTGTTAGGCTAGGTTGTGTTGTGCTGTGTTGTGTTGTGCTGTGTTGTGTTTTGTTTTGTTATGTTATTGGTTCATGTGCTCCATTGATTGCAACTAATACTTGCGAGTTAAGACATGTCACGTCACCAAACAATGCTTGCCTGCAACCCGAGCCTATTGTCGCCTTGAGCTGCGCGTGCAGTCCGCATTCGGGTCAATCTGAGCCATCATTAATGCAAGGAGACATTCGATACTTTTGGAATGCACGCGCTACAACTTGAAAGCTCGGTTCATGTGCTCCATTGATTGCAACTAATACTTGCGAGTATTTAACATGCTGACGGATGAGTACTTTTGTGATCTGGAATCCAAGCCAATACGTCATCAGTGCACAACTGCATTTAGGTATGACGGGAAATGTAATTGCTGCCTCGGCAGGAAAACACAGAGTCTGCCGGGATCCCCCTGTCCTCCCAGTGACCTGTGCCCCTCTGAGCTCCGTGCCTGCTTCACAGCTGTTGTGAAGACTTTTCTTATCTGCTTGTTAAATAAACAAGCAGATAAGAAAAGTCTTCACGACAGCCGTGAAGCAGGCAAGCCAGTCCGGGTGGGCCGGCCAAAAGGGAAAAGGAGGCACCCTAGAAACCTTATTTCCAATGGCAGCCCACTGTTTATCATAAACGGTGACGCAAGCCAATGGGAATAAGGGCGGGGCTTCCAGCCCTCTTCTGAAAGTACTCATCTGCAATAAATCTCGCCAGGCGAGCAGCGCATGCGCTGCCACGCCAGGCGAGACCTAAAAAGTGTGAGGAACATAGCTACAAGGACAGTTACCCACTTTTCAACAAAATGGACCTGGCTGCTCCTGGCTTGGAAACACTGCTTGCTTTTCAAGCACTACCTTTTTCTTTTATGGTTAAGCACTTGATGAGAGTGCATGTTTTTTCAGCTGTCTGCTTTGTGTACTTATCCCCTGCACTCATATTTAGTCCCTGCCTACTAGAAAACACAAGTGCTGTCAGTTGCGAGACATATGGTGGGCTTACGATGAACATACCAGGGATTGCTTACCATTGGTTGGCATTCCTGTCTCTCTAATTTCCCTGCCTCTTATTCATGTTCACGCCTGTCAATCTTGTGTCTGTCCTTCCCATGGAGCATTGCCTGTTTGCTGGCTTCCATGTTTCCACTGTTTGCTGTTTAAGCACTGCCTTTTTCGTTTTGGTTAAGTCAGTGCTTAACTTGTAAAAACAAAAAATGTGCTAGGGCTCTCATCAGGAGGCCACTGAAGCTTGCACCATCCATTGCCCCTACCATGCTGCCAATGAAAGTAAAAACACAGCTACTAACCATCAGACTCCAACAAGTGTGACAATTGGGAGCATTTCAGGCCCACAAAGCTATAACAATGGCTTGGGCAGCATGTCATAGTCATTTTTAATACATATTGAATTAAACATTAAATGTTGTTGTGATCATCTCTAAGTTAGCCAGATAGCGCCACCTTGTGGCAGACCAACACAAGCGCCGGTGTTGACAGTTAAGTACAGGTACTGAGCACCGGAAACCACTGGCTCAAATTAAGCACTGTGTTGGGCACTTGCTGCTAGTTCATGTATTTTCCAGTAGTCTTCCTCATGTATTGTACTTCTCTCCTCCTGCACACTGTGTTGCTCTCTATCAACCGAGTGGCTCTCCCCGCCCCACTCTGTGTTGTGCTCATCCTTCTGTACTTCCCCCATTGCTTTTTCATCCATCTGCTTTATCCCCACCCTCTCCACGTTGCTCTCTTGCCCTAATGCTTCTGCTCCCTGTCCTCTGTGTTGCTTTCCCCCACTCGTGGTTTTCTCTCTTGCCCTTTGCTTCTCCTCTCCACACTCATGGTCCCGCATGTTGCCTGCTTGCCTGTGTGCTCCTTCCTATATACGCCCCATTGCCTGCTTGCCTTATGTTTCTCCTCTCCCCAGACACACCCTCCATGTTATTTCTGGCCCCCTTGTTGTTTCCGCCCCCCCAGATTACCCTCCTAATTGTTTGGTTTTTTTTCTAAACAAAAAAACAACTTTCACGCTTTATTTGTTTTTTCTTTTTAGTAACCGATTCATAAAAGTGGTCATACGTTTACCTAAACTCCCTCCAATTTAAAGGGGCCATCCACTGAGTGATATCACAACACATCTCAAAACCCAAGCCGATGTCATCAAACAAAGCAAGATTCAAGAATGCCTATTGTAGGTGACTGTTAGAGATGCGGACCCGGGTACAGAGAACATTCTTTCTCATTGCCCTTGATGGGCCCTTCAAATTTCATAAGAAGAGCTTCCGACACTGCACAAAATACGTCTGGCCATGAGACGTGCTATGGGCTCGACTATGCCGGGCTGTTATCAGTACTACTTGTCTTTCTCTGCAGCATGCTCTGTTCTTCACTTGGTTGGGCCTTTTTTGTAATTTTAGGGGCTTTTTTAGTTAGTGCTTGCCTTGGTATGATGGTGGCCCCAGTGAGTGTGGTGCTGGCCAGCCCCCCATACACGCTATGAAGCACCACATCGTTGGTGCAACATGTCCATAGTGTACAGAAGGACACAAGAACTTGATGACACAATCAGTCTGGATTTGTAAAGCGCAGTGAGGGTATCCAGGCGCTGAGAGTGCTGCTGCAGGGGGCTAAGTTGAACAGCCAGGTCTTGAGTCCTTTGCTGAATTCCAGCAGAGAGGATGAGGTCCGTAGGTGAGGTGGAAGGTCGTTCCAGGACTTCCCAGTGAGGTAGGAGAAGGAGCGACCTCCACTGTTGCTGCAACGGATGCGGGGGTGTGGGCGAGGCAGAGGGAGGCGGTGCACAGGTGTTTGGAGGGAAGCAGGAGGTTCAGTCAGTGGTTGATGTACGCTGGTCCCTGGTTGTGGAGGGCTTTGAAGGTGTGGATCAACATCTTGAACTGGCATCTCTTCTGGATGGGGAGCCAGTGGAGCTTCTAGAGGTGGGGGGTGATGTGAGGACAGTCTAGGATGAGTCTGGCCGCTGAGTTGTGTATAGTTTGAAGTCTCTTGAAGAGGTGCGAGGTGAGACCTACATGCACTGGGGGCTAGGATGGTGGAAACAGGGGTCCAGAGTAGCAGCCCATGGGGCAGTTGCGGGGTCTGGTAAAGATCCACGCTGTGCTTGGTGAAGTACACTCCTGGTAGCCAGAGCTGTGGTCCAGCCTGGTCTTCCCCACACTTCACAGATACACCTTACATACCTGTGCCCCCCTCTCCCACTGGCTGCACAGACCTGCTCTCCATATTCTCGGACGCTGCAGGTGCTCCAGAAGGTAACTAAAGATGGCGCCGTGTGGATGGTCCATATCTCCATATACGTATCTTGTTTCATAAAATGAAGAATGTGCTTATATGTTCGGCTCTAGAGATCTGCAACTCACCAGGCATTCTGCTCTCAGCCCCTCCCCCACACTGTTCGGTGCAGCTCTGATCACCAGTAGAAAATGAGTGTACATCACATCACATTCCTGGGAACCTCCGAGAATCGCGGATTTGCAGGAGCGGGATATTTCCCGGAAATGAACTCATGAAGAGTTTCCGCAAAGAAGTAAATCAAGTTGAAATTTACATTTGTACATTTACATTTTTTCTCCGAAGCAAAGTTTTTTCCCCATGCAGAGAACCCCTTTCTCCTAGGTTGTCATCAAGCATTGTGAGGGGCAGAGGGAGGGGGCTGCTTCCCTTTAACGCCCTGAAAAGCACGAAGTTCGGCTTCTAACATAAGTACTTTTCAATACTTTTCACTGTGATATTTTTTCTAACAATGTTTGAGAATACGAGTACACTTAGGTGTTTGTTGCAATTCGCATGTCAAATGCCTTTCTAATGTCCCCAATACCATAAGCTTACAATGCTACAAAATCCACCACAGTGGGGGATTGCAAACTGTCACTGGCACGCTTTCTGCATCACAAATTCCGAAAGGACTCTCTTCTGTGAACCAGGATACATCATTTTC
The DNA here is from genome assembly GCA_963921515.1 of Calotriton arnoldi. Taxonomy (NCBI): domain Eukaryota; kingdom Metazoa; phylum Chordata; class Amphibia; order Caudata; family Salamandridae; genus Calotriton; species Calotriton arnoldi. The sequence continues at coordinate 876,697 of CAWUFW010002447.1, forward strand.
GAAACGCAATTGGCTTTTAAAAAAAAATGTTTTAGCTCGTTGCAGCTTGGTGCACAAATTCCTTTGAGAAGCTGCCCCCGTTGGTCCGCTGCAAAGCTGTACTTACAGTTCACAGGCCTGTCATGTGCAAAAACTGCCACTGTGCTGCTACACACTGCTACAGCTTATGTTAAGATGATTCCCACTCAGTCTGCCCAGCAAAGTACAAAAGATCCCTAAAAGAGCACCGTTATTTCACAAATTGAACCTAAATCGCAGAGTTCAAATGAAATGCTCAATAAATTGCAGAAATATAAGTCTCTCGCCTCCATTAGCCAACCTAGCGCGCAACTTCTTTGAGCAGCAACCTCACAATCAGCCCTGCACACCTGGGGGCCAGATGTATCAACACTTTTCACTAGTGTGGTGTCACCAATAGTAACACAAACTGGTGCACCCTTGAAGAAAAACAAATTAGCGCTACCTTGTATGTGTAACTGCATTTATATATCGCTTACTACCCCTGACGAGGCGTAGAAGCGTTTTTTTGGCGAGTAGCACGCTACTCTGGAACCCACAAAGGATTAGTGGTGAATTAATGTAGTGAAATATTAAATTAATTTGAGTGGTGGCATGGTGAGTCTGTTAGTTGAATTGAAAAGGATAGTGGAGGGATGGAAGAGAAAATGGTCTAGAAAGTGATTAATTGGAGATCATAGTAGCAGGAGGAAGTTTGGGATGAGTAAAGAAGAGATGGAGGAGGGAAGAGTCTCTAGAAGTGGATTAGGGAAAAAAGAGGTCTCGGATGAGTCTAAGGATGGATACATGCTGGAAGGGTTTAGAAAGGCTTGTTTGGGAGATCTGAATAGTAAAAGAGGTTTGAGATGATGCGAGGAGGGAAGAGTCTAGAAAGGGTTTATTGGGGGATCAGAGTAGTAGAATGGGGTTTGGCATGAGTCAGAGAGTGGAGGGGTGAGGATATATTGAGAGAGGTATAGGGTGAGATGTAGGGTGGTGCAGGGAGAGAGTAGTAGATTGAGGTTTGGGATGAGTCAGAGAGTGGAGGTAGAGGATATGTTATGAGAGGTATAGGGTGAGATGTAGGGTAATGGATTGGAGATGCTGAATATGTTGCTTTGCACTACTTTGCGTCAAGTGGGCATTCTTTGGATGGTACATGGGCATTCCCATGCACCCACCTAACTACTAACATTTGTAGACATGGCATTGCCCCAAAATGTGTGCATGCCCGTGGCAGGACTAAAGCTGGAAGAAAGTTTTCTTTTCCCCTCGCTTGTCAATCTTGTATGTGTGTTGTACTGTACAGCACGCACACACGGCTGGAAGAGTTTTAAAGTATGTTGAAGCATAGCTTTCTGCACTGGAAGTGTACCCTTCCAGTACAAACCCTATGCTAGACATCAGCAGACACGGTTGCACACTAGTACAATGACGTGTGTGTGTGTGGCAGAGTCTAAAGTGTGCCAGCACTGGGGGGAGTGCAACAGCGGCATATCTTAGTAGCTATGGCGCTGTCCTGCTGTCTCTCTTGCACGCTTTGCAGTGCTGCACCTTTGAATGCTCAGCTGCATTGATTGTGCAGTTTGCCCCAGGTGCTTATTTTGTGCTGGTGGTTGACGCTGGCGGGCAACGGCACTCTTTTTTGTAGACTGGGACTTATTTTTCGGCCTCAAACGTCGCCCTGAGCATGCGAGAGACAACTAGAAAAGGGAGAAATAAGGAGACAGATAATGGAAAGAAAACAGTAGCAGCAGGAGAAAGCAGGAATGGAAATGAAAGGTGAAATAAAGTGGCAGGAAGTGCAGGGTGGCGGAAGATAGAGGCATCGGGTTGAATCAAAATACCCTTGGGATTCCTTTGCCCTCCCCCTCCCCCCCCCGCACATTTTATTTTTATATTTTAAGCTGTGCACGCAGGCAACTCCCCCAGTCACACAATCCACTAAACCCTAGAAAAAATAGTCTCCCTGTACAGCACAAGTCCTACAAGCCCCCAAACAGATGGACTGACACAGGTTCGGAGGATGGTCAGATGACTCACACACCCTCACTATGATAACCCCCCCAGAAACAACCCCAAAGGACCTCACCCTCCATTGGCTTCGGGTGACGGGTCAGAATGACTCCCCCCCCCATTAGGGGTAAAACTCCAGGGTAAACCCAATATTCAAGAGAACAACAAGCTCTAGGGATGTCCTAGGACGACCCTCTGTTGCCAAACTCACAACGGCACACACGTCTGTGTGCTAGTGAAAGCGCTAAAGCGCCAACTAATTGGAAGGCTTTCCCTATACAAAAACACCATAATGTAACTTTTATCAAACATGGCAAGACCACTGACCCCAAAAATTCCTTGATCGACTTTATTTTGAGCCCTTATTGCTACCATTCCTGTCTTACCAGGTGCATGTGACCAGTACCCTATATCTTCAAAAACACTCACAGGGTTCCATAACACACCTTGTTGGCGCTATATAAAACAATTTTTTTTAAAAAAACAGAAAAAGCTACTTTCACAGTAGAACCACAATAGGACAGCATTTCCCCCCCATCAAACTGACGACTGACGGATGACCAATAGCAGAATTTCCATTAGCCTGAATTTAAGTATTTTATTAATCGCTTTAAAGTTTTGTATTGTGTAAACTAGGCCCGATGGCATTAGGGCATGTTAGGTCTCAACAGAGAGAAGAATGATTCGTCTCTGGGAAAAGGATTTTAAAAGCGCCAGGAAAAATTTCATTTTGCCGATTGGGTGCTGCCCTGTCAAAAAAAAAAACACTAAAAAGCACAATGCCAAATTTGATTGAAGTCCATTTCATACATTCTTGTGCCCTCCTGTAGACATTTTGGTGACGCTTTAAAGCAGCTTACTATAGTAATTTTAACATAGGGGCAGCCCTAGTCTTACATAGAACAATAGGCAAGCACGCAGCAAGAAGTATGGAACTGTTGAATTGCCCTATAGATTAATTTCCCCTGGCCAGTCACCCCGCAGCAGGAGCCTCCGGAGTACAAGGCAGTCACCGACACCTTTCCTGTGATACATAATTGCTGCCCTCTATTTACCAGTTCTCCCAGTTGGTAGTGGTCATTAGCGGTGGCACATTCTGTGTGGATGTGGCATCACAGAACACCGCCCACCTATTGGCTAACACGATAACAGAGCCCAATGGTTTATATAAACGGAAGTGATACTCTCTGCAGTTCAGTCACCCGTCTGGAAGCTGCTGCTCCGTGTTAGTTTAAAATTCATTGCTTTTGTGTATATAAATAAGCGTTTTTCATAATGTGTGAAAAGAACCGTGGCCAGGACGCGCCTTCTTTTATCCTCCCGCCCCCAGCCCCTGCCTTCTCTTCCAGAATAGTCTGAGTTCTGGTGCGTTTGAAATGTCAGATTGCATTACAATTTAAAGGGCTTTCCCCCACATATATAATGCCAAAAGGAGCCGAACAGGAGACATCCGATCTAATTATAATGACTCGGCTCTGTTGTCTCCCTGGAGACGCCATGGCAACCGACAATGCCTGGGAGTGGTGTCACCACGAGAAACTCGGGCAGTATCTCTCGCAGGGCGGCAGGGCTTGGCGCTCTAGCTGGCTTCCTCCCCATGGAAGCTGACCTCAAGAAGATGTCGCTGGATCCGTCTTTGGAGAACGCGTCGAATGATGGGCAGCCACATGGCGCTCAAGGCCTACCCAGAAGACTGATCTCCTGGGAAGGGCTCACCGCTCCGTTGATGACTTCCGCCCTTAGCATTGGGGCGTGCGTCCAACATAGCCCGTTCCTTCCCTCAAACTTGTTGTTGGCTTCGAACTATGGTGGCCAACACTTCACCGGGCTAGAAGACCGGCAAGACAACGGTGAAGCACAGAAAGACGTGGGCTCACCTCTACATATATAAATATTTCGGCAGCATTTAACTCCTGTTTTCAGTTTTCAATCAATATTGCTTCAGGTCACGAGAAATGAAAGGTTGGTGAGAGAACCAAAACTCCTGAATGACAGAACTGAGGTCTGGTGTGGAAGCTAACGACCACCTCACGGTGGACTTCATATCTGATCGCACACTCCTTTTGTTATCACGGTGGACTCCATGTCTATTGCGCACCCCCTTTTTTTTATCACAGTGGATTCCATGTCTATCCCGGACCCTTTTTTTTTCACGGTGGACTCCATGTCTATCGCACACCCCTTTTTTATCACGGTGGACTCCATATCTATCGCACACCCCTTTTTTAATCACTGTGGACTCCATGTCTATCGCACACCCCTTTTTTAATCACTGTGGACTCCATGTCTATCGCACACCCCTTTTTTATCACAGTGGTCTCCATGTCTTTCGTGCACCCCTTTTTTTATCACGGTGGAGTCCATGTCTATCGTGCACCCCTTTTTTTTTCACGGTGGACTCCATGTCTCTCGTACACCCCTTTTTTATCACGGTGGACTCTATATCTATCGCACACCCTTTTTTTTTATCATGGTGGAGTCCATGTCTATCGTGCACCCCTTTTTTTTATCAGAGTGGAGTCCATGTCTATTGCACACCCCTTTTTCAATCACTGTGGACTCCATGTCTATCGCACACCCCTTTTTTATCACGGTGGTCTCCATGTCTATCGTGCACCACTTTTTTTTTATCACGGTGGACTCCATGTCTATCGGGTACCCTTTTTTATCACAGTAAACTCCATGTCTATTGCGGACCTCTTTTTTTATCACAGTAAACTCCATGTCTACTGAGGACCTCTTTTTTTATCACAGTAAACTCCATGTCTACTGCGGACCTCATTTTTTATCACAGTAAACTCCATGTCTATTGCGGACCTCTTTTTTTATCACAGTAAACTCCATGTCTACTGCGGACCTCTTTTTTTATCAAAGTAAACTCCATGTCTATTGCGGACCTCTTTTTTTTTTTATCGCGTTGGACTTCATGTCTATAATGGCAGCCTATGTTCCTATCATCTTTGTTTTGTTTTCTTCAGTGCAACGGGTATGCACAGACGTGCCTCCTGTGCTCACTGTGCCATAGGACTCAAGCTACACGCTACTGATGAGTTCCAAATAGTCCGAAACTAATCTGCGGTGGCTCATTTCTTATTTGGAGGGCATCTGGCTGGCAGTTGGGGATGAACAGTTGCTCCCGGAGGTAGGACCACCTCAGTTGCATGAGGGTAGTTCTTGTCTGAGTGGCACAGTGGACAAAAACATGACAGTCTTGAATATGGTCCAGAGTAATTACCAGTGGCTGAGGTCATTCAATCCATCCATCCATCCATCACCTTTTTCTTCTCCTCCGTTCCTATCTTGGCGGATCTGTAACTATCGCAGTGGCCTCTGTTCTTACCATGTTGGACTCTGTTTATCACACCAACATTTTGATCTTTTACGTCAGACTCTTGTCTGTCCTGTCATTATTCTCATATGTATTCTTTTTGAATACTGCATTTTGTGCAAAGCACAGGTCATGTATTTCATGTGAATGTATTTATGTCTGTACATGTGTGCGTGACCCCTGCCACACACCCAGTAAGTTTGTCTTTCTCTGCATTGAAGGCATGCTAGTACAGTTTTCTAAGAAGCAAGCCGCAATGTTTGCTGCAGGCGGATGATAATGGCTGACACAGCCTTCAATGGCTGCATCTTAGCTGATTTTGAGACAACTCATTTCTAATGCCCCCTTCAGGCCTTTTTGGAGATATTACTGAGCATGAGCAGTACGTGGTAAACAACACATGCTGAGGAAGTAACAAGAACTGAAACAGTCAATATGCTTTTCTTTGGAACAGTGCATGTACACAAATGTACATTACTTATTCTCATGAAAATTGACTTTGACTTTAAACTACTATTGCTTCTCGATTTTTCTTTCAAATGACCCTTTTCTTACTTTCCATCGATTGCTTGCTTCCTCTCTCTGAGCACAGCCTATTCTAAGTCACATGTAGGTTTGCATTAATCCCTATTATTTGATTTATGCAAATTGCTCACACCTCATTTAAATATCACAACCTCACCTTTAAAACTCATACCCCTGCAACCTATCAATATCTAATCTTCTCTAGGTAATTTATAGAGGTGGGCTGAATGTTTCACTCCGCCCATGGAATTGGCAGAATTTGGCAACTCTGCGCTACTCTTGAAATGCGGAATCCCTTCCAAATGCCACTAACCGACGTGTGGCAGAACTCTTTTCTCTGAGGCTTATAAAATGGGGGCTGGTGAGTACGAGCGAGATTAGGCATCCCCTATCGCTATTTTCTAATGCAGGCGGTCGCGGGTGGTCGTGGTCAGAGGACTGATCTTGAGTAGATTTGCTGCTGCTTTAGTAGATTTTTGACTCGAGTGCCGGCAACATAAACTCGAATAGCTCTTGATCACCACATGGTGCTGTTCACATTAATTTTTCGGCACTGCTCACTCTACAGCCACGAAATTTCAGCACAAGCAGTGCGACGTGCATATTTTCCACCCATTGGCAGAACTCCATGGAATCTTACAAAGTGTTTATGTAACTCTGTGAAATTCACCAGAATGAAACTCGGCGAGTTCCGCCCACCCCTGGTCATTTATTAATACCTCCAACAATGTGCATGAATCCACATCCCCACTCCCGCTAAATATAACAACTAACTCCTATTAATTTAATGTACTGCTTAGAAACTGGAGCACATGCATAGCATTGTTTCCGTAAGTGCAGAAGATGAATCCCAATAACCAACAATAACCCCTGAATAAAACACCAATCCTGGGTTCCAGAGCAGTGTACTGCGAGACATAAAGCAAATCTATGCCTTGTCAGGGGTAGTAAGCACTATAAAAATGCAATTATAATTCAATTACAATATAAGCCTACACATAAACATAAACAGTGGTTAGAAGCAGAAACAATGGTGAAAAGAACATTGATTCTTCTCAATTTATTGCCAAAAGTAATAAAACAAAGTAGGTTGAATGTGCTAACTTTATTGTATTTATTTTCACCATTCCCAAACGTTTTGAAATCAGACTGAGGGGCTGGATCTCTTCTCCATCACATACCTCTTCTCAGCACCACTGCATTATTGTGCCCAAGATCACACAGATGCCTCCTACTTAGGGCCCGATTCCGATCTCGCTCAGAAGGGCTCCTAGCGGCATCTGTCAGTAGCGAGTCTGAGTCGTATGCGTGATTTCCATGCGACTCGTACAGCTGTACGATGCGCTTCAAGCCTCGCGCTATGACCGACTCGTACCCTTCAGCGATGCCTCCCGAGCGACTCAAATCTGTCCGACGCGTACAGAGCAATGCGTATGGTTTCTGGCCGGCCAAGTACGATGCGCGTTGTGAGCAGCCGGTGCGAGTCGGAGCCTCCGGCTCGAAAAAGCTCCGGGAAGCGTACTTTGGGGGTCCGCGCCGGACCCCCCTTCACCCGGGTCCTACGACTCGGACAGCGGGGGGACCCAGGGGTCCCCCTCACCCATGCATGTATGTTGCGGGGGGCACCGACGCGAACACGCGACAGGGGGCGCCCTTTTCTAAGACGTACATTTTTCACGATGGAAGCCTATGTACGCGACGTACAACAGGCTCCCATTGACTTCAATGGGGCTCTGAGCGACCCGAGTCCGTCAGCGCTGCAGCGCATCATACTCTGTCGCTCGGAGCCCCGGAGCACGAGTCAGTCGGAAAGCTCTACGTGACGGAGTCGGTCGTAGGGTTTTCCGAGCGAGATCGGAATCGGGCCCTTAGTGTCATAGTTGTAAAAGCGCCTCCACTGTGAGACTGAGTGACTCCAGCTAGTTGACTCCTTTGAAAAGACTCAATATTCAGGTGGGTGTGGCTCAGCTCCACCGTGGCTTTGCAACCTTTGTAAGAACTTACAGCTTCACTCGCTGCCAGCCGTGCCACTAGCCCATGTGATAGGCTGTGGCAATCCAACTTCTTGCCCCAGTCATTCAATCCTCCGTTCTGCTGCTTCTAAACACCTTCCCTCCTTCGTGACATCAAGACATAAATAGAACTGTGGGAAATTTCCAAAGTTTCCTAAAAAAATGTTCAGAATATCAAACTTCTGCCAACATTTCCACAGATTTCCACAATCTGAGAGAAATTTCCAAAACATTTCACGCTGCTGCTGACAGCAGATTTGTGATTGGCTTAGGGGAGCCTGTGTGCTTCCTGTTTCCGGGACTTGTCAGGAAGAGAAGTGGAGAGACTGCAGAGGAGAGACGGCTGCCGTGAAGAGGTAAGTGTAAATATTTTTTTCACCCCATCCCCCCCGCCCCACCCCGCCACCCCCGATCCGTGCCAGCTGCCACTGGAATAGGAGGACCTGGTTCTCATAAATTTCAGATATCTGGTGAGCAAATTCCCCTTCTGAGCCTACCCCTGAGTTCGAGGTACCATGATATCTGCCGAAAAGGGAACAGTAAGGACAGGGCCACTGGAATTATGTGATTGTGTGACCACGACGAATTTACATAATTATAGATTTGCCGCATTTGCACTTAATCCATTATCTGTTGCATAATCTGCAGAGTTAAACAAAAAAAAAAAATTAGTTTCTAGCTCAAATGGTTCAAAAGTTATTAAAAATACAGCGATAAGTGTTGCAGCGCAGGGGACGGCCCTTTGGAGAGCTGGACTGGTCATCTTTCTGTTGCTTACTGCTATATTTGGGTGTTAGAGGGGCACTAATGAAGTGCAACTAATGCCCAGACAGCGTTACCAAGTTTAGAAATAATGAAGTAATACTATTACAAAATGCCACATAATTTACTCAACCCTGCCGCATAATTTGGCCCTCTCCTGCTGCATAATTCCAGTAGCCCTGAGTAAGGATTACCACAAATATATGTTTCTTTAAGAACTGGAGCCCGGAGACCTGGCAAGAACCTGGAGAAAGGATGGTTCAAGAGGGAGAGATCAATAACAGTGTCCAATGGAAGGATAACAAACGTAGTGGCTGCTACCGATCGGGACTGGTAGGGCAGGGGTTGGGGTTGGGGAGGTCGGGGGACAGAACACATTTTTTTTTTTTACCTGGGCCGGCGCCTCTTCTCCGTCCTCTTCTTCCTATCTCCGCCAGCTGCAGGAAGGAGCAGGAAGCACCTGGGCTCCCCTTAGCCAACCACAACGCTGTAATGCAGCATTGTGATTGGTCTAAACGCCGAGCCACGATGCTCAGACGGGGACTGGGAGACTTTGCATGTTCCTCACCAGGCTATGTAAAGCAAGTCTGGTGGGGAAGATGCAAAGTGTGCAGGACTGTTCGGCCGGCCCGAGATGGCCGGCCAAGCAGTCATGCGCACATAAGGAGTGCAAACCACTCCTCTCCATGCTCTGCCCAGCCCCGCCCCGCGAGCCACTGACTTCAATAGGAAAAATAAAATGATAGTAACGTATTGTTATTATCATTTTATTTTTCCTATTGAAGTGAGTATTTCTCGGGGCGGGGCTGGCCAGAGCAGGGAGAGGAGTGGCTTGCACTCCTTATATGAGCATGGCTGCTTGGCCGGCCCACTGGCAAAATGTCAGTGGGGCGATGCTCCTCTGCCTTAGCGGAGGAGCCGCCACTGATAACAGCAGGAGAAAGATCATCGCTGGTGGGACAGCAGGAAGGGATCAGGCAAGCTCCCCAACCGTGTGTCTGTTTTTGTTTGTCTCTATTTGGTTTCGGGAGGAATGTGGTGTTGGGAGTTTCCAACACAGAGTGAAGGGTGATTTGTGGGGACACCCCCGTGGAGTGTAAAGTGATAGTACACTCCTAGGTGACATCACTAAAATAATACACGCCTCTGAGGTCCCGTGCGGAGGCGGGGCCAGTTAGTTATTGGATCCACTGAGTCTGTGTGTTTCTTGAGCACCTCAGGGCAGAGGCAGAGACACCACACTTCCCACCCCCTGCCTTCCAGGGTCCCTCTAAAGAAGGTGTTCATCGCCCCCAATCCACTTGGAAATATCTATTGGGGTCATTGGTTTGCAGCATTTTCGTGGCACTATTCATTTAACAAGGCTATTTCTTTTATTCGTCTATGTATGTAATGGCCTTTTCTCCGAACAGCCCCCGGATACTTTGGGGACATGTTCGCACTTTATAAAACTAGCTAAAATAAATAAATAAATATCCATAGACCCAGCTGCGTCTGGGTAAACGACTTCCCAAAGTGTCAAAGCTGTCCATTCTGACCTGCAGCAAAAATGGGGAATAACAAGAGGGGCATCTGTTTTCAGGCATAGTGCCCCGTTGTAACCTCGCAGCACTCTGCAGCACTCTGCAGCACAGGCAGGAGGATCACGGTTGCAATGGGGGATCTTTCTTCCATTTCTGCATGCCTTAAATTTGTTTATGTGCATTTATGTGCACGTACGCAGTGATGGCTTCAGGATGTGCTTGTAATGTATCACAAATGTGACTATACTTAACAATGTGCACCTATATTTACAATACAATAAAACACATCCGAGCACCCCAGGACATTCCTTAGAGTAGCAGAGCGCTTTATAAATGCCCGTTCATTCATTCATACAACCTTCTCCTGCGCCAGTAAAATTACCAGTCATATGAAGGGCTCGTACTTTTATCAACCTCACAGTGCTTTCTTTCTGTCGGAGTTCAGCACCTAACCAAGCGCTTTTATTTAGGTGCCGGAATGAGATGCTTTGTATGTTTCCACCCTTGAACCAGTAGCAAGTGTATATTTACCACAGGCAGGCCACAAGTACTAAAAAAATGAAGTGAGGGGACTAACCAAGTTAGGCACATTGGGCCCGATTCACAGAACTAACTTAAGACAAAATCCTAAACTTACTACCATTTTGGTATTCACAGAAGGCACTTACTCATTTTGGTATTAACAGAAGGCACTTACTCATTTTGGTATTCACAGAAGGCACTTACTCATTTTGGTATTCACAGAAGGCACTTACTCATTTTGGTATTCACAGAAGGCACTTACTCATTGATGAATAAGTGCCTTCTGTGAATACCAAAATGAGTAACTTACTCATTTTGAGTAACTTACTCATTTTGGTGTTCACAGAAGGCACTTACTCATTGATGAGTAAGTGCCTTCTGTGAATACCAAAATGAGTAAGTGCCTTCTGTGAATACCAAAATGAGTAAGTGCCTTCTGTTAATACCAAAATGAGTAAGTGCCTTCTGTGAATACCAAAATGGTAGTAAGTTTAGGATTTTGTCTTAAGTTAGTTCTGTGAATCGGGCCCTATATGAGTGACACCATGGCACGTGACATCACAGCACATGACATCGCACGTGGCAGCACAGGAAGTGGCATCCCATTTCATGAAAAAACACAGGAAGTGACATCACAAGAAGCGACAGCAGAACTTAAGCCCTCACACATATATTTAGCAGGTCTATCATGAGTATATTTGAGCGCATTGCAATATTTAACAAATGAGATTTTGCGTCGGGGTTATTTAAAAAAAAGTGATGCAACTCAGACGCAAAATCGGGGCCCCAACTTATTCATTTATTTTTTAAAACTACCACAAAGAAACTGCAGCAAGGAGAAACGTGACAGTAAATCTGTTCTGCTTTATTGGTTGCAAAGCCTGCATTTTAAAATATCCTATGGGGTTACAACAACTGCTGCAGAGATCTTTGTGTTGACAGTAAATCTGAGGGAATAGTATTAATGGTAAGATAGCTCTGGTGGTGAACGCATGTGCTGGAGGGATCTGTGTTTTGCCTCGTCACAGTTTTGAATCAAAGTAGCACAGAGGGTTAATATGTCTGCTGCAAAGCACATTATGTAACACGCAGATGACAGAGTTTTATTTTCTATAGATAGGTAAGTGGGTTACTGCTTTTAATGCAGAAATCCTTTTGTTGCTTGCAGTTCATAAATTGTAATCCTAATATAGCACAGTGAGCCGTGAAGAACACGTGACTCCTGCACCTTGTAACCCTCACTGTCTTATGTAAAACATCATGTACATTGATTTACACACAAATGCTTTATTGTCAATGTATAATGTGTATGTGTGATGTAAAGTGCTCTGCCACCCTGCATTGAGATGAGTAGTGCTATAAAAGAAATAAAACAAAATAGTGCTATTTAAATTGTTATTTGTGTGAATACTGGGACAGACCAACACATCTGACATTCTAACAGTGCATGCATATATATCTCTTATTTACAGGGACTGAACAAAGTCTAAACGAGCCTGTCTTAAGTACTTGTGAAGTATGAGCAAGCTGTGTTAGATGTGAGGCTCCACATAGCTCCCAGCCAGGACACTCAAACAAATGGAGGCCTGATGGCCCCTTAAATTCGGCCTTTGTTTTGAGCCCAGCCAGGATTTAAAATAACAAAGCCCCATTGCTGCCAGCACCTTGCTGCTCGGAACAAGGCCAGACAATGTGCAGCCTCTGCTGAATTGGGCCACGAGTTTAGCATATTTCAGTGGGCCACAATTTCTTGGCGGGATAGACAGCGTCCACCCCGTGAAAAGTGTGGGTAAACGCCGTCTACCCGCGTGTTGGCATCTACTCGTCTGTACGTCTGACTTGTGCCCTGACCACAGGGCATGCAATTTTAACAACCCCGCTTTTTGAGACATTTTTGCGCTTACACAAAATACATGTAAGCACACGAAAATCATGCACAGATCAGGCACACCAAAATTGTGGTGAAACTGCCAATTTGCCAAAATGCTGCCAGGAAATGCCAATTTTCCGGCATGAGTGAGTGTTCGATGTAAGAAGGGACATGACCTGACAGCGTTTCCTGAAACAAGGCCGTACCTTTCCCAGAGATGGCATTAAATCAGCCCTGCTGGGTGATGTGTTACGCCACTGCCCGCCTTCCTCGATGAACATTAAGAGGCCCGGTGCACTGAATACCGCCAGGGTGAGGCAGACCTGCCAACTCACATGGAGCCACCGTGTGTCACACAATTTTGGCTCCCTTCACACGGTCACCCAGTGAGGAGCTGAAATCACACGGTGGCAGCGAAAACGAGCTGAAAAACACTGTAAACAGTCGATTTCCAGCTCACTTTCAGAGGCACTAAGCAGCCGATGTACATAAAAGGTGTGAAAACACCCCAGGACATCGGTGACAGCCTCAATGACCCTTTTTTTGGGGGGGGGGGTGGCGCGCGGCCAAGGGTCTCGGTGAGGGGCAGCGTGCCCCTAAGTCTGCTCTTGGCACCAAGCCCTGCCACCTCCAAGACCATGCCCTCTCCTCACACTGTAAAAATATTTTGTAAGATGGCAGAGATGGTGAGGGTCAGTTGAAAGTTCACCCCTCGCTCAGCAAACCAGAAAAACATGGAATCTACAACGCACTGAGAAAGTATGAATGTGCTCCAGTGGTCCTCTGGTCCATCATTGAAGCGAGCGCTGTTCTGTACATGGAAGAGCAGGTCATGACCTCTCTGATCACCAGGGACATCTCTAATCCACCGGACTGAGGTCTCTGTTCAGCACTGAACCAGGTAAGACTGTTGCTTAGCAATGTCAGGAAGTAATACACTTTTTATCAGTCGGGAAGATGAACTGAGAAGCATAGTCACTGCCTGACAGGAAGCGGTGGAACATGGTGCGCCGCTTGAGATAGGCTGGTGTTAGATATGTGTTCATGCCCCTTATCACAGCTGTAATTTACCAACTAATTAACATATAAGGTCCTCATTACATGTTAAGGGTTATATTCCGAATCCTTTGCAAGAAAGAGTTTTGTGATAATTATCACACCCTCACGGTTTTTCCCTGAAAGATTCCATCAGGACAAACCTGACAACTTTTATTGGGGAAAAGGGTCAGGAAAAGCAGGTAAAACATGCAGAATTTGGTGCAGTTTAAAACAGATTCTGCAGATTATACCTCATTTTTAAGTTGAAAACTGAGGATAGGAGGTATTTACCAGAATAGTAGGAAAGAAAGAAAAGAACACAAGCTAAGAGAAGTGCAAGAAGAACAACAGGAAAAACAAGAATAACAAAAAACAGACAGGATAACAAGGGAGTGGAAGAAGAGCAAGCATTGGCAATGCAATAGGTCTTGCATTTACGCGAGTTTAAGCTATTGGCATTGTAAATGACAATGCCTTATATTTATGGTTCAAAAACGAAAACAAAAATAAAAGGCATTGTCATTTGCAATGTCAATAGCTCAAACTCGCGTAAATGCGAGACCTGTTGCATTGCAAATGCTTGTTTAAGTACATGCATGCTTCAAAACATGGAATTAACTCGATTTAGACATCATTATGGAAATAAACGGAATCCCAAAAAAAGCGCAGTTTCCTTTTTAGTAAATGAAAAATAGCAAAGCAATGCAAATAACCCAGACGAAAGTGTGATTGATGTTTACAAGACTAATGCAGGCTAGCGGGTTGGTATGAGGTTTCAAATAATATCATACAATGGGTATATTAGTGTAACAACGCATCTACAGGAAGGAAACATGAAGTGTATAATTTTGATAGGTATATCTGTAGATGGTTCTGCTGAAAACTACAACGTAGCTTTAGCGATGCTTCAAGTAGACCCCAAATAACAAAATAACACTTACTAGTGTAAGGGCACTGTAATTGGCCGGTGCGCCTCACACGAAAAACCGGAAATGATGTAGCGTAGCGCTAACCAATAAGGAGCAAGGAAGCAAAAAACGAGGCATGAACTAACCAATTAGAAGAAGCATGCCAGAAATCCAGAGATTGCACTCCATAGAGTGATTACTGCAGGTCTTGCAGACAGCGCATGCGTGCTGATACTCGACCTAAAAAGGAGTAGACAAAGACGACGAGAAGTAGTCAGTTATGGGTGAGGTATAAATGAGTGAGGAAGAAGTGAGTAGCAGTAGTGTAACAAAAGCCCCTGCAGTCCCCGGAGTGTGCAGGGGCCCCTGAGCTCATGAGTTCCCCTCCAGCACTGGCAGGTCCCTGGCCTGAGAGCTCCAGACTAGGTCCGGAGCGTGGGGGCCCCCTGCATGCCCTCTAAAGTTACGTTGTGCCACTGGTGAGTAGTTTCTAAAAGCATCATCCACACTGCAGCATTTCCTGCAGTGATTATTGATGAATATGTGCTCGTTAGGCCTGATCTCCTTGGCGTGGTTTTCCCCAAACGTTTTGCCATCAACCCTTTTGATTTTGCTGAATTCATTTTTGCTGGTCTTAGGACTCTGTGCACATTACTACTGCTAACCAGTGCTAAAGTGCTTGTACTTTCTCCCTAAAACATGGTAACATTGGTTTATACCCAATTGGCACATGTAATTTACTTATAAGTCCCTAGTAAAGCGGCACTACTTGTACCCAGGGCCTGTATATTAAATGCTACTAGTGGGCCTGCTGCTACTTATTGTGCCACCCTCTTCAGTAGTCCTTTAAAACATGTATCAGGCCTGGCATTGCAACCAGTGTGTGCAGTTTTAAGCTGCCATTTCGACCTAGCAAAATAAGAAGTTTGCCAGGCCTAAACCTTCCATTTTAATGCATATATGTCAGCCTTAGGGTAAGCCCTACACATCCCAGAAGGTAGGGTGCTGCATATTTAAAAAGTTGGACAAGTACCTTTAACGTTTACATGTCCTGGTAATGAAAAACTCTTATATTCGTTTTCCACTACTGCAAGGCCTGCCGCTCCCATAGGATAACATTGGGTTACCGTACTACATTAAATAAGTGAGAACTTTCAGTTGGGAGCAGGTAGAAAAGTAGAGTTTGGTGTCTAGATAATTGCAATTTAAAACCCTATTTAATGGTAAAGTTGGATTTTAAGTCACAATCATGAAAATGCCACTTTTAGAAAGTTGGCATTTTATTGTACTAACCATTTGGTGCCTGCAGACTGTATCCTGGGTCACATGACTAGGTGTGGCAGGCAGCTGGTCTTTGTCTGGTGTTCCCAGACAGTGAGACAAAGGGAGAATAGGTTTTGACAGGATGGGCCATCTCTGACTTGATAGGGGGGAGGAGCTGTCACCTACCACCCTTGCACAGCACAAAGGCCCTGCCTCAGCACAGTCAAAAAGGATTTCACACTAGTCTGATATGCCCCCAGAGAAGTTGATGCCAGGGCAGGGAGGCTGCAAATTCCAAACACATCCATAGGGTGGAAACCTCAAGAACCTTCTCCTACTTCAAAGCTGGCACCAAGTATAAATATTGAACCCTCAGACCCAAATCTTCAGTCCACCTCTAGACCTGTGGAAGACTCAGAAGGATGGCTGTGCTGCTCTCCTGCAAGAATGACTGCTACTCTGCTGCCCTGCTGCCTGAGTGAGAAATACTGGACCTGCATCTAGAACCTAGAACCACCAGAGTGACTGGAAGGGCTAGCTGGCTGATTAAATCCAGATCTGTGACTGGGGGTGAGTGTCTGAAAAGTTTCAGTGCTCCGTCCATCATCTCCTTGTGTTTGCTTTGTTCGCCCTAAGTTGGCAGGGTATGCCCAGACGTGGGTCCGTTGCTCACTTTGCCACTGGATTCAAGCTAGCCTGGTTGATAAGGGTGCTACCCCGAAACCGGTCCCAGGATGCTTGTTTCCGGTACAGGGAAGACCTGGCCTGGCAGTTCGGGCTGGACTGTTCCCATAAGGAACAGGGTCAAGACTGATTCGCATATGGCCGGGTCTAAACAGGGGTGGCGAAGTGAGCTAAAGAACGATGATAGATTAAACCCAGATCTGTGACTGGGGTGAGTGTCTGAAAAGTTTCAGTGCTCCATCCATCATCTCCTTGTGTTTGCTTTGTTCGGCCTAAGTTGGTAGGGTATGCCCTGACGTGGGTCCCTTGCTCACTTTGCCTCTGGATTCAAGCTAGCCTGGTTGATAAGGGTGCTACCCCGAAACCGGTCCCAGGATGCTTGTTTCCGGTACAGGGAAGACCTGGCCTGGCAGTTCGGGCTGGACTGTTCCCATAAGGAACAGGGTCAAGACTGATTCGCATATGGCCGGGTCTAAACAGGGGTGGCGAAGTGAGCTAAAGAACGATGATGGATTAAACCCAGATCTGTGACTGGTGGTGAGTGTCTGAAAAGTTTCAGTGCTCCGTCCATCATCTCCTTGTGTCTCCTGATCAGAGCTCAGGGACTGAAAGGCTCCGATCATCTTGAACCCAGGACCTGGACTTAGTCTGCTGTGAGTTTTACCCCCCAAGTGGTACCACCCCAGTCCTGGACCCTTGGAAGTGGGCCTGAAGGTGCTCTGCAGGCCCAGCTGGTGCTCTGCCAGCCTAGCTGTGGTCTCTTAGGCAGAACTGATGCAGTGCGACGCATCTCCTTGGCACCGCTGCTGCGCAATGCATCCCAGAAGCAGGACTCCGTATCAAAGCCTCCACTGATGGCATCCTTGACGATGATGCAGGACATCGCATCTCAAGCCTTGTTGATGGCTTCATCGAAACCGCTGCTGCGTGACACATCCTTGACACCGGACCTTGCATTGCCATCCGCAGCCCATCGGAACTGCTGGTGCGGGAAGCATTCTTGATGCGTGATCTCACAACCCTCCGCAACCAGGATTTAAGGTACTTTTTCGGCTGACCTAACTTGATCCCTTTATCCGGCCCATGCTCCATCGTGGTTGGCCTGAACTTATGTCTTTGTCCTGGTCCAGCATGACCAGATAACCACAGTTGGCGCTATATGCTTTTAAGCACTATTTTTACTTAAATCTTTAAAACTGCACAGCTCCGGTTTTACTAATTGGATTTTTGTTGTTTTGGTGTCAAATAATTCATTAAATTCAACTCTATTATTCTAAGTTGGTTTGGGATTTTTCTTGTGTTGTGTTTACACTTTATTACTAATTGTTTTCTGCATAAATACCTAACAGTTTACATCAAGTACGCAGACTTGGATGCGGTGTGCACTGTTCAAATTGAACCAAAGAATTTTTGTTTTATCACAATATAACACAGTCTACAATTTACGTCGTGTTAATGCTTGTATTTATTCACTTAGTATTTTTTAGTACTGCTTTTGGTACTTTTTCATTGTGTTCGGTACCATAAGGTTAGTACCCCATAATTGTTCCAGACAACAACAACTTTATGTCATAGATTCCTTGGATACATGATGCAACAAAAATGAAAAATCAAAACATTTTACACAATACACAATAATTTTGTCATGTTCATTTTCATGCCCGATGCATTTCGGGACGTCAGTGTCCCTTCCTCAGGGGCATATTTGAAAACCCAAAAGAAATTGCATTGTTTAAACAATAGTAAAACACGGAAACTCTCAATCGCCCAAACAACCCTTTACGTGCTAAAGGTTCACATGAAACCCTTAGGATATCATGCCACTTCATGGTACATGCTTCTCTTGATCAATGCAAACCTGTACGTGTGAGTCTGTCATGGTATACAAGGTATGCATGCTGAATACCAAGCATGCACTGGTGTCCATAAAGTGACTAGCATTATTTTAATCCACCCGGTGTTTTTTGTCACTCAAAAATGCAAAAAAACAATTTCTAGTCATCTATCCAATCCTACCTTTCGTGATCCCACTGAATGTAGGATCCATATATAGTAATGGCAATCAATAATGCAATCTGCAGAGAAATGCCAGGATGTAATATGAATACCTCACCAGATCAATCCACAACCAACTTAGTCCAATTAAAATTTACTTTCACGTTTCACTATACTAATTCAACACTAATCCTCTATGGGTCCCGGAGTAGCGTGCTACTCGCCGAAAAGCGCTTCGACGCCTCGTCAGGGGTAGTAAGCGCTATACAAATGCAATTACAATACAATACAATACAATACCTCCACAATAAAAGAAACGTCCAACTGTAGATGTTACTTATGTGGTAGTATCCTCCATCCCTGTAAAAACAAAAAACCCAACGTAAACGTGAAGTCCTCTGTAAGCGCCCTCCAGACCACGAGATCTCAGAAAGCACGAAATCCTCTGTATGCGGTGACTGTACCGCTCATTAACTGTTGAAAGAATATGTCCCACTAAGCCACGATAATCACGACCAGAATCAAAATATGCACATCACCCTCCGAATATGCATGACTATGCCGCTCCTAATCTGTATCAACAGTAACATGCAGACTCCCCGCTTACCGGTAATTGAAGTGTCAATGGTCTCCCAGCGCGAGTCTCCGGCGTCCTGCGGAGTGTCTCGTGCACTGTGAGCCGCGTTAAGATCACCCGCGAAGCTGGTAGTGAAGACGGACTAACTCCTTCTATGCTGCCATGAAATCTAAGCCCAAGATAGCCACCATATTGGAGAGTGGACAACAGATATAATATCAATGGTGGCAAACAGTAACCTACAGGATCGGTTCAAAGGGCTGACATAAAGTTAACGGGAAAACGATTGGTGCTGCAATGATAAGTGGTAACTGTTACCCAATGCTTATATCATCATGTCAAACAAAAGGAAAAATAGTATAAAATGTATCTTCGTGAAAAGAGTATATAGGCGAATAGGCGATCAGCATACACTGCCCAAATGTAAACCTTAGAATGTAAAGAACTTATTAAAAACTGGAGACCAATCGCTGTTTAGCTGAACGAGGGTCAAATAACAGGACCGTTCAAATATACTGATAGACATAAGTGGTGTATAAAGTTCAGGAGGACGATTACGAAGTACTCAATACAACCAAGTATATTGCAGAGTGTGCATGTAATGCCTCTGATACCATGTTGAAAAACAATCCTATATGCTGTTGATGCTGTTGCTTCCTGCACATGCAACTGTGTCAAACTGACGAGCGGAAAAATCATCTGTGTCCCACAGGTTGTCCAAGCTAGCCTCTGTTCGTCAATTGTGTCACAGTCTGTAGAAGGATCCATAGAAGGATAATCAAATTGTCAATAAAACTTTATTAGTCTATTAGTTGTGATAATAGTTCCCTCCACCATGGTCTGACATACTGACTGGTGATGTGAGATTAGTGTTGATGTTGTGGTGCGTTCTCTGCTCTGAGTTGTACTGGCATGTATCGAAAATGGTATTCTACTGCCTGATATCCTGTGTGATCTTGTAGTTCAATTCCTATTGTAATAAAAAGATTAAGCCCTGTTGCTGTTTATATGAAACAACTCATATCAATCGTATCATTGAGACTTTTAGGTAGCAGTGTATCCAACCTCTTGATCCAATAGATTTCTCGTCGTAACAGCTTCCTATTGTTGTCAACTCCAGGTGTCGCAGTTACTGTCTCAATTATTTGGTCTCTCCATTGTGATATGGAATGATTTGCTTCTTGCTAGTGAACAGATAGACTGGATGTTTTATTCTTTGTCCTTTTCGTACTTTTGTGTTCAGTCAATCTTACTTTTATTTTACGTTCCGTTTTTCCTACGTACGCTTTGCCACATGGGCATTTGATACAGTATATGACGTTGCGTGTGTTGCAATCAACTGTGTGTCTAAGTTGTATGCTTATTCCTGAGATGGGGTGTGACAAAGTATTTCCTACGATAACATTGTTGCAATTTATGCAATTCAGTCATTTGTTAGTTCCTTTTTGCTCATCCAAATTGTGTTTCTTGTCCGGCGTTGCCAGTAATACGCGTACGTTTTTACCTCTTGTGTAGGCGTTCAATGGTTTGCCTTTAAATAAATCATTAAAGTCTGGTTCGTTTTCCAAAAGCTTCCACCTGGCATTAATCATTCTTTTAATGGCTCGTGAACATGTTGAGAATTTGGACACAAACACTAGTGTGTTCTCTTTGGGTTTGCTTGATTTGGTGAATAATTCCATCCTCTCTTTTTTGTCCACCCTTATAATGCATTCCTGCAATATTTCTTCCGGGTAACTTCTTTCAGCATATCTCTGTTTATACTCTGAGATTTTTTGGGTGCTCACGGTTTGGTCTGAGCAAATCCTTTTTATTCTTGTAAACTGTGAAAATGGTAAGTCGTGGATTAAACTTCTTGAGTGGAAACTGGAAAAAGCAAATGCATTATTGCGGTCAGTGGGCTTTGTGTATATTTGTGTTTGAAAACCTGGTCCTATAGGTTTCTTCATGACTAGTACATCCAGAAAGTTGATTTGTTTGTGTTCAATGGTGTGCATGAACTGTATCCTGGGATTTCGTGTGTTCAAAAATTGTATCATCATTTCAAGTTCATTTCTTGTGTCAGTCCAAATGACAAAAATGTTGTCGATGAACCTGCAGTACAAGGCTATTTTTGTCTGCCACCTAGGATTACTAACAATGTGTTGATCTTCAAATTGTGCCATAAAAATGTTGGCATATGCAGGTGCCCCTGAAAAACCCATTGATGTTCCCGTGAGTTGAGCATAAAAATTGCCTTGCCATGAAAAATAACTGTGGTTCAAGCAAAAGTGCAATAAAAACACCTTTTCCGCCTTGACATTTTGTGATCGTAGTAATGCCCATTTTACTGCTTCTAATCCTGCCTCATGAGGTATAGACGTGTACAGTGCTGTGACATATATAGTGCATAACAGCCAGTGGTCCTGCACTTCTGATTCCATTCGTTAATTGAGACAGTAACTGCGACACCTGGAGTTGACAACAATAAGAACCTATTACAACGAAAAATCTATTGGATCACGAGGTTGGATACACTAATACCTAAAGGTCTGAATGATTGGTTTGACATGAGTTGTTTCATATAAACAGCAACAGGGCTTAATCTTTTTATTACAATAGGAATCTGACTGCAAGATCACACAGGATATCAGGCAGTAGAATACCATTTTCGATACATGCCAGAACAACTCAGAGCAGAGAACGCACCACAACATCAACACTAATCTCACATCACCAGTCAGTATGTCAGACCATGGTGGAGGGAGCTATTATCACAACTAATAGACTAATAAAGTTTTGTTGACAATTTGATTATCATTCTATGGATCTTTCTACAGACTGTGACACAATTGACGAACAGAGGCTAGCTTGGACAACCTGTGGGACACACATGATTTTTCCGCTCGTCAGTTTGACACAGTTGCATGTGCAGGTAGCAACAGCATCAACAGCATATAGGATTGTTTTTCAACATGATATCAGAGGCATTACATGCACACTCTGCAATATACTTGGTTGTATTGAGTTCTTCGTAATCGTCCTCCTGAACTTTATACACCACTTATGTCTATCAGTATATTTGAACGGTGTTGTTATTTGTTCCTCATTCAGCTAAACAGCGATTGGTCTCCAGCTTTTTTATAGGTTCTTTACATTCTAAGGGTTTACGTTTGGGCAGTGTATGCCGATCGCCTATACGCCTATATACTCTTTTCACGAAGATAGATTTTTATACTATTTTTCCTTTTGTTTGACATGATGATATAAGCATTGGGGAACAGTTACCACTTATCATTGCAGCACCGATCGTTTTCCCGTTAACTTTATGTCAGCCCTTTGAACCGATCCTGTAGGTTACTGTTTGCCACCATTGATATTATATCTGTTGTCCACTTTCCAATATGGCGGCTGTCTTGGGCTTAGATTTCATGGCAGCATAGACAAAGTTAGTCCGTCTTCACTACCAGCATTGCGGGTGATCTAAACGCGGCTCACAGTGCACGAGACACTCCGCAGGACGCCGGAGACTCCTGCTGGGAGGCCATTGACACTTCGATTACCGGTAAGCGGGGAGTCTGCATGTTACTGTTGATAGAGATTAGGAGCGGCATAGTCATGCGTATTCGGAGGGTGTGTGCATATTTTGATTCTGGTCGACATTATCGTGGCTTAGTGGGACATATTCTTTCTACAGTTAACGAGCGGTACAGTCACCGCAAACAGAGGATTTCGTGCATTTTGAGATCTCGTGGTCTAGAGGGCGCTTACAGAGGATATCACGTTTACGTTTGTTTTTTTGTTTTTACATGGGTGGAGGATACTACCACATAAGTAACATCTACAGTTGGACGTTTCTTTTATTGTGGAGGTAAGCGTGGTCACTCATATTGGACTAAGTTGGTTGTGGATTGATCTGGTGAGGTATTTATATTACATCCTGGCATTTCCCTGCAGATTGCATTATTGATTGGCATTACTATATATGGATCCTACATTCAGTGGGATCACGAAAGGCAGGATTGAACAGATGACTAGAAACATTTTTGCATTCTTGAGTGACAAAAAACACTGGGCGGATTAAAATAATGCTAGTCACATTATGGACACCAGTGCATGCTTGGTATTCAGCCTGCATACCTTGTATACTATGACAGACTCACAAGGAAAGGTTTGCATTGATCAAGAGAAGCATGTACCATGAAGTGGCATGATATCCTATGGGTACATGTGAAGCTTTAGCACGTAAAGGGTTGTTTGGGCGATTGAGAGTTTCCGTGTTTTACTATTGTTTAAACAATACAATTTCTTTTGGGTTTTCAGATATGCCCCTGAGGAAGGGACACTGGTGTCCCGAAATGCATCGGGCATGAAAATGAACATGACAAAAATATTGTGTATTGTGTAAAATGTTTTTAATTTTCCTTTTTGTTGCATCATGTATCCACGGAATCTGTGACATAAAGTTGTTGTTGTCTGGAACAATTATGGGGTACTAACCTTATGGTACTGAACAAAATGAAAAAGTACCAAAAGCAGTGCTAAAAAATACTAAGTGAATAAATACAAGCATTAACATGAAGTAAATAGTAGACTGTGTTATATTGTGATAAAAAATTTTTTATTTGGTTCAATGTGAACAGTGCACACCGCATCCAAGTCTGCGTACTTGTTATAAACTGTTAGTTCCTGTAAACGTGTGTCGACAGCACACGCAGCGGTGCAGACCACTTGGTTAATTTGTATAATTTTATATTTTAAAACGAGTGGGCAGAACACTGGGAGTGCACCCCTTAGCTAAAACACCCTGCATAAATACAGGACACATTGCCTCTAAGTTAAGCCTGAATGCTTTTGTGCCAAGCTACCAGAGGGTTAAGAATGGGCTAATTTGGGGTTTACTTGTGTTTCACCCTGAGAAGAATTGGGGCTGCTGCTTGAGTTGGATTTCGGCCCCTCAACCAGTAATCGCAAGAGTGTGTCAGCTGCAGTGGTGATCCACACCAAGGCCGCAGCATCGCTGAGTCTATTACAACCACCGTCCTGCCTTTCAAAGAGCCAGTTTGACCTTTCTTTAAAAAAAACTAACCAGCTTTGCACATCATTAAGCAAGATCACACGTTGTTCTTGTGTAATTACTACGCTTTGTCATTTCTTTTTATTTTTTATAGTAACACATTAGCGTGGGATAGCGGAGGCGGAAGGATCCGCTAGGACCGGGCGAAGCTTCTCGAAATAACACAAACTTGTAATTAGCCACAACCTGAGCCACCAGACACTATGAAAAGAAACCCTGTGAATGAGTAAGTTAAGTCCAACACTTCTCGTCACTACACAGGAATGAATGGTGTGCATTAAATGATCCCGTCTACTCTCTCTCCTCCCTCTCTGATCGTTGTCTCTCTACCTTTCCCCTCCCTCTGTTTCTATCTCTCTTGAAGCCTCCCTGTGGCTGCTGCAATGAACCTTGAGAGCTGAGGGAAAGTGATGCAGGCTGTAATGCAGCCTGCATGGAGAACAGGGAAAGTGCGCATGACTGTGCCCGAGAGGGCTGACCAAACAGCCATTGCACACTTAGGAGTGGGCAAACCACTCCTCCCCTGCCCTGCTCCAAGAGCAGAGCAGCCCCGCCCGCCCGTAAAGGAAACATAAAATGATTATAACTCAGTGATTATCATTTTATATTTCCTTTACGTTGCACTGCTCAAAAGAAGTGGGCGATGCGCCCCCGTCATAGCGGAGGAGCCGCCACTGGGCATCAGGAGCGGCCCTCTGCTTTTAAAACTGGCCGCCAAGTGCCCCAGCCCACCAGGGAAATGCCCAGTGTAATAAAAGGCCTGTCCTATCCTGCCCCAGATACTATGAAAAGGGTATCCTGTGAATGAGTACGTTAAGTCGGACACTTCTCATCACTGCACGGGGATGGTGCTATGCATGGAAACATTCGCTCTCTATCCTCAGGCCACATACACACCGCATTCCGCAGTTTATCGATTAGAAAGATGATGTGCCTGTATAGGCCAACACCATCTATCTGGAGGCTACCACAGTAATTGTGAATGACCTTAGATTCCAAAACACAGCTTTATTTGTAACAAAACATTAGCATATTTTACCACATGGAAACAGTCACAGGGGCTGCCTATCCGAGGCGGGCCATCTTGGAGTTTATGGGTACATGCACAGGGCAATCTACAGAGATACTCCTGACGTCACTGCTTCTGCTCTTCCATAAACTGGTGGGTGGCTTCAAGCTCAGTGTTTCTTAGATGTACCGGGGGTGGGCTAGACCTGTAACCATGGTGATACCACTTTCTCTGTAGCCGTGCCTATAAACATGGAACTCTCTGTAATTACTTCTGTGAGCGCTATTACCGCTACTCCCAGTTACAAAACTTTTAAAGACATATTGTTAAGTAGGCAAGAGTCAAGGTTGGTGTACTGGCATCTGGTTGCTAAGCGCAAAAAGAACAATTGATGGACAGAATGCAGAACAATGTCATACATTCACCCCAGTACAGAGACCTGGGCCTAAATCCATCGGTTTTTTGCTCACCATGCCATTCCAGTTTGGACCCAGCCATATGCAAATCAGTTTTGACCCTGTGCCCAATGGGAACAGTCCAGCCCGAACTGCCACGCCAGGTCCTCCCTGAACTGGAAACAAGCATCCTAGGACCGGTTTCGGGCTTTCAGCCCTCATCAGCCAGGATAGCTTGACTCCAGTGGCATGGAGAGCACGGGACCCACGTCTGGGCATACCCGTCACACTCGGGGTGACAAATGCAAAAAGAACAATTGATGGACAGAATGCAGAACAATGTCATACATTCACCCCAGTGCAGAGATCTGGACCTAAATCCATCGTTTTTTTGCTCACCATGCCATTCCAGTTTGGACCCAGCCATATGCAAATCAGTCTTGACCCTGTGCCCAATGGGAACAGTCCAGCCCGAACTGCCAGGCCAGGTCCTCCCTGAACTGGAAACAAGCATCCTAGGACCGGTTTCGGGCTTTCAGCCCTCATCAGCCAGGATAGCTTGACTCCAGGGGCATGCAGAGCACGGGACCCATGTGGGGTGACAAATGCAAAAAGAGCTTTGACTGGGGGTGAGTGTCTGATAAGTTTCAGTGCTCCATCCATCATCTCCTTGTGTTTGCTTTGTTTGCCCTAAGTTGGCAGGGTATGCCCAGACGTGGGTCCCTTGCTCACTTTGCCACTGGATTCAAGCTAGCCTGGCTGATGAGGGCTGTTAGCCCGAAACCGGTCCCAGGATGCTTGTTTCTGGTCCAGGGAAGACATGGCTTGGCAGTTCGGGCTGGACTGTTCCCATGAGGCACAGGGTCAAGACTGATTTGCATATAGCTGTGTCTGAACTGGGGTGGCGAAGTGAGCTAAAGAACGATGATGGATTCAACCCAGATCTGTGACTGGGGGTGAGTGTCTGAAAAGTTAAAACCAAACAACAAAATCCCTCTATCTGCAGAATAGTGGAGAATAGACAGTCCGAGCCGAAGCCTATAAAGTGCTGGTGCGTATTTGGTGAGAAGCGTCTGAGGTCCTTGGTATCGAGTTACTCGTTGGTGAAAAGCCGGGCCCTTCTGCTGGACGTCCTGGGTGGGAAGTGGCCCTACTGCTATAAACTCCACGTTGGGCGGGTCATTTGACTATCCTCTGACGTGTTAATGGAGACAAGATGCCCCTGGTTGGTTAACAGGACAGTCGTTGCAAGAGGCGTTTAAAAACGAGCGAATGAGTGGTTTTGTTTTAACTCTATAAAGTGCAAAACAACCATTGCTGCAGCTGAACAGTCGCAATCATTTTATCACTGTTCCAGCTGCTTAGATGCATGAGTAAGGAACCTAACTGACATGCAGGACAATGGACTGAGTTCCTATTTAGAAGTGCGATCACAGTCGGACGGCAGGACCTAACTCGAAGAGCTCTTAAAGCCGGCAATAAGAGAGACACAGGCAGCTCTCTGAGCAGATATCTGGAGGACAGAAGCACCCTACATACCAGGAGTGGCATCACTCCACATACACTCACAGGACCCACACACCGCTCTCTACATACATCTGCAGGATACAGGCACCTCTCTGCACCTGCATCTGGAAGTCACAAGCACCACTCTCCACATACACTCACAGGACCCACACACCACTCTTTGTATACATCTGAGGGACACAGGCACCTCTCTGCACATGCATCTGGAAGTCACAAGCATCACTCTCCACATACACTCACAGGACCCACACACCACTCTTTGTATACATCTGAGGGACACAGGCACCTCTCAGAGCATATATCTGGAGGACAGAAGCACCCTACATACCAGGAGCGGCATCACTCCACATTAACTCACAGGACCCACCCACCACTCTTTGCATATATATGCAGGATACAGGCACCTCTCTGCACATGAATGTGGAAGTCACAAGCAGCACTCTTCACATACACTCACAGGACCCAGACACCGTTCTTTGCATATATATGCAGGATAGAGGCACCTTTCTGCACATGCATCTGGAGAGCACAAGCACCACACTCCACATACACTCACAGGACCCACACACCACTCTTTGCACATATATGCAGGATAGAGGTACCTCTCTGCACATGCATCTGGAGAGCACAAGCACCACTCTCCACATACACTCACAGGACCCAGACACCACTCTCTGCATACATCTGCAGGATACAGGCACATCTCTGCACATGCATCTGGAGAGCACAAGCACCACTCTCCACATACACTCACAGGATCCAGACACCGCTCTCTGCATACATCTGCAGGATACAGGCACCTCTCTGCACATGCATCTGGAGAGCACAAGCACCACTCTCCACATACACTCACAGGACCCAGGCACCGCTCTCTGCATACATCTGCAGGATACAGGCACCTTTCTGCACATACATCTGGAAGTCACAAGCACCACTCTCCACATACACTCACAGGACCCACACACCACTCTTTGCATATATGTGCAGGATACAGGCACCTCTTTGCACATGCATCTGGAAGTCACAAGCACCACTCTCCACATACACTGACAGGACCCAGGCACCGCTCTTTGCATATATATACAGGATACAGGCACCTCTCTACACATGCATCTGGAGACCACAAGCACCACTCTCCACATACACTCACAGGACCCAGACACCGCTCTCTGCATACATCTGCAGGATACAGGCACCTCTCTGCACATGCATCTGGAGAGCACAAGCACCACTCTCCACATACACTCACAGGACCCAGACACCGTTCTTTGCATATATATGCAGGATACAGGCACCTTTCTGCACATGCATCTGGAGACCACAAGCACCACTCTCCACATACACTCACAGGACCCAGACACCGCTCTCTGCATACATCTGCAGGGTACAGGCACCTCTCTGCACATGCATCTGGAGAGCACAAGCACCACTCTCCACATACACTCACAGGACCCACACACCACTCTTTGCATATATATGCAGGATACAGGCACCTCTCTGCACATGCATCTGGAGAGCACAAGCACCACTCTCCACATACACTCACAGGACCCACACACCGCTCTCTGCATACATCTGTAGAACACAGGCACCTCTCTGAGCATATATCTGGAGGACAGAAGCACCCTACATACCATGAGTGGCATCACTCCACATACACTCACAGGACCCACCCACCACTCTTTGCATATATATGCAGGATAGAGGCACCTCTCTGCACATGTATCTGGAGAGCACAAGCACCACTCTCCACATACACTCACAGGACCCAGACAACGTTTTTTGCATATATATGCAGGATAGAGGCACCTCTCTGCACATGCATCTGGAGAGCACAAGCACCACTCTCCACATACACTCACAGGACCCAGACACCGCTCTCTGCATATATATACAGGATACAGGCACCTCTCTGCACATGCATCTGGAGAGCACAAGCACCACTCTCCACATACACTCTCAGGACCCAGACACCACTCTCTGCATACATCTGCAGGACACAGGCACCTCTATGCATAAACATCTGGAGAGGATATGGACCCTGAAGGGTACAAGCACTATTCTGCTTACATCTGCAGTACACAAGCATCACTCAGTGCATACATCAGGGTAACACATGAACCACTCTTTGCGTATATCTAGAGGATGGAAGAAACACCCTCTTTATATATCTTGAGAGCACAGGCCCACTCTATGCATACATCAGGGTAACGCATGAACCACTTTCTGCCTACAACTAGAGGATAGAAGAAACACTCTCTTCATATATCTTGAGAACACAAGTTGTCAGCATATAATAATACTGAGAGTGGCCTGTTCCGCTCTTTGTTGGTGTCAGCCCCTACGCCTATTAAAAAGCGTGTAGGCTCACTAATATATAAGGTAAGAAGAAAGGGGGCCAGTGCACACCCTTGCCTGACTACGCTCCCTACCTGTCTAAATTGGAGAAGTGCACGCTCCAACGGGACCATGCCTGACACATGCTGTAACATCACTGTGAAGTTGTCTGAGAAAATGTACATCATAGATAAAATTAAATGTGTTAAGTTTACACGTTGCGATATGAGAGTTTTTCTTGATACAATGCTGTGCAACGGTTGGGAGGGAACCTTCAAGGGCTGCCGGTGGAGCCAACCTCTAGGTTCACCATTGTGAAAACCGTCTGGGTCGAGACGGATCAGTGACAGGCTATCGGAAACACAAACATCGTGTGGACAAAATATTGTGTCAAAAATGTCAAGGACAAGAATATCGAGTAGGTGTGTGCAAATAGGTAAGTGTAAATGTACTATTATTGACTCCAAATCTCCGTACCTTGAAGAGATATATATATGGTCAAGGTACATATATGTGGAGTTTTATGCAGTAATACTTTACTTACTGATAGAAAATGACCGACACCATATTCTTGGCCTCAATAAGCCTGGGCGTAGTTCGCGAAGTAGCGCTACGCGAAGCTACGCAAAGTGCAGTTCGCACTACGCTGAGCTACGCGTAGCACTACGCTGAACTGCGTAGTGCACTGTTCGCAATGATTGCACAGTGCCGGATGCTTGTCCGCACTGTGCAATCATTGAAAACGGCATCTTGCACAGTGCGAGCTGTCTTTACTGCCGCTCGAGTAGATTTTTACTCGAGCGGCAGCTTTCTCAACGCGGACTGGTAGTTTCTCATCGCGAGCGGTCGCGAGCATACGCGACCACTCGCAATGAGAAACCTGACCTCCCGCGTTGAGAATCTCGCCGGGAGGTTTATTTTCCACGCTCGCGATCGGCAACTTGATGTTGCTGATCGCGAACGAGGAAAAAGTCTCGCCGGGATGTCATTTTTGCTTGCTTGAGGTCGCCAACTTGACGTTGAGGACCGCGAGCAAGGAAAAAATGACCGCTGCACTACGCTACGCTACGCGTGTTTGCACTGTGCTATGTGCAATTCGCGTTGTGCGAAGTAGCGCAAACTTCGCAAACTACGCGAGCGTAGCGTAGTGCTTTGCCCAGGGTTAGTCCTCAATATTTTTGACCCAATATTCTGTCCCATGATATTTCTGTTTCCGATATTTTGTCCAAATACCGTAGACACAGCTCTAGCCATCGTAGAACGCCCCGAGGCCATTCCCACCATAGTTTTCTTGTTTGGATCCACAATGTAAACCACAGCAGTCCCGGAACGGAAAAGCATCAGCACGTGGAGGACATAAGTTCTGTTTTTCCAAAGCAGACCCTGGTTTAGGGGCCGGTCTTCAGAAAAAAAGAAAAGGGCAGATCTACCACCAGTTCCAGAGGGTCCTCAGAGATCTCCAGACTTGAAAGACCCACTTAGTCTTTCAGTTTTTCTTGGATTTCATGGGCCACATACGTTTTTGAAAGAAGCAGCATATAATTTAATGTGATATATCCTCGGATATGTGACATTCTTATTTTTGTAGCACAAAGAGATCAATTTCTACATGATTAGAAAATTGGAAGCGGACCAACACCCGCCCCCTCCTTCAATGAATGCGGACCCAGGTTCAGGTAAAAATACCTGCCCGTGGTTCGCTAACCAGTTTTGTTGCATGTGATCATGCACGACTCCACTGAGATGGCCAATTCCAAATTAAAACATTTCATCAAACAGTACTAATGACGCCCATTGCTAATAGGACAGCCGCTTTCTGATGCAACCTAAGCGTGGCAGGCAGATACCGATGTTTGTCTCTGTAGTACTCATAATGCTCACCCAGGGTTAGGGTTCTATCTTTGAAAAAATAAGAAAGTTAGTGTGTTTTGAATGTACCCACCTTCTTAATCATTATTATGGTAACAACTGACGTAATATGATCTCAGGACTCAAATTAAATTGATCCCTAGGTTCTGGAGGTTCATGTGTTTTGGGCTTGTGAAACTCTACATATTTTCAGTAGCCCTGTCTCTTCCATGCCAGCCTTTCTTTATAGGCTTACTTTGAAAGGTTTTTGAGCATATTCTTCCAGGTACTTCTGAAGAACAGACTCTTGAAGATCACAACTGTGAATGTTTCCCAAATAGACGTAGCATCTCTAATTTAAGTTGACGGACGTGTGGTGATGTGGAAGGCATTGTCCTGAAGGGATGAGACTGTCTGTCCTATTGCATCGGTCCTCCATGAAAATTAATCCAATTTGGCATCCAACGTTTTGAATTCGACGTGGAAATCTGTAGAGTGGTTGCGTCTTCTGCAAAGCTGAAGACAGGATTTGCTGACAGGGTGGCCCTACGTTTATGTTCTAGAGCACATACATGGTCACTAGCATGTCATCGCTAATACCTGCTATACTCAGCAGCCTCCTTACTTCTCTCAGCACCATCAAATGTAAACTGTACCTTCCATCACACAAAGTCACTCCTATCGGCTTAGACAACATCTTCAAATTAAAATAAATCCCAGATCACTCTAAAAATGTGACAACGAATTATAAGCATAAAGCTCTATTAGCTAAGCCTGAATAAGTAATTGCAAATAAATATCAGAGCTCCATATCAGGGTTCATCAAAACTGACCACCTCTTTTTTATTATAATTTTTTTTACAAATGACACCACATTCTGGGTCTCCACATTTTGCTTTTCTTCTCCATATCCCAAACTCTCAAATCCTGTGGATGGGAATCTGTCTAGTTCTGGCTTCTTGCCCAAAAGTGTATTTTTTCACAGAGGTATTTAAAGTGGGACAATCATGAATCAAGCGCAGATATAAATCTGTGGAGCTTCTCTTCCCTCAAAACTTCTCTTAAGTCCAACAGCGGAACATCTTCTGCCCTTCCCGTGGGTTGGCCATCTCCTCTTGACCAGACCCATTCCTGTGGTATTAACTCATAGGACATTATCAATCCTACAACAGATCCTGCCACCTTGACCCCCTGCCCCAGTGCCCTACACCTGCATTCTCTAGCATCTGTGACTTCCTTCACACCTCAGTTCTGATGCTCCTTCCAGGATTTCCCTCCTATTCCTCAACTCAGAAACTCAGAAATGAAATAGAAGTGCTTGCCCCTAAAATGATCTTCACTGATGATACAGTGATTGAATCGCCACACATACTTGAGGGGCTACTAAAAGGATTTCATACCATTTTGTTCTCACATCTTTATCGCTCTCTCTTCTCCCACAAGGCACACAACTCCCTTTGCAGGCCTGGGATCTGATAACCCGTTATTTCACTTCAAGACCACTCAGTGCGTATCCTCAATCAAGGACCAGATAATGAGAGTATGTAAACATCCCCTAGCCTCACCTTGTACTTAAAACAAAGTCATCCATAGGAAACTCTAAGGACAAGTTCAGAAATGTTGGTATGCCCCTCCCTTTCCCTACCATTGCCACACCCAGCCTCACGATAATGAAGGACAGCTCGCTATGTGCAAGCAACTCAATTACCATCAACTGCAAGCATGCTAATCACCCGCCAAAGACACCCACCTAAGAAGTGGCATTGTAAACTATAGGTCTGCTATATTCATATAAAGCCAGTGTCTTCTCTCTGCTGCTAAAGCACCATTTGGATATCCTAGCACTCACAAACCTTGTTCTTTCTCTCCTCCAAACCAATCAGGACCTCTACCTCCCTAACTGTTAAAAGTTCCTACAAGTGGACAGAGATGGTAAAACTGATGTTAACGTGGCCATCATCAAGAAGGACTCATCGGATAAATACAGAAGCCGAAGCTGCCTTTCACGGTCTCGCTGTGGGTGCAAGTAACAGTCCTCGTACGACAAACCAACTTCCCATCCTTTATCATCAGCTAATCAATCGCAATATGCGTGCTGAAGAACTTATCGCCTTCATGATTACTCAGCTCCTGCTTTTGCACAAGCGCATTTTTCTAAGAGAATCCGAACTGCAATGGGACAGAGCAAAGGACTCTAATTTGCCAATCCAAATCCATCTGTCTCTAGACTACGCAGTGATCTCGAAAGAAGATGGCATTTAGAGGCACAGCCCACGTTCTTTGGACAGGTCTCACCACTTCCTCATCCATTTGCACATCGTAACCACATCCCTGGAGTTGCTGAAAAGAACCCCAGATACTGATTACTGTTAGAGACATAAGGGTATTGACCTTGATCAGGTGAACCCTATGATCTGCTCCCTTCGCTTAACGTGATCCTTTATCATTGATCCTTCCTACCAAGTGGATCGATGCGATGCAAGACACAGTGATCAACTAGACAAACTGGCTAATACTCAGGGCAAGTGTAACACCTTGAAAGAACAGCATTCTGGTTCAATATGAGCATCATCCACAAATGCAAGGTCTTACAGGCTGCAGAAAGGAAGTGGAGGACACCCCGCTCCACTTCAACCCTTGCCTCACTACCACCTGATGCTGAATAAACAGTTTACCAGCAACTCCTATATGAAACCAAACAATCATTGACAACATCCAGAGAGCAACAAACCTAGTGAACCATTGAAGATCTTACACAGCCTGTTGCATGATATTCCTCCTTCTTCTCTCAATGACGTAACTGTGATGATCTAGCTAATCGCATCGCAAATAAACCTCTGGTCATCAGATATACTGACTGCCTCCTTACAGCTACTGATGCTGATCAGATCTACCTCTCCAGGAAAACAAGATGTCATCTGTATCCTTCCTGGTGTCCCTGTAGTTCTATCTCAAACTCAGACCCTAAAAATACCATATCCAACATAAAACTGTCACCCTCTTGCACCTGGTCATAAATACCTGTTAAACAAGGCAACTTCTTCGAGGAC
This sequence comes from Calotriton arnoldi, assembly GCA_963921515.1. Classification (NCBI taxonomy): domain Eukaryota; kingdom Metazoa; phylum Chordata; class Amphibia; order Caudata; family Salamandridae; genus Calotriton; species Calotriton arnoldi. The sequence continues at coordinate 910,939 of CAWUFW010002447.1, forward strand.
CTTAAAACTGTTCATGTCCGGCTTTATTCACAGAACGTAATCCTGATCCTAACACACTTGAGAACTAAAGAGAAGTTAATGGCCTTTTATTCCTTGCTAAGATGATGGATTAATGGGTCGCCATCCAATGAGACAAGTTCAACTCTCAGTGCCAGTTTCTGAGGTTGTTCCAGTCTGGCTTTAGACCAGGAGGTAGTACGGAAACATCCATCCTTAAAATCTTCGATGACATTCTGCGGGCAGATGCTGGATGAAGGGTAGTCCTTTATTCTATACCTCATACTCTCTCCACAGCCTTCAATAACACCAATAAAAGATTCTTCTACCTACCTAAGAGATGGCATGGGCTTTGAAGATACAGTTATAAATTTGTTCAGAATTGACCTAATCCTCAGATCCTAATTAATTAAATTATGCATTTCCCATTAGCTCCTACATATGTGCCCTACAGTGTCCCTTAGGGTTTAATCCTTGCCCCCATAGTTTTTTAGGTTTCTATGTTGAGCCCTTTGGTGAATGTTTCTGAATCTGTTTGTTTCATCCCACCAGTATCATCACAGAACCCAGCCTCACCTCAAAATTGACCGCTCTTGTATGTCTCAAAGAAACTCAAGCTTGAGCCTCAAAAACGTTTCTCCCCCTCTTCGCCAACCACTTACATAGACTTCCACATCCCGGGGGGGCAAATAAACAATAAAAAAAAATCTTCCTCAAGATGGTGGCCTAATTTAAGTCACTCGACTTCACTCTTCATAGATCTCTTAAATTTGACACGTGCCAAGGAAGGAAACCAACAAAAGTACTAGGTTCGAACCACAGCTACTACAGAGCATCACAACCTCCATTGCTTTCTAGCCTACAAATCCACGGTCCAAGCTGTGATGATATCTTGTATTTAGTATTGATGATGCTCCACTTACTGGACTTGATAACACATCAGCCCCCGCTATTCAGTCCTTCTAAAACCGCAATGCTGATCACGGATGTCCGAAAAACTTGACAGACTTTACTCTGTTCATGAGTCTCTCGATTGGCTTCCTCTGGACTCCTGCTCAAACTACAAGATAACATTCTATAATTACATGGCCATAGACCTCTCAGACCTACCTCTCACAGGAACCTTGGACTTAAGGCAAAACAGGGGCTTTAAGGCCCGAAAAAACTCCGCTGCACTACACGAAGCGGAGCTCTCTGCACTCCGCGAGCTCCGCAGAGCACGGAGTGCAGAAAACTCCGCAAACTCCGCGAACGGAGCGGAGTTCACCGCCCAGGCCTACTTCTTACAAGAGTACCAGGAAAACAGGATGGAATTTCCCCACTCAGAAATACCAATACCACACATTTAGTATTACCCTTGTCAAAAGCGCAAAGGGATTCTGCGGTTCCATCCTTGGAATGGGGAATAACTGCAGGAATGTGTGTTTTTTCACTAACTGCCATAGGGTTTTGTTGATTCTGGGCTCTTTCCATGTATACATTTCACCTTGTTTTTTCCTGGGGAAATGTGATCGGGAGGGGAATGAACCCAGGAGAGCTGTGTTCATGCAAAGCTTCCAGTCTGTTTTGGCCCGTCATTCCTGTTTCCATCCGAATACAGATTATCTTCCAACATTTAGTGAGGGCTTAAAATGTCAGTCATTTACAACTTCCCGAGTCCCGAATTAAAGAGGCTAGCTAGACAACATTAGAATGATAATACAGAACTATGAAATACCCATTCTGACTGAGTTCAAATCTCACCTCAGTTGGGTGACATTCCATCACTGAAAGCCATTTACCACATGTTTGCCCTTCATCACTGTGATATTTCTCAAGAATCACTACATAGCTGCATTCATACAAACAAGGAAAAATATGTTAATCCGAACAATGTCTGAACAATGCATTTGCTGAACTCAGAGCCACAGACCAGCTAAAATATTGGGTTACGAATTTTGCAATCAGAGTCAAGCATTTACTGAACTCTGGTTTCTGAGCCACGAACTTATTGAAATATAAGCCTAAAAGCCTTGAATATTCTAAATTGTCAGGTGCTAGATGGGTTTATCTGAACATTGCTCTGCAAAAAAAGGAGGCATTAAGTTACTCTATATTGTGTCATTTCTGAAATTCCAGGCATGAATTTATTAAATTGGGCCACTGATTTTAGAGACTCCAACTATCAAGGTGTTAAAATATAAAGCTTGAATTTACTTACACAAAACTTGATTTTTTTCAGATTTGAGTTGGTAAATGAGCTATTTGACACATAGTTTTTTTTTTTTAGAAAACATTGAATCATACTGCTGCCAGCGCCTGACAAAAGTGTGACAATTATCAGCCATAATAATAATTAAATGTTGTACAACATCAACGGTTTAGTGAAAATATGACTGAATGTGCAACCTGCAGCCATAAGTCTGTCATCGGCAGTAATTGTCAGGCCCACACCATGCCTTTGTTAGAATACTCTTGATGAGCCTGCTAATGAAGCTTTTTTGGCTTCTGCACATAGGGACAATCCCTTTGAACAGAGGAAGCCTCTGAGATGAGAGGTACCTTGAAGCTTTGTCTCCATGACAAACAGGAGAAGCCGCCCCTCCCCCCACCAGCAGTGTTTATGTATGGTATTTGCATTGTATTGTTTTGTAATTACACTTATGTAGCTCTCTCTGCTCTAAAGAGGCGTTGAAGCACTTTGTGGCGGGTAGCATGCTACTCCATAACACATAGGGGCCGATTCCGATCTCGGCCGGTAGGGCTCCGAATCGGATTCGGCTTTACCGGATCCGATTCGGAGCCCTGTTTCCCGACCGATTCGTACGTGCGTCCGGGCGAGCGAGTACGATGCGAAAACTCCGACCGACTCGTTCGCGAGACCCAACTGCACCGACCGACTCGTACGCGAAAGCCGACCGCTCCGACCGACTCGCTCGGACACGCCTCGCACCGCGCAATGGAGACGTTCCCCGGCCGGGCAAGTACGATGCGCGCCGCGAGCAGTCCGACCGACTCGCGCCGTCCGGCTCGAAGGAGCAGTCGGAGCCGTACTTTGGGGGTCCGTGTCGGACCCCCTGTATGCGTAGCTGCGCGAGTCGCACACAGGGGGGACCCATGGGTCCCCCCTACCTGTGCATGTACGGCGCGAGTCGCTTCGCCGCGTACACGCTGTAGGGGGCGCCCTTGTTCGCCTCGCACCCATTGAGTCAATGGGAGCCCGCGTACGCGTTGTACGACAGGCTCCCATTGACTTCAATGGGAGTCCGACCGAATCGAGTCCGATGGCATACGTGCGCATCGTACTCGTTCGGTCGGGCTGCTAGGGTCCGATTCGGTCGGAAATCTCTCTGAGTCCGGCTCGGTCGGAGAGATTTCCGGCCCGAATCGGAATCGGCCCCATAGTCTTTACCTCAGTGGCAGCTACGGCCCGTTGTTAAGGGCGAAGGGGCCCCGCCTTCTACCTTTTGCAGAGGCATGAAGAGTGTCTGTCAGGCTGAGCAAAGGTCAGCCTGACAGACACTCTTTATGTTTGGGCCAGACATCCAGGCGCTGTACATGTGCTAAATACCCAGGCACCTGGCTGCCTGAGCCGGAGTTTGTTGGGCTGAATATTTCAGGGCCTGGTTGGCGTGACCTCCTGAGCCTGGCAAAGTCTTCTGTGAGCTGCCCCCTCGTGATGATGGCGAGTGTCACAGATAGACTCGGACCGTGGCGCTTCAGGTTTAAGCTCTAAAGTGCCAAGGGCTAAGTGTTCCTCAGTGACACTCATCGCAGAGTATGGGGTGGTGTCAGCAAGTCTCATTGACCCCATCCCGCTCTGTGATGAGTAAGGGACTGCCGCCTCATCTCATTGGCTGACCCATAACAAGGTCAGCCTATGAGAGGAGGCGGAAGTACCAATCCTCCAGGAACCACCAAGGCTTCGTCCTACCACCTGAGATGTGGCCCGGTACGTTTTTTGTAATGTTAGGTGCGTGTATGCGGTACCCAGCGGTTATTATTTATTGTTGTAAATTTGTGGGTTATTTTGTTAGTCTTGGGCTCTTAGGAAACTGTTTGAAGCGTTTACTTCTGCTTCTATTGTAATTAGAATCCTTTTTGTATTGTAACCAATTAACATCCACCCCATGTGGGCTTTGTTTCCGAGCTGCTGTTTCTAATTATGTTCTAATGCACAATTTAGTCAGAGGAAACAGGGAAAACCCTATTGTAACAAGGACTGTCCATGTAGTTGGAAAAAAGGTAAAATGACTCGGCAAAAACCCTAATAAATATTTTCAGAAAATGTGAAATTCATTGAGAGACTCCTGTATGGGATTATTTGTGAAAGGTACACCCATAGGATAATAATAATAAGTTGTTATTTGTATAAAACTTGTATCCAAAGCGCTTTACAAATAACGTTTTTATATACAAATCTTACTAACCAGTTGAAATGTTACCAAACTCGAAAGAACGAAAACATGAGTTGACTTTACAGCAAGTACTCAACCTGCTAAGCTATCTGACTGGCTTCTGTAGCTGCATGAGGATGCAGTGTCCAGTGTTCGTTGAGATGCCTCAGTAACGCACCTCACAGGTGAGCATCACCGACACATTATCAGGTGTCCACCAGCCGTGCTTGTAGATGGACGGAGGGAGTCCTCCGAGGGCATCATTACTTGGGTGGCACAAAAAGAAGGAACTTGTGATGCCTTAAAAGCAGATGCTGATGTCTGGGGGGTTCCACTTAACCTCAGTGCGACCCCCATACTGCAAGAGAAGGTCTGACTCGTCTCTAGCTGGTCTCAGCATGCAGGACCTGCCTGGTCCTAACCTGGGATTCCTCGGGGAGGGTCAGCCTGGCCCAGGGGGCAGAGGGGAGTGTGGATTCACAGATCTGAACTGGGTCCCTGGCTCTCTATCTTGGCCCAGATCTAAATGGCAGTGGACTCTCTTTCATGCTCTAACATACTACATACATTCACCCCAGCACTCAGACACTTAACACTCTCAGTCACACTGCATGCTTTGGTGGGCACGTGCCAGGAAGGATTCACATGTGAGAATGCACATGGCAATAGTGTGCATGCATCTGCATGTTTACAGTGCCCAACACCTCCTCAGTCGCCCAACCTTCACCAGCCTGCTAGGGATACCTATCTGAGCCATGCCATCTGCTCACATCACGACCATGGATTTCCTACCTTATGGGGCACAAACTGGCTATCCGGGATCTGATATCATATCAGACATCACTCTAAGTACGCTTATCAGAACACGTGGTTCATGGACGTCTTGGATGTATATACCCACCGTATAGAACATGCGGTTCATGTACTTCTTGGATGTATATACCCACCGTATAGAACATGCGGTTCATGTCCTTCTTGGATGTATATACCCACTGTATAGAACATGCGGTTCATGTCCTTCTTGGATGTATATAACCACAGTATAGAACATGCGGTTCATGTACTTCTTGGATGTATATACCCACCGTATAGAACACGCGGTTCACGTACTTCTTGGATGTATATACCCACCGTATAGAACATGCGGTTCATGTCCTTCTTGGATGTATATACCCACCTTATAGAACATGCGGTTCATGTCCTTCTTGGATGTATATACCCACCGTATAGAACATGCGGTTCATGTACTTCTTGGATGTATATACCCACCGTATAGAACACGCGGTTCACGTACTTCTTGGATGTATATATCCACCGTATAGAGCATGCGGTTCACGTACCTCTTGGATGTATATACCCACCGTATAGAACATGCGGTTCATGTACTTCTTGGATGTATATACCCACAGTATAGTACATGCGGTTCATGTCCTTCTTGGATGTATATACCCACTGTATAGAACATGCGGTTCACGTACTTCTTGGATGTATATACCCACCGTATAGAACACGTGGTTCATGTCCTTCTTGGATGTATATACCCACCGTATAGAACACGTGGTTCATGTCCTTCTTGGATGTATATACCCACCGTATAGAACACGTGGTTCATGTCCTTCTTGGATGTATATACCCACCGTATAGAACATGCGGTTCATGTACTTCTTGGATGTATATAACCACAGTATAGAACATGCGGTTCATGTCCTTCTTGGATGTATATACCCACCGTATAGAACATGCAGTTCATGTACTTCTTGGATGTATATACCCACCGTATAGAACACGTGGTTCACGTACTTCTTGGATGTATATATCCACCGTATAGAACACGTGGTTCATGTCCTTCTTGGATGTATATACCCACCGTATAGAACACGTGGTTCACGTACTTCTTGGATGTATATACCCACCGTATAGAACATGCGGTTCATGTACTTCTTGGATGTATATACCCACTGTATAGAACACGTGGTTCACGTACTTCTTGGATGTATATATCCACTGTATAGAACACGTGGTTCATGGACTTCTTGGATGTATATACCCACCGTATAGAACATGCGGTTCATGTACTTCTTGGATGTATATACCCACCGTATAGAACACGTGGTTCACGTACTTCTTGGATGTATATACCCACCGTATAGAACATGCGGTTCATGTCCTTCTTGGATGTATATACCCACTGTATAGAACATGCGGTTCATGTCCTTCTTGGATGTATATAACCACAGTATAGAACATGCGGTTCATGTACTTCTTGGATGTATATACCCACCGTATAGAACACGCGGTTCACGTACTTCTTGGATGTATATACCCACCGTATAGAACATGCGGTTCATGTCCTTCTTGGATGTATATACCCACCTTATAGAACATGCGGTTCATGTCCTTCTTGGATGTATATACCCACCGTATAGAACATGCGGTTCATGTACTTCTTGGATGTATATACCCACCGTATAGAACACGCGGTTCACGTACTTCTTGGATGTATATATCCACCGTATAGAGCATGCGGTTCACGTACCTCTTGGATGTATATACCCACCGTATAGAACATGCGGTTCATGTACTTCTTGGATGTATATACCCACAGTATAGAACATGCGGTTCATGTCCTTCTTGGATGTATATACCCACTGTATAGAACATGCGGTTCACGTACTTCTTGGATGTATATACCCACCGTATAGAACACGTGGTTCATGTCCTTCTTGGATGTATATACCCACCGTATAGAACACGTGGTTCATGTCCTTCTTGGATGTATATACCCACCGTATAGAACACGTGGTTCATGTCCTTCTTGGATGTATATACCCACCGTATAGAACATGCGGTTCATGTACTTCTTGGATGTATATACCCACCGTATAGAACACGCGGTTCACGTACTTCTTGGATGTATATACCCACCGTATAGAACATGCGGTTCACGTACCTCTTGGATGTATATAACCACAGTATAGAACATGCGGTTCATGTCCTTCTTGGATGTATATACCCACCGTATAGAACATGCGGTTCATGTCCTTCTTGGATGTATATACCCACCGTATAGAACACGTGGTTCATGTCCTTCTTGGATGTATATACCCACCATATAGAACATGTGGTTCATGTACTTCTTGGATGTATATACCCACCTTATAGAACATGTGGTTCATGTCCTTCTTGGATGTATATACCCACTGCATAGCATATCTGAAAACGCGGTTCACGTACTTCTTGGATGTATATACCCACCGTATAGAACACGTGGTTCATGTCCTTCTTGGATGTATATAACCACAGTATAGAACATGCGGTTCATGTCCTTCTTGGATGTATATACCCACCGTATAGAACATGCGGTTCATGTACTTCTTGGATGTATATACCCACCGTATAGAACACGTGGTTCACGTACTTCTTGGATGTATATATCCACCGTATAGAACACGTGGTTCATGTCCTTCTTGGATGTATATACCCACCGTATAGAACACGTGGTTCACGTACTTCTTGGATGTATATACCCACCGTATAGAACATGCGGTTCATGTACTTCTTGGATGTATATACCCACTGTATAGAACACGTGGTTCACGTACTTCTTGGATGTATATATCCACCGTATAGAACACGTGGTTCATGGACTTCTTGGATGTATATACCCACCGTATAGAACATGCGGTTCATGTACTTCTTGGATGTATATACCCACCGTATAGAACACGTGGTTCACGTACTTCTTGGATGTATATATCCACCGTATAGAACACTTGGTTCATGTCCTTCTTGGATGTATATACCCACCGTATAGAACATGCGGTTCATGTACTTCTTGGATGTATATACCCACCGTATAGAACACGTGGTTCACGTACTTCTTGGATGTATATATCCACCGTATAGAACACGTGGTTCATGGACTTCTTGGATGTATATGCCCTCTCAGGGCACAATCCACAATTGGATTCTTAAAGCAATTAATGATTGCCTTCCACCCTCAATTAAAAGGTCATATAATCATCGCACCCCTGCCCCTTGGTTCACAGAGAAACTTAAAATTGAGAAAACTAAATGCAAAGCTTTGGAAAGACGCTGGAGGAGGAACTATGCGCCTGACTCCAAACTCAAATATAAAAAGGCCTTAAAAGATTATCAAGCCCTCTGTAAATCAGCTCGCGCGGATTTTGTTTCATCTACTATTTCCAATGCGCAGAACTGTTCACGCACCTTGTTTACAATGGTCAAAAAGTTGTCTGGTTCTGACACTCAGCCCACGCCCCCCATCGTAGATGGGCCGCAATGTGACAACCTTGCTAATTTTTTCCTGAACAAAGTGAAGCAAATACACTCTAGATTATGCAATACTCTGTCGGTTGCCTCTACTCAGCAAGCCTCCACCCCTGAGTTTATTTGTACGGTTGAATCCACTAATAAACTGGAATCTTGGTCGCTCCTAGACATTAATTCATTTAAGAAGATCCTAGGTAGCATTAAATCAGGCTCTCCTTGCGATCTCCTTCCTACCGTTGTGCTGCAGCAGCTTGAATTACCGTCTCCTATGTTAATCATGGAGCTACTTAATGCCTCCCTACAGGAGGCTATTGTTCCGCCTGACTGGAAACACGCCATGGTCCTTCCGCTCCTGAAGAAGGCTAATGCTGATCCTGCCAAGCCATCCAACTTCAGGCCAATCTCTTTACTTCCGATCTATTCCAAAATTCTGGAAAAGCACATAAATTTACAATTAACCCAGTTCGTTGAATGTTCTAATTTCTTACACTCCTCTCAATCCGGTTTTAGAGCCGGTTTTTCGACCGAGACGACTCTTCTTGGAGTCACGGAAATGCTACGACATCGCTTGGACTTCGGGGACACGGTGGCCCTCATATTACTAGATCTGAGCGCCGCGTTTGACACGGTGTCTCACACCGTGTTAATAAAATCCATACAGTCCCTTGGCATTTCTGGTCCAGCGCTTGACAGGCTTACATCTTTTCTCTCCAATCGGACATTCCAAGTCTTCTCATCTATGGCCACTTCCAAAACTTACTCTTCTCCTTATGGGGTACCCCATGGCTCTATTCTTAGCCCTTTACTATTTAATGTTTATACCAGACCCTTGGCGGCAATTGCTGAGGAGGCCGGGCTGTCCCTTTTCTCTTATGCGGACGATACCCAAATCATCTTCTCCCTTTCTGCGGAGAAGATGTCCGGACCATCAGTTCTTCAGACCGGTTTAAGGAAAATTGCATCTTGGATGCAAGTCAACCTACTTAAACTTAATGGCGAGAAGACTGAGGTCCTGATTTTGGGAAAAAACAAAGACCTTTGGGGCCCCCAGCACTGGCCTGCCGAAATGGTTGCCCTACCCCAGCCCACCCACCAAGTCCGCAATTTGGGATTCATCATTGATGACCAATTATCAATGAGACAGCAAGCAGTGAAGGTGGCAGCCACTTGCTTCACCATTTTGAAATGGTTGAAAAAAATTATCTGGATGCTCCCCTGCTCCACTCAAAGGACCGTAGTCCAGGCGCTTGTGACTTCTAGAATGGACTACGGTAACATCCTCTATTTGGGGGCAAATAAGGATGTGATACGGAGACTACAGGTGGTGCAGAACTCTGCCGCCAGATTACTTTGTCAGATCCCTAAAACTGCTTCCATCTCTGGCTCTTTGCAAGATCTTCACTGGCTCAAGGTAGAAAGCCGTGTTAAATTTAAAGCCTTGAGCTACATGTTTAAGATCAAGTCTGGCACCGCCCCTCAATACTTGCAAGCCTTAGTCCATCCTTACCGACCTCCACGTCTGTTACGTTCCACTACTCAGGGGAAATTCTTGGTTCCCAGTGTTAAACTCTCACGGATGGGTGGTCGTTCATTTGCTTGTCTCGGCCCAACCTTGTGGAACTCTCTCCCCATATCGCTGCGTAATGAAACAATATATGTGAACTTCCGCAAATGTTTAAAAACTTGGCTGTTCAACCAATAAACTTCGATTCTTTTGTTCCTTCAGGCTGGCGCTGGGAAACCCTTGTTGGGTAGCTGTGCGCCTTATAAATTCAATTTAACATAACATAACATAACGTATAGAACACGTGGTTCACGTACTTCTTGGATGTATATACCCACCGTATAGAACACGTGGTTCACATACTTCTTGGATGTATATATCCACCGTATAGAACACGTGGTTCATGTCCTTCTTGGATGTATATACCCACCTCCCTAAACCATGCTATTTTTAAATACCCCCTCCATTTCAGCATATAATCCTTTTCATCCATGACTTCTGCCCCTTCATATTTCTCACAGGCAACTTTCATTTCTCTCTCTAATGATAACACTTTTGCTTTTCTCCATCTACTCCCAGCTTATCACTGATGTTCACACGCTCCTCCACCTTGGTTGAATGCTTAAAAGCAAACTGTTATGGTTTGGAGGTTCCGGTTTGCTATTATCTGAGGAAGGGTCTGATTTAGAGTTGGGTGTTAAGTCCTCTAATTTCTGGAAGAAGCACTAAATGCAGAGAAGAATCTGCTGGGGACATTTTGATGACCTTACTGTTGCCACCCCGGAGGAAGTTCCAGGGGGTAGTAGATGTGTTTGCTTCACACAAGAGCCAAACAACCAAATCCAACAGGAGCAGATAAGAGACAGGTGTAAGAGTGGCCAGAACTGGATAGAGCCCCTGCAAACTCTGTAACGACATCTGTCCCATGGCGTACTGCGCCAGACAACGCATGGCCACTAGGCAAATCACACAAACACTCACACCTCCACTCTCATGGACACAAGAGACTGAGGAGACAGCTCATCTGGAAACCAGGAGCCCTGGGCACTCCAGTTCAAGGGAACCCACGTGAACTGCAGACCCCAGTAATGCCTATAAGGCATCCATGCTCCGCATACGGCAGTCTAGGATAGATGATGTGAACGGTCATGACCATATTACATATGCATGTTTGACATATCTGAGCTCTGAATAGGGGTGGGCGATAATTTCTGCACCGTCAGTGGAGTTGGTAGAGTTTTGGCCACTGCGTGTTATGCTTGCAACTCGGAGTTCCGGCCAAATTCCGCCAACTGCTGCTTGCCGGAGTTTTGTCTCGTGCATGGCTCACCAACTGTAAGTTGGCGAGTGCGAGCAAGAATTGGCGTCCCAAGCGATAGTAGGGCACCCAGGGAGATTTTCCTAATGCAAGCAGTCGTGGGCCGTCGTGACCGCTCGAGCTGAGAAAGCTACTGTTCGAGTAGAAATTCTACTCAAACAGCAGCAAAATCAACTCGAGCAGCAGCGCCCTCTGCATGCCGCATGGCACTGCTTGCACTGATCTTTCATTGCGGAACGAGCTCCCGGTGCTAAAAATCAGCGCAAGCATCATGACGTGGCAATTTCTGCCCATTAGCGGAACTCCACGGAATTTTGAGAAGTTTTCAGCGGAGTCAAACTCCGCAAATTCCACCCACCCCTACTCTTTAACATTTTAATATTGTCTTTATTAAGTGAGCTCAAACAGGACCACCCAGTGGTGAGGCCATCGCTCAGCCAGACCAAACACCTGAATCCTGATTTGTAAGAGAATAAAACCATGTAAACCTGTACCTGGCACAATTTTTAAATTGACAAACTTTCACAACCCACTTAGCTTTAATGGACATGAGGTGGGCGAATTCAATGTAATATCGTGTGGTAGCGCAGTGTCATTTAAAGACAGCACATTTTTCAAACAAATGTCCACTAAGTTTGCACAGACCTGCAGTTCTACTGATAAAACCATATTGCACACAAATGACAATGTGTTGAAATCAGGTTTCAGTGATTATTTATCATTTGTGCATCACCAAGTAAAGTGTCTTGATTTTTTTTGACCCTATTAAAATCTTTCTTTACATCACACTTCTGAATTACAAAAAAATCTGCTTCATTTTTGTTTCCCTAACTGCTAAATGTGTACAGTTCACTTACAGGTATTTCCATTTTGTTGTGTGTTTCAAAAAACGACATCCTTCGGCCCTTCCTTTCACTCTCCCTGTGCCCAGCAAGATTGTCACATAATTCACTTTACTTTTCTTTCTGACTGAAAAGTGAGGCGAGTTTGTAAACACAACCCCCATGTTAAAAAGACATAAGCAGCAAAGTATCAGAAGACTTAGCCTGACATTTGACCTCTGCCTTTCAAGCTCAGCAAATGTGACAAGATAAATGCAGAATTCAAAGACTTCTTTATTTATTGCTTGGACTTTTGCGACCCAGTCAGGGCACAAGTCCTAAAAAAAGAAGTGGGGGGACGCCCCAAGTTAGGTGGTGTCACCGGAAGTGACGTCACGACAGGAAGTGACGTCACGAAAGGTGATGGGGGCAGGCTGCCAGCCCCCTCGAGCCCTACGTGTCCCGCTACTGAACAGCATGAGACATGTAATGGGGCGGCTGCCAGGGGCTGGTCAACGTCCTTTTCGACACTTGTTAACATCCTGTCAGCTTCTGTGTTCGCCCTGCCTGGTTCGCATTAGCACCACCGAGCGCTGTGCGGTTGGGAAAAGCCCTGCTTGGGACTACTCCAAAAACGGTCCCGGTCAATCTCCGCACTCACAGCTCTTTGTCGACGAGGGTACATCGAATGGCGTGATTTTACAATTAGCTGCAGTCCGAGCCGCTAACCCAAAGCAGATGCTCCCGTGAGTGCGTTATCAGAGTTAATCAAATGGAAAAATCCACCCCCTCAATGCGGCCAGCTTTTGGGCAGGGGGATGGCGTCCACCCGGTAAAATAAGTGGGGGACGCCGTCCACCCGCGTGGTACCCCGACTCGAGCCCTGGACCCAGTGGAAACCAGCTGGCGACCGGCGAGTGGGTCACACCCCCAGTTTGGCAAACACTGACTTAGGGTCTGATTGGGACTGATGTAGTGACGTAAAGTCAATCAGATTTTATAATGCAGCACTAAGGATAAAGCACAAACCCTCACTGTTTTTACTTCCACAAGTTAGTTTCACATCTCCTGTCCACCCTAATGCAGACATTAAAATGTGTTTGCCCATTTTTCAGCCACTGGAGTCTTCAATGGGTCCTTAGAATAAACCTTGTAAACGCTAAATGATGCATTTCTATTTCAAAGTTGCCTCTTTTGCCTTTCTGGTACTCCTGCTTATTCTTGATGTTTAGCAGTTAACATATTCTAATTGTAAAATGACATCTATGACTTGCACTCTTTGTATCTTACCTTTTGCAGGATGTACGTTGATCTCCTCATCAGCCATCACCTCCTCCGAAATGAACCCTTCAGCTCGGCCAGGCTACCTAAAGGTGAGTCAAGGTGTGCCCTCTAGAGCTTCTAGCCCCCTGGCATGTAACCAAGTCCTCCTGCTACCTGCACCAGGTAATACTAGCTACTAGAACACTCTTACAGCCAAACCTTACACATACAAGCAGCATCGGTACCACTCTTACGGTACAGATGATCCGACAAAAAGAAGGCAGACTACGAGGAGTCTTCGAGGTCCTCGGGATGGGACAAGAACCCCAACAGCGATACAAAGGCGTATTAATGGTACACAGGTGCTTTCCTAATGTCTCTAACATGGTAAAGAGCAACATAACATGACAGATATCTGACCAGTGCCCCCTCACACACCACGTTCAAATGGTACAAACTTTGAAAGGTGCAGGGAGGAAAGAAGGCCTTACTTCAGGCGAGCATGGACAATGGACAGACATGATGTGGTCTCAGGTCAAGCCAGGTGAAGGCCACTGTAAGCTCACATGGACCAGTGACACACTGATGTCAGCGGCCTTGAGACCGGCTCAGCATCTCAGGTGGATGGGGTGATGAAGGAGCCAGTCAGAACATGTCTGGCGTTCATGACGTGATTTCATCTCACTCCTGGTGATGGCCATCATAGACTCAGGTGGACCAGTGACACACTGACATCAGCCGCCTGGACACCAGCTCAGCATCTCAGGTGGATGGGGTGATGAAGGAGCCGGTCAGAACATCTCTGCTCTTCATGACGTGGCCTCATCTCACCCCAGGTGAAGGCCACCGAAAACTGATCTGGATCAGTGACACACTGACATCAGCCGCCTGGACACCAGCTCAGCATCTCAGGTGGATGGGGTGATGAAGGAGCCAGTCAGAACATGTCTGGCGTTCATGACGTGATTTCATCTCACTCCTGGTGATGGCCATCATAGACTCAGGTGGACCAGTGACACACTGACATCAGCCGCCTGGACACCAGCTCAGCATCTCAGGTGGATGGGGTGATGAAGGAGCCGGTCAGAACATCTCTGCTCTTCATGACGTGGCCTCATCTCACCCCAGGTGAAGGCCACCGAAAACTGATCTGGATCAGTGACACACTGACATCAGCCGCCTGGACACCAGCTCAGCATCTCAGGTGGATGGGGTGATGAAGGAGCCAGTCAGAACATGTCTGGCGTTCATGACGTGATTTCATCTCACTCCTGGTGATGGCCATCGTAGACTCAGGTGGACCAGTGACACACTGACATCAGCCGCCTGGACACCAGCTCAGCATCTCAGGTGGATGGGGTGATGAAGGAGCCAGTCAGAACATCTCTGCTCTTCCAGGTAATTAGGCAACTCCTGGCTGATTGGCTGCCCTGTTCCAGGTAACGAACCCCTCTTGAAGAGCCTGATTGGGGGCCTCCAGCTGCGGCGGAAGAGCCTGATTGCACTTAACCCCCTGCTGCAGAGAGCCCTCCATCGGGCGCGGGCTCAGAATAGATTCCATTAGAGATGTAACTCTGCCTGGCAGGGCACTTGTTATTACCGCGAGCAGTGGGAAGCGAGCTGGAAAGAGTGCAGTTTAGATAATCACCCCTCACTCAAAGAGAACTCACTCTGTACGGGCGGCTCTTGGGAAATAAATTAGAGATTTCAGGAGAACCGAAGTCCTCCATCAGGCAGTCAAGTGCTTGCAAGAGACAATAGTGACTCGGGATGAAAATACGACTGCCAGACAGTTTCTCCAAGTTCATGAAGACGTGGAGTCAGGTTTTACGTTTTGAGCATATGAGATAGAGTTTATTTATGTTTCCTCGTTTTTTGTTGTTGTTTTTTTCTACAAATAAATCAGTTTCTCCCTCTGACCATTAAAGAAGTGTTGTGAAGTGACATATATGCCGATATAGCGCTACCCAAAATAAATAGGTATACAACCTTGACATATTTTCAAGTAGGTTTTCTGTTCATGAAGACATTTCCTGATGTGCACATCTGTGTGCACTGCCAGCTCTTGTCTTCACTGTTTATAGGTCTGCTGTTCAGGGGTGTAACACAAGCACCTGCAACCCTTGCAGCGCAAGGGAGCTTCCGACCCTCCAAGGGCCCCCCAACCCTTCAAGTGTGACCCCATTCTGCTCAAGGTCAATAAATATCTGTCAGATATGGGAGATTTGGAGCCCTTCATCACATTCTGCGGGAGGGGCGTGGGGGACTCATCATTTTGCGTTAGGCCACTGCTGCTGTTAGCCAAGACATTTTGATTTGACTAAAATTATATGTATAATATACTTATTTAAAAGGGCTTGCAGTCACCTCTCTTCATCCATTGGTCTGTTGGTGTCATTCCGATTTTCCGTCCAACCACTATAACATACAGCATGAGGAAAGGCTAAGCCCACTTCTGCCATTGGCTACCTTCCCTGTGAGGGACAGCAATACGCCCTTTCACCAGGAGCACGTGCACAAACAAAGGGGCATATTCTCAAGGAACTATCGCTGAGTTAACAGCACTTTATCTCAGCCAAAGTCGTGATAAATTCATCGCCCCATTCACAAGCTGGTGCAAACAGCCGATACCACCAGTTAACCTGCGATACCAGCCGCAAAAAACATCGCCACAGATGACCCCGGCAACTAACGCTAATGATATGCAGAGTAGGCGTTCCCGTGCAAAAATCCGCGACAACACCACAACGCAACATTCTCAACGACCAGCCAGATCCGCGATAAGAACACAAAACATGCGATAAGGCGCGTTAGCAGTAGGAAACTAACACCTGCTCTGACCTGGTGCAAAGTCGGACGACAACCTGCACCAGAAAAGGGAGCCCAGCCCACAGCCACACCTGAAGAACAACAGATGCCATGGAGCTACTCATCATGCAGCTCGGAGCCCCAACAGGGCCACAACACCCACCGCCACCCCCCCGGACTCCCACCGCCCCCGCCCCCCCGGACCACCACGGAGGCAGCGCAGACAAAGACAGCGGACCTTCAGGAAACGCACCAGCCTCACAGACTTGACACCAGAGAATGTCATTGCCCACTACAGACTCAAAAGGTCAACCATCCTCCGCCTCCTGACCATCATTGTCCACAGGCTGACGGTACCAACACAGCGGACATCCAACATCCCACCTCAGACAAAGCTGCTGGCCGTGCTGCACCTGTTGGCCTCTGGGACATTCCAACCAACAACTGCCAGAGTCGGAGGAGTCTCACAGCCAGCCCTATCCAAGTTCCTCAAACCTGTCCTGGATGCCATCACCAGCTTGGTACCCCAGTACCTATACTTCCCCCACACTGCGCAGGAACAACTGGAGACCAAGCAAGGCTTCTACGCCATAGCAGGCTTCCCGCACGTGTTGCGGGCAATTGACTGCACACATGTCCTACTTGTGCCCCCTGCCGACACTGCACACAATTACCGCAACAGAAAGCACACGCATTCCATCAATATGCAGGAAATAGTCGACCACCGGGGACTCTTCACCAATGACGTCGCAAACTACCCAGGCAGTGTGCATGATTCATACATCTTCTGACAGTCCATCATCAACCGGCGCTTCCAGGATGGCACCTACGGAAATGCAGTGCTCGTTGGTAAGTACCAAATGAACACACCACACACCTCAAATCCACAATCATGCAACTCACAACCCTGGGAATGCACACGTTACAAACACACATACAACATGCCCACCCACCAGACACGACTGCACAATGTACTGCGGAAACCTGGGCTAGCCATGTACATGAGCCATCACCGGCATGGCACCTCAGCCACACAATAGCAGTATGCGGGGAGAGGTGGGAAGCAGGCATGTGCGAAGGAGGCAAGTGACCCATGAATGAGAATGCACACAATGCCAAGTGTGGCGTGGAAGTGCTGGACAGACTGCAGTATGCAGACCACAGACATATCCATGTCGACATATACTGCTGGTGGATGTAGTGTTGTGGACAGTGGACGCAACCATGTCACCCCAGCCAGTGGGGAAGGTCTCGGAAATGTAGCCTGTGACGTCCCCCCCTGCAAGCGTGTGCGGAGTGGGCTGGCCCGGCGTACGCCAGGCCAGCGTAGGGGTGTGAATAAAAAGCACGTAGCCCTGGGCGTGGTTCTCTTCCGGAATGCCCAACGTGTCTGCCAGGGCGGCGCCTCCCACCCCGCCACGAGGCCGATGCCGTCACCGAGAGCGGTGTCGCCGCGATCCTGTGCGTCCGCCGCAGCCCAGGCCGCTGGACCCCGAACCAGTCCCGCCCGGCCGTGCGCATCCAGGCCTCACTGCTCACTTGCCGACACCGGCGTGTCCCCAAGAGGGCCCACCACGTGCCTGCGCTCGCACCAAGCCAGAGGCCCTCGAGCTTGGAAGCCTCCTCAGACCACCACGGCCTCCGCGGGCAAGGCTCGTAGTATTCCTCTGTAGTTGACGTACTCCACCGGCCCACACAGCGGACAAGTAGGCCACACATTTGGAACTGAGTCTTGATTACACAATGGCAGAGTACACATGTTAATGCAGAGTCTAAATCAGTATACTCCCTTCGCGGTGGTGCCACCAACTCTGTGCATAGCATTCCGACCACACGTGTCTGTGGGCCCTTGCTGAGCGCTGCCTCCGGCCTACACTGCGGTCGAGTAGGACACACAATTGGAACTGGGTCTGGATTTGTCAATTGCAGACTTCATGTCATTGTACAGGCCTCATCGCAGACTGCATCCCCTTCCGGCTCTGGTGCCACTGACTCTGTGCCACGGGAGTCATGGACACTCTCTGGTGGAACTCTGGTGGCATCAGAGTCAATGGCCTGGGGGTCGACTCCATCATCATTTAGCTGATACTGACATCGTGGGGAAAAGGAGACTGTAGCATTCAACTCCTCCATATTGCCTGTTCCTGCTTGCTTCTGCCCCCTGCATCATGCCCTGGATGGACACCTTCCACTGTCCCCCGTAACACTCTGCGACACTCTCCTTGGACATCAATGTGTGCCCGCTGAGCTCACCTGGCCCTACCTCAGTGCATCGCAAGTCACCGTCCCGTGGCGGTGTGCCTGTGCCGGCTGCTGTGCATCCGGGGCCACCGACTCTGTGCAGCTCAAGTCTCGGAACCTTGCTGTTTGTGCTTTGAACTTCTGATTGTCTGATCACTGTTGTAGTTGTTGCCAGCACCAACCAACCCCTGAGGGGTGGCGTACACTACCCAACTCCCATCCAGCACAGGCGTCACTGGACGTGTGGCCCTGGCAATAAAAGGTGCCGGGCGCACGTGCCCGTAGCCAGTTCCACGGATAATCTCAGTGTGTCCGTGTGGTCATTATGTATGCATGTGGGCCCCGGGCCATTACACATTACGTTGTGCCATGTACAGCGGGCGCAACCTAGTCACCTCAGGCAGTCGGGTAGACCTGGGACATGTGGCTGTGTCAGACCCCCCTGTGAGTGTGAGGGAGTGGACCTGCCTACGCCAGTACGGCGTAGGGGTGTGGTCATTCCACAGGTGGCTCTGGGCAAGGTTAAGTTTAGGCCTTGCCAGGGAAGTAACTAATGCGTGTGTTTCAGGTGTAGTGTCGGCACCACACGTCACGCAAAATTCAATGTTGCCATGTAGCATGCGCCCGGAGTACGGGCTCGGCCGAGGGGTAGATGAGGGTTCTCATGCCGGCTGGGGGTCAGGGATCAGACATGCCAACTGTTGTGTGTGTCGCTATTTCCGCAGCATAAGCCAAAGGTCTTCCCTCGACCGCATGGCGAGTTCAGCCAGGCATGAACTCTACTTCTGTGTCCGCCCTGTCTTTACCATTGCCCTACACACACGTGTCCGTCCACCTTCAGCGCAGGACATCACTGTGTCGTCGTCAGGCTTGTGGACATGCGCAGACAGACATGACAATAGTGTGCCGTAGGGGTGCAAGTGATGCAACCGCGCTGCGCACTCTGGTGAATATGCTCAGGGGGAGGGAGAAGCGGCATTGATGCTACGTATTCCACATTGATGCCGCTCATTTGCAACAAGCAGTACATGTCATGCAGGAATCACAAAGTCACACATATCACACACCAATGAACCAGTGAGCCTGCCAACACATAATGTCGAACCAACTATTGACTCATGTCTCTCTGCACTGTCACAGGTGACGAAAGAATATGCACTCTCCCTTGGATGATGACACCCCTCCGAGCCCCGAACACACAGGCCCAGAGGCAGTACAATGCGGCCCACAAACGCACCAG
Source organism: Calotriton arnoldi (assembly GCA_963921515.1). Taxonomy (NCBI): domain Eukaryota; kingdom Metazoa; phylum Chordata; class Amphibia; order Caudata; family Salamandridae; genus Calotriton; species Calotriton arnoldi. The sequence continues at coordinate 930,800 of CAWUFW010002447.1, forward strand.
GGGCATCGTGGAACGCACATTTGGCGTGTTGAAGTCACGTTTCAGGTGCCTGGACGTCACAGGTGGGAGGCTCCTGTACAGCCCAGACATTGTGTGCTAGATGATCGTTGCATGTTGTGTGTTGCACAACATATGTGTACGCAGCAGGGCACCATGGATACATGTGCCAGATGCACCGGACGATGATGATGGGGATGAGGCAGGTGGAGCACAGCCCACTGCAGCCGCAGCAGGAATAGCCCGTAGGAACACCATCATTGACAATTTCTTCACATGAGCACGTCACATTGTGGCAGTCCTTGGCAGTATTGGGACAGTACATAATGACCACAGGCGAAGCATGTGCAAATAAATGCATTCGAAGAACACTATCCCTGAGTGCATGTCTCTCATCTGTACAGGCACATCACTCAGACAAGTGTGAGTGTGACATGTATTGCTGACATTTTTGTGATTTATTCATGTGTGGTGGGTGTGTCACCTCTGTGCAGAGAGGCTGTTTAGGGTGTCACGTGTTCGAACTGCCAGTTCTGTGTGTCGCAGTTAGTAGGGAATCCCACTCTTCGGCGTTTCACATGTGTCCAGATTCATTCCATTTTGGCTGCCATTTGTGTCCTGCAGGTGACAACAGGGCTCCTTTTGGGCTCAGATATGTACCACCATGATGCAGGGATGCCCCCTGTGACTCAGGTCCCACAACATGGGCAACATGTACGTATGCGGGAGTCACTGCCCCTTCATCCGTCCACGCTCTCGTGATTTGTTGGTCATGGTCATGACACGTCTGTGTGCAGGAGGGGTTGCTTGTCCCTCTGCAATGTGAGGGGAGATGCGGTTTCACTGTGTGTTACATGCATGTTTCAGCATTTGCGCAGTTTACATGCGGGCTGCATGTCAATGTACATTGTGACTGTGGGGAGATGCCTATTTGATGCGGGACGATGCTCATTTGTTTTACGTCATGGATGTGGGGTTGTGCTCGTACATTGTCATCTCACCGTTTTTTTTCTCTGCTTTTATTGTGCATTTCCACGCAGGACGCGTGGGTATTGCAGGCCTCTCACTGGTTATCGCTGATTTTTGTATCGCGATTGGCCTCATCGCTACTATTTTCGCGTTCGTGTTTCGCGTTTTTTCTGCATCGCGTTAGTTTTAACACGTTCATTTGACGCGTTATCTTGTGTCTTTCGCATGGTGCCGCCGTGTTGTGAATACCACGTTAACAAGGAGTTGTTTTCCCGCGATGGACTGCGATGTGAAGGGTTGCGTTAAGCTACACTTGCGGTAGTTATCACACGTTCTTGTGAATATGCCCCAAAGTAGTTCTGTTCAGCACCAGGGACTGCAATAGCAATGTGTGCATTTTGAAACCAAATATATGTTTTCTTTTAATCAATGTTTTTTTTTTTAGATTGATGAAGGCCTAACAGCTTCACCAACAATAAAGTTTTTCAAAACAAAATGACAAAAGAAAACAAGCACTGTTAAAGCCAAAAGGTGGAAGACATGATCTTTTAGCTTTGCAATGCTTGTTTCCATTTTACCTGTTTGTAATCATACTGTGCTCATGCGCACTATGGGCCTGATAACAGGAGCAGTAATTACTGCAGCTATTAAATGTGACACCAAGATATACAGAATTTAAGAGGAAGGATGATTTTCAATTATTCCAATTTAACCCCATAAATTCCATGCACTGAATGATCATTACGTAAACTCACAGGTCGGAAATGTCGGTGAATCAGCCGATCCCTGAATTGTGCAAGTCTTAATGTTCCAGTGTTTTTCTTTTGTTGTGTTTTTTGGAATCATGCCCTTTGTTAGCAGATTTTAGACGATGACCTCTGTTTAGGTTTCCTGTGGGCCAATCAATCACCAGGAATCTAGCAAAGACGCAGGGGCAGATCTACAAGGAAGTGCCGTAGCGCGGCAACGCAAGCCCTTTGGCTGCGCCACGCTGCAGCACTTCCGAAGCCCAGGAATGTGACATATTTACAATAATATGTCGCATTCCTGTGCTCTCCCCTGCGCTGGTGCACAAACAGCTGCCGTGCGCCAGAGCAGGCACCCTTGCACCATGGTGCAAGGATGCCTGCGTCATGGGGAGATTGTTGTTGTACAGGAAGGGGCACCTTCCTGCACATAAACAATCACTACAGGCATTTTCCTCTTTCAATGCGTGCTGTAGAATGCAGCACGCTTTGAAAGCAGGGCCGGACTGGCCGTAGCGGGCACCGGCGTTTCCCCGGTGGGCCGCCAGGGTGGGGGCCGGTTTTGGGCCCTGGGGGGGCCGTTTTTGTTACCGGGGTCCGGCAATATCGGCCCCCTGTAACAAAATCGGCCGAAACCGGCCCTAACAAACAGCTCGGCCGCAACCCCCCTCCCCACCTTCAGGGGGCCGGCCGAGCAGTTTGCCTGGGCCGGTTTCGCTTCCCAGTCCGGCCCTGTTTGAAAGAGGGAAAAACGAGGAGAAATTAAAACATTTCTCCTCGTTGCACCACGCGTAGCATTGACACGCATTTCCAGATTTACGATTCCTTGTAAGTCTGGAAATGTGTCTCGTTCCATGGGTGTTGCGTGGGAACACCCACAGCAACACCCTTGGAACGACTCTTCCACGCAAAGTGCTGCATGTGAAGGGGCCATATTTACAAGGAGAGGAAAAGTCACTCAGGGTGGCTTTTCCTCTCCTTGTAAATATGGAGAAGTGGAATGTGCCTCCAGTACGTCACAAAAAGTGACGTACTGGTGGCACAGGGGGCTTGTAAATCGGCCCCCCGAGTCCGATTACTGACAACTGAATGCCAGCCTCCACCACAGGGCTTTCTCTCCCATCTTATTCTTTCAGTGCTCTTCTGCTTCTGGGAGCTATGTTTACGCTTTACAATTTATCCAATGAAATAAAACATTTACAAGGTTGGCAAATTAAGTATCTTTGAGGTGGTGACAGTTAGAGATGTGAAAAATGATAATTTAATCTGCCAAGTTTTGAAAAGGTGACAACGTTCGCAAAATATTTTTATTTCACAAGAGATTACTCCCAAAGGAAAGAAGGTTTCACATGGGGTTTAGCTTGCAAAATGTTTTCAACTGCTATATTTTAAACTTTAAGACCTTTCAGATTTAAAAAAGCTTCTCGCATCTTTCAAAAGCCAACTGCAGATTTCGCACACATAAGGTAAGTAATGAAAAACTTACTACTTTAGCACTATAGTAATGTAGTTTGTGCTGTGCACTGCATTAAATATTATAGGAGCATATTTTGTTTGTATTACGTGTTAGTAAAGTGCCACTGACTTCAAAGAACAGCTTCAAGGTTCTGAAATGAACTCTGATTACGATTGTTGCGGGAGAAAATTTCTGAGGATTAAATTGTTTGCTAAGTGACTTACAGTTTTTACAGCGTAATAGTAGAGAGAGTTGGAAGACTAGCCCCCTCCTTCATAGATGGGCGGTAGAGTGGTGAATAAACACCTTCTACCAAGCACCAGGGCTGCCTCTGTCTATGGGTTCACTCTTCCAAGGAGATGTCTACTGCTTGCTTGTCTCAGGCCGGCTCATCCACCAGCAGCAAGACCTCCGGACAGAAGCCTAGGGGCCATGCTGCCTCTGTCTATGGGTTCACTCTTCCAAGGAGATGTCTACTGCTTGCTTGTCTCAGGCCGGCTCAACCACCAGCAGCAAGACCTCCGGACACAAGCCTGGTGCCCATGCTGCCTCTGTCTACGGGTTCACTCTTCCAAGGAGATGTCTTCTGCTTGCTTGTCTCAGGCCGGCTCATCCACCAGCAGTAAGACCTCCGGACAGAAGCCTGGTGCACATGCTGCCTCTGTCTATGTGTTCACTCTTCCGAGGAGATGTCTGCTGCTTGCTTGTCTCAGGCCGGCTCATCCACCAGCAGCAAGTCCTCCGGCGCACAAGCCTGGTGCACATGCTGCCTCTGTCTATGGGTTCACTCTTCCAAGGAGATGTCTTCTGCTTGCTTGTCTCAGGCCGGCACATCCACCAGCAGCAAGACCTCCGGACAGAAGCCTGGTGCCCATGCTGCCTCTGTCTATGGGTTCACTCTTCCAAGGAGATGTCTACTGCTTGCTTGTCTCAGGCCGGCTCATCCACCAGCAGCAAGACCTCCGGACAGAAGCCTGGTGCCCATGCTGCCTCTGTCTATGGGTTCACTCTTCCAAGGAGATGTCTACTGCTTGCTTGTCTCAGGCCGGCTCATCCACCAGCAGCAAGACCTCCGGACACAAGCCTGGTGCACATGCTGCCTCTGTCTACGGGTTCACTCTTCCAAGGAGATGTCTTCTGCTTGCTTGTCTCAGGCCGGCTCATCCACCAGCAGTAAGACCTCCGGACAGAAGCCTGGTGCACATGCTGCCTCTGTCTATGTGTTCACTCTTCCGAGGAGATGTCTGCTGCTTGCTTGTCTCATGCCGGCTCATCCACCAGCAGCAAGTCCTCCGGGCACAAGCCTGGTGCACATGCTGCCTCTGTCTATGGGTTCACTCTTCCAAGGAGATGTCTTCTGCTTGCTTGTCTCAGGCCGGCTCATCCACCAGCAGCAAGACCTCCGGACAGAAGCCTGGTGCCCATGCTGCCTCTGTCTATGGGTTCACTCTTCCAAGGAGATGTCTACTGCTTGCTTGTCTCAGGCCGGCTCATCCACCAGCAGCAAGACCTCCGGACAGAAGCCTGGTGCCCATGCTGCCTCTGTCTACGGGTTCACTCTTCCAAGGAGATGTCTTCTGCTTGCTTGTCTCAGGCCGGATCATCCACCAGCAGTAAGACCTCCGGGCCCAAGCCTGGTGCACATGCTGCCTCTGTCTATGTGTTCACTCTTCCGAGGAGATGTCTGCTGCTTGCTTCTCTCAGGCGGGCTCATCCACCAGCAGCAAGTCCTCCGGACACAAGCCTGGTGCACATGCTGCCTCTGTCTGCGGGTTCACTCTTCCAAGGAGATGTCTGCTGCTTGCTTGTCTCAGGCCGGCTCCTCCACCAGCAGCAAGACCTCCGGACTGAAGCCTGGTGCCCATGCTGCCTCTGTCTGCGGGTTCACTCTTCCAAGGAGATGTGTTCTGCTTGCTTGTCTCATGCCGGCTCATCCACCAGCAGCAAGACCTCCGGACACAAGCCTGGTGCACATGCTGCCTCTGTCTATGGGTTCACTCTTCCAAGGAGATGTCTGCTGCTTGCTTGTCTCAGGCCTGCTCATCCACCAGCAGCAAGACCTCCGGACACAAGCCTGGTGCACATGCTGCCTCTGTCTATGGGTTCACTCTTCCAAGGAGATGTCTTCTGCTTGCTTGTCTCAGGCCGGCTCATCCACCAGCAGCAAGACCTCCGGACACAAGCCTGGTGCACATGCTGCCTCTGTCCGCGGGTTCACTCTTCCAAGGAGATGTCTGCTGCTTGCTTGTCTCAGGCCGGCTCATCCACCAGCAGCAAGACCTCCGGACACAAGCCTGGTGCACATGCTGCCTCTGTCTATGGGTTCACTGTTCCGAGGAGATGTCTGCTGCTTGCTTCTCTCAGGCGGGCTCATCCACCAGCAGCAAGACCTCCAGACAGAAGCCTGGTGCCCATGCTGCCTCTGTCTATGGGTTTACTCTTCCAAGGAGATGTCTTCTGCTTGCTTGTCTCAGGCCGGCTCATCCACCAGCAGTAAGACCTCCGGGCCCAAGCCTGGTGCACATGCTGCCTCTGTCTATGGGTTTACTCTTCCAAGGAGATGTCTGCTGCTTGCTTGTCTCAGGCTGGCTCATCCACCAGCAGTAAGACATACGAACACAAGCCTGGTGCACATGCTGCCTCTGTCTATGTGTTCACTCTTCCAAGGAGATGTCTGCTGCTTGCTTGTCTCAGGCCGGCTCATCCACCAGCAGCAAGTCCTCCGGACACAAGCCTGGTGCACATGCTGCCTCTGTCTGAGGGTTCACTCTTCCAAGGAGATGTCTTCTGCTTGCTTGTCTCAGGCCGGCTCATCCACCAGCAGCAAGACCTCCAGACACAAGCCTGGTGCACATGCTGCCTCTGTCTACGGGTTCACTCTTCCAAGGAGATGTCTTCTGCTTGCTTGTCTCAGGCCGGCTCATCCACCAGCAGTAAGACCTCCGGGCCCAAGCCTGGTGCACATGCTGCCTCTGTCTATGGGTTCACTCTTCCAAGGAGATGTCTGCTGCTTGCTTGCCTCAGGCAGGCTCCTCCACCAGCAGCAAGACCTCCGGACTGAAGCCTGGTGCCCATGCTGCCTCTGTCTATGGGTTCACTCTTCCAAGTAGATGTCTGCTGCTTGCTTGCCTCAGGCAGGCTCATTCACCAGCAGCAAGACCTCCGGACTGAAGCCTGGTGCACATGCTGCCTCTGTCTATGGGTTCACTCTTCCAAGGAGATGTCTGCTGCTTGCTTGCCTCAGGCAGGCTCATCCACCAGCAGCAAGACCTCCGGACTGAAGCCTGGTGCCCATGCTGCCTCTGTCTATGGGTTCACTCTGCCGAGGAGATGTCTTCTGCTTGATTGCTTCAGACCGTCTCATCCACCAGCAGCAAGACCTGCGGACACAAGCCCGTTGCACAGGCTGCCTCTGTCTATGGGTTCACTCTTCCAAGGAGAAGTGTTCTGCTTGCGTGTCTTAGGCCAGCTCATCCACCAGCAGCAAGACCTCCGGACTCAAGCCTGGTGCACATGCTGCCTCTGTCTATGGGTTCACTCTTCCAAGGAGATGTCTGCTGCTTGCTTGTCTCAGCCCGGCTCATCCACCAGCAGCAAGACCTCCGGACACAAGCCTGGTGCACATGCTGCCTTTGTCTATGGGTTCACTCTTCCGAGGAGATTTCTGCTGCTTGTTTGTCTCAGCCCGGCTCATCCAAAAGCAGCAAGAACTCCAGACACAAGCCTGGTGCACATGCTGCCTCTGTCTATGGGTTCACTCTTCCAAGGAGATGTTTTCTGCTTGCTTGTCTCAGGCCGGCTCATCCACCAGCAGAAAGACGTCCGGACACAAGCCTGGTGCACATGCTGCCTCTGTCTATGGGTTCACTCTTCCAAGGAGATGTTTTCTGCTTGCTTGTCTCAGGCCGGCTCATCCACCAGCAGCAAGACCTCCGGACACAAGCCTGGTGCACATGCTGCCTCTGTCTATGGGTTCACTCTGCCAAGGAGATGTCTGCTGCTTGCTTGTCTCAGGCCTGCTCATCCACCAGCAGCAAGACCTCCGGACACAAGCCTGGTGCACATGCTGCCTCTGTCTATGTATTCACTCTTCTGAGGAGATGTCTGCTGCTTGCTTCTCTCAGGCGGGCTCATCCACCAGCAGCAAGTCCTCCGGACACAAGCCTGGTGCACATGCTGCCTCTGTCAGCGGGTTCACTCTTCCAAGGAGATGTCTGCTGCTTGCTTGTCTCAGGCCGGCTCATCCACCAGCAGCAAGTCCTCCGGGCACAAGCCTGGTGCACATGATGCCTCTGTCCGCGGGTTCACTCTTCCAAGGAGATGTCTTCTGCTTGCTTGTCTCAGGCCGGCTCATCCATCAGCAGCAAGACCTCCGGACACAAGCCTGGTGCACATGCTGCCTCTGTCCGCGGGTTCACTCTTCCAAGGAGATGTCTTCTGCTTGCTTGTCTCAGGCCGGCTCATCCACCAGCAGCAAGACCTCAGGACACAAGCCTAGTGCACATGCTGCCTCTGTCTATGGGTTCACTCTTCCAAGGAGATGTCTGCTGCTTGCTTGTCTCAGGCCGGCTCATCCACCAGCAGCAAGACCTCCGGACACAAGCCTGGTGCACATGCTGCCTCTGTCTATGGGTTCACTCTTCCTAGGAGATGTCTGCTGCTTGCTTCTCTTAGGCGGGCTCATCCACCAGCAGCAAGACCTCCGGACAGAAGCCTGGTGCCCATGCTGCCTCTGTCTATGGGTTTACTCTTCCAAGGAGATGTCTTCTGCTTGCTTGTCTCAGGCCGGCTCATCCACCAGCAGCAAGACCTCCGGACACAAGCCTGGTGCACATGCTGCCTCTGTCTATGGGTTCACTCTTCCAAGGAGATGTCTTCTGCTTGCTTGTCTCAGGCCGGCTCATCCACCAGCAGTAAGACCTCCGGGCCCAAGCCTGGTGCACATGCTGCCTCTGTCTATGGGTTCACTCTTCCAAGTAGATGTCTTCTGCTTGCTTGTCTCAGGCCGGCTCATCCACCAGCAGCAAGACCTCCGGACACAAGCCTGGTGCCCATGCTGCCTCTGTCTATGGGTTTACTCTTCCAAGGAGATGTCTGCTGCTTGCTTGTCTCAGGCTGGCTCATCCACCAGCAGTAAGACCTACGAACACAAGCCTGGTGCACATGCTGCCTCTGTCTGTGTTCACTCTTCCAAGGAGATGTCTGCTGCTTGCTTGTCTCAGGCCGGCTCATCCACCAGCAGCAAGTCCTCCGGACACAAGCCTGGTGCACATGCTGCCTCTGTCTGCGGGTTCACTCTTCCAAGGAGATGTCTGCTGCTTGCTTGTCTCAGGCCGGCTCATCCACCAGCAGCAAGTCCTCCGGGCACAAGCCTGGTGCACATGCTGCCTCTGTTCGCGGGTTCACTCTTCCAAGGAGATGTCTTCTGCTTGCTTGTCTCAGGCCGGCTCATCCACCAGCAGCAAGACCTCCGGACACAAGCCTGGTGCACATGCTGCCTCTGTCCGCGGGTTCACTCTTCCAAGGAGATGTCTTCTGCTTGCTTGTCTCAGGCCGGCTCATCCACCAGCAGCAAGACCTCAGGACACAAGCCTGGTGCACATGCTGCCTCTGTCTATGGGTTCACTCTTCCAAGGAGATGTCTGCTGCTTGCTTGTCTCAGGCCGGCTCATCCACCAGCAGCAAGACCTCCGGACACAAGCCTGGTGCACATGCTGCCTCTGTCTATGGGTTCACTCTTCCGAGGAGATGTCTGCTGCTTGCTTCTATTAGGCGGGCTCATCCACCAGCAGCAAGACCTCCGGACAGAAGCCTGGTGCCCATGCTGCCTCTGTCTATGGGTTCACTCTTCCAAGGAGATGTCTTCTGCTTGCTTGTCTCAGGCCGGCTCATCCACCAGCAGTAAGACCTCCGGGCCCAAGCCTGGTGCACATGCTGCCTCTGTCTATGGGTTCACTCTTCCAAGGAGATGTCTTCTGCTTGCTTGTCTCAGGCCGGCTCATCCACCAGCAGCAAGACCTCCGGACACAAGCCTGGTGCCCATGCTGCCTCTGTCTATGGGTTCACTCTTCCAAGGAGATGTCTTCTGCTTGCTTGTCTCAGGCCGGCTCATCCACCAGCAGTAAGACCTCCGGGCCCAAGCCTGGTGCACATGCTGCCTCTGTCTATGGGTTTACTCTTCCAAGGAGATGTCTGCTGCTTGCTTGTCTCAGGCTGGCTCATCCACCAGCAGTAAGACATACGAACACAAGCCTGGTGCACATGCTGCCTCTGTCTATGTGTTCACTCTTCCAAGGAGATGTCTGCTGCTTGCTTGTCTCAGGCCGGCTCATCCACCAGCAGCAAGTCCTCCGGACACAAGCCTGGTGCACATGCTGCCTCTGTCTGAGGGTTCACTCTTCCAAGGAGATGTCTTCTGCTTGCTTGTCTCAGGCCGGCTCATCCACCAGCAGCAAGACCTCCAGACACAAGCCTGGTGCACATGCTGCCTCTGTCTACGGGTTCACTCTTCCAAGGAGATGTCTTCTGCTTGCTTGTCTCAGGCCGGCTCATCCACCAGCAGTAAGACCTCCGGGCCCAAGCCTGGTGCACATGCTGCCTCTGTCTATGGGTTCACTCTTCCAAGGAGATGTCTGCTGCTTGCTTGCCTCAGGCAGGCTCCTCCACCAGCAGCAAGACCTCCGGACTGAAGCCTGGTGCCCATGCTGCCTCTGTCTATGGGTTCACTCTTCCAAGGAGATGTCTGCTGCTTGCTTGCCTCAGGCAGGCTCATTCACCAGCAGCAAGACCTCCGGACTGAAGCCTGGTGCACATGCTGCCTCTGTCTATGGGTTCACTCTTCCAAGGAGATGTCTGCTGCTTGCTTGCCTCAGGCAGGCTCATCCACCAGCAGCAAGACCTCCGGACTGAAGCCTGGTGCCCATGCTGCCTCTGTCTATGGGTTCACTCTGCAGAGGAGATGTCTTCTGCTTGCTTGCTTCAGACCGTCTCATCCACCAGCAGCAAGACCTGCGGACACAAGCCCGTTGCACAGGCTGCCTCTGTCTATGGGTTCACTCTTCCAAGGAGAAGTGTTCTGCTTGCGTGTCTTAGGCCAGCTCATCCACCAGCAGCAAGACCTCCGGACTCAAGCCTGGTGCACATGCTGCCTCTGTCTATGGGTTCACTCTTCCAAGGAGATGTCTGCTGCTTGCTTGTCTCAGCCCGGCTCATCCACCAGCAGCAAGACCTCCGGACACAAGCCTGGTGCACATGCTGCCTTTGTCTATGGGTTCACTCTTCCGAGGAGATTTCTGCTGCTTGTTTGTCTCAGCCCGGCTCATCCAAAAGCAGCAAGAACTCCAGACACAAGCCTGGTGCACATGCTGCCTCTGTCTATGGGTTCACTCTTCCAAGGAGATGTTTTCTGCTTGCTTGTCTCAGGCCGGCTCATCCACCAGCAGAAAGACGTCCGGACACAAGCCTGGTGCACATGCTGCCTCTGTCTATGGGTTCACTCTTCCAAGGAGATGTTTTCTGCTTGCTTGTCTCAGGCCGGCTCATCCACCAGCAGCAAGACCTCCGGACACAAGCCTGGTGCACATGCTGCCTCTGTCTATGGGTTCACTCTGCCAAGGAGATGTCTGCTGCTTGCTTGTCTCAGGCCTGCTCATCCACCAGCAGCAAGACCTCCGGACACAAGCCTGGTGCACATGCTGCCTCTGTCTATGTATTCACTCTTCTGAGGAGATGTCTGCTGCTTGCTTCTCTCAGGCGGGCTCATCCACCAGCAGCAAGTCCTCCGGACACAAGCCTGGTGCACATGCTGCCTCTGTCTGCGGGTTCACTCTTCCAAGGAGATGTCTGCTGCTTGCTTGTCTCAGGCCGGCTCATCCACCAGCAGCAAGTCCTCCGGGCACAAGCCTGGTGCACATGATGCCTCTGTCCGCGGGTTCACTCTTCCAAGTAGATGTCTTCTGCTTGCTTGTCTCAGGCCGGCTCATCCATCAGCAGCAAGACCTCCGGACACAAGCCTGGTGCACATGCTGCCTCTGTCCGCGGGTTCACTCTTCCAAGGAGATGTCTTCTGCTTGCTTGTCTCAGGCCGGCTCATCCACCAGCAGCAAGACCTCAGGACACAAGCCTAGTGCAAATGCTGCCTCTGTCTATGGGTTCACTCTTCCAAGGAGATGTCTGCTGCTTGCTTGTCTCAGGCCGGCTCATCCACCAGCAGCAAGACCTCCGGACACAAGCCTGGTGCACATGCTGCCTCTGTCTATGGGTTCACTCTTCCGAGGAGATGTCTGCTGCTTGCTTCTATTAGGCGGGCTCATCCACCAGCAGCAAGACCTCCGGACAGAAGCCTGGTGCCCATGCTGCCTCTGTCTATGGGTTTACTCTTCCAAGGAGATGTCTTCTGCTTGCTTGTCTCAGGCCGGCTCATCCACCAGCAGCAAGACCTCCGGACACAAGCCTGGTGCACATGCTGCCTCTGTCTATGGGTTCACTCTTCCAAGGAGATGTCTTCTGCTTGCTTGTCTCAGGCCGGCTCATCCACCAGCAGTAAGACCTCCGGGCCCAAGCCTGGTGCACATGCTGCCTCTGTCTATGGGTTCACTCTTCCAAGTAGATGTCTTCTGCTTGCTTGTCTCAGGCCGGCTCATCCACCAGCAGCAAGACCTCCGGACACAAGCCTGGTGCCCATGCTGCCTCTGTCTATGGGTTTACTCTTCCAAGGAGATGTCTGCTGCTTGCTTGTCTCAGGCTGGCTCATCCACCAGCAGTAAGACCTACGAACACAAGCCTGGTGCACATGCTGCCTCTGTCTGTGTTCACTCTTCCAAGGAGATGTCTGCTGCTTGCTTGTCTCAGGCCGGCTCATCCACCAGCAGCAAGTCCTCCGGACACAAGCCTGGTGCACATGCTGCCTCTGTCTGCGGGTTCACTCTTCCAAGGAGATGTCTGCTGCTTGCTTGTCTCAGGCCGGCTCATCCACCAGCAGCAAGTCCTCCGGGCACAAGCCTGGTGCACATGCTGCCTCTGTTCGCGGGTTCACTCTTCCAAGGAGATGTCTGCTGCTTGCTTGTCTCAGGCCGGCTCATCCACCAGCAGCAAGACCTCCGGACACAAGCCTGGTGCACATGCTGCCTCTGTCTATGGGTTCACTCTTCCGAGGAGATGTCTGCTGCTTGCTTCTATTAGGCGGGCTCATCCACCAGCAGCAAGACCTCCGGACAGAAGCCTGGTGCCCATGCTGCCTCTGTCTATGGGTTCACTCTTCCAAGGAGATGTCTTCTGCTTGCTTGTCTCAGGCCGGCTCATCCACCAGCAGTAAGACCTCCGGGCCCAAGCCTGGTGCACATGCTGCCTCTGTCTATGGGTTCACTCTTCCAAGGAGATATCTTCTGCTTGCTTGTCTCAGGCCGGCTCATCCACCAGCAGCAAGACCTCCGGACACAAGCCTGGTGCCCATGCTGCCTCTGTCTATGGGTTTACTCTTCCAAGGAGATGTCTGCTGCTTGCTTGTCTCAGGCTGGCTCATCCACCAGCAGTAAGACCTACGAACACAAGCCTGGTGCACATGCTGCCTCTGTCTGTGTTCACTCTTCCAAGGAGATGTCTGCTGCTTGCTTGTCTCAGGCCGGCTCATCCACCAGCAGCAAGTCCTCCGGACACAAGCCTGGTGCACATGCTGCCTCTGTCTGCGGGTTCACTCTTCCAAGGAGATGTCTTCTGCTTGCTTGTCTCAGGCCGGCTCATCCACCAGAAGCAAGACCTCCGGACACAAGCCTGGTGCACATGCTGCCTCTGTCTACGGGTTCACTCTTCCAAGGAGATGTCTTCTGCTTGCTTGTCTCAGGCCGGCTCATCCACCAGCAGTAAGACCTCCGGACAGAAGCCTGGTCCACATGCTGCCTCTGTCTACGGGTTCACTCTTCCAAGGAGATGTCTTCTGCTTGCTTGTCTCAGGCCGGCTCATCCACCAGCAGCAAGACCTCCAGACACAAGCCTGGTGCACATGCTGCCTCTGTCTATGGGTTCACTCTTCCAAGGAGATGTCTTCTGCTTGCTTGTCTCAGGCCGGCTCATCCACCAGCAGCAAGACCTCCGGACACAAGCCTGGTGCACATGCTGCCTCTGTCTATGGGTTCACTCTTCCAAGGAGATGTCTTCTGCTTGCTTGTCTCAGGCCGGCTCAACCACCAGCAGTAAGACCTCCGGGCCCAAGCCTGGTGCACATGCTGCCTCTGTCTATGGGTTCACTCTTCCAAGGAGATGTCTGCTGCTTGCTTGCCTCAGGCAGGCTCATCCACCAGCAGCAAGACCTCCGGACTGAAGCCTGGTGCCCATGCTGCCTCTGTCTATGGGTTCACTCTTCCAAGGAGATGTCTGCTGCTTGCTTGCCTCAGGCAGGCTCATTCACCAGCAGCAAGACCTCCGGACTGAAGCCTGGTGCCCATGCTGCCTCTGTCTATGGGTTCACTCTGCCGAGGAGATGTCTTCTGCTTGCTTGCTTCAGACCGTCTCATCCACCAGCAGCAAGACCTGCGGACACAAGCCCGTTGCACAGGCTGCCTCTGTCTATGGGTTCACTCTTCCAAGGAGAAGTGTTCTGCTTTCGTGTCTTAGGCCAGCTCATCCACCAGCAGCAAGACCTCCGGACCCAAGCCTGGTGCACATGCTGCCTCTGTCTATGGGCTCACTCTTCCAAGGAGATGTCTGCTGCTTGCTTGTCTCAGCCCGGCTCATCCACCAGCAGCAAGACCTCCGGACACAAGCCTGGTGCACATGCTGCCTTTGTCTATGGGTTCACTCTTCCGAGGAGATTTCTGCTGCTTTTTTGTCTCAGCCCGGCTCATCCAAAAGCAGCAAGACCTCCAGACACAAGCCTGGTGCACATGCTGCCTCTGTCTATGGGTTCACTCTTCCAAGGAGATGTTTTCTGCTTGCTTGTCTCAGGCCGGCTCATCCACCAGCAGCAAGACCTCCGGACACAAGCCTGGTGCCCATGCTGCCTCTGTCTATGGGTTTACTCTTCCAAGGAGATGTCTGCTGCTTGCTTGTCTCAGGCTGGCTCATCCACCAGCAGTAAGACCTACGAACACAAGCCTGGTGCACATGCTGCCTCTGTCTGTGTTCACTCTTCCAAGGAGATGTCTGCTGCTTGCTTGTCTCAGGCCGGCTCATCCACCAGCAGCAAGTCCTCCGGACACAAGCCTGGTGCACATGCTGCCTCTGTCTGCGGGTTCACTCTTCCAAGGAGATGTCTGCTGCTTGCTTGTCTCAGGCCGGCTCATCCACCAGCAGCAAGTCCTCCGGGCACAAGCCTGGTGCACATGCTGCCTCTGTCCGCGGGTTCACTCTTCCAAGGAGATGTCTTCTGCTTGCTTGTCTCAGTCTGGCTCATCCACCAGCAGCAAGACCTCCGGACACAAGCCTGGTGCACATGCTGCCTCTGTCCACGGGTTCACTCTTCCAAGGAGATGTCTTCTGCTTGCTTGTCTCAGGCCGGCTCATCCACCAGCAGCAAGACCTCAGGACACAAGCCTGGTGCACATGCTGCCTCTGTCTATTGGTTCACTCTTCCAAGGAGATGTCTGCTGCTTGCTTGTCTCAGGCCGGCTCATCCACCAGCAGCAAGACCTCCGGACACAAGCCTGGTGCACATGCTGCCTCTGTCTATGGGTTCACTCTTCCGAGGAGATGTCTGCTGCTTGCTTCTATTAGGCGGGCTCATCCACCAGCAGCAAGACCTCCGGACAGAAGCCTGGTGCCCATGCTGCCTCTGTCTATGTGTTTACTCTTCCAAGGAGATGTCTTCTGCTTGCTTGTCTCAGGCCGGCTCATCCACCAGCAGCAAGACCTCCGGACACAAGCCTGGTGCACATGCTGCCTCTGTCTATGGGTTCACTCTTCCAAGGAGATGTCTTCTGCTTGCTTGTCTCAGGCCGGCTCATCCACCAGCAGTAAGACCTCCGGGCCCAAGCCTGGTGCACATGCTGCCTCTGTCTATGGGTTCACTCTTCCAAGGAGATGTCTTCTGCTTGCTTGTCTCAGGCCGGCACATCCACCAGCAGCAAGACCTCCGGACACAAGCCTGGTGCCCATGCTGCCTCTGTCTATGGGTTTATTCTTCCAAGGAGATGTCTGCTGCTTGCTTGTCTCAGGCTGGCTCATCCACCAGCAGTAAGACCTACGAACACAAGCCTGGTGCACATGCTGCCTCTGTCTGTGTTCACTCTTCCAAGGAGATGTCTGCTGCTTGCTTGTCTCATGCCGGCTCATCCACCAGCAGCAAGTCCTCCGGACACAAGCCTGGTGCACATGCTGCCTCTGTCTGCGGGTTCACTCTTCCAAGGAGATGTCTTCTGCTTGCTTGTCTCAGGCCGGCTCATCCACCAGCAGCAAGACCTCCGGACACAAGCCTGGTGCACATGCTGCCTCTGTCTACGGGTTCACTCTTCCAAGGAGATGTCTTCTGCTTGCTTGTCTCAGGCCGGCTCATCCACCAGCAGTAAGACCTCCGGACAGAAGCCTGGTCCACATGCTGCCTCTGTCTACGGGTTCACTCTTCCAAGGAGATGTCTTCTGCTTGCTTGTCTCAGGCCGGCTCATCCACCAGCAGCAAGACCTCCAGACACAAGCCTGGTGCACATGCTGCCTCTGTCTATGGGTTCACTCTTCCAATGAGATGTCTTCTGCTTGCTTGTCTCAGGCCGGCTCATCCAACAGCAGCAAGACCTCCGGACACAAGCCTGGTGCACATGCTGCCTCTGTCTATGGGTTCACTCTTCCAAGGAGATGTCTTCTGCTTGCTTGTCTCAGGCCGGCTCATCCACCAGCAGTAAGACCTCCGGGCCCAAGCCTGGTGCACATGCTGCCTCTGTCTATGGGTTCACTCTTCCAAGGAGATGTCTGCTGCTTGCTTGCCTCAGGCAGGCTCATCCACCAGCAGCAAGACCTCCGGACTGAAGCCTGGTGCCCATGCTGCCTCTGTCTATGGGTTCACTCTTCCAAGGAGATGTCTGCTGCTTGCTTGCCTCAGGCAGGCTCATTCACCAGCAGCAAGACCTCCGGACTGAAGCCTGGTGCCCATGCTGCCTCTGTCTATGGGTTCACTCTGCCGAGGAGATGTCTTCTGCTTGCTTGCTTCAGACCGTCTCATCCACCAGCAGCAAGACCTGCGGACACAAGCCCGTTGCACAGGCTGCCTCTGTCTATGGGTTCACTCTTCCAAGGAGAAGTGTTCTGCTTGCGTGTCTTAGGCCAGCTCATCCACCAGCAGCAAGACCTCCGGACCCAAGCCTGGTGCACATGCTGCCTCTGTCTATGGGCTCACTCTTCCAAGGAGATGTCTGCTGCTTGCTTGTCTCAGCCCGGCTCATCCACCAGCAGCAAGACCTCCGGACACAAGCCTGGTGCACATGCTGCCTTTGTCTATGGGTTCACTCTTCCGAGGAGATTTCTGCTGCTTTTTTGTCTCAGCCCGGCTCATCCAAAAGCAGCAAGACCTCCAGACACAAGCCTGGTGCACATGCTGCCTCTGTCTATGGGTTCACTCTTCCAAGGAGATGTTTTCTGCTTGCTTGTCTCAGGCCGGCTCATCCACCAGCAGCAAGACCTCCGGACACAAGCCTGGTGCACATGCTGCCTCTGTCTATGGGTTCACTCTTCCAAGGAGATGTCTTCTGCTTGCTTGTCTCAGGCCGGCTCATCCACCAGCAGCAAGACCTCCAGACACAAGCTTGGTGCACATGCTCCCTCTGTCTATGGGTTCACTCTTCCAAGGAGATGTCTGCTGCTTGCTTGTCTCAGGCCGGCTCACCCACCAGCAGCAAGACCTCCGGACAGAAGCCTGGTGCACGTGCTGCCTCTGTCTATGGGTTCACTCTGCCAAGGAGATGTCTTCTGCTTGCTTGTCTCAGGCCAGCTCATCCACCAGCAGCAACACCTCCGGACACAAGCCTGGTGCATATGCTGCCTCTGTCTATGGGTTCACCCTTCCAAGGAGATGTCTGCAGCTTGCTTGTCTAAGACCGGCTCATCCACCAGCAGCAAGACCTCTGGACACAATCCTGGTGCACATGCTGCTTCTGTCTATGGGTTCACTCTTCCAAGGAGATATCTTCTGCTTGCTTGGCTCAGGCCAGCTCATCCACAAGCAGCAAGACCTCTGGACACACAAGCCCTTTGCACAGGCTGCCTCTGTCTATGGGTTCACTCTTCCAAGGAGATGTCTTCTGCTTGCTTGCCTCAGACCGGCTCATCCACCAGCAGCAAGACCTCCGGACACAAGCCCGTTGCACAGGCTGCCTCTGTCTTTATTACAAGTTCGATGGCCTTGTATCAGAATTTACAGCTCCAGGACTAGAGCAGTGGAAGGGAGCCTGGACGCCTCTGAGACTGAATGTACCAGTTTTCTAAATTCTAACTAGAATAGAGCTCAGATAGAGAGTGTGGTGGTGTGACTCAGCACAAGGCCTTGCATCAGTTCATTATTTGAAGAGGACAACATCAGCCTTTCAGCTTCTCAAGCCAATATCTACTACACCTCAGCCTTCCCACAGAGGACCCGGCATCAACGGCTTCCCTTATCTTTTGGTTCCCCTGGCACTGTTCAAAAACAAGAAATCTGATGTGTCTTGCTGAAGGTGGCCAAGAGTCAAGGCTTTTCACCCACTATTCAGCATTGTAGACAGGGCTGCAACCTCCCAAATGTTGTTATGAACTTTATCTAATTGTTTTTTTTTACCTGGGAGTGTTTTCATAGCAGTTGGATAATCGCTGAGGCAATAGGGAACTGAATTTATTGCGGAGGAGAAAACACAACAAGGTACATGTTACAGCACAGGGACAAGTCACTAGAATGCACCCTCGCTGCTCCTGGGTGGACCCATTAGACCTACTCTACATCTCATGGTTTGGAAGCTGCTGCGTCCAGTGGGATGCTCCTCTCTTGAGGCTGAGCCTCCCTCACAAGTTATCAATCTACATCACTGGGGGTTTGCGAAGCTGCAGCTTTCAGTGGGCTGCACCTCTCTTGAGGCCGTACCTCCCCTGTAGGTTATGAATCCATATCACTGATGTTTTGTTAAGATATACAATGAGTTTGCATCTCTGTCACTCCTGGATGAACCTCATATTACACTTGATGGCTTGCAATGTCTTCGGGTGGGTTGCTCCCGCGTCACTTCTGGATGAACCTCATATTACACTTGATGGCTTGCAATGTTTTCGAGTGGGTTGCTCCCCGTCACTTCTGGATGAACCTCATATTACACTTGATGGCTTGCAATGTTTTCGGGTGGGTTGCCCCGTCACTTCTGGATGAACCTCATATTACACTTGATGGCTTGCAATGTCTTCGGGTGGGTTGGTCCCCCGTCACTTCTGGATGAACCGCATTTACACTTGATGGCTTGCAATGTTTTTGGGTGGGTTGCCCCCGTCACTTCTGAATGAACCTCATATTACACTTGATGGCTTGCAATGTTTTCTGGTGGGTTGCTTCCCCCATCACTTCTGGATGAACCTCATATTACACTTGATGGCTTGCAATGTCATCTGGTGGGTTGCCCTCTGTAACTTCTGGATAAACCTGATATTACACTTGATGGCTTGCAATGTCTTCGGGTGGGTTGCTCCCCCGTCACTTCTGGATGAACCTCATATTACACTTGATGGCTTTGCAATGTCTTCGGGTGGGTTGCTCCCCCGTCACTTCTGGATGAACCTCATATTGCACTTGATGGCTTGCAATGTCTTCGGGTGGGTTGCTCCCCCGTCACTTCTGGATGAACCTCATAATACACTTGATGGCTTGCAATGTGTTTGGGTGGGTTGCTCCCCGTCACTTCTGGATGAACCTCATATTACACTTGATGGCTTGCAATGTGTTCGGGTGGCATGCTCTCAAGTCACTCCGGGTTGAACTTCACATTACATTTGATGGCTTGCAATGTCTTTGGGTGGGTTGCTTCCCTGTCACTTCTGGATGAACCTCATATTACACTTGATGGCTTGCGAAGTCTTCGGGTGGGTTGCTCTCAAGTCACTCCGGGTTGAACCTCACATTACAATTGATGGCTTGCAATGTCTTCGGGTGGGTTGCTCCCCCGTCACTTCTGGATGAACCTTATATTACACTTGATGGCTTGCAAAGTCTTCGGGTGGGATGCTCTCAATTACTCCGGGTTGAACCTCACATTACACTTTATGGCTTGCAATGTCTTCGGGTGGGTTGCTCCCCCGTCACTTCTGGATGAACCTCATATTACACTTGATGGCTTGCAATGTGTTCGGGTGGGTTGCTTCCCTGTCACTTCTGGATGAACCTCATATTACACTTAATGGCTTGCAAAGTCTTCAGGTGGGGAGCTCTCAAGTCACTCCGGGTTGAACCTCACATTACACTTGATGGCTTGCAAAGTCTTCGGGTGGGTTGCTCTCAAGTCACTCCGGGTTGAACCTCACATTACAATTAATGGCTTGCAATGTCTTCGGGTGGGTTGCTCCCCCGTCACTTCTGGATGAACCTCATATTACACTTGATGGCTTGCAAAGTCTTCGGGTGGGATGCTCTCAAGTCACTCCGGGTTGAACCTCACATTACACTTTATGGTTTGCAAAGTCTTCGGGTGGGTTGCTCCCCTGTCACTCCTGGATGAACATGATATTACACTTGTTGGCTTGCAATGTCTTGGAGTGAATTGCTCCTGTTCCTCCTGGATGGATTCTTTAGACTCATTAGTCACTTGGGGGCTCTGAGAAGCTCTGTCTAACTTCTCCTCCACTCCTGGCTAACCATGCTTTACACTCGGTGGCTCGGAAGCTACATCTTGTTGTTGGTTGCAGCCTTCCCTCCCTCCTGAGTGGATCCCTTAGACTCATTCCATATTTGGTGGCTTTAGGAAGCTGAGGGTGCCAGTGGGATGTGCCTCTTTCACCCTGGACGACACTCATAATACAACTGGTGGTTTAGGAATTTGCACCTTCCAGTGGTTGCATATCTGATGCTAGTGGCATAGGAAGAGTGTCATGTGCCATGACACAAGCAAGATAAATAGTCCCCAGTTCACCCACATGAGTAATAAAAGATAGCCATAGTTTGGGTGCAGTTGACCCCTCACACTCACAGGGCCTGGTACTCCTGCACCAGCTCCACAAATGAGAGCTCTGTGCCTGTCCGTTGCTCTTAGAAGAACCTCAGAGACCCATATTAAACTTGGTGATTTGGAAGTTGATCTGCCGGTCGGTTGCACCTCACTACTCCTCGTTGGACACAAAGACTTACTGTGCATTTCATGATTATAGAAGCTGCATCTTCCAGAGGGATACCCTTCTGTCACCCCTCGTGCCCCCCCAAAAACTCATAATGTAAGCGGTGGTTTGGGAAGCTGTGCTAGGCAGTGGGTTGAATCTCTGCCGCTTCAAAGCTATATTTTTAAGTGAGTTGCAACCCGCCACATCTAGGTGGACCCCAGAGACTCACTCTATAAACATGCCTCTGTTGCACCTGAGTCACCCTAATCCACTCACAATGTGACTGGTGGGGAAGCTGCAACTTCTAGTAGGTTGCATCACAGCCACTCCTGGGTGGACCTGATAGAATCACTTATTCTAGATGGGTAGACCCCATAAGCTTTTTGTTGAATTCGTTGTTGTGGCTTCTGTGTCTTGAAGCCAGTTGCACTGCTTTACACCCAGATGTCCTCCATAAACTCATATTATTTCAGGCTGGAAAGCTAAGTCTTTCAGTAAGTTGTTCCTTCGCTGCTCCTGATTGAACCTTATAGAGGATCGTGGCATCTCATGCACGATATCCAATAATTGCTACTTAGACCACTTTACAACTCATACAATAAATAACAACTAAGCACTAACATCTTTACGGCTTCATACCCAATGGCCAACAAAAATGGTAAATATGGTAAGTAGGCATAGAAACAATTCTATCTTTCTCACATCCCTCTGCTTCATTCCACATGTACGAGCATCAATACATTTGTGTCAACATATTTGGAGTACCCAGTCTCACCTCACACACATTACTTCAAAGCGCTTCCCACATAGGCCACTCGATAATCCCATACTTTACCATTCATGAACAACAGTGTAGCCTCATACTTGAAGATGGTAAACATAGGGAAACACCACTTCATCTCTTCCATGTCTTTGCTTCACTCTTGCAATTAGTTCTTTCCAATAGATGTTGAGCTTCTCTCGGAGCTTTACTCACTCACAAAACTCAAAGCCTTTGTGCATAGGCCAGAACTCAACCGGCCATCAACAACACACAGAGAAGCCTCTTATTGGGCCACCACAAAGCACTTTAGGACCTTGTCAGTGTCAAGAATTGCTATTCAAATGCTGAAATACAGTACAAGAAACCAAGGGTGGATATTGCCATCACTGCTCAGTCTCAGTAAATGGCAGATCAATCCACTTCATGAGGAGATCTTTCCAGTACAAGGACGGATCACTCAAACACAAGCGTGAATTGATTCACTGGGATGCACATAAAACCACTGTGGGACTGGATTAATTCACTATGAGCGTGTAAAAACTACAAGCGTGAGTCCTCTTACTACAAGGCCCAGCCCACCGTGGGCACCATGTGTTATATTACGTAATTTTTGTTTAGTACAGCAATCACCAGTCACTTGCTTTCCTGGTGCTGTTGGGGGTCTCAGGTGAAACTGGTGTCTGTAAGCAGAGCATTTGACAATTGAAGTGGACTCCTTAAGCATTACTCTTCTTCTGACCTTTTTTGCCTGGCGCTGTGTTTGTGTGTGTGGTCAGTCTGCATATTACGGGTAGTCCCGGTGGAAGATGTCCCCAAAAGAGGTGGTGTTTCCTTCCATCATGCATATATGCACGGACATTAAAAGAAAGAGTTAAGGGTGGTTTGCATGTGTCCTGTTGTTAAACCAGTGTGCATGTGGTCCATGCGTCTGGAGGTTGTGAGTAGTCACAACTGTGCGTGCTCTCAAAGGGGCACTGGGATTGCAAATTTTCCTCTGATCCACAGGGTTGTGATTATAGAAAGATCATTTATCATTTGACTTGCGTGTGCACCCTTGTGTATGTGAATGCATGGGTGCATGTAGTTGTGTGTGTGTCTGTCTGTGTGTGTTCAGAGGATTTTTAAGGTCTGCCCATTCTGACATATCTCAAAGTACAAATGCAATTTTACAAGGTCCTCCTGGCTCCACACTTCAGCCATTGAAAAGGAATCATCCTCCACAGGAAAATATGAATCTGCTACAGGAGTGGATCTGTCCGCAACAGATTCAGATCAATCCACTGCTGGTGCAAAGCAATCTGACCAATCACAGTGGGGAAGGATCCATTCACTCTTTGGGAAATCCATCAATTTAATGGGTGGATCTTTCCACCACAGGTGTGGCTGGATCCACTACAGATGCAGACACATTCACTCTTTGGGAAATCCATCCATTATATGGGCGGATCCTTCCATCACAGGTGTGGCTCGATCCACTATAGGTGGAGACACATTCACTCTTCGGGAAATCCATCCATTACATGAGCAGATCCTTCCACCACAGGTGTGGCTCGATCCATTAATGACGCAGACACATTCCCTGTGGGAGCAGATGCACGCGAGTTAATCCATGCAAGGCAGCTAAATCCACCACGGCTCCGGATCACACAAGATCATTTTTTAATGGATTTTCGAATTGTAAACTGAGGACTTGTGTTTACTATTTAGCATTTTCATTTTTCTCACAGATTAATCTTCTTGAAGGGCCGTATATTCTAAATTGAATCGAATGAATCAAATACAATGAATTTGCACATTCTTTTGAACTACACTACACGTTTTAGAAAAAGATCTGAATAATGCATTACTGGGGTACTTTTCTTCTAAAACATCCAATTACCCTGGAAACTACAGTGGAATTATCTAATTATACATTTGAACTCCATTAATTGTTTCATTTATTGTCTTTGTAAATCATATCACTGAGAAAAAACCCATAATGTAGCCATTTCTTGGAACAAATGGCTTTACGTGTGCATTCACAGCATCTTATCAGGCATCAGGTAACATGCCATAAACGTAGGAAACGTTTATCTTAAAATGGAAAGTACATAAGATATCAATAGTAATGATCATTGTGAGCTCTTGGTAAAACTCTATGTGAAAACAATAAGACAAAAGTAAGGTCATGTGAGGTGTCAGACCGGGTGCGGGGTTGCGCCCCGCAGAGGGGGGGACCCTAGCCATGCTGGTTGAGGTCGTTTACCAATGATGTCCTGGTGTACATCCTACATGGGCTCTGCAAACTGGGCCAGGTCCACCCTTTCCACACTTGACCCACAGGGCAGTGAGGGCGAGCTGTCACAGACTTCTCGGGGATGTAGAGTTGGAGGCAAGAGCTAAGTACTCAACAGTCAACCAACAGACTCAATAATGCTGTGTCCAGCCCAGTGCGTATCTTGGTAACAATAAAGTCCTTTAATAACACAGAAAAATGTAATACTACACAAATCAGTGGCATTCAGCTCTAGGGTTGTGATGCCAACTACGCTTCCTAGATAAGCATTTACACCCTATAAGACCCCCCTCTCCCAGTTCTAGGAGCTTCTCTGGTGTCTATGGCACTCCTATCCAAGGAAAGGCACAGATTAGACACAGGTGCAGCTCAATAGGTTTCTACTCATGCAAAGTATTTCGTTGTTCAGTTCAAGAGTTTACACCAAAAACTGGATTACAGTCCAATCTGCAGCTGCTGAACACGGTCTGAGTGTCTAGCTCGGTTCTTTCATGTGTGAGGTCCCCTTGCCGGCTCACCTTGCTGCCGACATGCAGTGCTGGCAGGAGTTCTCCAGGCCGATGCTGTGAGGTCCCCTTGCCGGCTCACCTTGCTGCCGACATGCAGTGCTGGCAGGAGTTCTCCAGGCCGATGCTGTGAGGTCCCCTTGCCGGCTCACCTTGCTGCCGACATGCAGTGCTGGCAGGACTTCTCCTGGCCGATGCTGTGAGGTCCCCTTGCTGGCTCACCTTGCTGCCGGCATGCAGTGCTGGCAGGAGTTCTCCTGGCCGATGCTTTGAGGTCCCCTTGCCGGCTCACCTTGCTGCCGACATGCAGTGCTGGCAGGAGTTCTCCCGGCCGATGCTGTGAGGTCCCCTTGCCGGCTCACCTTGCTGCCGACATGCAGTGCTGGCAGGAGTTCTCCTGGCCGATGCTTTGAGGTCCCCTTGCCGGCTCACCTTGCTGCCGACATGCAGTGCTGGCAGGAGTTCTCCTGGCCGATGCTGTGAGGTCCCCTTGCCGGCTCACCTTGCTGCCGACATGCAGTGCTGGCAGGAGTTCTCCTGGCCGATGCTTCCAGCAGGGGCTCCACTGACACTGGACCACCGTGACAGTTTCACTTGGGATTCAGGCTCCGGCATGCGAGCTGCACACACGCCTGCTCGGAGGGCCCCCATCCCGGCAGATGCAGAATCCAGGCTGACATCCAATAGGTGCTCTTAGATGGCAGTTGTAATCCCCAGGCAGGGATCACACTGGGCGCTTGTCCGTCGGGTGCAGCCTCCTGGCTTGGGGTTAGGATTCCCCTTTTCTCGGCAATGACACCTCCTGCTCTGCATTCAATTGGAGTTTAGAGTTGAAGCAGCATCACGCCTTAGGGTGTTGCAGGGGTGACTAACAGCACATGGTTAATTGTCAGGCTTGATTTGTGTACTTAGGCCCCTGCTGCAGCTGTGATGGGAGACCCAGAGACCCCCTCATGACACAAATCAGCTACACTTCACTCCCAAGGGCAGCCATCCTTTTCTGGGTGTTCTGCACATTGAGCACACAGTTGACTTCTCCTCCTGGATGGTCTCTCCTCCTGCAAGGCCAGGCACTCGCCTTAACTCTCTGAGCAGGCAGGCAGGCTTCTCGGCACTAGGAAGACCTTAAGCTTCTCCATCAAGGTGTGTATACTTCAGGTGATATTCCCTCACTTCTTGGAGATTATCTGTCACCTTCATAAGCCCTGGTTACACAGAAGCTCTTGGAGTACTCTGCTGTGTGCTCCTTTCTGTGGTATAAAAGAACTGGAATTAAGTGGTCTTACTTTTCTTTACATTGTCCAGAAAGTAGATGTGGATCCACTGTCTAGAGTTTCTGAACCAGATCAGCGTGCTTCTCTTTCAAATGCCATTTGCTGGCTGTTCCTCAGAAACCGCATGTGTGTAAGGGGAGCGCTGTCACAGCAGGTACCCGTGTGGCTCAAGGGCAAAATATAGAGTGAAGTCTTTGCACCTGGCTGTGCTTAACCATCCTGGAACAGTAAACCCTGGACCCCACCATCTACCAAATGTCAGTAATCAGAAAGAACTCATCAGCAGCCTTTTGCTGACAAGGTCCTCACTGAATCTCTAATGGGAGCTCTGTGTGCATCCTCCCTCACTTCAGTCTCCGGATCTCCATCCACAGAAATGCAGTCAATATGCTTTCACTTTCTGGGGAAGCCGTATCCTGGGCCACTTTGTACTTCATTGTTTTGTCATTTTCACACTTGTTAACACTGTCTGGGCATTGATTGCTCCTCATTAGTACCACTTTAACAGCCAAATATAGCAATAAGCAACAGAATGGTGACCAGTCAAAGGGCCTTCTAATGAGCGGCCGCACGTGTCACTGCGTTTTTAGTAACTTTTGAATCGTTCAAGCTAGAAATATTTTTTGTTGTTTTTAAAATCTGCAGTTTATGCAGCAGATGATGGATTATATGGCAAATGCGGCAAATCTCTATTTATGCAAAAATCGCCGCGATTAAGGTATGCTTTGTGCACCCCTCGAGTTCACAGAACAGAGGAGATTTCTGGATTTTGCATTTGCAGGGACAGGTCTAGGCCTCTGCACACAATCTAGGGGACACATGTATGACCATTTCATTTTGCGAGTCTCTAATTGTGATTTTTTGGGACTCGCACTTAGGGGCTCGGAAAATGCGATGTACTAATGTGTCCCAGACACATTAAGCGATTCCCAATGGGGTCGCAAATTGTAATTGTAATTGCATTAATATAGCATTTACTATGCTTACTACCCCTGACGAGGTGTCAAAGCGCTTTTCGACGAATAGCACGCTACTCCGGAACCCAAAAAGGATTAGTGGTGAATTAGTATAGGGAAATATGAAATTAATTTGAGCGGTGGACAGGTGAGTATGTTAGTTGGATTGAAAAGGATAATGGAGGGATAGAAGAGGGAAGGGTCTAGAAAGTGTTTATTTGGAGATCATAGCAGCAGGAGCAGGTTTGGGATGAGTGGGGAGGAGTCAGAGGGAAGGGTTTAGAAAGGCTTGTTTGGGAGATCTGAATAGTAAAAGAGGCTTGAGATGATTCAAGGAGGGGTAGAAGAGGGAAGAGTCTAGGAAGGGTTATTTTGGGGATCATAGTAGAAGAATGGGGTTTGGGATGAGCTAGAGAGTGGAGGTAGATGATATATTGAGAGAGGTATAGGGTGAGAAATAGGGTAGTGCATTGGAGAGAGTAGTAGATAGAGGTTTGGGATGAGCCAGAGAGTAGAGGTAATGGATGTATTTAAGAGGTATGGGGTACGATATAGGGTAATGCATTGGAGATGCTGAATTAGGATTAAAGTAATAAATAGAAAGATACTTAAGTACACGGAAGGTATATATGTATAAGTAAGGTAATATATCTAGATTTAAGTTGTATTTAATAAACTCCGACTTTTGAAGTGTTGCTGGATGTTAAGCTAATTTATTTGTTTAAAAAAATGTTTTATTTAATAGTGAGGCAATTGCAGATGAAGAGTTATGATAAAAATGTACTTATTTATTCAGTGACCTATATACATGTTAATCATAGAATACTCTAACCATAAGTAATGTGTACATTTGTTAAGCAGAACTAATAAAAATCTATATGTTTATAAACATGATTATTATACACATTCATACAAAGGAATATCTAGGTACACATATATAATCCAAATAAATGCTTATATACAGAGGGATATGCTGTATATTTCTGTTTGGGTATGGTGGTTATGTGGGGAAGAGCCAACTCTTGAGTAGTTTTCTGAAGATAAGGTGGTTATCCGTGGATCTTATGTTTGGGGGTAAAGAGTTCCATAGTTTGACTGCTTAAACAGAGAAGGATGTGCCACCTATGTTTTTTTTCTTGTATGGTGGGATTTGTAGGCGAGATGCCAATCCAGAGCGGAGGTTCTTTTTTGGAGTATTTGGCAATTTTATTCCTGATGAAAAGCAGTCCTGTTCCATGTATCGCTTTGTGGGTGATACAAAGCAGCTTGAACGTGGATCTTCTGGCAACTGATGTAGGGCTTTCAAGGCCGGGGAGATGTGGGCGTGTGTCTTTATATGCAAGAGTAGTCTGGCAGCCGAGTTCTGAATCTGTTGTAGTCTTTTCATAGTTGTTAAAGGTGATCCGTGGTAGAGGCTATTGGTGTAATCAAGTTTAGACAGAACAAGAGAGATGGTAGCCTGGACCTTCTATGGAAGTCCCAGGTGGGGGAAGATGCGTCGCAGCGTTTTTATGGTAATGAAATTTGATCTTCCAATTTTGTATACTTGAGCATTCATCGATAGCTTGGAGTCCACGGTAATTCCGAGGTTTTTCACTTCCTTAGATACTTTAGGCGGTGTTCCCAGATCGTCAGGCTAGGCGGCGAGTAGGTCATCATTTTTCCAGTCGACACTTGTGAGTATTTTCGTTTTGGAAGCAGTCAATTTGAGATGGCTCCACGTCATCCTCTGAGACAACTGAAAATTGGTGAATTTGCAATGTCTTTGGGGCTGGCTTGTCATCACAGGGATGGTGGCCTGCTGGGGTCAGCAGATCACCATGTCTGTGACTGCTTTTTAAATAAAGCAATTTTTTCAAAATGCATTCTGTTTCCCTTAAAGGAAAACAGGAAGCATTAAAAAAGAAAAATGAAAAGTTTCCTTTTCATTTTTTAAGAGCAGGCAGTGGTCCCTTGGACCACTGCCTGCTCTTAAAAAATGTTGGCGTCCACATTCACAAAAGGTAAGGGGTCCCTTTGGGACCCCTTCCCATTAGCGAATGGGCTACCACCGCCTTCACAGAGTCGGTAAAATATGAATGTTTTGCAACCACATCCCGGTCGCGAAACATTCATACATCCCTCTGCAACTCGCTATTAGGAAGAGACGTCCTCTACACGCCCCTTCCTTATGCCGACTCGCAACCCTATTTTGCGAGTCGTAATAGGTTACCGACTCACAAAATGGGGTACGTACATGTGAAAAGGCGATTTAGCGGTCGCAAACGGCCCGATTTTCAGTTTGCGATGACTAAAAGCCGTCGTACATGTGGACCCAAATTACTGTGACACCAGGGTCAAACAGAAGTCAGGATACCAGTTTCACATGTGGTTCGGCACGCATGGCAGCGGTGCATGCCTGTTTACCATGCAGGGACATTACCATCCCAGAACGAGGTAGCAGAAAATGGCAGGGACAGGCAGCCAAAGGGGAAAGCAGATTTCGTTTTACTTTATTGATTCTCTCATGTTTACAGCACGGCCTGTAACAATATGGAAGCAGAGCCCGTTGTTTATGTACTGGAAGTGAGGCTTCAATATTTGCACACCAAATCTTGAATATAACCCAGGAAAAAACAGGTGCCATCTTGAGAGGAAAAATGTCCTTTCGAAATGAAATTCGTACTTGTAAAGCACACTGCTACCCCCAACAGAGGCATCCTGGCGCTATACGCATACCGCTGTGGAACCCTTCCTGGCTATTCCCTGTGAGATGTCCACTCCTGGGCACCCCCAAGGTGAAGCCAGGCATCCCAGCGCTGGTGGGGCCGTTGTGGAGATTAAGCAAGCTATTGCCCAGAGTTGGACCCATGATTAGAATAGGCACCGAGGCGAGAATTATCAGGTCCAAGGAAATTGAGCCCAAGACCCGCCGAGGTGGGAATTGAACCCTGGTCCCGGGCCAGATCTCTGCATCAGGGTCTGCCGCTCTAACCATTGAGCCACACTTCTCCACTAGATGCATGGATTGGAAACTTGCATGAACTAAATGTTTCAATGTGTTTAATCCATAAAAGTTAAGAGTGCTTGAATGTCAATATAGAAGTCAGTAGCAACTGTCAAGAAAAAAATGAATGAATGAAGATTAGGACAGGATATTCTGTCTCAAAATTAACAGAGTGCCCTGCCTTTGAAAACGCTTGGTCTGCTCACCTCATTTAGTGACGGGTGGACCTTAACTTTTCTGTCAACTGAAAACTTCTTCCGACAGCCTAATTGAGTAAAGGCCATCTGAAAAAGGACATTACACTACCTGCCCTATTCAGGATGGATGGCGTAATGTCTTTTTTTCTGTCTATTACCGCCAGGGTAAAACTGGCAATAAGGGACAGAAAAAATATTAATGACCTCAATGCTCACAGATAGAACCCACAGGTGTAGGGCTCATCAGTTTTATATTTTTCAAAAACAAACTCCTGCTTTGTGAGTTTGTTTCTGAAAATAAAAACTTTAAAAAAGTTTGTTCAAAAGCGGTCAACATCGACAGTGTTGTCCACCCAACTTTTTGCATTTTATGCACTGAACAGAACTGCCAAAATGGTGGTTCCTTTCAATATACAGAGATGACTGCTGGGTAGTCACCTCTGTATTTAATGGACATTAGTGTGTCTGGATGGCGGTGCTAATGTTCTAACGGAGTACCATCTGTCAAACTCACAATCATACCCTTTACCCGGAAATGCAGTATTTGAGGTCTTACATGAGATGAAAAAACATATTCTTGTCTCGAAACTAATCATATGGGGCTGTATGAGACCATGGTAAAACAACAATACAAGAGCATTTATAAAAAAGTGTGTAATTCATTATCCTTGATTGAACCATGCTTTATAACTTGTAATGTGTTGATCCAAAATGCCTCTTGGATGTACAGCAATTGTCCCAGATTGCCACCTCGCCTCTTGCAGTCTATATGATATATACATAAGAAATTAAATTTTTTAATATAAAGGGCTTGACTTAGATCTTGGCGGATGGGTCTCTTCATCACAACGGCGACGGATATCCCGTCCGCCAGGACCTAAATCAGGCCCTAAATCTAAGGTCCCCTTTGCTGATGTGGACTGCCATTGCGCAACTCTGGTCATCCTTTTTACGGGCACGTGTGTTCGTTCCACCTGGATGTTAGCGCTCTTCTGGGGAAATCGGCATAGTCTTTAGCGCGCACACATAATATTACAAAAATATGGAGTATTGCAACTCCTAAAAGTATTATTCTTGTGTAGATGACCATCTATTTTCTTAGCAAATTAATTTGTTTTGTTCATGGTGTAACATCAAAAGATGGATAGATCACATTTATGAAATCCTGTTGGTGAAAAGGTGGTCAGGGACAGATACTTACCTGTAAGAACAATTATAGCTCCAATCAACAACCCTGAGTAAAGCTTTGGCTTTTCAGAAAACATCAGACGGTTTAGGTGAGATGTGGTGAGATTTATCTGGGTCTTGTCTTCTAGTTTTAGTGAATGCCAATATTTATACAAATCACCAAAAATGTCCTTACTATTGAGACAGTGTGTGACATACTCGTGTGTGAGTCCTTTAGATGGTTTGTGCACTGGCTGTGTAGTCACAAAGTGGGGAAGGCTTGATTCCTTGCTCATGTTCTGTTATAATTCAAGTAGGAAGCCTGTCCTTGACACTGAGCAACGCCCACAAAGTTTCCACTTGTGAAAAATTGTACACTTCGCCCAGCTTTTAGCGTGAACTTGGCCCACAAAAAAGTTTTTTTTTCTACATGTTTCTACTAAAATGTTTAATGGAGAAAATCCGAAGTAAGCTTTGCAGTGTTTTTTTATGCAAACACCTATTTTTGTTGGGCTTTTAGCTTTTTAGCATCTGCCATTTTTAAACTTTGCACAATTTGTGAACTGAGAACGTTTAAAACAGAAATCGTCAGTGAGTTTCTCTCCGTTAGTGTTCTGTGTGTGGCACGAACCAGTGGTCAACGTGCATTAAAAAAAATATGGGAACTGTGATATTGTGCGCAAAGGGGGTGGAGCGAGTGAGCGTGCAGACGGGGTCAAAGGTGTGACTAAAAAAACAAAATATTCTGTAACTTTTTTCTGTCTTTCACCTTCAGGTAACGACATATAAAAAATGGCACAACTTAAATGAAAAATAAATGCAAGCAAAGTTAATCCGTGGGAGATGCACCATTGTACATTATGAAACCTCTATTGTTTTAAGCTGCAGAGGTCTGCGTCTGTACCCAGAGAGCCACAGCATTGAATCCTGGTTGGTGCAGTGGTGAATAGTGACTTGTGTATCTTTAGTGCTACGAGGTCCCAGTCTGTGACATAAAACACTGTGTATATGTAAGTCATTATTTTAAACATGCATTACACACAGTAAAAGATAGGCTGCTACAAAATGCGCAAAAGGATTAAAGATAAAGGGCCATATGTATCAAACAAAATTGCGATCGCAAACGCTGAAATACGCAGAATTTCAGCATTTGCGATCACAATTTGGCTTAGTGGTATGTATGAATGAAAAACAGCCTCGCAAAATAAGGAATCGCAAAATTTGCGATTCCCTATTTTATGAATGCATTTAAGGAATCACAAATTGCGATTCCTTAAATGCAATGTAAGAAGCACAAAAAAGTGCAATTTGGCCTTAGGAATCAGCAAATTACCACCAACTTCAAGTTGGTGGTAATTTGCAATTTCTAGAAAAATGCACTTTTTGAATTTTTCAAAGTGTAATGTGGCGCACATACATGCCCTTAGGGCATGTATGTGCGCCACATGTGCACCCATGCATATTTCAGGGTGCAACAGGGTGTCCTTTGACACCCTTGCAACCTTGAAATTGCATTCTCAATTTGCGATTCTCTAATTGCTAATCGCAAATTGAGAATGACTTCCATTCATTCCTATGGGCCTCTAGGCCCATAGGAATGAATGGGGAGGGTTTCTTAATTGCGAATCGCAATTTGCGATTCGCAATTAAGGAATATGTAGGATTCGCAATTTTTTTTCAAATCCTACATACATCTCGCTTTGCGATTCTCAAATAGCGATTCGCAAAAATCGCTATTTGAGAATCACAAAACCTAACATTGATACATATGGCCCAAAGTGCTTCAAAAATATAGATTTTAGTAACCCAGACTGTACATAGTGTATTTTTTTTATTCAACTGTCCATTAAAAGCACACACTTCACAGCTCAGCTGGTAACTCCCGTGCAATGCCCCTCAAACAGAATAAATCTGTCTCATCAGGAAGCTTAAGGTGATTCCATCAATTAAAGCCAGTACCTCCAAGCTCCCTTTACATTTGCAGATTGACCAGTTGTGCACATTTGTATTTCTTTCAGGCAGCAGCACCCTGGCAGGAAGGCTTGTTTAGCTGTCTGCACCTCCCTCCGTTTCACAGCACAGGGGACTCCCTGCCTTACATTTCAGCCCAAGCATTTCAGCCCTCGGAATTAACCGTCCCAGGATGGTTCCCTTTTTACAAAAAGTAGGGGAACTGTTTTTCTTAATTTAGAAAACTATGAGCATGTCGTGCCCCTCAGAACCGCCCACTTCCATCACTGGCACGAAAACACAGGTTAATCACAATCCCGGAAGTGCTATTTGCATTCTGAGTCTAATATATGAGCAACATGTCCTGTCCCTAGAGGCAATCGTACACTGTCAATTCATTACTGGTACCCTAGTTGACAACCTGGATGTGCCCTGCCATTGAACCGACTGTTATTCTAGAAACTGGTGGTACATTGTCGGAGAGGCAGAGATGGCTAGACCAGTGGAAATGGCTTTGTGGGTCACACAGTCCATTTATAAACACCAGGGGTGGTGGAAGTGACTTTACACATCCTTTGATCATTGATGACATCATAGGATTGACTGCTTGTTGCTAACATTAACCTCTCAAAAACATCCTGTTAGGTGGAAAGGGGAACAGGGTGGAAATTATAAACGTTATTGGGCTCCTAGAGCCCTCTTTACCTTCTGGTCCTGCTGCTGCCTGCATGATCCCTAATGGAAGAGTCATGGCAGTGCTTAATTTGTGAAAGAATGAATTTCGGTATCTGCTCAGAAGTGCACAGCCGGTGCAATTAACCATCGGTGAGCTAAATACCAAGGCTGGTAGCCTTAAATCCACTCCATGCCTCTTTAATCCACTACAGGCACTGGGTAAACATCCGATGTGGAAAAATAAGTGCTGGTCCCCACAAATAAGTGCTGGTGGCCCCCACCGACAACCACTGGGTCAGATTAAGCACTGAGTCATGGCTACCAAAGGGCAAGCGAGCCTGTGGGTACCACTGATTGAACTAAATGATCAAACAGAGCTGCAGATCCATCTTTTCAGAGTGGCCCCATACTAGGGGGCACTGACATCCAACAGAGCCCATCCCATGGTCACACGTATCTTCCCGCATCAAGCATCATTCCATCTCGTCCAGTGCGTCACCCACTGTCACGGATGCCTTTGCCGTCAACCCATCTAAACCACCCAAGAGGAACATTTGACGCACCAGTGGCGGCCCAGATATTCAAAGATGGCTTCAAGTGACCAGTGAAATCTTCATTAGATAAAAAAAACTCTGGATATAGACCATGTCCCCACTGTCGCCTCACAACACCATTAGCTCAAAGCACTCACAATATATTTCTCTCTCACTCAATTTCCCAACATGTTCAGATCACTAAGATATGCAGGAGTCTGACCGGATCTACCCTCAGGAATTCTTCCTGGTCAGTAATATGGCGCCCATGCATCTTGATCCTGATTAGCTATCTACTAGTACTCCACTTGTTTGCACAAGAATCCTGGTGGATATGCAAGCTAAACCGATTCCACAAACACTTCCAGGATAATCAAGCAGAATGCAGGTGGTCTAAATCTGTAGAACGAAAAGGGTATAGAAATTACTCATTGACTCAAGTGCTTTGACACCGACAACACATTCACACTTTAGTGCACCAGGTTTCATCGGATAGTGCTGCCATAGGAGTCAAGTTTGACAATCAACTGTGGCACTTTACAGTCGATGCGCTGCATCAGATTTTACTGTGCAGTCATTTACACTACCTAACCGTCTGGTCTGATAAAAGGTATACTGTTGTTAAACTCTGCTTTGGTTCCACAAGACAACACATCATACTGTACAGTCACCTACACAATTACCTATCACAGGTCATGGTTTGCTATCACAGGCCTGTAGACAGAACTTTCCACTGAGATACACTACTCCCAAATTTTCAGTAAATACTGATCAAAGCTCATATACGTCAAAAGAATGTCTTTTCAGCACCAACAGCAGTCATCACTTAACAGTCAACAGAACATCTCAGAACGACTAGCTTGGACACAAACAGCAGCAGTTCCAATGAGCTGCAAGGGCTGTGATGTGGTTCTGATGAGGGACTGCGAAGAGCTGCGTCAGGTTTGCGTTGTGCTGCATCAGTTCTGATGAGACCAAATCTGGGCTGGCAGAGCACCTTTGGAACCACTTCTAAGGTTCCAGGACTGAAGAGGCACCACTTGGGGGTTAGGACTCAGCAGAGTCCAGGTGCAGGGGTCAAGGTGGTTGGAGCCCTTGCTGTCCCTGAGGTTCTGATCATGAGGCCAGCCAACTAGCCCTTGGAGTCACTGTGATTGTCCTAGGTTCAAGATACAGGTGCAGTCCTACTTACTCAGGCAGCAGGGCAGCAGAATAGCAGGGTAGCAGAGCAGTCCTTCTTCTGAGTCTTCCACAGGTGCAGATGCATACTGAAGAGTTAGGTCGTAAGGTCTACTACTTATACCTGGCAACCACTTTGAAGTCTGGATTCCTCCCTTACAGGGGTGTCTGGAATTTCCTTCCTCCCTGCCCGGGCCCCAGGTTGTCTAGGGGCACAAAGACTAGTGTGAAACCCTTTGTTAGTGTGCTGAGGCAGAGTCTTTGTGATCTGAAAATGTGTTAGGTGGCAGCTCCACGCCCTATCAAGTCAGAGAAGGCCCATCCTGCAAACACCTATTCCTCCTTTGTCTTACTGTCTTGAACCAATACACAACGACGAACTGCCAGCAACACCTAGTTATGTGACCCAGGATACAGGCTGCATGCACCAAATGGTTGGGACAAGAATATGTCAACTTTCTAAAAGTGGCATTTTCACAATTGTGACTTAAAATCCGACTTTACCATTAAAGAGGGTTTTAATTTTGACCTCAAACTCAATATCTCTCCCAGCTCCCAATTGAAAGTTATCACTTATTAAATGTACTAAGGTAACCCAATGCTATCCTATGGGACAGGCAGGCCTTGCAGTAGTGGGAAACGAATTTAAGAGTTTTTCACTACAACGACATGTAAAAGTTAAAAGTACATGTGCAACTTTTTTATTACAATGCACCTTTCCCTATGGGCTGTTTAGGGCCTACCCTAGGGGTGACTTATATGTATTAAAAAGGAAGGTTTAAGCCTGGCAAAAGGTTTATTTTGCCAGATTGAATTGGCAGTTTAAAACTGCACACATGGCTGCAATGGCAGGTCTATGACATGCTTAAAAGGGCTTAAGTGGGTGGTACAATCAGTGCTGCAGGCCCACTAGTAGCATTTAATTTACAGGCCCTGGGTACAAGTTTTACCAGTTTATTAGGGACTTACTAGTAAGTTAAAGGTGCCAATTTGGTGGAAGCCTGGAAGGCAATGATACCATGTTTTGGGGATAGAGCACAAGCACTTAAGCACTGTTTATCAGTGGTAAAGTGTGTAGAGTCCTTAGGCCTGCAAAAACGAAGACAGCAAACACAGGAGGATTGTAGGCAAAAAAGTTGGGGGGAAACCACGCCAAGGTTGTCAGATTCAACAGCGCAATTAAAAGTTTTCTGTCTTCGAAATACAGAAGCTGAACAGCAGGAAAAGTCACCTTTTTCTGGATCCACTTTCTCTTCTGCTAATTGGAAAAGAGCTGGTAGAGATCTCTTCCTGGATTGTAGGTAGTACATACAGATGAGGGATGCTTGAGCAGCCAATGAGGTTAGTCTAAACACAGAGACCAGGTCTAACTGGGTATAGAGCAGCCAGTTAAAACCGCTGATACAATTTATGATTTCAGCCAATCTGATTGGTCGTCCTTCAACCAATTAGCAATTGGTTACAGTGTTTAGAAAATCCTTTTGGCTGCTGGTACATGGGGACAATGTGCACATTTCTGAACCATTTTTCAGTCCAGAGGTACGTTTAGGGCAAACATGAAGGGATATCTGTGTTTATGCATATATTTGAGCTTTAATTTTAAATTTGCCTACAGGGTAGAACTTTCTTGCAATTAGGTTAAACCAAATACGCCCCATTTGCAACACAAAAGTGCAGTTTCATGTATGTTCTCTTTTTGTGAAGCATTTTCACCCACCACTGCATCTAACAGTGGCATGCAATACTTTATACGTCCACAGAAGACAAAAGTTATATATGCATGTTATAGAGTTAAGCATGAAACATAATTTTGCTTCTGCTGTGAGAGTAGAAGGTCATGGCATATAATCCCAGACTTCAAGACACTGGCACAGGCCCTGTCTTGGAGAAATGTTTCCCACTGAGCTCTAGCATGCCTCCTAGGGAGGCCAGGGTCATGTTTCATCCATGACACCCCCAAGCGATATGTAGATATCTCTGGCCCATTGAGACGTCACCGTATGCCACCAGCCTCTCCCAATGTCTCTCGCCTCTTTCCTCCTTCCTATAGCTCTGTGCATGTGCAATATTTTAATATTCTGCACATTAATTTGTGTCTCCAGGGGCTGCCTGCTCAATAACTACCAGCCCTTACTAGCTCTGTATGCATGTGCAGTGCAGTGCAAATAATAGGAGGACGATAAGAGGCAGGTGAGTGAGCACACACAAACACACACACACACACACACATACACACACACACACCACACACACACAGACACACATACATACACACAGACCAACACACACACATACACCCATACATACACACACACATACACACACTCACGCATACATACACACGCACACACACACAGGGACACACATACATACACACAGACAAACACACACACATACACCCATACATGCACACAGAGACACACACATACACACACACAGGGACACACACATACACCCATACATACACACACATACACACACAGAGACACACACACATACACACACTCACACATACAAACACACGCACACATTCTCTCTCTCGCTCTCTCTCCACACACACACACACTCTCTCTCCACACACACACACACATACATACATGCACACACACACACACTCTCTCTCTCTACACACACACAGACACACACACTTACATACATACACACACAGACACACATACATACACACACATGCCCACACACACCCTCTCCACACACACACACACACACACACTCTCTCTCACTCCACACACGCATACATACACACACTCTTTCTACACACACACACATATACACACACACATACATACACACACACATTCTCTCTCCCCACATTCACACATGCACACACACACTCTCTTTCTATCTACACACACACACACACACACATATACACACACACTCTCTATCTCCACACATGCATGCAGATATATATTTATACACACACACACTCCCTCTGCACACACACAGATATGCACACACATATACACACACATACATACACACACCTACACATACACACATTCTTTCTCTCCACACACTCTCTCTCTCTCCATACAGACAGACACACATACATACATACATACACACACACACACACACACACACACTATGTCTCTCTCCACACACACGCACAAACACACACACACTCTCTCCACACACACACACACACACACACACACTAAGACACACACACACACACGCTCTCTCTTTCCCTCTCAAGCAGATTCACCCCGCATGGACTAATATTTTCTGACATTTTGCTTAGAGGTAAAACATCCACACTTCTCGCCTTCTCTAGCCCATGACAGTGAAGGAAGATGGCTCTCTCTACCGGAAACGAGGAGTGCGAGGGTACAAGGGAACGGTGACCTTACAATGTGCATGTTCTGGAAGAGAAAGCAAGCCTTTTTAAACAACAGGACACCACCTGGGGCCAAGACACCTATTTCAAGCGTGAAATCCTAGAAATACTCAGAAGCTGTCACCTCTCTTCTATGTACACAAATATGACCTTAACATGCCACATTTTCGCTCCCAGCTGGGCCCATTACGTGGCAGCAAAGTCTCTCAAAACAGAGGGTAGGTAACCCTGTGTCCCTTGGGAAACCTGCGGGCACACATGGCCCAGTGCATTATCCACGCTTGCAAAACAGGGATGTGCAAGTTGCACACCAACTGGTTTGTGAACAGGGATGCAGTTTGTGAATGCAAAACGAGCTGTGTACTACTAGGTCACACTGTAATTTTCGCAATCACAGACGATGGCAAAATGACCTGCATTATGAATATTAATTAGGCAGGCAACTGAGTGCAGCCCCTCTGACTAGCTATGAACAGCGCCTCGATCCCTTCACTGGTGATAAGAGCTACAAATCGACATAACATAACATAAAATAACGATGGTGGCCTGCATGGAACAGCAGATCACCTTCCCTTTGTTTACATTTCCAAACAGAATACATATATTTTTTAAAAAGCAGATTGTGTCATTTAAAGGAATAAGGCCCACATGTGCTTAGGTTTTATTTTGCGTGTACCGAATAGCGAATTTTACCGATTCCCTGTTAGGAAATTGCAAACACCCATGTACAAATGTGTCCTTGACACATTTAGCTATTCCTAATGGGGTTGCAAGTGACCTACCTCATTAATATTCATGAGGTAGGTCTTAATTTCTAAAACATTGGGAACCGCTAGAAATACAGGGATGGTGGCCTCCTGGGGACAGCGGACTACCATGTCTGTGTCGGCTTTTAAATAAAGCAACGTTTTTAAAAAAATGCAGCCCGTTTTCTTTAAATGAAAACAGGATGTGTTTCAAAAACAAAATGAAACATTTCAGTTTCATTTTTTAAGAATAGGCAGTGGTCCCAGCACTGCCTGCTCTTAAAAACGTTTTCGTAACCATTCACAAAGGGGAAAGTGTCCCCTGGGGACCCCTTACTATTTGCGACTGGGTTACCACCTACTTGAAATAGGCGGTAAAATGTGAATGTTTTGCGACCGTATTTCGGTCACAAAACATTCGTAGATGGCACTGCGAGTCGCTATTAGGAAGGTGATAGAGCGAAATGTTCTTGTGAATTGTAGGGGTGCATCATAATCACTGATAGGCCGCACCCATATGTATTCAGACATATATTCGTTTATATTCCATTGTATACCCATGCATGTTTAGTAAAGAATGAGTAGTTCACTGAGACAAAGTGAACTCGGCAGTATAATGGTGCTAGGATAATGATGTAATGTAATGCTTATTGAATTGTGTGAACATAATGCATAGAGAAATTAGTTCGTGTGATGTAATGTAATTGCAGTAGTTTAAACGTGCACCATATTAAAGTTGCACATGTAATTCATTGTTTGCATATGAAGTGTAATGAAAATGCTTATAGGGAAACATAAGATGTGTGTTTAAAAGTTATATGTAAAGGCCTGACTACATATAGGCTTAGGGAAGGCCTGGTTTATTCTTATGTTAGCTTATTTTTGTAGGCAGTGAAAAGATTCTCTTGGTAAGGCTCTCTGGGTACAAACGGTAGATTTAATTTGCACAGTAGAAGGTTTCTGTTGAAAGTATCTTTTGTTGCAGGTGCAAGGACACATGTCTCGTTAGTAAGACTAACTCTTTGTTTTCAAAAGCTAGAGAGAGGGGAGGCATGGTACGGGGAGTTAGATGGAATGTAGGGATGATACTTTCAGCGGAGAAGGTGCCTGGGACTCAAGGTCAACGCAACCGTCCAGGATGAAGTCACCGTTTCAGTGGAAAAGCACAAGAAAGAAGACCTGGCCAAGAAGGCGTGACAAAGGCGTGTACAATTGTATTGGGGTTTTGTATTAGGGATAGTGCCCTGAGGGAGGAGGCCAGAGAAGAGGTAGGGGAGACCTGAGAGAAGGACAGAGCTGAGCTAAGGTATTATTGTGATTGCACTTCTTAGGAAGTCTTCACAGCTGACACCTTTATTCTTTCTTGCCTGGGAAAATCGTTATGCAGGGATGCCACTTAGCGTTAGTGTAGGGACAGCAATTGATTTTAAGCTTGTTTAGGCCAATGAAGAGCAACTTAGAAATAGGAGCAATCATAGTCTGGTTGGTCCTCCTAGAACTTTCTATTCTTCTTATCCTGAGTCGGATGAGATTCTTGCGTAGATTATTATTTGTATTAGTGCCCATCTATTTCTTTAACCTCGTGTTGAGGTGCTTGCACGTTCAGTTATTTTTGGCGATAATAAATTCTCAAACTTGAATTCGGAGTCAGTGGTCCTTTCAGATAAAATGAATACTGATGTCTAACCTGATGAGATTCTCTCCTTTACACTATTCAACAGGTAAAAAGATCTTGGCGACCAGAAGGTTCTTATAGATAATTAGATAAGAATCGGCGTTATCAGTTGGTAGCAGAGTAGGATGGTTACCTTTGATGGTAAGGGGAGATCTAGAGCAAGATAGGAGACTAAGTTGCCCCATAGAGTCCGAGTGACGCAGATCCAGAGGACCGCGGGAGAAGGATGTCGGAGGTCGTGGAAAACTGACGGAGAGTGACGGTGCGGCGGAAGTAGCAGTTCGTAGTAGAGTGAGTATGAAAAGAGTGATGTTTGGTAGATTGCGGTGTTTTATTGTTGTGTGATGTCTTGCGGAGTTGGAACGAGAGTTGTGTGATTGAGAAACGGACCGTGAGCGCGCGCGGGACCGGGAGATTTATTGTGGTGTAGAATACACCCAGAGTTGAGAACGTTGACCAGAGTTGTGGGGGTCACGAGACGTCATTGACAGACCCACTGAAGATAGGGAACACATGAGTGAGTGTGTGAATAACCAACGCAGGTCGTAGGTTATTGTGTGCAGAACATCGAATGATTGAATCCTATCGAGTGTGCTAAAGGCGATTGTCCGGTCGTTTCGCGGACAGATGATTGCCAGATTGAGGTCAACAAGCTCAAGAGGCTGATCGGTCACTAGTAAGACCGACGGTCAGAGAGGTAATTGTTCGGTAGGACGGACATTATTTCAGAGTATGACTGGGACAGATGCGAGCGAGAACAAGTGAATTAGAAAGGAGGGGAACTGCTGCGAGCGGAGGAAAAGTGACGTCAGAACAGTGCCGCGCTGCGATAGGCCGGTTGGTGTGAACCGCGCTGGTATTGGTGGATTGGAATCAGGAAGTAAAAGCGGACATTTTGAGTGCAAATACAAAGTTGATTCATCATGAAATGTTTTAAAGCTTTAAGGGAACTTTGTAGAGGTGATAGACATGTGGTTGTTCGGGAGGGAGAGGAAGCTCCTCCCGAGGATACACCAGCACATTATATGGCAAAGAATGTAGGATTGCATACCATAATTTGGCTTGAGAATTGGCATAAAATGACAGAAGCAGAAGGAGAATTGTCGTTCCCTCGATATGGTACTTTCAGGTTAGAGGTGCTGTACCAGCTCAAGAGTGCAATGGCTTCATTACGACCACTACCTAGACCAACACAGTTTGAGGCACTACATGCGTGGATAAGGGCAGCGTATGATAGGAAGAAGGACAGATGCCAAGAAAGGGTGAAGAAATCGGTCAGGGCATTTCAAGATGCAAGGTGGGATGCCTTGGAGAAAAGGTGGAGAGCAGACACGATCGAAGGAGATAAGTTGTACCCATTGTTAGTACAAAATGGGAAAATAATAAGAATCGATGAGGACGACAGTGATCTAGAGGACAGTTTGTTGGATAGGATGTTGGCGGAGAGGCCACCACCATTTAACCCAGATTCAGAAGAGGGAAAGACGACCCCAGCAGTGGCAATAGTTGATGAGAGCCAGAACCAGACTAGCATGAGAGTAGTGGGAAGAATTTCCACAGGAACGGAGGGGGCAACGGCGTCTATGATAACACAGCCTCCTGCGGGGAACACAAGATTACCGGACTCCTTGACAGTACCGGTTACCATTGGCCCTATAGTACCGGTATATGACCCAGACCGAGTGAGAGAAGGGAGCTCCGTACCGATGAGAAGGGAAGAAGGAAACAGTGAGAGTGGGAATGGGTTTGGAGTAAGGGTGGTTCATTTCCCAAGACCAATGGAGACAAGTACGCCGTTACCGGCTACTGCGGACTCTTCATGTGGGCGAGAAGAGGAGAGACCGGAAAGACCGAGGTCTTTACGGGAATCTAAGTCAGCTTTGAGGGAGTGGACACCAACAGTAACGAACCAAGAGGATAGGATGCAAAGAGATAGGGCACAAAATGTCTCGGAAGACAGACCAGGTTCCAGGAATATAGAAGGGAATAGGTCACAAGGACAGAATAGTGACTGTGATGAGCGAGATGGCTCGGGTTGTCGAGACGTACTGAGGAGTGCAGTACAGGCAAGGTTGCTAGACGTAGTGAGGCTGAAAGCAGAGGTAGACGAAATGATCAGTGGGGGTCTGCCTTTGGAAAGGATAGAAATTTATGGATCAGATGAGCTGCTGTTTGTAGCAAAAGATGTGACTCGAAAAGCTAGAATGGCACATGATAGATTGAAGGAATTGGCCAAAAGATATGAGGTGGACCTGAACAAAACTAAAGCGTTGCAGGGACCACATAGATTGCATTACAGTGATCAGGAGTTGGAGGAGAAAAGAATCACAGGATTAAAGACGCACACCAGAGACCTGATCATAGGAATGAGAATATGGATTTTGTTGGACAAATGGGAAGAAAGGTGGTCCAAAAAGAAACCAGTAAAGAGAGCAGAAGGGGAAACGCCGCCGCCAGGAGGGGGGCGACGGGTGTTGGAAATTTTCCTTTACGGGAAGTACAGAATGGAGGGTACGTGCATGTGCCGTGGAATAGAGGTGATTTGGCTGCATTTACAAATGATTTTCCTCGGCTGAGGGAAAAACCGGTGGAGTGGTACAAGCAGGTTGAGCGGTTTGTGAAGATTTCAAAAGTATTGTGGATTGATTTGAATACTTTGTTTGACATAGTGGTACCAGGAGATTTGTGGACAGCATGTAAAGTCGCTATTGAGTGGCCGACTTCGGAACCGAAAAGAGAGGCGGTTACAAATGGTCCATCACCTGATGTCATGAAAAAGTATGAGCAGGTGATTACGTGGTTGAAGTCGAAGATTTCACCTCAGGATATAGATTGGGTTAAGATAGATCGGACTGTACAGGAACCCAAGGAAACGGTGCATGAATATTATGAAAGACTTCTGCAAGTTTTTAAACAGTATAGTGGGTTAGATGTTTTGGACCCTAAGGATATGGGACAGTTTGTCTCAAAGTTTGTAACGGGTCTGAGAGGGGAAATCAGCCTCATGATACAGCACCATTTGATCTGCTGGCAGAACAAGCCACTAGATGAAATTTTGCGATATGCGAGATACTGTAGTGATGAGGTGGAATCGAAACATCGAAAGCTAAAAGACAAATTGATGCTTGTCCAGATGCAGACAGCACAGAGTCAGCCTAGTGGAGGGACCTTAGGAAGAAAGCAAGGAAATTTCCAAGGAAACCAGAATGGGCAGGTACAGGGAAAGGGAAAACCAGTAGACCCCAAGACAGGAGTGGACGTGGCCACATTGAAGAAGACCACTGCGTGTCATCTTTGTCGCCAGGTCGGACATTGGAAACGCGAGTGTCCTTTGAACCCAGCTAATCAGGTACAGGAAGAGGAAGAGGGGGCTCAGGCACCCGCGCAAGAGGTGGTTAACACAATAACGAGACCTAGAACGATGAAAGGGGGTTTACAATTCTCACGCTCAGATTCCCCAAGCTCCAAGGATTTCACAAGGAACACGAACGTACCAACAGATGCCCCTGTTCGAACGCTATGATGAGGATAGCTCAGACCCTTTATCCTGACGGTGCCTGAGGGGGGAGGAAGACTGCACACTTGGAGCGGTCTTGGAGGTAGACCAGAGGGGACCTTTTGTGGAGGCAGAGATTGAGGGCAATCCTGCAACACTTTTGGTTGATACTGGAGCTACCCGGTCT
Organism: Calotriton arnoldi; assembly: GCA_963921515.1. Lineage (NCBI taxonomy): Eukaryota > Metazoa > Chordata > Amphibia > Caudata > Salamandridae > Calotriton > Calotriton arnoldi. Next base: position 975,135 of record CAWUFW010002447.1, read on the forward strand.
ACTGTAAGATCTGCAGTAGTCCCTAACCTACCCCTCTCGGGACAATCAATCCAGGTTGTTGGAGTAGCGAACAAGAAGATGAGCAGCTCATTGACAGAACCGATCTTAGTAAAGATAGGTTCTTTCCAAACTAGACATCAGTTTGTAGTGTGTGATACGAGTCCAGTTTGCCTTTTAGGGAGAGATCTGTTGTGCAAGTTGAACTGCACGATTTACTGTACACCACGGGGAGTGGAGGTCCAGACGAGAGATGACGATGCTGACTTTAAGATTGCCAATCAGCATCTGTGTATAGATCTGTACCCAATGGTGACGGTGGAAGAACTTCCACCTGATCTGAGAGACGCAGTGTCGTCTGTGGTGTGGGATTTCGCAGGAGACGAAATAGGTCTAATCAGAGGGGTTGAACCAGTGCGGATTGAGGTGAAACAGAATGTTGATTTCCCAAGAACACCTCAATACAACCTGTCGACAGAAACGATTGCAGGAATAAAACCTGTGATCGAGACTTTCATTGAGAAGGGTATTTTAAAAGAGATCAGAGGTAGTCCCTGTAATTCACCCATAATGGGACTACAGAAACCGAGCGGGAAGTACAGGATCGTGCAAGACCTGCGAAAGGTCAACACGATAGTTGTCCCTTGTTGTCCAGTGGTACCGAATCCTTCAGTAATACTGTTCCAGATCCCATGTGAAGCCGAGTGGTTTACGGTTATCGATTTGTGTCAAGCCTTCTTTTCGATACCGCTCCACGAGGAAAGCCAATTTCTCTTTGCGTTCAGGCTAGAAAATCGAGTGTTAACATGGTGTCGTATCCCTCAAGGGTATACAGAAAGCCCATCGATCTTTAACCAGATCCTGAAGAAGAACCTTGAGAGTCTTGTGTTGCCACAGAACTCAGTTCTCGTGCAATACATAGATGACTTGCTCATTGCCGCAGAAACAGAAGATGCTTGCAGAATTGACACTGTAGCATTGTTGAACCACTTAGCAGAGAACGGACATAAGGTGTCCCCTAACAAGCTGCAGTACTGTTTGAAAGAAGTACAGTACTTGGGACACAGATTGGAAAAAGGCAAGAGGAAGGTGTCACCAGATCGAATTGAGGCAATAATGAGCATGGCAGTACCCACGACACAGAGAGAAGTTAGGATGTTTCTGGGAATGGTTGGCTATTGTCGACAGTGGATTCCTAGTTTCTCCTTGAGAGCAAAGCCTCTGCAGAGGCTTACGCACAAGGACGTGAGTGATCCGGTACCATGGGACGAGGAGTGCTTGATATCATTCCTGAAACTGAGAGAGGATTTGTGCAGAGCTCCGGCACTGGGAATGCCTGATTACAACAAGACCTTTTCATTGTTTTGTTACGAGAGGGAAGGATGTGCATTAGCAGTGTTAGCTCAGAACCATGGAGGTGTCCGTAGACCAGTTGCCTACTTTTCAGCTACTTTAGATCCAGTAGCTTCTGCGTTGCCCGGATGTCTAAGATCCGTTGCTGCAACAGGTGTCAGCATTGAAAGATGTGAAAGCATTGTAATGGGACATCCATTGACTGTACATGTGCCACATTCGGTTGAGTTATTAATGACCAGGACCAAGACCCAGCACCTAACGAACAATAGGTTAACGAGGTACGAGCAAGTCATACTTGCCGCAGAGAATGTGACTCTGAAAAGGTGCTCTGTCTTGAACCCTGCAACATTGATGCCTACACCGAATACAGATGATGAAGATTGTGCGGACCATGATTGTCTCGATGTGACCGAACTTTGCACCAAACCGAGACCTGACATTGTCGATGAGCCATTGGCTGACCCAGATGAAATTTTCTTTGTCGATGGTTCATGCTTAAGAGACAGTGTGGGGCAATTGAGAGCAGCGTTTGCTGTATGTACTATTTCAGGAGTGGTCGACGCTGCTTGCCTAGAAGGAGTACGCTCCGCGCAGGTAGCTGAGATCATTGCCTTGACCCGTGCCTGTTTGGCCGCTGATCGAATTCGAATCACGATTTACACAGACAGCCAATACGGCTTTGGCGTGGTGCATGACTTCGGGCAATTATGGTCTCAGAGGGGATTTTTGACATCATCTGGCTCACCCATTCGTAATGGAGAATATGTAAGACAATTGTTAGAAGCATTACAGCATCCGAAAGAAATTGCTGTGGTAAAGTGTTCAGCCCATGGGAAGGGGGAGGACTTTGTATCCTTGGGTAATAACTACGCGGATGAGGTAGCCCGCTTCTGCGCAGAACAAGGATGCATATTCACAGGAAGAGAGATAGAAGAGAGCCAAGAGGGAACCGATCTCAGCATAATGTTGACCATGGCAGACACTTGGGAAGAGCTTAAGCGATTGCAGGATGAAGTTTCTAACCAGGAGAGAGAGGGATGGATCAAAGCTGGGTGTGAGAAAGGAGACGTGGATGTTTGGGTATCAAACGATGGGAGAGCTGTGTTGCCGGAAGAATTGCTGAGTCCGATGGCAAGATTGATACATGGACAGGCACACCTGGGTAGAGACGCAATGATGAGAGTGTTCAGACAGACGTGGTATAACCCACGGTTCCGAGCAATGGCTGAGACGGTATGTCAGAGGTGTGTTACGTGTCAACAGATGAATGCCGGAAAGAGAACTGTAGTTACATTGAGTCACATTGGAAGGTCAGGAGGGCCCTTCAATAGACTACAGTTGGATTTCGTGGAGATGCCTAGGTGCAATGGCTTGAGGTACATTCTAGTGATAGTATGTGTATTCTCACGGTGGGTGGAGGCTTACCCCACACGCAGGTGTGACACTCTGACAGTGGCTAAATTATTGTTGAGGGAGCTTATCCCTAGATTCGGGATCCCGACCTCTTTGGAATCAGATAGAGGAGGGCACTTCCATAGCGAAATCATGAAGTTGCTTTGTGCAGCATTGAACATAGACCAGAGACTTCATTGTAGTTACAGACCGGAGGCTTCTGGGATGGTGGAACAAGTTAATGGAACTTTGAAAGCCCGGATGGCAAAAATGTGTTCTTCGACATCCCTGAAATGGCCCGACGCCTTGCCACTGGTGCTCATGAGCATGCGAAGTGTCCCAGACAGAAAGACCGGGTTGTCCCCCCATGAAATATTAATGGGGAGGGCAATGAGACTGCCAGCAGTACCAGCTACAGCCTTGATAAGCATCACTGATGATTTGATTCTCGATTACTGTAAAGGACTCTCTGATGTGGTCCGTTCTGTATCCCAGCAGGTGCAAGCAGCTGTGGTTCCAGCCTCGAGTGATCTGTGCCACGACTTGTGTCCCGGTGACTGGGTGCTCGTCCGGAAGCACGTGAGGAAGAGTTGTTTGGATGCCCGTTGGCGTGGCCCGTATCAGGTGATTCTGATCACGAACACAGCAGTAAAGTGTGGAGGATTGCCGAACTGGGTGCATGCTTCCCATACCCGCAGAGTTCCAGCACCCTTGGAAGAAACAGCTCCTCTCGTAAATGAAAACCCAGCGGATGTGGCAGGGCCACATGAGAGGACAAGTCAAGCTGTAAGGGTCGCTGACACAGACTGGTGGTGCACTAGAGCAAGCTGAAGGGGGTTTCCACAGTTCGAACCCTGACACAGACACCGAAGATAGAAACGGTGCAGTGGGCGGAGAAGAGTCAGATTCAGCCGAAAGAGGAAGTAGTGCACTGGGTATAGAAGGGGAAGGCAGACAAACGAACAGACGTGCAGAAAGTTGGCCTGAGAGACAGAGGCGACTGAACTTGAGGTTAGCACCTGAAAGAGACCTTGCTCCAGTGTCTGAAGTATCTGAAACAGAAGCAAGTGACGAAGACCAAGCACAAGACAATCGGCGAAGGTCAAAGAGAACAAGAGTGCCTTGTCGCAGATACTCTACCCCTGAGTGGACTTACACTGTGTTTGATGCAGGGGGTGGTGAGTACGGGAAGACTGAGGTCAGTGGAAGTGGTCTGTCGGAGCCCGAATGTGGTGGTGAAGGTGGTGCTGCGGATGCCAGGGCTCGAGATAGAGGGAACACTGACACTCACGGTTCCGAATCCCCGCTTCTGAGTGAAGTCCGAAACTTGCTTTTGCATCGACTCGAATTCCCGCCTTTTGGAGTTGAGCCGTTTTCACATGAAGTGCTGATTTTGCGTCTTGAACTTTTGTATCACGTTCTGGTCTTGCTCAATGAGGATCTCATTGTGGATCAGTTATGAACTGTAAATAAAAGTCTAAAAGAAGAAGATAACCTAGGTCCGAGTGGAAGAAGAATAAACTTAGGGACTTTCCACAAGAAGAGGAACGAAAAACTAGGGAAGTCTTTTTCTGGACTGTGTAAATAAGTTGTGATCGGAAAGGGAAAGCCCGGAAATTTCATGGTTGCTCGAGCTGGTTAAGCAAGTCATAAATAAAGGACAGAGACTTTTCTGAGTTCTTTGCGATAACCAAGACTTTTGAGAACTTTCGAAATCATGGAACCGGGAAATCCCAATCGTAGAGCAAAGTGGATTATAGGCATTCTTATAAGTAGTGTGATAATTTCTATAATCATAGTAGTTGTAGTCTCATATACTGGTTCGCATGAGCCAGAAGTAGAGGCAGTGACAGGGACACCCACACCTATCACACCTAGTCAGAAGGGGGTAGACAGGGCAGCTGATAGAGCTATGTTATTAGAAGAAAGTCGTAGATTACATGTAGATTTGTCTAAGGGTGATTTTAAGCTTAATGCGTATGCTAAGTTGTTGTATGAGTATGTTGACGTGATGGATGCGAAAGATTGTTATGTGTGTATGCAGTTGCCTACTTCGGTGGATGAGGGTATTAGGTATCATCATCTTCCACTGACTTATGGTATTTCATGTAGTCTTTTGCTTAGTTTGTTTTATGAGAGAGAGCAGTTTGAGTATTTCTTTTCCAATTTCGATGCAGTGCTTCCTGAAGTCCCAGCTTACAAGCATTTGAATAAGTATGACTATTATAAGACCGAGGACAGACTGAGGAAGTACTTCATACCGAGTTTGGAATTGGATACAGCATTCGCACACAGACACAATCTGACTTGTTTGATGTCGGATGTAGAGAGAAAGTTTGTAGATCAGGTTGAAGATAGGTATAGAAAGCTGACTGAATCCCGAGATTTAGGACATCACAGGACAGATTGGACAGAGGAAGAACGGTTGCATAAGACCAGGGGAAGCTATGGTCCTATAGCGTTAGATAAGGAGCAGAGGGGTAAGTTGTGTATAAGGCGTTATCAGACTTACTACGAAAAGGTTCCAGTGGGACAGAGTACTTGTGATCACGTTTTCACCATGGCAGATGTAGCAAAAGATTTTCTCCAAGGTCCTGTACAAGTGATACCTACGGTGTATTACGTATGTGGGAAGAATGCTTATGTGAGGTTGCCTGCAAATTGGTATGGAACATGTTATTTGTCAATAATATTTCCAAAGATTTACCATACAGAAGACTTAAATCTTCTGGAGGGTGGAGAGCATTCAAGAACGAGAAGAGCTGCAAGTGCAGGAATCGTTGTGGGGGATATCTTTGGAGCCATGATACCTAGTCTAGGAGTAGTCTTGAATGATGTGAAGATCCGGAGGTTAGCGACTGTGGTGGATGAATTTTCGATGAACACAGCAAAGTCGTTGGTGTTGGTGGAAGGAGAGATGTTGTCGATAAGGGGTATGGTTTTGCAGGAATCGCCTTGCTTTAGATGTCCTATTGGCAAAAGAGGGCGGAGTCTGTAAAATGCTGAAGGTTCAAGAGTGCTGCACTTATATACCAGACCGTAGCAAGGATCTGGAGAAATATATAAGTAACATCACTATGATCCACACAAAGATAGCGGATTTGACCGAAGAAGGGGCCTGGGAAAAGGTCGGAAAGGGTTTTGGTCAAGTGGGAGGTTGGTTTGCGAACCTAGGAAAGGGATTCCTTGGGTACTTCCTGAGACCACTCCTTATTTTGGTGGTTTGTGTGGCTGGCTTGTGGATTATGATCAAGGCCTACAAGTGGTATCGAGCAGGCAGAGTCAAGAGAGCTTTGAGGGAAAATGACATGAGATTGGCAAGATTGCAGGACAATCAGTATCAAAGGCTCAAGAGCATGGAGAACTTCAGATCAGGGAAGATGGGAACAAGTTCTGTTTAGGTCGGTTCCTTCTCCGAGGGAGTAGAATGAGATGTGATGACAGGAGTCATCAAAGGGGGAACCTGATAGAGCGAAATGTTCTTGTGAATTGTAGGGGTGCATCATAATCACTGATAGGCCGCACCCATATGTATTCAGACATATATTCGTTTATATTCCATTGTATACCCATGCATGTTTAGTAAGGAATGAGTAGTTCACTGAGACAAAGTGAACTCGGCAGTATAATGGTGCTAGGATAATGATGTAATGTAATGCTTATTGAATTGTGTGAACATAATGCATAGAGAAATTAGTTCGTGTGATGTAATGTAATTGCAGTAGTTTAAACGTGCACCATATTAAAGTTGCACATGTAATTCATTGTTTGCATATGAAGTGTAATGAAGATGCTTATAGGGAAACATAAGATGTGTGTTTAAAAGTTATATGTAAAGGCCTGACTACATATATGCTTAGGGAAGGCCTGGTTTATTCTTATGTTAGCTTATTTTTGTAGGCAGTGAAAAGATTCTCTTGGTAAGGCTCTCTGGGTACAAACGGTAGATTTAATTTGCACAGTAGAAGGTTTCTGTTGAAAGTATCTTTTGTTGCAGGTGCAAGGACACATGTCTCGTTAGTAAGACTAACTCTTTGTTTTCAAAAGCTAGAGAGAGGGGAGGCATGGTACGGGGAGTTAGATGGAATGTAGGGATGATACTTTCAGCGGAGAAGGTGCCTGGGACTCAAGGTCAACGCAACCGTCCAGGATGAAGTCACCGTTTCAGTGGAAAAGCACAAGAAAGAAGACCTGGCCAAGCAGGCGTGACAAAGGCGTGTACAATTGTATTGGGGTTTTGTATTAGGGATAGTGCCCTGAGGGAGGAGGCCAGAGAAGAGGTAGGGGAGACCTGAGAGAAGGACAGAGCTGAGCTTAGGTACTATGTGATTGCACTTCTTAGGAAGTCTTCACAGCTGACACCTTTTATTCTTTCTTGCCTGGGAAAATCGTTATGCAGGGATGCCACTTAGCGTTAGTGTAGGGACAGCAATTGATTTTAAGCTTGTTTAGGCCAATGAAGAGCAACTTAGAAATAGGAGCAATCATAGTCTGGTTGATCCTCCTAGAACTTTCTATTCTTCTTATCCTGAGTCGGATGAGATTCTTGCGTAGATTATTATTTGTATTAGTGCCCATCTATTTCTTTAACCTCGTGTTGAGGTGCTTGCACGTTCAGTTATTTTTGGCGATAATAAATTCTCAAACTTGAATTCGGAGTCAGTGGTCCTTTCAGATAAAATGAATGCTGATGTCTAACCTGATGAGATTCTCTCCTTTACACTATTCAACAGGTAAAAAGATCTTGGCGACCAGAAGGTTCTTATAGATAATTAGATAAGAATCGGCGTTATCAAAGGGACGCCCTTAACACGCCCCTTCCTAATACCGACTCGCAAAACTCAAATAACGATTCAGAAACAAGTTACCGAATCACTGTTTGGCCTTTGCACATGCCAAAAAGCCTTTTTGCAATCGCAAAAGGGCTGATTATGTGAATCGGACCATTTGCGACTGGCAAAAATGTTTGTACACATGGCCCTATATGCGGTTTAAAAAAAATCCCATTTAGGAAGACATCAGGAGTAGGTAATGGTACCATCGACCATTGCCTGCTCCTCAATGAAACCGTCCAACTCGATTCTCTAAAGAGTTTGGGTTACATACACTGAACTTCATTCTTTAGCATTCACAAACCATGTGATGTTCTACAATGCAGGGTTTGTGATCACAAAAGCGTTTAGTACTTCAGGCCTATAAAATTAAGAATGGGATTCACAGGGGTAGTTACCACGACAAGTGAATGGTCGCCTTATGAGGACCTTAGACTCACCAGTTTTCACATGCTTGCACCGCACTCTCCGATGACAATGGCAATGCACTTGTTTTACTAAACTGTGCTCATAAGTATATATTTGTATTTAATTATTTAAAAAAAAATATATGCATTAATTGCAGACCTTGCCAGAGGCTACTGCAGTGTTGTACAGCAGCTTGTTAAACAAGACAAAAAACCAAGAGAATATTCAAATCATCAGCAATAATCAAGACAAAACCAGACAAAAGATTTAAAAAGAGATCATACAAAACAATCAAAGTGGATTACAAAAAGCAATGGAAAGCCAACAGGTCTGCCTTTTTAGTAGGGTTAGGTGTGAGGTAAGGGTTTGTTAACAGTTCAGTACTTCGCGTGCGTTGACCTCAGCTGTCCTCAAAAGAAAACCTCAAAATGAAGCAATATTTGAGTTCGAACAACTTAGAAGCTGGGAATAGGGCCCTTCCACAGAACAGGCTGAACTATCAAAGTTAAGATGTACCCTCAGATAAGAGTATTATGAAAAGTGGTCAGAAGTTTTGTGTAAGTAGTGAACTTTAAAGTCACACAGTAAAATATTGCATAGCAGATGCTTTGACAGATGGGCAGTATTTATGTTGTATTTTTAAGACAACCTATATACACACACACACACACACATCTTTACTTTCTGAACAAAAAAGCCACATATCCTACTTGTTATCATGACAGGAAATTCAAACAAATGAACGTACAATGGCAAATTGTGAACAACACTCTGCCTAAGTGACAGGCTAAGGTATCCAAACAGCAAGGTCTTCTTAAACAAAAAGCCACAAGTCAGAAATTAAAATGTTGCTGTCAGTAACGTAAATACATCAAACAAAAACACACTGGGTCTCCAACTACCTGTTGCATTTGCAGCATAATAACAGGACTACGTGATGAGCAAAACCTAATGTGAACATAAATGAGACAATGTATTCATTCACAAAATGGCAGAGCCTTGATGGAAAGCCCACCCTTGCAATGACAAGTGTATGAAAATCACAGGAAAGCCAAAGGATGAAGTGGGCTGACCCAAAATCTAGTCTCTCCCTGAACACTTTCCTTATCGTAGTTTTTTAAAATATTGATAGTATGAGGTATATAGATAACTGCGCTACCTGTAGCCAGACCTAAAAAGGAACATTTTTAATTCTCATCTAAAGCACATGGAGAAGGATTTAACTGAAGTGAAGCAGGTTTGTATGGTTGTAATTTATACAACACAAACCTTGCTAAAAAGCAGAAGGAAAGAGTGCTTTGCAAGATGTAGCTGTATACAAAGCAGATAGGTGGACAGGGTGCACTGAGAAAGAAAGGCGAGGAAGAGGGGGGCATGGGGTGTTAGCTTTGGTCCAGGCTGGGAGGGTTGGGAGTGTGACAGTGGGGACAGCGTGGTGTGTGCATGGAGTAGGGGTGAGGGACGGGTGTGCACCTTGGTTTATGACAGTAGGAGGTGTTGTTTGAGATCTTGTGTTTCATCCCTTACCTGAAGTGGAGAAGGGTTGCTTTTGCCAGATTGGTGTTCAGATCTCATGCCACCCTCCAGATGTGCAGAAGTAGAAGGCCTGATGTTTGTCTGAGCCTTCTTGCATTTCCTGGTTTCCAGCCTGTTTTTGCTGCTGCCAGTTGTGTGTGTACCCCCGGAGGTGTTTGATGTTGGCAGCTAGGTGTTATTATTGACACCCTGGTAGATTATGCAGCAGGTCTTGAATGCAGTTCTAAAGTGGGGGCAGCTAGAGAGAACCCCTGCCAGTAAATAATCCTTTGAACCCTGGGTATCTCTGATCTAAGAGCGTCCCTGCTGAGGGTGAATCAACATGCTCCAGTGAACTCTAGCTTGTGAGCGGGGCAGTGCTTAATTTCAGCCGGTGGTTGCAGGTGGGGCCCACTGGGACTTATTTTTCATCAACAACCTTTGACCCAGAACAAGAGGGAGAGAGACAGAGAGAGAGAGAGAGAGAGGCTGCAAAGGGTGAAAGGCGAAGGAAGGGAAAGACAGAAAAATAGTGACAAAGGGAGAAAGCAAGGATGAAAAAATAACCTACAAGACAGAAATGAAGAGCCTGAGAGTGTCTGGTGCAGAATGAAAGAGGCTTGAGGTGGAATTAAGACTACGCAGCCTTGGTATTCGACAATCTAAACATTCGATTCCATGCGTGGTGCCTAAACTGAGGCTGGACTTCTAAACTCATGAAATGGATGAATAGTGAACAGATGAACTGAACATTTCTGACAAAACAGAAGCTGAGGAACGTTTGCTGGATTTCCAACTGGTTTGATCGTCTTTGTTGAATGTAATAACAACTGAATGTGGATGCTTCAGAACTGATTCTGATTCTGCAGCCCGAGCTCTTATACAGCCGGGTGCATAAACAGCACATGCCAGTGTGAGAGGTGAGCCAGCTCGCTCCATCCAATCCCAGTGCTGCTTTCATGTTGGGTAACCGCATGAGAGCAGCGTCGGGATTAGTAAGGAGGCTGGCTCTGGGGACTTCACCGGGCCAAGCACGGACTGGAGGACTGAGGAAAGAATGGGTCCCCCAGCATGCAAGATCTGGGTTCAAGAGCTAGGGCTGGCTGAAAGGGCCACGTGACCAGAAGCTAAGGGCAGAACAGAAAAGGTGCAGTCTGCAGTCCCAGAGGCTGTGCCGAGGTTTGTGTCATCAGGTAGGAGTTGCACTCACTGGTATTGTTTGGGGCCCGGGGTCTTCACCCTGTGACAGTGCTGGTATAAGGGCACATTTTCAGTGCTTTGCTTGTCGTGGGTGTTTTTTGCAGAAATGAGACACATGTTCAAATGGAGCACACTGAATTCCTCCTCCTCTCTACCTCACTCTCTCCCTCCTCCTGTTCAATCTTGGATGGATCAGCTGAATTTACTCAACAATAAACCTATCGTTGTCGGCAGCGCAAAATCCCTTGGTGTCATACTTGACAAAAGGCTCAATCTACTCTCCCACATCAATTCCATTGCAAAGAATGCACGATACCAACTGCGCCTTCTCTGGGGGATTCAACGTTTCTTTCCGGAGCAAGACCTAAAAACCTTGGTCCAATCTCTGGTTCTCTCTAGATTGGACTATTGCAATTCTCTTCTTGCTGGCCTCCCCAAATCCCACCTTCCCCCTCTTAAATCCGTTCTCTATTCAGCGGCTCGTTTTGTCGTTGGGGCCAAAAGAAGAGACCACATCACATCCATTTTGTCTTCTCTTCGATGGCTTCCCATCGAGGCAAGATCAATCTACAAGACTGCCTGTATCACCCACAAAGCCCTGCACACTTCCTCCCCTCGATACCCGGCGAATAAACTTAAAATCTCTGGAGGCTCTATACCTTCTCGTAATGCGGAAAATTTACTGCTTGAGCCCCCCACCTTCAAAAGGGAAAGATTGATGGCTCAATCCTTCTCAGGCAATGCGGTTAGAATCTGGAACTCGCTTCCCCCACTACTCCGTACCACCACCTCTACCCGGACCTTCAAAACTGACCTCAAATCTCTTCAATTCCAAAGACATTTCCAGAACTAATACATCCCTTTTCATGTCCCTCAAGGAAGTTCTTTCAATATTGTACATTTGTAATCTATGCCTGTACGATCTTCATCCTAATGTGTTTTTTGTTTTTTGTGTGACTGCCATCTATTGTTTTATTTTACTTTTTCTTCTTTCTCGTTTGTATCTGTAATGTGTAAATATGTAAAATTCTCCTCATGTAACGTACTTGGTTCTATTGTGAAGCGCTCTGACACCTTTGGGTAAAGTCCGCGCTATATAAAAATGCATTAAATAAATAAATAAATAAAACATTTGATTTTTAGGGTTGGGGGGCGCAGAGGTCGGAGAGACTGTAATGGATTTAGTTTTTTCCCTTCTAAATCCCACATTGCTTGCGGAAGTGGCTGCAGCTCTCTGGGCATCACCGGTTACAGGTTGCGACCGCCTTTTGTTACAGTCTCGGGGCCAGAGCGGCCGACTTTGAAACGGGGGAACCAGGTTCCAGTTCCGGCGTCAGCTCGCCATTTGAGCAAGTTACTTAACCTCCACATGGCTAGTGTTAAAAAAAAAAAAGACTCATCGTGTGTAATTTGATGCCATTCTGTAAACACTTGCGGGTTGGTTATCTTATCAGCAGTACCAGGGGCTTGGGTACTGCAGCACCCCCAAAATACCCGTGCTGGAGTTCAAAGGTGAACTTTCGTCCTCAAAAAATATTTTGCGGCAAACATTGAGTTTACTCAAGCGCCAAAATCAGTATGCTCTGTGGAGCGCTAGCCTCCAAGCAGCACAAACAAACACCCAAAGTTTAAACACTGTGGCCACACAAGGAGGTTAATGTTTTTCTCAGATACCCCACGTTGTCCAAAAATATTAGTTCCCTTGTAAAGAATGAATGCCTGGCAATGTTTCTGTACTGTTCTGTCCAGCTTTTAATTAATAAGAGGCAGAAGCTTGCTAGCATCTTCCCACATGGCCCCAACCAGTGCGACTGCCAAGTGCTCTTTCTGTCTGCGTGTGTGTATTTATGTTGCAAACCCCCGCTGAAAGACAGCAGTGCAAGATGGTAAAATAAAAAAATTATTAAATATCGGAGCCTTAGTTCAGCTCTAAAAATAACGAGTTCAAGGGTGACTGCCGAATGCCCATGGAACAGTGTTTAACTACGGTTTTAGCAATTGGCCTGTGCCCTGTCGGGTGATTTTAACTATGGTATGTATGTCTGCACGTTCACAATTGCTTTATAAGCCATGTTGCTTTGTGTAATTTGCTTTAAAATGCACCATTTGCCCACTTTGTTTTCCAAATTTTCTAAGGGAGAACTCCACCCCTCCGGCCCCCTTATGACATTCACGCTCGCTCCGCTCACTCGCAACGCAATACTCAACTGCAACATTTATGCCTCACCACTTTTAAATGTCATTAGCCGCCACTGATTCAAATGTAACTGTATTTTCATAGTCTTGAATTTTCCTAACCCCTCCGGCCCCCTTATGACATTCACGCTCGCTCCGCTCACTCGCAACGCAATACTCAACTGCAACATTTACGCCTCACCACTTTTAAATGTCATTAGCCGCCACTGATTCAAATGTAACTGTATTTTCATAGTCTTGAATTTTCCTAACCCCTCCGGCCCCCTTATGACATTCACGCTCGCTCCGCTCACTCGCAACGCAATACTCAACTGCAACATTTACGCCTCACCACTTTTAAATGTCATTAGCCGCCACTGATTCAAATGTAACTGTATTTTCATAGTCTTGAATTTTCCTAACCCATGAAACAGTGAAGGGAACTGACACTATTTTGTGGGTTCACTGACAGAATATCGAAGTACAAAATATCGTTGTTAAAAATATCGATGAAAAAATATAGAAAGCAAAAATATCGACTCCCTATACATAAACAGGTAAGTACAAAAATATCGAAAAAAATATTGATGTAAAAAATATAGTTGTACAAAATATCGATTTTAAATATATATAAAATAAAATAATAAATATTAAATATGTTAAATAATAAAATAAATATAAAAAAATAAAGCAGATTTAATATACATTTTAACAAACATAACAAATAAACTTAGTTAAAAAAAGTTAAACACATACATAACAATTAATATATATATTTACTTTAAAACAATTAATAAACTATTAATTTAAATTTATTTTATCATTTTAGAATGATATAAAAATGTACAAATATATATATATACATATATATATATATATATATATATATATATACACGTGTGTGTATATATACCAATAACATGAAATCTAATAAAAAAAACATTTTATTATAAATTAAAACATTAAACTATTTAAAAATCTTTCAACTTAAATTTCCCACTCCAGTGAGTGCAACAGTAGTGAAAGTGTTGGATAGCAAAGGGGTAAAAATTACTATTCCCACTCCAGTGAGTGCAACAGTAGGGAAAGTGTTGGATAGCAGAGAGGTAAAAATAACTATTCCCACTTCAATGGGTGTAACAGTAGGGAAAGTGTTGGATAGCGGAGGAGTAAAAATTACTATTCCCACTCCACTGAGTGCAACAGTAGGAAAAGTGTTGGATAGTGGCGGGATAAAATTTACTATTGCCACTCCAGTGAGTGCAACAGTAGGGAAAGTGTTGGATAGCGGAGGGGTAAAAATTACTATTCCCACTCCAGTGAGTGTAACAGTAGGGAAAGTGTTGGATAGCGGAGGGGTAAAAATTACTATTCCCACTCCAGTGAGTGCAACAGTAGGGAAAGTGTTGGATAGCGGAGAGGTAAAAATAACTATTCCCACTCCAGTGAGTTCAACAGTAGGGAAAGTGTTGGATAGCGGAGGGGTAAAAATTACTATTCCCACTCCAGTGAGTGCAACAGCAGGGAAAATATTGGATAGCGGAGGGGTAAAAATTACTATTCCCACTCCAGTGAGTGCAACAGTAGGGAAAGTGTTGGATAGCGGAGGGGTAAAAATTACTATTCCCACTCCAGTGAGTGCAACAGTAGGGAAAGTGTTGGATAGCGGAGGGGTAAAAATTACTATTCCCACTCCAGTCAGTGCACATATTGGTAAAATTATATGTCAAGGTGCGACATATGTGCTAGGTTGCGCTAATTATCCATTAGTGGCCTGTATGTTGAACATTGTTCTTCTTTGTTTGCCTGTATTCCTTGGTATAATGACGTTCCCACTTGTATGTTTCTCTTTTTACCATGCATATTAAATGATCAAGTCCAATAGGACATAAAAAGTAGACATCATTGTATCTTTATTTTTATATGCTTTGACCTCATAACCTTCCTGTTGGGGCCATTGTTCCTTAAAACAGTTTATATCCAAGGACCCAGACCAATTATGGGTTCCCTTATTTGTTTAAAATATGAACTGAGCAAACAGGCACTTGACGCCGTAGCTTGAAGTATACGAATGGGTGCTTGTACTTTCGTTTTCTTGTGTTTTGTCGTTTCTTCAAATGAACCTTGACTTTATAATGGCATCGATGGAGCCCATGTATACACTTTAGTTTTCAATGGCATAAGTTGTGGCAATAGAGACAGTACATTGTATTTCTCCTCAGGCATAATGTTTATCGACTCAGCACAATCAATAATGAAAGGTATTGAACAACCGTTTCAATGACTTTTGTGCTTTCTCCTGGTGAATTTTCCTAGGCTGATGTTTTTCTTTAAATGCAGCCAGTCCGACATGCGCACATTTTCTGAGGTAAACATCGACATCGCACAACCATGTTCTTCGCTTTCACTAGAAATGTTATCTTAGCAAAGTTTATAACGCGCACAGCTACTCAAGAGAGTGTCCCGGCGCGAGCCCAAAGCAAAGAACAGAGAGAGGAGAAAAAGCAAAAAGAGGGAAACAATTCAGTTGAAGAGGAAAGTTTTAAGTTTCTTTCTAAATTGGATGGGATCTTGCAGGCTGCGTAGGTCAAACGGGAGAGAGTTCCAAGCCACAGCGGCCAAATAGGCCAGAGAACTGCCACCTTTCCTTTTCAGGCGGAATCTGGGTGTAATTGCCCTTAACATATTAGAGGAGCGCAAGTGCCTACTGGGGGCGTAGAACTGAAAGCGCTTCCTAAGATAGACAGGGCCATAGTCATAGAGAGCAGCATGGGCCGTTACCAGGGCCTTAAACTTAACCCTTACTTTCACAGGCAGCCAGTGAAGATTACGCTGATGCTGCCTGACACTGGTTCGTTTGGGGAGGTTAAAAAGCATTCTGGCAGCGGCATTCTGGAGCACCTGTAATCTGTCCAGGAGGTAGCCAGGCAGACCGACGTAAAGTGCATTTGCACAGTCAATACAGGAGGTGATAAGCGCTCGAGTAACCGTATCTTTTGCTGCTAAGGGGAGGAGAGGCAGAAACTTTTTGAGTAGCTTCAGTATGCCGAAACAGGTACCTGTCAATTTGCTGATTTAGCTGCAGAAGCTAAGCTTTTCATCAAACCAGATCCTGAGGTTTTTTACCGGAAGGCCCCGAGTAGAGGGCCTGGGGGACTCATCCGGCCAAAAAGTGTGCCAGAACAAAGGGGGAAAATCACCGAAGAATAAAATCTCAGTTTTATCTTCATTACATTTGAGCTGGGCGGAAGTGAGCCAATTGAACACAGCTGCAAGACAAGTTTTAACATGGGCAGTGGATGACTCATGTTTCTTCCAGGTGAACAAAAGCTGAGTGTCATCAGCATAAACGACAACTTTAGCACCTAACTCCTCCGCCAGCTGGATGAGAGGAGTCATATAAATATTAAACAGGAGTGGGCTCAACACGGACCCCTGAGGAACCCCAGTCCGAAGTTCTTGAGTAGTAGACGTAAAGGGGGGCATCCAAACTTGCTGTGTTCTGCCTTCCAAAAAGGATTTGAGCCACTTGCTAGCGGAACCCTTGATACCCAGCGTCTGCTAGCGGGCTAAAAGGAGTGAGTGGGGGACAGTATCAAAAGCGGCAGACAGGTCCAACAGGACCAGTGCTGCCCTGCCCCCAGTGTCGAAAGTTTCGCGATGGGCTTCAGCGATTTCCACCAGTGCTGATTCCGTGCTGTACGAGGCTCTGAAAAACGATTGGGCCAGGTGAAGGAGGCCATGCTGCTCAACAAAGTTGGTCAGTTGCTTGTTGACCATCTTCTCACAGACCTTAGCAATAGCAGGGAGAAGAGAGATAGGGCGGTAGCTGGCCAGGAGGTTGGGATCAAGAGACGCCTTTTTAATAAGGGGAATGATCATCGTCTGTTTCCAGGAAGGAGGGACAATGGCCGATGCCAAAGAGGTGTTAATAAACTGATTCAGGAGAGGATTGATTACAGTGGCTGCACTAGCCAAAAGTTTGGCAGGGCACGGATCATTAGGGGAACCTGATTTGAGAGTGGACAAAGCAGCCATAGAGTCCGTCAGCGTAATTAAGTCAAAGGAGGAGAAAATGGCCTCGGAAGGGGAGCAAGCTCGTTGACCAGGGGGCACCATGATTACCTGGGTGTCCAATTTGCCAAAGTGAGATTGGAGTGCCCTAACCTTATTGATAAAAAAATTCAAGAGTTCTTCACACCATGTGAGAGATGGAGCATGGGCATTGGTCATGGCTTTAGGTGTCACATAACTTTGTACAATACTAAAAAGTTATTTGGCGTTGTTGCCAGATAGGGCAATACGTTCGGCATAATGCGAGCGTTTAGCTTGTACAATAGCAGCATAATAGGATTTTTGGGCTGATTTGAGTGCAGCTTTGGCCTCCATACAATAGTTCTGTCTCCATTTCCTTTCTAGCCTTTTGCATTGCTGTTTCTGCATTTTTAGCGAGGGCGAGAACCACGGTTTGGAGAGAGACACATTCAGACGCCTAGGTCTGGCTTGCGGGGTAAGGTGCACCACCGCCTTCCTGATCCAATTATTAAAGTTCGCAAGTGCCAAGTTGAAATCCTCAGCTAGCTGAGGCTGGCATTCAGCCAGTGTTTGGCTGAAGGCTGCCGGATCGATTCTATGGGTGGCATTACTGAGGCAATCCCTACAGGGCCTAGCTAAATGAGCTTTGTTAGAAATATGCCAGGAGAAAAAAATCAGGTAGTGACCAGACCATGTTATTTGGAGGGGAGAAATGGATACTGAAGAACTCATTGACGATGATTTAGATGATGATCAACTTAATTTGGTATCGAATTGCCTCACCTGGTGTTGTCGCTTGGCCTGGTGAGTGTGCGTCGAACGTTGCTTCTGGAACGTTCAGGCAGACATTTTGTCCTTGCGCCGTGACGCACTTACTTTTTCCTTTGCCCTCCAGACCGTTACAAAATGGTTCTCCTTCCCACAGCCTTTGCACATCTGCCCAATGGCAGGACATTTACCTTCGTGTGGAAATGAAAATCCACACCTGAAACACAAGTTATTTTTTTGTGGAGACATCACTTTGTGTCCTTTAGCCTTGTGCTTCGGCTTACTTTTCATGTTCATGACTGACTCACACTGGGCACCTCCAGCCTCCATGTCATCAACTTGTCGATCAGCACGCTCTTCAGCTCTGGCAGCCATGTGAACTCGCTCTAGACTAAGAGCCTCTCTCAGCATTCGTCGTCTGAATGAATCTGACAAGCTTCCATCAATAACTGCGACGTATTGCTTCCTTCATTAAATTAATTGAACTTATAGTGTTTTATGAGCATTTCCAGTCTCCCAACAGATTTGCTGATTGTTTCACCAACTTTCTGTCGTTCTTGACTGAAAATGTACCTTTCATGATCTACACTCAGCATTGGATTGAACTTGAGATTCAAGGCGTCTTTGATCTGACAGTTTGTAACTTCGTCTTCTCACAGCATTTTCTTTATGACTTCTTTTACGCCTTCACCAGCAAGACTTTTAAGGCATTGTTATCTGTTTCTTCTAGTTCATCAATGAAATCATCAAATGTCTCTATCCAAGCAGTCCACCTGACGCCAATATTCAGCTTTTTGGCGGTATCGAATGATGGTGGTGGTTTCAAGAAAACGGCAGCCTTGTACCCATTTATGGGAGTGGCTGACATTGAAGGTGGAGTTCTCTCCGATACTGTCTGCTGTCCATTAGGACCAGGCTTGGGCAGAGTTCGCAGAGTTCTGCTATGTGGAGCTGCTCGTGCTGATAGTTAGCACTGTGAGTTTGTCCCGCACTGTAAAATTATACATCATGCCACAGGGCGCTGCTTCTTTCTGCCCCTCGAGTAGAAATTCTACTCGAGTGGCATGTTCCTCAAAGCAAGCTGCAGATTTCTCAACGCGAGAAGCAGATTTCTCAACGCAAGCAGTCATGCCTGCAGCGACCTTCTGCATTGAGAAATCTTGCTTGGAGGAGGTCTAGCATGTGATTTTTCTCGCTCGGCAACTTACCGTTGGCATGCCGTGCGAGAGAAAAAACTCTACTCTGTGTCACTTTGCGGAGTTTTGAGGAACTCCAAGCTCTGCGGGGAGTGGGCAAGGCTCTGCGAACTGTGACGGCGGAGCGGAATTCTTCACCCACCCCTAATTAAGACCTCCTTCATCCGTACCATCTGTTTATGTTTATGTTTATTGAGTTTTATATAGCGCTGGCTAGACCCGAAGGTATCAGAGCGCTTTACATGAGGTACCACAAAGTTACAAAATTACATCAGTTAACAGGTTACATAAGTTACTAGTAAAACATTTAAAGAGCATAGGAGATGAGATAAATGGAGCGTAGAAGGGTAGGGGGGTAGGGTGAAGGGGTAGGAGGGAGATACAACGGCGAGACGAAGGAAAGTCTGCCCCAAGTCCGGCTGGGTAGGTGACGGCCGAGGGGGAAGTCCACGGCCCATCTCCTCTTTAGCTATCAGGTAGCTCCACCGAGCATCGGCCAAATAGCAAGGTCTCGGTTAAAAAAAAAAAAAAACAACAACATTTTTAAGAGCATAGGAAGACGAGATAAATGGAGCGTAGAAGGGCAGGGGGAAGGGTAAAAGGGTAGGGGGAAGGGTAAAAGGGTAGGGGGAGAATACGACGGAGAGACGAAAAAAAGTCTGCCCAAAGTCCGGCTGGGTAGGTGACGGCCGAGGGGGAAGTCCACAACCCATCTCCTCTTTAGCTAACAGGTAGCTCCACCGGGCATCGGTCAGCTAGCTGGGTCTCAACGGTCGGAGGAAGATCCCAAAATTTATGTCATGATGGGTGAGCCAGGTGGGGGAGGATGGTGGGGGAGCACCCCTAGCCTCACTGGTGTAAGCTCGAAGAGCCAGTCCATGGAGTCCGGTGTGGGTGGAGGGGCTTCTCTATTTGCTGCAGTCCGGTGGAGAGAGAAGGGGTGGGTGGAGGAAGGGCTTCGAGAATGAGGAATAGTTGTTTAGTCAGTTTGTGTGGAGGCCATGTCGAGGTCAGGCACCCCGGAATTTTGAGATCCCTCGACCGCTGCATCTTGATGATTCTCCGATCCATTCCTCCGTGAGCACTTTATTCCAGTTGGGCCCTATGAAGTGCTGGCCTCTGGTTCATCTTGGACAGTCTGTGGAACTGTGACCTCTTTCTTGGTCTCCATTGGAGTCCTTCACTTTTCTGGAGACCTTTGGAGTTGTGCTGAGCCACCACCCAGCAGCTTTGGTGGTATATCGCTTCAGGTATTGGACAGCTCCCTTTGTTTGATTCTTTGCAAGTTATGCAAGTTTGTTCTCCTCTTTATTTCACATCTTCTGGCTGAACTGATAAACTGTAAGGGTCAGTCAGCCAGATGTGTTATCCTTCTGCACCCAGTCTGGATTTGAAATGATGACCTCTGTGGATGCTCCTTGCTTCTAGTTGAACCAGACCACAGGAATTCAAGGATGCCGCTCTCATTAGAGGTTTGCGGAAAACCACTGTGGGCTAATTCTTTAGCTGCCTTTGGGTGCTTTCATCCTTCCTGCTCCTAGGACATTCAACAGAGCCCAGAGGGATCGCTTCGCGAAAGCTTTGATGAATTTGTCTCATCTCCAGCGAGAGGGGCTTGATCTAGACACTTGTGAACTTCAAGAGGACATCTTGTACAGATGGGAACTAACAGAGGATACAGCTTGTACCCAATGACAATTAAGGCAAGAAGATGATCTTCAAGAGAAAATGCATGGACATCAAAGTTGGAGAACCTAATTGAAACAAAGCCCTGGTCCCCCTCTTGTGCCAGGAGGTGTGATACAGTGGGCATCGGGCAGCATCCCATTCGTGATAATTCTGTTGCTCGTGTTAGAGTCCATCTGCAATGAAGGTACATGGAGTGCCAGATCGACCTCTGGATGCGACAGATGATCAAGAGGTGCCGCGTCTGTGGGTGGCTGGATCAAGCTCCGTCCACGCTGAAGTTAAAAAAACTGCAGCATTTTCAGCCCAATTATGCTCTACTAGAAACAACCAGGGTCGGTGCGGTGTACAGTGTGTAATGGGTGACTCCATAGCAACCAGTGATACTGTTGCTAGGATGACTAACTCCCATTCATTCCTGCCCTTGATATTGTTAGAAGCTTTTCCATCTTGACTAGTCTGGTGGAAGATTTCATGTGCATGGGTGCTGCCTGTTCCCAAGGTTTTAAGGCAGTGTGGACTGATACTTGTGTGTTGTGGTTGAGTAGTGTATATTGTGGTCATATTACAGGGCAGTTGAGAAACGGTAAAAGGTTTGTGTACAAAGTCCCACTAATTCATCTGAGAAAGAGATGCAGCCTTATTCTTCAGGACTATGTGGTTGATGCACAGCTGTGGGACTGATGTGGCCCTGCACCACTTGTTGTGCATTCATTTAATCACATCAATCCCAAATCTTCCTGACTACTATGAACCCCCAAACTTCTTTCTTAAGTGTTTCCCTCCTTTTGTTAGCCATGTCACCCAACTAACAGGCACACACAACAACTACTTTCAAAAACAACTTACTACTTCATTTTTCATTTCCATTCCCATCACCCTATCCCTCATCTAAAATCTACTAAATACACAAGAAATCAAGAGCACCAACCGAACACAACTAATGCAAAAACAGAAAAAAAAGTATTACAAATCTTCTAATTATTACCCTCTAATCGGCGTTCCGGAGTAGCGTGCAACTCGCCACAAAGTGCTTCAACGGCTTATCAGGGGTAATAAGCGCTAAATAAATACCATTTACAATTACAACACGGGACACTTCAAACGAACAAAGGCAAACCAGGTCATTCCAGGTATAGAAAAATTTAGGAAATGGCTTCAGCGACCACTGCTTATTTTGGGAGAAACAATAACTTTGTTAAGTTGACTCAGGGCCCTAAGGGTAATCTTTGAGAAATATCCCTCTATGCCACTACCAAATTATAAAATCCTGCTCACATTAGGGTAGGAACTTCAGGACAACTTTGCCTTTTTATCCCAGGGATTGTACGCAATGGTAGTAGGAGTGTGAAATAACTTCTACTAATATGACTGCAACAATCTGTTTGGGTCTCACTCACATATGTAAAGGCAACGAATGCTAGACTTTGTCTGGCAAAACGCCTGGCCTGGTGATCACACCATGGTGGCCAGAAGGCTTCACTGTCTCTTTGGCTGTGACTTTGGCTAGAATTCCCTTAAAAAAAATTAAATTGCATTTCAGATGCATTCAAGGTAAGTCCCTTACTATGTTTGCTGATACATGCCTGATGTGCCATGCTGATTTTGCAGAGGTTCACTTTGGACAGCATTGAAGTGCCGAAGATGAAAGAGATAGCGTGTTAGTAACTGTTAAACCGGACATATTCGACGTTGTTTTCCCCTAAACATTTTGCCTCCGCTCCTCTTGTTCTGCTGAATTAGTTACTGTTGGATCTAGGACCATTCGCACTTTACCACTGCCAACCAGTGCTAAAGTGCTTGTGTTCACACCTGTGAACATGGTAACATAAGCATACACCCAATTGGCATATTTAATTTACTTGTAAGCCCCTAGTAAAGTGGTATACCGTATACCCAGGGCTGGTAAATTAAATGCTACTAGTTGGCCTGCAGTACTTATTGTGCCTCTCACTTAAGTAGCCCTTCTAAAACCTGTCTCAGGCCTGCCATTGCAGCCTGTTTGTGCAATTTTAAACTGACCTTTCAACCTTACAAAATAAACCTTTTGCCAGGCCTAAACCTTCCTATTTAATACATATAAGTCACCCCTATGGTAGGCCCTAAACAGCCCACAGGGCAGAGTGAGTTGTATTTAAAAGGTTGGATATGTTCTTTCAAGTTTTACATGTCCTGGTAGTTAAAACCACTCAAATGTGTTCTTCACTATTGCTAGGCCTACCTCGCCAATAGGATAACATTGGGTTACCTTATTACATTTAATAATTGATAACTTCGGCTTGGGAGCAGGTGGGAATGTCATGTTTGGTGTCTGGATAATTGTAATTTAAAACCCCTTTTTAATGGTAAAGTCAGGTTTTAAGTCACAATTCTGAAAATGCCACCTATAGAAAGTTAAGCAAAAAAGGGGGAAGACCTATAGTCTCCGGGTGTGACTCTGTACTGGAGCCAATCTCTAAATATATAGATTTCTTCTTAAAGCCCTTTCTTTCCGAGGTCCCCTCATGTTTGAGGGACACCATGGATTTTATTACCAAAACAGAAGGATTCCCATTTGATGACCAGACCCAACTGATGGTTACATTTGACGTCACATCTTTGTATACGCAAATACCGCAAGAGGAAGCCTTGCAGGTGATTGAATGGTATCTAGAGAATAGACAACGCCCACATAGGGTGCCAACATCATTCATTTTATAACTGGCTGAAGTAGCGTTAAAGAAGAACTACTTCAAGTTCGAAGACCAGTTTTATATCCAGGTGAAGGGGACCGCCATGGGATGTCCTTTTGCTCCAGAGATGGCGGTCCTCTTCATGGCCCAATATGAAGAGAAATTTATCTTTTCTAACAATACATTTAAAGAAAAGAAACAACAGTGGCTACATTACATCGACGACATCTGGTGCCTGTGGCAGGGGGACCAGGGTGAGTTCTCATTGTTTCATGAATGGTTGAATACACGCCACGAAGACATAAAGTTTTCGGTCAACTCTAGTAAAACTAAGTTGACCTTTCTAGATGTTGAAATTTCTCCTTTTGAGAATCAGTTGGTAATGTCTCTTCATCGAAAAGAAACGGACAAAAACACCATATTGCACCACAGGAGTGCCCATCCAAGAAGCCTTAGGGAAAATCTCCCTTATGGGCAATTATTAAGAATCAGGAGAAATTGCTCAAGGACATCCGACTTCGAGGAACATTCAAATATTTTTTGTAGAGAACTGGCCAAAAGAGGGTGTCCGAAAAAATTACTAAAGCATTCAACCAAAAGAGCTAGATTTACACCGCGAGAAGAACTCCTTCAAATCAGGCAGAAACCACCATTGGAAAAACTTGTATGTGTTTCTACATTCAGTCCAAACACGAACAAGTTTTGACAAATTATATTGAAAAACTGGCATCTACTTGAAAATCTAGAATGCCCCTTTCCAAAACCCTTGTTCGCTATGAAAATGAATCAGAGCATAGGGCAACAAATTGTGCGTGCGGATATTTTTCACACTAAAAAGAAAAGTAGCTTGTTAGCACAGTGGCAATTAAAACCTGTTGAAGGCCACCATAAGTGTGGCAACTGTGTGGCGTGCAACACAACCATTGAAGGTACAGAATTCATCCATAATGAGATCAAATGGAAACATACTGATTTCACCAATTGCAAAACCAACAAGCATTGGCATAGCCAATAGGTCTCGCCTTTGGGACCTTATAAGTGATTAGCCATGCAACACTTGATGTTGTTGCACCAAGGATATTGTGCTGCATAACTAAATACTTATAAGGTCCCAAAGGCGAGACCTATTGGCTATGCCAATGCTGGTTTTGTAGGCAGTCAAAGGTTAAACAGCCCAGTGGGAGAGAGGGCAGAGACAGCCTTTCAGATGCAAATGAGCATCTCCCGCTAATGGGCGATCATTAATACTCCTTGGAAAACTTGCATTCCAAAAGACCTTATTTACCAGAACAGTGGGAGCATCAGAAGGTTAGTTAGGTGTGTCTAGAGTCACAGAGAAAGGAAAATGAATGCCCTGTCACCCCTCCTCTTGGGGCCATCCCCAGGGGTTTATGTGATTTAGGTTTTGCATTTACAGTACCAGGTGACGCTCCTTGCACTGAACAAGTGCGCAAGGCTGCAGGTGCTGCCCCGCGAGGGCCTCCAGTGCAGCACACTTCTAAGGGCTAGCAGAGGAACATGGATAATATTCTAAACCAGACACTCATCTAACATGAATGGTTCCTCTGAGCTATTATTGTATGTCACTGTGAGACAGTTAGACTGCATGGTCAGAGCGAAGCACAGCAAGCCTGGAATGGTTTGCAAACCCCGGGCGCGCTCTCTCTCCGCACACTGAATGGCGCTGTGTGGCAAAACCGGCTGCGACAGGCCACATGAAACCAGTTCAACCCCCCAACACCCCACCCCCAAGAGAGGAACTCCAAAGCGCAGAAGGAAGCTACACAAAGCTTTGTTTACTACAAAGCGAAGGGGTGCGCAAGACGAGGGAGGGGAAGGGAAAGCGTGGCCTGCAAAGATTGAGATTCTAGACTCTCTCAGACAGACGCCACGAGTGGATGCCCTGAAGGAGACCTTTAGCATTGGAATGCACCTAAAGTCATACAGTATTTCCATTCTGCAAACCATAGAAAACACAAGAAATCTAATCTATGAAGGTCTAATGACCGCGTATTTTATTTAATGCTGTAGTTCTGACATCTCGGTCTCACCCGTCACAGTAAAATAAAAAGTGGCACCACTACGGCGTGTCATCGATAAAAGATAAAAAATGCACTGCTGTCAGAGTGCACTCGAAAACTGTTGTGTGCAGAGGCAGCAAACAGAAACATATGTTTTCAAAAAAACACAGAAGGAAATCGGTACTAGGATTTTTTTCCCATTCAATTCAAAACACGATCATTTACAGTTGTAAACACTGTGACAGAAGTAACGCTGCCATCGATAGATACACTCTCGCAACCAGAACGTCATTTATTTATTTATTTTTTGCAGTTTTGTATAGCACGAGCTCGACAGGAAGGTATTGAAGCGCTTTACACGAGCACTAGTTAAGTTTCGCAAGGACACATTCGTTTTTGGTAGGCACAGGAGATTAAGTGATTTGCCCAGAATCACAGGGTGCTGAGCCTACGCCGACACTCGAACCGGTTCCACAGTTGGAAAGTTGGCAGCTCTGGTCGTTAGGCCACATCCTATAATATAGTATCTTTTTGATGCCTAGTGGCCCCTACTCTGTAAAAGCTCCCAACAGTCTTTCACTTGCATCTGTGTGAAAGGTGTGTGCACGTGTTCACTGTGTGAGGGGCACCGGGTGTGTATGAAGCCTGTCACATAGTGCCGTAGGAATGGGCGTGGGGTGTGTGCGCGCAAGTGACGCAAGGGAGGCCAGGAGTCACACGGGTGCAATGCCATGTATGCACTGAAGCGGTCAGCGTGCTGTCTCGTGTGTGCACAGGAGTAATATGGTGCTATCGTTGCTGTGCAGAGGAGGGCAGGAGTGGTCAGGGTGCAATGTCATGAATATCCTGAAGCGGTCAGTGTGCTGTCTCGTGTGTGCACAGGAGTAAATGGTGCAGGAGTGGTCAGGGTGCTTCCCATACATGCACAGGAGTGGTTGGACCCTGTGTTTCTAACCCGTAGTGCATATGCGGCCGTGCTGCATGTTCGGTTTTGTAGTTTGTAGAAAACGCCGATCCTTGCTAGAGACGGCTGCCTGGCACGCTCTGTCAGGGCAAGGCGGACTATGTACAGAGGGAGTATATCCGTTTAATGTTCTAGAAAAAATCAAGGCAATGAAGACTCTCGGCCTGGGTGTGACGATCTGGCATTCCGACTGAACGCGCTGCACAGCTTAACAAAGCTCCCCCACAGTGCGCGCAGAATGCTCCCTGCTAGGAGACCTCTCGTAAGACCTCAGCAGGTCGGGATTCCACACACGGTGTCAGCGAAGAACAACACACAGAGCGCTGAACCGTGAAGACAGCTGAAGAGAGCCCAGAGGTAACGAGATTCGTTAGCACGCTTAAAAGCAACGCGCACTCTTGTGGAGGGGACGTACAAGGGGACCAGACACACACAGCGTTTCCCTTGCGGGAGCGAGCGGCGCCAGGAGCTATAATTGCTACCACATGGCGCCAGCTGCTCGCTCCCGCAAGTGAATCGCCAAACGTGCACGCGTTGCCATTGAAGACAATGGAACGCGTGCACGTTTTTGGCTGAAAAGCCGAATCAATTGCAAAAGGTCTTTTTGCCTTTTCAGCGCATGCGCGCTGCGTAGGCGAGACCTAAAAATGTGGTTTATGCAATTGTTTGTCCGTGCCAAAAAATATATATAGGCAAGACGAACCAGCAAATCAATACGAGAATTACACAACACCGATCAAGAATTAAAAAGAAGATTACAACTGCACCTATGGTTGAGCATTTTATCGAGCAGGCACATAATGAGAATCAGTTCAAATGGACAGTCTTGGTGTCCCTCAATACATCGAAACGATTAATGGACATTGACAATGTTTTGCTTCAAAAAGAAGCTTACTTGATCTTGAAATTTAATAGCACATTGACTGGGCTTAACAGTATGACTGAGCTATCGAAATGCTAAATAGAACTACAATACCCATAATGCACCCTCTGAGTATATGAGCTATCCTCATTAAATGCACTATCACCATTGGTGGATTGCGTTAAACTACAATACCCAAGCATCCGAATGGGGGAATGTATATATGAGATGGCGGAAGGAAATGCTCCTTGTTTTTTAACCGGATGGCTGACAGGGAATGAGATGGACTTAAAATGAATATAGATTGAGGTAAGCTGCGTAAACTGCGTGGTGGTCGAGTTGCATAAAGAGCGTTTCAACTTAGACCCGTGCAACATGGACTGCTTTTAACCTAATGTTTCTGTGCAGACACGCGAGGAGCGACCAGATTCAGCTTGCAACTCGTGATTAGAAGCGGCTTGGGGAACAAGCAGTCGCGCCCAGGTACGTTATTGTAAGTAGGCTAAGAAAGAAAGGTGTTTAGTTCAATACATTATCAACACTTGCTAAATAAACGCCCCATGTTTTACAGAAAACCGTTATCTAAAAAGCTGCACGTGCAGAAGTAATACTGAAGCGGTTGTCGATGAAAGCACGTCACAATCAGGTATGCTTTCAAAAACGGTGTCATTTACTGGCTTAGGTGACTTATAGCAGTAGTGCCAATGCCATATTCGCGTAGTTTGCTAAACGACAGCCTTTCTTCACAGATAGCCAAACAGTACCCAGCCGCGCTAGAAAGAACGAACATAAATAAGAATCGGTCTGCATTTCAGAAGGTAAGAATCATTAGCTATGGATAGTAATTATCAACAAAAACTTGACATTATAAAGCTTTACAATTCCCTTCCTCCTTTTTCATTACTGCCAGAAAATACTCGAACTCCTATCGCAAGAAGCTTAAAGTCTGCATTAAGGAATACCTTTCACCAGGTATATTCATTCATTCATTTTTTAATGGTCCAACCTATATGTTTTGTAAGGTAGCAATCAACTAAAAGGGTGGGAGCCCTATCACTAATACTAATTTTTATACCCATTACAGACAACATCATCGCTCATAAAATTCAGAAGCCCTGATGAGAGCCCCTGTACTCGTAAGCCGGGGACTCGAAACGCGTTGGCAATACAAAACATTGAGGGAGTGAGAATACAACTTTTTCCATGATTGAGGGCTAGTTCTTATACCCCTGTCAGTCATAGTAAAACGCTCCCCGTGTTTTTCCTTGATACCTTGTAGAGACAATTTTGAATGTGTCTAGGATCAAAAGAATGTACCACGCTATTTATTTGGTGTAAGAAGTTTTTGTTGTCGCTTACCTTTTTAAGATGTTGTGATGTATCAATGTAATAATGTTTATGTCTTTTGTAATGATAGTGCAATGATGAAAATGTGTTATGACTTCATTGTTTTCTTTCCACATACTTTAATAAATGTATGAAAATTAAAAAAGAATTTTGAAAAATAAGGTAAAATAAAAATACCTGATCAGACAAATAAAGTAAGGTGTTTGATCTGTATGAGAAATCATTTCCATATCTAAAAGATATAAGGTCCAGGTGTTTCCCCTTTTTTGCTTATAGATATACAGCCCTACCTGCTCCTTGTCCCTTGGGCCCCACTCCTTTGGTTAATGAACCTATAGAAAGTTGGCATTTTCTTGTCCTAACCATTTGGTGCCTGCTGCCTGTTTCCCGGGTCACATGATTAGGTGTAGTTGGCAGTTGGCCTTTGTGCATTCCTCCCAGACAGTCAAACAATAGAGGGTCTGGATTTTGGCAGGATGGGTGTTCCTGACTTGATGAGAGGGGCGGAGAAGTCACCTGTCACAATTCAATCAATCAGGGAATTGTAAGCGTGCTGAGAGTCTCAAGGCGCTGGGGGGGGGGGGTCCGCAGATGTGTTTAGCCGAAAAGCCAGGTCTTGAGGGTCTTCCTGAAGGTGTTCAGGGAGGGGGCGCGTCTGATGTCTGCCGGTAGCTCGTTCCAGGTCTTGGGTGCAATGTGAGAGAAGCATCTTCCGCCTGCTCTGGCTCTGTGGATGCGTGGAATTTAAGCCAGTGCGAGGTTGGAAGATCGGAGGTTTCTTTTGGGTACGTGGAAGTTGATTCTGTCGTTGAGGTATTTGGGTCCGTAGTTGTGTAGGCATTTGTAGGCGTGCGTGAGGATTTTGAAGGTGACTCTTTTCTCCAAGGGGAGCCAGTGAAGTCTTCGTAGGTGTTGGCTGATGTGTTCGTGTCGGGGGATGCCGAGGACGAGTCTGGCGGCGGTTTTCTGTATTGTCTGGAATTTGCGGAGTAGGGACTTGTTGATGCCAGCGTAGAGTGCGTTTCCATAGTCCAGTCTGCTGGTGATGAGTGCGTGGGTGACTGTTTGCACTTCAAAGACACGGATTCAGCTCACCCACAAAGAACTTCAGACTATCCTATTGTGCCTACAGACAGAGTGGGAGCAGGGAAAGGAGGCAGGAAATTCAAGACGCTTCTGTAGGGGGAAGACTCCTGACCTTTCTTCCACTTCAAAGTGGGCACCAAGTAGAACAAGCATTTGCAATGCAATTGGTCTCGCATTTGTGAAAGTTAGACCTATTGGCGTTGTAAATGACAATGTTTTTTATTTTTGTTTTTTTTGTTTGCAGTGGAGTGATCATATTTGTATGGCGCTGTTGCCATTCATATGACTTTGCGGCGCTGGAGAACCAGAAAATGGGAAATAGGTTACGAGGGAGGTGAGGTGGAAAATAAATGACACCAATGGAAAAAGGAATAAAAAAAATAAGGAAAGAGGTTCTGTAAAGAGTTGGGAATAATGTATGACAGGACAGAGCGTGATACCGGAGCAGGATATGTAAACGGCACAGCAGACCATAAAACAGGCCTGTAAACAGCCAAAAAGGAGCATACACAATGAACTGTTAGACCAGCCCATCGAGCACTGCCTTATTGCCCTACATGCCTGCCCGACCCAGTTCACGACTGACAGTAACAGCCAACCTGGAAGTACTCCGCTGGCCTTCGCCTTCAGTGTTGCTTACGTTTCCGGGACTCGGGACGATGACTATTATGCATGGCACAGCAGGTACCAAGAGGATATTATCAGGTGAAAACATTTTTAGGCATAGGTGGCATGTTTAGCATTTGATGATACAAGATATTCCATTTGTTATGTGCCACTGGTTGGATTTGCACTCTTGGTCAGCATTCCAGTTTTACAGAGGAAAACCGTAGGGCACTTCCCATCCTGTTTGCCACTCGCACACTTGAGTAGCTACAATAATTGAAAGATGTGAAGGGGGTTCCACCTGAAGGTCGGAGGCATCTGTCAAACAACACAGCATAGGGATGAACAGTCAGGAGGCAGCACAGAGAAGGGGCCCATGAGATCGCTACCACCTGGAAAGGGATGATCTTGGACTAATGTACTTACTGTCTGACTGAGAGATGCGGCGTGCTTAATGTCTTCGGGGCAGATTTACGTTGAACTAACGCAGCGGGGTACAGCAAGTCATTTTGCTGCGCCGCGCTGCGTTAGTTTTGAAGCACAGGGATGCGACATATTTTTAAGAATATGTCGCATCCTTGTGCTTCCCCCTGCGCTGGCGCACAAACTGCAGCCATGCGCCGGCGCAGGCATCCTTGCTCCATGGTGCAAGGATGCTCATGTCGTGGGGAGATTGTTTTTGTGCAGGAAGGGGAACCTTCCTGCACAAAAACAATCACTACAACCATTTTCCTCTTTCAATGCGTGCTGCAGAATGCAGCACGCATTGAAAGAGGAAAACGAGGAGAAATGAAAACATTTCTCCTCGGTGCGCCTCGCTACGCCACATCTAGGGTGGCGTAGCTTTCAGACGCATCTCCAGAGTTACGATTTCTGGTAATTCTGGAGATGTGTCTTGTTCCATGAGTGTTGCGTGGGAACACCCACAACAACACCCATGGAACGCCCCTTCACCGCAAAGTGCTGCGTGTGAAGGGGCCGTATTTACAAGGAGAGGAAAAGTCACGCAGGGTGGCTTTTCCTCTCCTTGTAAATATGGAGCAGCCTGCGCCACCAGTACGTCACGAAAAGTGACGTACTGGTGGCGCAGGGGCTCGTAAATCTGCCCCTTCGTCTTCATGCGTGGAAGAAAACACAAGAACGAGAAGTGACTTTTCCAAATTAACAAGGCGATCTGTTTTGGCATCGAGTGATTATAATCACTACCATACAAACAGTAAAATTTGCAAGAGGCCTCTCTGGAAAACAAACAAACCTTGGCCATGGATTCCAAAGTGACATGCAAAGCTGTGACCCTCGGCAAAAGCGGATGCAGCACTTCAGCAGAGGCAGTCAACAGAGGAGGAATGAATTAGCAGCTAGTTGTTTGTCAGGCCTGCTAAAGATTTCTAGAAAATTGCAGCCTCAACCTATCGTAAGCAGCAGGTGGGACAAAAGTTGTTTTGTTTTTACAACAGGTCTTGCAGACCAGCTTGACCTAAAACAGACCAGCTCAACCTAAAAACAGTTTTGGAGACCGAGGGTTGTCCGGAAGACGGACAGAGCCTCGTTTCCCATAATTTAGCTTCAGTTGGCTGCGTGAGTTTAGGCACACCACCGGTTTGCTCCCTACCCCGTTTTTCCCCATCTCCGGTCCACATCCACTTAACTGTCTTTTCAGTCCCTTCCAAGCTCCAGTACTTGACTGTATGACTTTAAATTCCTTTGCACGGAAGTAGACAAGGGACACCATACATCAGCTGTGCTGCACTTGTGCTGGCGGCGTGGCTGCTGGGGGTGGGCACAGAGCCCCACACTCATCAACGCCCACCTCCTTGTCCTCCAAAGGTAATGTAACTAAGGCAGTTGGCAGCCGTCTGATCCACCAATGACAACCAAAATTTATCACAATTGTGCCAGTAGCCAATCATAAAGGAAAGGACACAGTCAAAGACAAGAGGATTTCAAGTACTCAATCGAAGGAGGGATAATGGCAATTGAGCACAAGTAATATGTTATATTCAGACATAGGAGTGAGCAGTCTGCAGTAACCTAACAAGACAATGCTTCTGCAGAACAACAAGCAAGTGTGACTACATCCCTTCCTTTGTATTAGTCCAGGTAGTATGGGTAGAAAAAAGAGTGCCTGACCTCCCCATGGCGCTGACCAGATGCTAAGTTTTCTACATAGCGTGCTAGTAATTGTTTAAATAACCACATGCGTCCTGCTTGGTGGAGGGGGGCCGCGAGATAAAAGGGTCAGGGAGCAAGATGAAGCAGCGACAGGTACACTGCAAGACTTAAGCAGCAATGGGAGGCAGTGGTGGGGGGGAGGGAAGCACAAGACAAACTAGGCTTCTAGTGCATGGAAGAGCAGCAGAGGAAAAAGAGTTCTCCCGAACAACACATAAACCCTTAACGCGTAAAGAAACTGTACTTGGCCAGTGCTCCTCGGCCTTCAACGAAAGTGACGTGTCGTTTGCGTCAACCAGTTAGGAGGCAGCAAGGAGCCAGCAAAAAAGAGTGACAGTGGACTCAGCCTATCAGAAGCAGCAGGCGGGACAATAGTCATTATGTTCCTACAACAGGTCTTGCAGACAGCGCATGCGTGCTGCCTAGGCTCAACCTAAAGAGGGGACCCTCAGACCCACTGTTCTGTACACTCCTGGAACTGTGGATACTACAGAAGAAGCAGTGCCCTGCTACCAGAGGACTGCCTTGCTGCTTGAGGCCTGCCCTGCTTTCTAAGAATGAAGACTAGACCTGCACCCTTCATACCGGGCTGAGGTGACTCTAACGGTCAGCTGACTATTTGCTCTACAGGACCACCAGCGACGACCGGCAACGCGAGAACTGCACTTTGTCGTTACAGCATCTATTGCACATGGTGATCACCAACGCGAAGCTCAAGAAATGACCGGATCTTCGTGCTACAGCGACGACCATCTGTGATGGTCTTCCTGCTCCTTGCAGTCTCCTCCACCATGAACTGGGCTCTTCACGCTGTACTTTTGAAGGTACCTTTTTCAGCGGGACTAACCTGGTCCCTGCATCTGGCCCACGCTCCATCGTGGCCAGCGTCAACTTGTGACTTTCACCCGGTCTCACACGACCAGATAACCACGAGTGGCGCTTTGTGCTCTTAGGCTCTATACTTATCTTAAATCTTTAAAATTGCATATCTTGGTTCTACTGATTGGATTTTTGCTGTTTGGGTGTTAAATCATTTATTAAATTTGACTCTATTTTTCAAAATTGGTATGGGATTTTTCTTGTGTTGTGTTTTCACTTTATTACTGTTTGTGTGCTACATAAATACTGTACACATTGCCTCTAACTTAAGCCTGACTGCTTTTGTGCCAAACTACCAGAGGGTTAAGCATGGGTTAATTTAGTGACTTTATGTTGTTCATTTCACCCTGTCAGGGATTGTGGCTGTTGCTTGAGAGTCTCCCCCCACCCTTCAAATCACAACTCAATTCTTCACAGTAACCATACACCCAGGGCATAGGGAAAGGTAGTCAGGAGCTGCGGGTAGAGCAGAAAACCAGTAACAAGGGGACTGGAGAGAGAGACATGATGGCAAGCCACAGGAACCGGAAGTGCGTATACCCGGACATTCCTGCAGAACTGAATGGACGGATGCGTGCAGAAGCAGGCGGTTCAGCACGGAGTAGGTTTACACAGAGTGGCCTCTACAATGGAAAATATGAAAAACGTATGTGAATGCGATGAAGGACATGGGGCCCTTCGCCTGTAACAGTAAAAGGTGGCGTGCCTCACCACAGCAGGACTGTGGCCCAATGATAAGAAACCTCCATGACAAGTTATCAAGTTCCTACGCTGCGTTAAGAAACCATAATAAAAAGTGAGATTTGTGATCATCCCTAAAATATATTTTCTCACCCCCAGGGGTACAGAAGGTTTTCAGTGCAAGCATCAGCGCTATAAAACAGGTTCAAAACAATTTTCCAAAGTACATAAATACAGGGCTTTAAGTGGGCCGGGTCCTGCCGGTGCTCAGCACCGGCAGTTCTACAAAGCAGGTACTGAGACGGGTCTCAATCGGGCTCTCCATTTTTGCCCTCACCAATAGGGTGAAAAAAATCTTAACTCTGATGCAGTGCAACCCTTCACTGGCCTTAGATGTAACTTCAAAGAGACAGGTTATATTTCTTTCACAGTCTCATCATTTCAGAACAGAATTATTTTCAATGTTATATGCGACAAAGCCATAGTTGTTGCTTATGCAACTAACAACCACTGACAATGCCAATAGCCCTGACTTGTTGTAAGTGTAATGTTACGTGCTGTATTATATATCCTATGTGCCTTCTCGCTGTCTCCGCTCGTCCACCCAAGGGAAATTTTCTGTGCCTAGAGTCAGACTATCCCGAATGGGCGTCCGTTCGTTTGCACATCTCGGCCCGTCCTTATGGAATTCCCTTCCCACATCTATCCGGAATGAAACAGTGTATGTCCAATTTCGTAAATCCTTAAAAACCTGGCTTTTTAATCAATAATCTTTAAGCTGGCATCTATTCCGTGACCTGGCCGGCGCCGGGAAACCCTTTTTGGGTAGCTGTTGCGCCTTATAAATTAAATTATAATAATAATAATAATAATGACACAGAAGCAGCAAAATACCAGTCAGGCAGCACACTATGCTAAGCCACGCCCTTAATTATATCAGCCCCCCCTCAGTTTTTTCATCCCATTTAAAGCCCTGCATAAGTCAAACACTCGAAAAACTTGATTTCAGGAGATGCACCTCATGGCATGCTAGCGACAATAAGGTTTGTAAATGCGCTAGCCATGGCTAACCGTCAAGGCGCTATCTATATCTAATCGCCAAGACACTCATTGGAATCTGTAACTGGCAGGTTACACTGAGCAGGCACGTTAACCCAGCGAGCTATCTGAATGGAACAGGCAGCAGAGGCTAAACGGCCTTGGGGGAGGCGGGAGGATTCCTGCATTGCGCCAGAGTGGGGGCATGATGACATTTCATGATGACCTCTAATAAGTGAACGAATGTCATGTATGTGCAAATTGACCTCGTGGAGTTATGGCAAAGACTGAAATTACATTAACAAAAATAATAGTTTATTTTTAAATACTAAAACGCGATTTCTTCTTCCCTTGACACTTCTCTGCTTCTTTTGCTCCTATCTGGGCTTTCCTTAAAACCCCACCTTTCGAACTGGTGCAACATTTGAACTAGACACCTATGACCGGAAGTGTAACACCCTCCCAGGGGCACAAGCGCGCGCATGCGCACTGAGACCGCAGTGTTGCTCCTGAATAATTTCACACAGGCATTAAAGGTCATACCAAATGTGCACAGCAGTGTAATGCAGGTGTCAAGCGGGGCACTATGGGATTTAATCAGCAGCCGGCATAAATTAAAACCCATTTAGTGTTCCGGCTGTCTTCATGAATATGCATGAGACGCGGTGGCACGTGAGGCTGCGCGTGGGGGGGCCCGCGCTCTGCTTAGGTCTGCAGAGCCTCCCTGTACTACGGAAATAGACTGCCTTGGTACTGTAACCACATATCCCTCTTATCTAATACAGGAGTTGTGGTCCAGGCAGCGCTGCCTGCCATGGCTTTATGTAATGGTGTGCATGTTGCCATTTCTTTGGCTTCTTGGCAGAGACATCTTTTGGGGGCCCCTGCTCAGAACAGCTTTGAATTTATGATCCAGTTTCAGCTCTTTCATGCCTTCTTTGGCCAGGTCACTGACAATACACAGGTACACTGGTCCAAATTCAAAATGTGTTTACATCTAATATTCAGGGATAGTGACGTCTGATTTCAATATTGTAACACAGCAGCAGCTCGTTAATATCACTGCATATAATCTGTAACACCCGCCCATTTCTCATAGGTGAGGTCCTATTTTGATCTAGTCTATGGATGTTGCTTTAAACATAAACACAACATTTCTCTGCAAAATCAACCACATTAAAAATAAATTAAAGTTAAACATATTTAAAACAATCTGTTTATGAATTTTTCAAGGTCATCATGGCAAGACTCTCTGCAGAATAGAACTGGGTCAATCAGGGGCCCCCTGAAACGCTGGGGCCCAGGGC
The DNA here is from genome assembly GCA_963921515.1 of Calotriton arnoldi. Taxonomy (NCBI): domain Eukaryota; kingdom Metazoa; phylum Chordata; class Amphibia; order Caudata; family Salamandridae; genus Calotriton; species Calotriton arnoldi. Next base: position 1,011,330 of record CAWUFW010002447.1, read on the forward strand.
CAGAGCTCACTTTTCCCATGCCTTAGAACACCTCTGCTTCTTGGCACTTTAGGCGCTTGGATGGACTGCTTTCTGCAATTTTAAGTTTACAAGAAGCGGGTCTCCACGGACTGCAAGAGAGGCTAACCACCTCCCCTGGCCCAAGTAGGTGGGGTGGGGAGGGGGGAATGCGCGTAGAAAGGTGAGGAGTTCTCTTCAACTCTGCAGAGCTGCATAACTACCCTCAGCAGTCATCTCTCTTCCATGGAGGAGGCCTGGTTTGTGCTCAGCTCCTGGCAATTACTGTTCCGTCTGCACACTCTGCACCCTTCGCACTGTGCCAATGCAGCGACTATGAGTACTGACCTGCCTCGTACCTACTGTACCCTCTGAGCTGTGTCAATGCATCGTCTATGAGTACTGACCCGTCTCTGACCTACTGTACCCTCACAGCTGTGCCAATGCAGCGTCTGTGAGTACTGACCCGTCTCAGTCCCACTCTACCCTCTGAGCTGTGCCAATACAGCATCTGTGAGTACTGACCCGTCCTGACCTACCCTACCCTCTGAGCTGTGCCAATGCAGCGACTACGAGTACTGACCTGCCTCCTACCTACTGTACCCTCTGAGCTGTGTCAATGCAGCGTCTATGAGTACTGACCAGTCTCCGAGCTGCTGTACCCTCTGAGCTGTGTCAATGCAGCATCTATGAGTACTGACCCATTCCCATCATACTGTGCCCACTGAGCTGTATCAATGAGTGTCTATGAGTTCTGACCTGTCTTCAACCTACCTGCACCCTCCTAACTGTGCCAATGCAGGGTCTATGAGTAGTGACCGGTCTCCGACCTACTGTACCCTCTGAGCTGTGCCAATGCAGCGTCTGTGAATACTGCCCCATCCCTGACCTACTGTACCCTCCGAGCTGTGCCAATGTAGCGTCTATGAGTACTGACCCGTCTCTGACCTACTGTACCCTCATAGCTGTGCCAATGCAGCGTCTATAAGTACTGACCCATCTCCGATCTACTGTACCCTCTGAGCTGTGCCAATGCAGCGTCTATAAGTACTGACCCCTCTCCGATCTACTGTACCCTCTGAGCTGTGCCAATGCAGCGTCTATGAGTACTGTCCCATCTCAGACCTACTGTACCCTCTGAGCTGTGCCAATGCAGCATCTATGAGTACTGTCCCATCTCAGACCTACTGTACCCTCTGAGCTGTGCCAATGCAGCGTCTGTGAGTACTGACCCTTCCCCGACCTACTGTACCCTCTGAGCTGTGCCAATGCAGCGTACATGAGTACTTACCCATCTCAGACCTACTGTACCCTCTGAGCTGTGCCAATGCAGCGTCTATAAGTACTGACCCATCTCCGATCTACTGTACCCTCTGAACTGTGCCAATGCAATGTCTATGAGAACTGGCCTGCCTCCTACCTACTGTACCCTCTGAGCTATGTCAATGCATCGTCTATGAGAAGTGACCCGTCTCTGACCAACTGTACCCTCATAGCTGTGCCAATGCAGCGTCTGTGAGTACTGACCTGTCTACGACCCACTGTACCATCTGAGCTGTGCCAATGCAACGTCTATGAGTACTGACCCGTCTCCAAGTTGCTGTACCCTCTGAGCTGTGTCAATCCAGCGTCTGAGTACTGAACTATCTCCATCATACTGTACCCACTGAGCTGTGCCAATGCAGCCTCTATGAGTACTGACCCATCTCAGACCTACCATACCCTCTGAGCTGTGCCAATGCAGCATCTATAAGTACTGACCCATCTCTGACCTACTGTACCCTCGTAGCTGTGCCAATGCAGCGTCTATAAGTACTGACCCATCTCCGATCTACTGTACCCTCTGAGCTGTGCCAATGCAGCGTCTATAAGTACTGACCCATCTCCGATCTACTGTACCCTCTGAACTGTGCCAATGCAATGTCTATGAGTACTGACCTGCCTCCTACCTACTGTACCCGCTGAGCTGTGCCAATGCAGCGTCTTTGAGTACTGACCTGTCTCCGACCTACTGTACCCTCTGAGCTGTGCCAATACTGCCTCTGTGAGTACTGACCCGTCCCCGACCTACTGTACCCTCTGAGCTGTGCCAATGCAGCGTCTATGAGTACTGACCCGTCTCAGACCTATTGTACCCTCTGAGCTGTGCCAATGCAGCGCCTGTGAGTACTGAAACATCTCCGATCTACTGTACCCTCGGAACTATGCCAATGCAGTGTCTATGAGTACTGACCTGCCTTCTGCCTACTGTACCCTCGGAGCTGTGTCAATGTATCATCTCTGAGAACAGACCCGTCTCTGACCTACTGTACCCTCATAGGTGTGCCAATGCAGCGTCTATGAGTACTGACCCATCTCCATCATACTGTACACACTGAGCTGTATCAATGAAGCGCCTATGATTACTGACCCGTCTCCGACCCACTGTACCCTCTGAGCTGTGCCAATGCAGTGTCTATGAGTACTGACCAATCTCCATCCTACTGTACCCACTGAGCTGTGTCAATGAAGCATGTATGACTACTGACCTGTCTCCAACCTACTGTACCCTCATAGCTGTGCCAATACAGTGTCTGTGAGTATTGGTCTGTCTCTGAGCTACTGTACCCTGTGAGCATTGCCAATGCAGCGTCTGTGAGTACTGACCCGTCTCCAACCTACTGTACCCTCTGAGCTGTGCCAGTGCAGCATCTATGAGTACTGACCCATCTCCGTCCTACTGTACCCTCTAAGCTGTGCCAATGCAGCGTCTATGAGTATTGACCCATCTCCGTCCTACTGTACCCACTGAGCTGTGTCAATGCAGCGTCTATGAGTACTGACCCATCTCCGTCCTACTGTACCCTCTAAGCTGTGCCAATGCAGCGTCTATGAGTATTGACCCATCTCCGTCCTACTGTACCCACTGAGCTGTGTCAATGCAGCGTCTATGAGTACTGACCCATCTCCGTCATGCTGTACCCTCTGAGCTGTGTCAATGCATCGTCTATGAGAACTGACCCATCTCCGACCTACTGTACCCTCATAGCTGTGCAAATGCAGCGTCTGTGAGCACTGACCCATCTCAGTCCCACTCTACCCTCTGAGCTGTGCCAATGCAGTGTCTATGAGTAGTGACCCATCTCCGTCCTACTGTGCTCTCTGAGCTGTGCCAATCCAGTGTCTATGAGTAGTGACCAGTCTCCGTCCGACTGTACCCTCTGAGCTGTGCCAATGCAGCATCTATGAGAACTGACCCATCTCTGACCTACTGAACCCTCATAGCTGTGCCAATGCAGTGTCTTTGAGTACTGGCCCGTCTCCAACCTACTGTACCCTCTGAGGTGTGCCAATACAGCGTCTGAGTACTGACCCATCTACGACCTACTGTACCCTAATAGCTGTGCCAATGTAGCGTCTATGAGTACTGACCCATCTCTGACCTACTGTACCCTCATAGCTGTGCCAATGCAAGTCTATAAGTACTGACCCATCTCCGATCTACTGTACCCTCTGAGCTGTGCCAATGCAGCGTCTATAAGTACTGACCCCTCTCCGATCTACTGTACCCTCTGAGCTGTGCCAATGCAGCGTCTATGAGTACTGTTCCATCTCAGACCTACTGTACCCTCTGAGCTGTGCCAATGCAGCATCTATGAGTACTGTCCCATCTCAGACCTACTGTACCCTCTGAGCTGTGCCAATGCAGCGTCTGTGAGTACTGACCCTTCCCCGACCTACTGTACCCTCTGAGCTGTGCCAATGCAGCGTCTATGAGTACTGTCCCATCTCAGACCTACTGTACCCTCTGAACTGTGCCAATGCAGCGTCTATAAGTACTGACCCATCTCCGATCTACTGTACCCTCTGAACTGTGCCAATGCAATGTCTATGAGAACTGGCCTGCCTCCTACCTACTGTACCCTCTGAGCTATGTCAATGCATCGTCTATGAGAAGTGACCCGTCTCGGACCAACTGTACACTCATAGCTGTGCCAATGCAGCGTCTGTGAGTACTGACCTGTCTACGACCCACTGTACCATCTGAGCTGTGCCAATGCAACGCCTATGAGTACTGACCCGTCTCCAAGTTGCTGTACCCTCTGAGCTGTGTCAATCCAGCGTCTGAGTACTGAACTATCTCCATCATACTGTACCCACTGAGCTGTATCAATGAAGCGCCTATGAGTACTGACCTGTCTCCAACCTACTGCACCCTCCTAACTGTGCCAATGCAGTGTCTATGAGTAGTGACCAGTCTCCGACCTACTGTACCCTCTGAGCTGTGCCAATGCAGTGTCTGTGAGTACTGGCCCATCCCTGAACTACTGTACCCTCTGAGCTGTGCCAATGCAGCCTCTATGAGTACTGACCCATCTCAGACCTACCATACCCTCTGAGCTGTGCCAATGCAGCATCTATAAGTACTGACCCATCTCTGACCTACTGTACCCTCGTAGCTGTGCCAATGCAGCGTCTATAAGTACTGACCCATCTCCGATCTACTGTACCCTCTGAGCTGTGCCAATGCAGCGTCTATAAGTACTGACCCATCTCCGATCTACTGTACCCTCTGAACTGTGCCAATGCAATCTCTATGAGTACTGACCTGCCTCCTACCTACTGTACCCGCTGAGCTGTGCCAATGCAGCGTCTATGAGTACTGACCTGTCTCCGACCTACTGTACCCTCTGAGCTGTGCCAATACTGCCTCTGTGAGTACTGACCCGTCCCCGACCTACTGTACCCTCTGAGCTGTGCCAATGCAGCGTCTATGAGTACTGACCCGTCTCAGACCTATTGTACCCTCTGAGCTGTGCCAATGCAGCGCCTGTGTGTACTGAAACATCTCCGATCTACTGTACCCTCGGAACTATGCCAATGCAGTGTCTATGAGTACTGACCTGCCTTCTGCCTACTGTACCCTCGGAGCTGTGTCAATGTATCGTCTCTGAGAACAGACCCGTCTCTGACCTACTGTACCCTCATAGGTGTGCCAATGCAGAGTCTATGAGTACTGACCCATCTCCATCATACTGTACCCACTGAGCTGTATCAATGAAGCGTCTATGAGTACTGACCCGTCTCCGACCCACTGTACCCTCTGAGCTGTGCCAATGCAGTGTCTATGAGTACTGACCAATCTCCATCCTATTGTACCCACTGAGCAGTGTCAATGAAGCATGTATGAGTACTGACCCGTCTCCAACCTACTGTACCCTCTGAGCTGTGCCAGTGCAGCATCTATGAGTACTGACCCATCTCCGTCCTACTGTACCCTCTAAGCTGTGCCAATGCAGCGTCTATGAGTATTGACCCTTCTCCGTCCTACTGTACCCACTGAGCTGTGTCAATGCAGCGTCTATGAGTACTGACCCATCTCTGTCATGCTGTACCCTCTGAGCTGTGTCAATGCATCGTCTATGAGAACTGACCTGTCTCTGACCTACTGTATCCTCATAGCTGTGCAAATGCAGCGTCTGTGAGTTCTGACCAGTCTCCGTCCCACTGTACCCTCTGAGCTGTGCCAATGAAGTGTCTATGAGTAGTGACCCGTCTCCGTCCTTCTGTACCCTCTGAGCTGTGTCAATGCAGCGTCGATGAGTACTGACCCATCTCCGACCTACTCTACCCTCTGAGCTGTGCCAATGCAGTGTCTATGAGTAGTGACCCATCTCCGTCCTACTGTGCTCTCTGAGCTGTGCCAATGCAGTGTCTATGAGTAGTGACCAGTCTCCGTCCGACTGTACCCTCTGAGCTGTGCCAATGCAGCATCTATGAGAACTGACCCATCTCTGACCTACTGAACCCTCATAGCTGTGCCAATGCAGTGTCTTTGAGTACTGGCCCGTCTCCAACCTACTGTACCCTCTGAGGTGTGCCAATACAGCGTCTGAGTACTGACCCATCTACGACCTACTGTACCCTAATAGCTGTGCCAATACAGTGTCTGTGAGTACTGACCTCTCTCCGACCTACTGTACCCTCTGAGCTGTGTCAATGCAGCGAATGTGAGTACTGATCCATCTCCGACCTACTGTACCCTCTGAGCTGTGCCAATGCAGATTCTATGAGTTCTGACCCATCTCAGACCTACTGTACCTCTTAGCTGTGCCAATGCAGCGTCTATGAGTACTAACCCATCTCCGACCGACTGTACCCTCTTAGCTGTGCCAATGCAGTGTCTAATGAGTACTGACCCATCTCCGACTGACTGTACCCTCTGAGCTGTGCCAATGTAGTGTCTATGAGTACTGACTCATCTCTGCCCTACTGTACCCTCTGAGCTGTGCCAATGCAGTGTCTATGAGTACTGACCCATCTCCGACCTACTGTACCCTTTTAGCTTTGCCAATGCAGTGTCTATGAGTACTGACCCATCTCCGACCTACTGTACCCTCTGAGCTGCGTCAGTGCAGCGTCTATGAGTACTGACCCATCTCCGACCGACTGTACCTTCTGAGCTGTGCCAATGCAGTGTCTATGAGTACTGACCCGTCTACGTCCTACTGTACCCTCTTAGCTGTGTCAATACAGTGTCTATGAGTACTGACCCGTCTCCGTCCTACTGTACCCTCATAGCTGTGCCAATGCAGCGTCTGTGAGTACTGACCCGTCTCCGAGCTGCTGTACCCTCTGAGCTGTGTCAATGCAGCGTCTATGAGTACTGACCCATCTCCATCATACTGTACCCACTGAGCTGTATCAATGAAGCATCTATGAGTACTGACCTGTCTCCAACCTACTGCACCCTCCTAAGTGTGACAATGCAGTGTCTATGAGTACTGACCCTTCTCCTACCTACTGTACCCTACAAACTGTGCCAGAAGTTGGAAGAGAATATATGAGTACTGACGTCTCCTAACTACTGTACCTTCCAAGCTGTGCCAATGCATCGTCTATGAGTACCGACCTGTCTCCTACCTACTGTACCCACTGAGCTGTGTCAATGCAGCGTCTATGAGTATTAACCCATCTCCATCCTACTGTACCCTCTGAGCTGTGTCAATGCAGTGTCTATGAGTACTGACCTGCCTTCTGCCTACTGTACCCTCGGAGCTGTGTCAATGTATCATCTCTGAGAACAGACCCGTCTCTGACCTACTGTACCCTCATAGGTGTGCCAATGCAGCGTCTATGAGTACTGACCCATCTCCATCATACTGTACCCACTGAGCTGTATCAATGAAGCGTCTATGATTACTGACCCGTCTCCGACCCACTGTACCCTCTGAGCTGTGCCAATGCAGTGTCTATGAGTACTGACCAATCTCCATCCTACTGTACCCACTGAGCTGTGTCAATGAAGCATGTATGACTACTGACCTGTCTCCAACCTACTGTACCCTCATAGCTGTGCCAATACAGTGTCTGTGAGTATTGGTCTGTCTCTGAGCTACTGTACCCTGTGAGCATTGCCAATGCAGCGTCTGTGAGTACTGACCCGTCTCCAACCTACTGTACCCTCTGAGCTGTGCCAGTGCAGCATCTATGAGTACTGACCCATCTCCGTCCTACTGTACCCTCTAAGCTGTGCCAATGCAGCGTCTATGAGTATTGACCCATCTCCGTCCTACTGTACCCACTGAGCTGTGTCAATGCAGCGTCTATGAGTACTGACCCATCTCCGTCCTACTGTACCCTCTAAGCTGTGCCAATGCAGCGTCTATGAGTATTGACCCATCTCCGTCCTACTGTACCCACTGAGCTGTGTCAATGCAGCGTCTATGAGTACTGACCCATCTCCGTCATGCTGTACCCTCTGAGCTGTGTCAATGCATCGTCTATGAGAACTGACCCATCTCCGACCTACTGTACCCTCATAGCTGTGCAAATGCAGCGTCTGTGAGCACTGACCCATCTCAGTCCCACTCTACCCTCTGAGCTGTGCCAATGCAGTGTCTATGAGTAGTGACCCATCTCCGTCCTACTGTGCTCTCTGAGCTGTGCCAATCCAGTGTCTATGAGTAGTGACCAGTCTCCGTCCGACTGTACCCTCTGAGCTGTGCCAATGCAGCATCTATGAGAACTGACCCATCTCTGACCTACTGAACCCTCATAGCTGTGCCAATGCAGTGTCTTTGAGTACTGGCCCGTCTCCAACCTACTGTACCCTCTGAGGTGTGCCAATACAGCGTCTGAGTACTGACCCATCTACGACCTACTGTACCCTAATAGCTGTGCCAATGTAGCGTCTATGAGTACTGACCCATCTCTGACCTACTGTACCCTCATAGCTGTGCCAATGCAAGTCTATAAGTACTGACCCATCTCCGATCTACTGTACCCTCTGAGCTGTGCCAATGCAGCGTCTATAAGTACTGACCCCTCTCCGATCTACTGTACCCTCTGAGCTGTGCCAATGCAGCGTCTATGAGTACTGTTCCATCTCAGACCTACTGTACCCTCTGAGCTGTGCCAATGCAGCATCTATGAGTACTGTCCCATCTCAGACCTACTGTACCCTCTGAGCTGTGCCAATGCAGCGTCTGTGAGTACTGACCCTTCCCCGACCTACTGTACCCTCTGAGCTGTGCCAATGCAGCGTCTATGAGTACTGTCCCATCTCAGACCTACTGTACCCTCTGAACTGTGCCAATGCAGCGTCTATAAGTACTGACCCATCTCCGATCTACTGTACCCTCTGAACTGTGCCAATGCAATGTCTATGAGAACTGGCCTGCCTCCTACCTACTGTACCCTCTGAGCTATGTCAATGCATCGTCTATGAGAAGTGACCCGCCTCGGACCAACTGTACACTCATAGCTGTGCCAATGCAGCGTCTGTGAGTACTGACCTGTCTACGACCCACTGTACCATCTGAGCTGTGCCAATGCAACGCCTATGAGTACTGACCCGTCTCCAAGTTGCTGTACCCTCTGAGCTGTGTCAATCCAGCGTCTGAGTACTGAACTATCTCCATCATACTGTACCCACTGAGCTGTATCAATGAAGCGCCTATGAGTACTGACCTGTCTCCAACCTACTGCACCCTCCTAACTGTGCCAATGCAGTGTCTATGAGTAGTGACCAGTCTCCGACCTACTGTACCCTCTGAGCTGTGCCAATGCAGTGTCTGTGAGTACTGGCCCATCCCTGAACTACTGTACCCTCTGAGCTGTGCCAATGCAGCCTCTATGAGTACTGACCCATCTCAGACCTACCATACCCTCTGAGCTGTGCCAATGCAGCATCTATAAGTACTGACCCATCTCTGACCTACTGTACCCTCGTAGCTGTGCCAATGCAGCGTCTATAAGTACTGACCCATCTCCGATCTACTGTACCCTCTGAGCTGTGCCAATGCAGCGTCTATAAGTACTGACCCATCTCCGATCTACTGTACCCTCTGAACTGTGCCAATGCAATCTCTATGAGTACTGACCTGCCTCCTACCTACTGTACCCGCTGAGCTGTGCCAATGCAGCGTCTATGAGTACTGACCTGTCTCCGACCTACTGTACCCTCTGAGCTGTGCCAATACTGCCTCTGTGAGTACTGACCCGTCCCCGACCTACTGTACCCTCTGAGCTGTGCCAATGCAGCGTCTATGAGTACTGACCCGTCTCAGACCTATTGTACCCTCTGAGCTGTGCCAATGCAGCGCCTGTGTGTACTGAAACATCTCCGATCTACTGTACCCTCGGAACTATGCCAATGCAGTGTCTATGAGTACTGACCTGCCTTCTGCCTACTGTACCCTCGGAGCTGTGTCAATGTATCGTCTCTGAGAACAGACCCGTCTCTGACCTACTGTACCCTCATAGGTGTGCCAATGCAGAGTCTATGAGTACTGACCCATCTCCATCATACTGTACCCACTGAGCTGTATCAATGAAGCGCCTATGAGTACTGACCCGTCTCCGACCCACTGTACCCTCTGAGCTGTGCCAATGCAGTGTCTATGAGTACTGACCAATCTCCATCCTATTGTACCCACTGAGCAGTGTCAATGAAGCATGTATGAGTACTGACCCGTCTCCAACCTACTGTACCCTCTGAGCTGTGCCAGTGCAGCATCTATGAGTACTGACCCATCTCCGTCCTACTGTACCCTCTAAGCTGTGCCAATGCAGCGTCTATGAGTATTGACCCTTCTCCGTCCTACTGTACCCACTGAGCTGTGTCAATGCAGCGTCTATGAGTACTGACCCATCTCTGTCATGCTGTACCCTCTGAGCTGTGTCAATGCATCGTCTATGAGAACTGACCTGTCTCTGACCTACTGTATCCTCATAGCTGTGCAAATGCAGCGTCTGTGAGTTCTGACCAGTCTCCGTCCCACTGTACCCTCTGAGCTGTGCCAATGAAGTGTCTATGAGTAGTGACCCGTCTCCGTCCTTCTGTACCCTCTGAGCTGTGTCAATGCAGCGTCGATGAGTACTGACCCATCTCCGACCTACTCTACCCTCTGAGCTGTGCCAATGCAGTGTCTATGAGTAGTGACCCATCTCCGTCCTACTGTGCTCTCTGAGCTGTGCCAATGCAGTGTCTATGAGTAGTGACCAGTCTCCGTCCGACTGTACCCTCTGAGCTGTGCCAATGCAGCATCTATGAGAACTGACCCATCTCTGACCTACTGAACCCTCATAGCTGTGCCAATGCAGTGTCTTTGAGTACTGGCCCGTCTCCAACCTACTGTACCCTCTGAGGTGTGCCAATACAGCGTCTGAGTACTGACCCATCTACGACCTACTGTACCCTAATAGCTGTGCCAATACAGTGTCTGTGAGTACTGACCTCTCTCCGACCTACTGTACCCTCTGAGCTGTGTCAATGCAGCGAATGTGAGTACTGATCCATCTCCGACCTACTGTACCCTCTGAGCTGTGCCAATGCAGATTCTATGAGTTCTGACCCATCTCAGACCTACTGTACCTCTTAGCTGTGCCAATGCAGCGTCTATGAGTACTAACCCATCTCCGACCGACTGTACCCTCTTAGCTGTGCCAATGCAGTGTCTAATGAGTACTGACCCATCTCCGACTGACTGTACCCTCTGAGCTGTGCCAATGTAGTGTCTATGAGTACTGACTCATCTCTGCCCTACTGTACCCTCTGAGCTGTGCCAATGCAGTGTCTATGAGTACTGACCCATCTCCGACCTACTGTACCCTTTTAGCTTTGCCAATGCAGTGTCTATGAGTACTGACCCATCTCCGACCTACTGTACCCTCTGAGCTGCGTCAGTGCAGCTGTCTATGAGTACTGACCCATCTCCGACCGACTGTACCTTCTGAGCTGTGCCAATGCAGTGTCTATGAGTACTGACCCGTCTACGTCCTACTGTACCCTCTTAGCTGTGTCAATACAGTGTCTATGAGTACTGACCCGTCTCCGTCCTACTGTACCCTCATAGCTGTGCCAATGCAGCGTCTGTGAGTACTGACCCGTCTCCGAGCTGCTGTACCCTCTGAGCTGTGTCAATGCAGCGTCTATGAGTACTGACCCATCTCCATCATACTGTACCCACTGAGCTGTATCAATGAAGCATCTATGAGTACTGACCTGTCTCCAACCTACTGCACCCTCCTAAGTGTGACAATGCAGTGTCTATGAGTACTGACCCTTCTCCTACCTACTGTACCCTACAAACTGTGCCAGAAGTTGGAAGAGAATATATGAGTACTGACGTCTCCTAACTACTGTACCTTCCAAGCTGTGCCAATGCATCGTCTATGAGTACCGACCTGTCTCCTACCTACTGTACCCACTGAGCTGTGTCAATGCAGCGTCTATGAGTATTAACCCATCTCCATCCTACTGTACCCTCTGAGCTGTGTCAATGCAGTGTCTATGAGTACTGACCTGCCTTCTGCCTACTGTACCCTCGGAGCTGTGTCAATGTATCATCTCTGAGAACAGACCCGTCTCTGACCTACTGTACCCTCATAGGTGTGCCAATGCAGCGTCTATGAGTACTGACCCATCTCCATCATACTGTACCCACTGAGCTGTATCAATGAAGCGTCTATGATTACTGACCCGTCTCCGACCCACTGTACCCTCTGAGCTGTGCCAATGCAGTGTCTATGAGTACTGACCAATCTCCATCCTACTGTACCCACTGAGCTGTGTCAATGAAGCATGTATGACTACTGACCTGTCTCCAACCTACTGTACCCTCATAGCTGTGCCAATACAGTGTCTGTGAGTATTGGTCTGTCTCTGAGCTACTGTACCCTGTGAGCATTGCCAATGCAGCGTCTGTGAGTACTGACCCGTCTCCAACCTACTGTACCCTCTGAGCTGTGCCAGTGCAGCATCTATGAGTACTGACCCATCTCCGTCCTACTGTACCCTCTAAGCTGTGCCAATGCAGCGTCTATGAGTATTGACCCATCTCCGTCCTACTGTACCCACTGAGCTGTGTCAATGCAGCGTCTATGAGTACTGACCCATCTCCGTCCTACTGTACCCTCTAAGCTGTGCCAATGCAGCGTCTATGAGTATTGACCCATCTCCGTCCTACTGTACCCACTGAGCTGTGTCAATGCAGCGTCTATGAGTACTGACCCATCTCCGTCATGCTGTACCCTCTGAGCTGTGTCAATGCATCGTCTATGAGAACTGACCCATCTCCGACCTACTGTACCCTCATAGCTGTGCAAATGCAGCGTCTGTGAGCACTGACCCATCTCAGTCCCACTCTACCCTCTGAGCTGTGCCAATGCAGTGTCTATGAGTAGTGACCCATCTCCGTCCTACTGTGCTCTCTGAGCTGTGCCAATCCAGTGTCTATGAGTAGTGACCAGTCTCCGTCCGACTGTACCCTCTGAGCTGTGCCAATGCAGCATCTATGAGAACTGACCCATCTCTGACCTACTGAACCCTCATAGCTGTGCCAATGCAGTGTCTTTGAGTACTGGCCCGTCTCCAACCTACTGTACCCTCTGAGGTGTGCCAATACAGCGTCTGAGTACTGACCCATCTACGACCTACTGTACCCTAATAGCTGTGCCAATGTAGCGTCTATGAGTACTGACCCATCTCTGACCTACTGTACCCTCATAGCTGTGCCAATGCAAGTCTATAAGTACTGACCCATCTCCGATCTACTGTACCCTCTGAGCTGTGCCAATGCAGCGTCTATAAGTACTGACCCTCTCCGATCTACTGTACCCTCTGAGCTGTGCCAATGCAGCGTCTATGAGTACTGTTCCATCTCAGACCTACTGTACCCTCTGAGCTGTGCCAATGCAGCATCTATGAGTACTGTCCCATCTCAGACCTACTGTACCCTCTGATCTGTGCCAATGCAGCGTCTGTGAGTACTGACCCTTCCCCGACCTACTGTACCCTCTGAGCTGTGCCAATGCAGCGTCTATGAGTACTGTCCCATCTCAGACCTACTGTACCCTCTGAACTGTGCCAATGCAGCGTCTATAAGTACTGACCCATCTCCGATCTACTGTACCCTCTGAACTGTGCCAATGCAATGTCTATGAGAACTGGCCTGCCTCCTACCTACTGTACCCTCTGAGCTATGTCAATGCATCGTCTATGAGAAGTGACCCGTCTCGGACCAACTGTACACTCATAGCTGTGCCAATGCAGCGTCTGTGAGTACTGACCTGTCTACGACCCACTGTACCATCTGAGCTGTGCCAATGCAACGTCTATGAGTACTGACCCGTCTCCAAGTTGCTGTACCCTCTGAGCTGTGTCAATCCAGCGTCTGAGTACTGAACTATCTCCATCATACTGTACCCACTGAGCTGTATCAATGAAGCGTCTATGAGTACTGACCTGTCTCCAACCTACTGCACCCTCCTAACTGTGCCAATGCAGTGTCTATGAGTAGTGACCAGTCTCCGACCTACTGTACCCTCTGAGCTGTGCCAATGCAGTGTCTGTGAGTACTGGCCCATCCCTGAACTACTGTACCCTCTGAGCTGTGCCAATGCAGCCTCTATGAGTACTGACCCATCTCAGACCTACCATACCCTCTGAGCTGTGCCAATGCAGCATCTATAAGTACTGACCCATCTCTGACCTACTGTACCCTCGTAGCTGTGCCAATGCAGCGTCTATAAGTACTGACCCATCTCCGATCTACTGTACCCTCTGAGCTGTGCCAATGCAGCGTCTATAAGTACTGACCCATCTCCGATCTACTGTACCCTCTGAACTGTGCCAATGCAATCTCTATGAGTACTGACCTGCCTCCTACCTACTGTACCCGCTGAGCTGTGCCAATGCAGCGTCTATGAGTACTGACCTGTCTCCGACCTACTGTACCCTCTGAGCTGTGCCAATACTGCCTCTGTGAGTACTGACCCGTCCCCGACCTACTGTACCCTCTGAGCTGTGCCAATGCAGCGTCTATGAGTACTGACCCGTCTCAGACCTATTGTACCCTCTGAGCTGTGCCAATGCAGCGCCTGTGTGTACTGAAACATCTCCGATCTACTGTACCCTCGGAACTATGCCAATGCAGTGTCTATGAGTACTGACCTGCCTTCTGCCTACTGTACCCTCGGAGCTGTGTCAATGTATCGTCTCTGAGAACAGACCCGTCTCTGACCTACTGTACCCTCATAGGTGTGCCAATGCAGCGTCTATGAGTACTGACCCATCTCCATCATACTGTACCCACTGAGCTGTATCAATGAAGCGTCTATGAGTACTGACCCGTCTCCGACCCACTGTACCCTCTGAGCTGTGCCAATGCAGTGTCTATGAGTACTGACCAATCTCCATCCTATTGTACCCACTGAGCAGTGTCAATGAAGCATGTATGAGTACTGACCCGTCTCCAACCTACTGTACCCTCTGAGCTGTGCCAGTGCAGCATCTATGAGTACTGACCCATCTCCGTCCTACTGTACCCTCTAAGCTGTGCCAATGCAGCGTCTATGAGTATTGACCCATCTCCGTCCTACTGTACCCACTGAGCTGTGTCAATGCAGCGTCTATGAGTACTGACCCATCTCTGTCATGCTGTACCCTCTGAGCTGTGTCAATGCATCGTCTATGAGAACTGACCTGTCTCTGACCTACTGTATCCTCATAGCTGTGCAAATGCAGCGTCTGTGAGTTCTGACCAGTCTCCGTCCCACTGTACCCTCTGAGCTGTGCCAATGAAGTGTCTATGAGTAGTGACCCGTCTCCGTCCTTCTGTACCCTCTGAGCTGTGTCAATGCAGCGCCGATGAGTACTGACCCATCTCCGACCTACTCTACCCTCTGAGCTGTGCCAATGCAGTGTCTATGAGTAGTGACCCATCTCCGTCCTACTGTGCTCTCTGAGCTGTGCCAATGCAGTGTCTATGAGTAGTGACCAGTCTCCGTCCGACTGTACCCTCTGAGCTGTGCCAATGCAGCATCTATGAGAACTGACCCATCTCTGACCTACTGAACCCTCATAGCTGTGCCAATGCAGTGTCTTTGAGTACTGGCCCGTCTCCAACCTACTGTACCCTCTGAGGTGTGCCAATACAGCGTCTGAGTACTGACCCATCTACGACCTACTGTACCCTAATAGCTGTGCCAATACAGTGTCTGTGAGTACTGACCTCTCTCCGACCTACTGTACCCTCTGAGCTGTGTCAATGCAGCGAATGTGAGTACTGATCCATCTCCGACCTACTGTACCCTCTGAGCTGTGCCAATGCAGATTCTATGAGTTCTGACCCATCTCAGACCTACTGTACCTCTTAGCTGTGCCAATGCAGCGTCTATGAGTACTAACCCATCTCCGACCGACTGTACCCTCTTAGCTGTGCCAATGCAGTGTCTAATGAGTACTGACCCATCTCCGACTGACTGTACCCTCTGAGCTGTGCCAATGTAGTGTCTATGAGTACTGACTCATCTCTGCCCTACTGTACCCTCTGAGCTGTGCCAATGCAGTGTCTATGAGTACTGACCCATCTCCGACCTACTGTACCCTTTTAGCTTTGCCAATGCAGTGTCTATGAGTACTGACCCATCTCCGACCTACTGTACCCTCTGAGCTGCGTCAGTGCAGCGTCTATGAGTACTGACCCATCTCCGACCGACTGTACCTTCTGAGCTGTGCCAATGCAGTGTCTATGAGTACTGACCCGTCTACGTCCTACTGTACCCTCTTAGCTGTGTCAATACAGTGTCTATGAGTACTGACCCGTCTCCGTCCTACTGTACCCTCATAGCTGTGCCAATGCAGCGTCTGTGAGTACTGACCCGTCTCCGAGCTGCTGTACCCTCTGAGCTGTGTCAATGCAGCGTCTATGAGTACTGACCCATCTCCATCATACTGTACCCACTGAGCTGTATCAATGAAGCATCTATGAGTACTGACCTGTCTCCAACCTACTGCACCCTCCTAAGTGTGACAATGCAGTGTCTATGAGTACTGACCCTTCTCCTACCTACTGTACCCTACAAACTGTGCCAGAAGTTGGAAGAGAATATATGAGTACTGACGTCTCCTAACTACTGTACCTTCCAAGCTGTGCCAATGCATCGTCTATGAGTACCGACCTGTCTCCTACCTACTGTACCCACTGAGCTGTGTCAATGCAGCGTCTATGAGTATTAACCCATCTCCATCCTACTGTACCCTCTGAGCTGTGTCAATGCAGTGACTATGAGTACTGACCCATCTCCGTTCTTCTGTACCCTCTGAGCTGTGTCAATGAAGCGTCTATGAGTACTGACCCGTTTCCGTCCTATTGTACCCACTGAGCTGTGCCAACGCAGCGTTAATGAGTACTGACCCATCTCTGACCGACTGTACGCGCTTAGCTGTGCCAATACAGTGTCTAGGAGTACTGACCTATCTCCGACCAACTGTACCTTCTGAGCTGTGCCAATGCAGTGTCTATAAGTACTGACCCATCTCAGACCTACTATACCTCTTAGCTTTGCCAATGCAGCGTCTATGAGTACTGACCTGTCTCCGACCTACAGTACCCTCTGAGCTGTGCCAATGCAGCGTCTATAAGTACTGACCCATCTCCAACCGGATGTACCCTCTTAGCTGTGTCAATGCAGTGTCTATAACTACTGACTCATCTCTGCCCTACTGTACCCTATGAACTGTGCCAATGCAGTGTCTATGAGTACTGACCTGCCTCCTACCTACTGTACCCTCTGAGCTGTGTCAATGCATCGTCTATGAGAACTGACCCATCTCTGACCTACTGTAAACTCATAGCTGTGCCAATGCAGCGTCTGTGAGTACTGACCCGTCTCCGACCCACTGTACCCTCTGAGCTGTGCCAATGCAGTGTCTATGAGTACTGACCAATCTCTATCCCACTGTACCCACTGAGCTGTGTCAATGAAGCGTCTATGAGTACTGACCCATCTCCAACCTACTGTACCCTCATAGCTGTGCCAATACAGTGTCTGTGAGTAATGGCCTGTCTCTGACCTACTGTACCCTGTGAGCATTGCCAATGAGGCGTCTATGAATACTGACCCGTCTCCGACCTACTTTACCCTCTGAGCTGTGCCAGTGCAGCATCTATGAGTGCTGACCCATCTCCGTCCTACTGTACCCTCTAAGCTGTGCCAATGCAGCGTCTGAGTATTGACCCATCTCCGTCCCACTGTACCCACTGAGCTGTCAATGCAGCGTCTGTGAGTACTCACCCTTCTCCGTCCCACTGTACCCTCTGAGCTGTGCCAATGCAGTGTCTATGAGTAGTGACCCGTCTCCGTCCTTCTGTACCCTCTGAGCTGTGTCAATGCAGCGTCGATGAGTACTGACCCATCTCCGACCTACTGTACCCTCATAGCTGTGCAAATGCAGCATCTGTGAGTACTGACCCGTCTCAGTCCCACTCTACCCTCTGAGCTGTGCCAATGCAGTGTCTATGAGTAGTGACCCGTCTCCGTCCTTCTGTACCCTCTGAGCTGTGTCAATGCAGCGTCGATGAGTACTGACCCATCTCCGACCTACTGTATTCATAGCTGTGCAAATGCAGCGTCTGTGAGTACTGACCCGTCTCAGTCCCACTCTACCCTCTGAGCTGTGCCAATGCAGTGTCTATGAGTAGTGACCCATCTCCGTCCTACTGTACCCTCTAAGCTGTGCCAATGCAGCGTCTATGAGTATTGACCCATCTCCGTCCTACTGTACCCACTGAGCTGTGTCAATGCAGCGTCTATGAGAACTGACCTGTCTCTGACCTACTGTATCCTCATAGCTGTGCAAATGCAGCGTCTGTGAGTACTGACCCTTCTCCGTCCCACTGTACCCTCTGAGCTGTGCCAATGCAGTGTCTATGAGTAGTGACCCGTCTCCGTCCTTCTGTACCCTCTGAGCTGTGTCAATGCAGCGTCGATGAGTAGTGACCCATCTCCGTCCTACTGTGCTCTCTGAGCTGTGCCAATGCAGTGTCTGAGTAGTGACCAGTCTCCGTCCTACGGTACCATCTGAGCTGTGCCAATGCAGCGTCTATGAGAACTGACCCATATCTGACCTACTGAACCCTCATAGCTCTGCCAATGCAGTGTCTTTGAGTACTGGCCCGTCTCCAACCTACTGAACCCTCATAGCTGTGCCAATACAGCGTCTATGAATACTGACCCATCTACGACCTACTGTACCCTAATAGCTGTGCCAATACAGTGTCTGTGAGTACTGACCTCTCTCCGACCTACTGTACCCTCTGAGCTGTGCCAATGCAGCGTCTATGAGTACTAACCCATCTCTGACCGACTGTACCCTCTTAACTGTGCCAATGCAGTGTCTAATGAGTACTGACCCATCTCCGACTGACTGTACCCTCTGAGTTGTGCCAATGTAGTGTCTATGAGTACTGACTCATCTCTGCCCTACTGTACCCTCTGAGCTGTGCCAATGCAGTGTCTATGAGTACTGACCCAGCTCCGTCCTACTGTACCCTTATAGCTGTGCCAATGCAGCGTCTATGAGTACTGACCCATCTCCGACCTACTGTACCCTCTTAGCTTTGCCAATGCAATGTCTGAGTACTGACCCATCTCCGACCTACTGTACCCTCTGAGCTGCGTCAGTGCAGCGTCTATGAGTACTGACCCATCTCCGACCGACTGTACCTTCTGAGCTGTGCCAATGCAGTGTCTATGAGTACTGACCCGTCTCCGTCCTACTGTACCCTCTTAGCTGTGTCAATACAGTGTCTATGAGTACTGACTCATCTCTGCCCTACTGTACCCTCTGAGCTGTGCCAATGCAGCGTCTGTGAGTACTGACCCGTCTCCGAGCTGCTGCACCCTCTGAGCTGTGTCAATGCAGCGTCTATGAGTTCTGACCCATCTCCATCATAGTGTACCCACTGAGCTGTATCAATGAAGCGTCTATGAGTACTGACCTGTCTCCAACCTACTGCACCCTCCTAAGTGTGACAATGCAGTGTCTATGAGTACTGACCCTTCTCCTACCTACTGTACCCTACAAACTGTGCCAGAAGTTGGAAGAGAATATATGAGTACTGACGTCTCCTAACTACTGTACCTTCCAAGCTGTGCCAATGCATCGTCTATGAGTACCGACCTGTCTACATCCTACTGTACCCTCTGAGCTGTGTCAATGCAGTGACTATGAGTACTGACCCATCTCCGTTCTTCTGTACCCTCAGAGCTGTGTCAATGAAGCGTCTATGAGTACTGACCCGTTTCCGTCCTATTGTACCCACTGAGCTGTGCCAACGCAGCGTTAATGAGTACTGACCCATCTCTGACCGACTGTACCCGCTTAGCTGTGTCAATACCGTTTCTAGCAGTACTGGCCTATCTCCGACCAACTGTACCTTATGAGCTTTGCCAATGCAGCGTCTATGAGTACTGACCTGTCTCCGACCTACAGTACCCTCTGAGCTGTACTAATGCAGCGTCTATAAGTACTGACCCATCTCCAACCGACTGTACCCTCTTAGCTGTGTCAATGCAGTGTCTATGACTACTGACTCATCTCCGCCCTACTGTACCCTATGAACTGTGCCAATGCAGTGTCTATGAGTACTGACCTGCCTCCTACCTACTGTACCCTCTGAGCTGTGTCAATGCATCGTCTATGAGAACTGACCCATCTCTGACCTACTGTAAACTCATAGCTGTGTCAATGCAGCGTCTCTGAGTACTGACCCGTCTCCGACCCACTGTACCCTCTGAGCTGTGCCAATGCAGTGTCTATGAGTACTGACCAAGCTCCATCCTACTGTACCCACTGAGCTGTGTCAATGAAGCGTCTATGAGTACTGACCCATCTCCAACCTACTGTACCCTCATAGCTGTGCCAATACAGTGTCTGTGAGTAATGGCCTGTCTCTGATCTACTGTACCCTGTGAGCATTGCCAATGCAGCGTCTATGAGTACTGACCCGTCTCTGACCTACTGTACCCTCTGAGCTGTGCCAGTGCAGCATCTATGAGTGCTGACCCATCTCCGTCCTACTGTACCCTCTAAGCTGTGCCAATGCAGTGTCTGAGTACTGACCCGTCTCCGTCCCACTGTACCCTCTGAGCTGTGCCAATGCAGTGTCTATGAGTAGTGACCCGTCTCCGTCCTTCTGTACCCTCTGAGCTGTGTCAATGCAGCGTCGATGAGTACTGACCCATCTCCGACCTACTGTACCCTCATAGCTGTGCAAATGCAGCGTCTGTGAGTACTGACCCGTCTCAGTCCCACTCTACCCTCTGAGCTGTGCCAATGCAGTGTCTATGAGTAGTGACCCGTCTCCGTCCTACTGTGCTCTCTGAGTAGTGCCAATGCAGTGTCTATGAGTAGTGACCAGTCTCCGTCCGATTGTACCCTCTGAGCTGTGCCAATGCAGCGTCTATGAGAACTGACCCATCTCTGACCTACTGAACCCTCATAGCTGTGCCAATACAGCGTCTATGAGTACTGACCCATCTACGACCTACTGTACCCTAATAGCTGTACCAATACAGTGTCTGTGAGTACTGACCTCTCTCCGACCTACTGTACCCTCTGAGCTGTGCCAATGCAGCGGATGTGAGTACTGACCCATCTCCGACCTACTGTACCCTCTGAGCTGTGCCAATGCAGATTCTATGAGTACTGACCCATCTCAGACCTACTGTACCTCTTAGCTGTGCCAATGCAGCGTCTATGAGTACTAACCCATCTCCGACCGACTGTACCCTCTTAGCTGTGCCAATGCAGTGTCTATGAGTACTGACCCATCTCCGACTGACTGTACCCTCTGAGCTGTGTCAATGTAGTGTCTATGAGTACTGACTCATCTCTGCCCTACTGTACACTCTGAGCTGTGCCAATGCAGTGTCTATGAGTACTGACCCATCTCCGTCCTACTGTACCCTCATAGCTGTGCCAATGCAGCGTCTATGAGTACTGACCCATCTCCGACCTACTGTACCCTCTTAGCTTTGCCAATGCCGTGTCTATGAGTACTGACCCATCTCCGACCTACTGTACCCTCTGAGCTGCGTCAGTGCAGCGTTTATGAGTACTGACCCATCTCCGACCGACTGTACCCTCTTAGCTGTGTCAATACAGTGTCTATGAGTACTGACCCATCTCCGACCGACTGTACCTTCTGAGCTGTGCCAATGCAGTGTCTATGAGTACTGACCCGTCTCCGTCCTACTGTACCCTCTTAGCTGTGTCAATACAGTGTCTATGAGTACTGACCTGTCTCCGTCCTACTGTACCCTCATAGCTGTGCCAATGCAGTGTCTATGAGTACTGACCCATCTCCGTCCTACTGTACCCTTATAGCTGTGCCAATGCAGCGTCTATGAGTACTGACCCATCTCCGACCTACTGTACCCTTTTAGCTTTGCCAATGCAGTGTCTATGAGTACTGACCCATCTCCGACCTACTGTACCCTCTGAGCTGCGTCAGTGCAGCGTCTATGAGTACTGGCCCATCTCCGACCGACTGTACCCTCTTAGCTGTGTCAATACAGTGTCTATGAGTACTGACCCATCTCCGACCGACTGTACCTTTTGAGCTGTGCCAATGCAGTGTCTAGGAGTACTGACCCGTCTCCGTCCTACTGTACCCTCTTAGCTGTGTCAATACAGTGTCTATAAGTACTGACCTGTCTCCGTCCTACTGTACCCTCATAGCTGTGCCAATGCAGCGTCTGTGAGTACTGACCCGTCTCCGAGCTGCTGTACCCTCTGAGCTGTGTCAATGCAGCGTCTATGAGTACTGACCCATCTCCATCATACTGTACCCACTGAGCTGTATCAATGAAGCGTCTATGAGTACTGACCTGTCTCCAACCTACTGTACCCTACAAACTGTGCCAGAAGTTGGAAGAGAATATATGAGTACTGACGTCTCCTAACTACTGTACCTTCCAAGCTGTGCCAATGCATCATCTATGAGTACCGACCTGTCTCCTACCTACTGTACCCACTGAGCTGTGTCAATGCAGCGTCTATGAGTATTAACCCATCTCCATCCTACTGTACCCTCTGAGCTGTGTCAATGCAGTGACTATGAGTACTGACCCATCTCCGTTCTTCTGTACCCTCTGAGCTGTGTCAATGAAGCGTCTATGAGTACTGACCCGTTTCCGTCCTATTGTACCCACTGAGCTGTGCCAATGCAGCGTTAATGAGTACTGACCCATCTCTGACCGACTGTACACGCTTAGCTGTGTCAATACAGTGTCTAGGAGTACTGACCTATCTCCGACCAACTGTACCTTCTGAGCTGTGCCAATGCAGTGTCTATAAGTACTGACCCATCTCAGACCTACTGTACCTCTTAGCTTTGCCATTGCAGCGTCTATGAGTACTGACCTGTCTCCGACCTACAGTACCCTCTGAGCTGTGCCAATGCAGCGTCTATAAGTACTGACCCATCTCCAACCGACTGTACCCTCTTAGCTGGGTCAATTCAGTGTCTATAACTACTGACTCATCTCTGCCCTACTGTACCCTATGAACTGTGCCAATGCAGTGTCTATGAGTACTGACCTGCCTCCTACCTACTGTACCCTCTGAGCTGTGTCAATGCATCGTCTATGAGAACTGACCCATCTCTGACCTACTGTAAACTCATAGCTGTGCCAATGCAGCGTCTGTGAGTACTGACCCGTCTCCGACCCACTGTACCCTCTGAGCTGTGCCAATGCAGTGTCTATGAGTACTGACCAATCTCCATCCTACTGTACCCACTGAGCTGTGTCAATGAAGCGTCTATGAGTACTGACCCATCTCCAACCTACTGTACCCTCATAGCTGTGCCAATACAGTGTCTGTGTGTAATGGCCTGTCTCTGACCTACTGTACCCTGTGAGCATTGCCAATGCAGCGTCTATGAGTACTGACCCGTCTCCGACCTACTGTACCCTCTGAGCTGTGCCAGTGCAGCATCTATGAGTGCTGACCCATCTCCGTCCTACTGTACCCTCTAAGCTGTGCCAATGCAGCGTCTGAGTATTGACCCATCTCCGTCCTACTGTACCCACTGAGCTGTCAATGCAGCGTCTATGAGTGCTGACCCATCTCCGTCATGCTGTACCCTCTGAGCTGTGTCAATGCATCGTCTATGAGAACTGACCCATCTCTGACCTACTGTAAACTCATAGCTGTGCCAATGCAGCGTCTCTGAGTACTGACCCGTCTCCGACCCACTGTACCCTCTGAGCTGTGCCAATGCAGTATCTATGAGTACTGACCAGTCTCCGAGCTGCTGTACCCTCTGAGCTGTGTCAATGCATCGTCTATGAGAACTGACCTGTCTCTGACCTACTGTATCCTCATAGCTGTGCAAATGCAGCGTCTGTGAGTACTGACCCGTCTCCGTCCCACTGTACCCTCTGAGCTGTGCCAATGCAGTGTCTATGAGTAGTGACCCGTCTCCGTCCTTCTGTACCCTCTGAGCTGTGTCAATGCATCATCTATGAGAACTGACCCATCTCTGACCTACTGTAAACTCATAGCTGTGCCAATGCAGCGTCTGTGAGTACTGACCCGTCTCCGACCCACTGTACCCTCTGAGCTGTGCCAATGCAGTGTCTATGAGTACTGACCAATCTCCATCCTACTGTACCCACTGAGCTGGGTCAATGAAGCGTCTATGAGTACTGACCCATCTCCAACCTACTGTACCCTCATAACTGTGCCAATACAGTGTCTGTGAGTAATGGCCTGTCTCTGACCTACTGTACCCTGTGAGCATTGCCAATGCAGCGTCTATGAGTACTGACCCGTCTCCGACCTACTGTACCCTCTGAGCTGTGCCAGTGCAGCATCTATGAGTGCTGACCCATCTCCGTCCTACTGTACCCTCTAAGCTGTGCCATTGCAGCGTCTGAGTATTGACCCATCTCCGTCCTACTGTACCCACTGAGCTGTCAATGCAGCGTCTATGAGTGCTGACCCATCTCCGTCATGCTGTACCCTCTGTGCTGTGTCATTGCATCGTCTATGAGAACTGACCCATCTCTGACCTACTGTAAACTCATAGCTGTGCCAATGCAGAGTCTCTGAGTACTGACCCGTCTCTGACGCACTGTACCCTCTGAGCTGTGCCAATGCAGTGTCTATGAGTACTGACCAGTCTCCGAGCTGCTGTACCCTCTGAGCTGTGTCAATGCATCGTCTATGAGAACTGACCTGTCTCTGACCTACTGTATCCTCATAGCTGTGCAAATGCAGCGTCTGTGAGTACTGACCCGTCTCCGTCCCACTGTACCCTCTGAGCTGTGCCAATGCAGTGTCTATGAGTAGTGACCCGTCTCTGTCCTTCTGTACCCTCTGAGCTGTGTCAATGCAGCGTCGATGAGTACTGACCCATCTCCGACCTACTGTACCCTCATAGCTGTGCAATTGCAGCATCTGTGAGTACTGACCCGTCTCAGTCCCACTCTACCCTCTGAGCTGTGCCAATGCAGTGTCTATGAGTAGTGACCCGTCTCCGTCCTTCTGTACCCTCTGAGCTGTGTCAATGCAGCGTCGATGAGTACTGACCCATCTCCGACCTACTGTACCCTCATAGCTGTGCAAATGCAGCATCTGTGAGTACTGACCCGTCTCAGTCCCACTCTACCCTCTGAGCTGTGCCAATGCAGTGTCTATGAGTAGTGACCCGTCTCCGTCCTTCTGTACCCTCTGAGCTGGGTCAATGCAGCGTCGATGAGTACTGACCCATCTCCGACCTACTGTACCCTCATAGCTGTGCAAATGCAGCATCTGTGAGTACTGACCCGTCTCAGTCCCACTCTACCCTCTGAGCTGTGCCAATGCAGTGTCTATGAGTAGTGACCCGTCTCCGTCCTTCTGTACCCTCTGAGCTGTGTCAATGCAGCGTCGATGAGTACTGACCCATCTCCGACCTACTGTACCCTCATAGCTGTGCAAATGCAGCGTCTGTGAGTACTGACCCGTCTCAGTCCCACTCTACCCTCTGAGCTGTGCCAATGCAGTGTCTATGAGTAGTGACCCGTCTCCGTCCTACTGTGCTCTCTGAGCTGTGTCAATGCAGCGTCGATGAGTACTGACCCATCTCCGACCTACTGTACCCTCTGA
Organism: Calotriton arnoldi; assembly: GCA_963921515.1. Lineage (NCBI taxonomy): Eukaryota > Metazoa > Chordata > Amphibia > Caudata > Salamandridae > Calotriton > Calotriton arnoldi. The sequence continues at coordinate 1,036,756 of CAWUFW010002447.1, forward strand.
GCTGTGCCAATGCAGTGTCTATGAGTAGTGACCCGTCTCCGTCCTACTGTACCCTCTAAGCTGTGCCAATGCAGCGTCTATGAGTATTGACCCATCTCCGTCCTACTGTACCCACTGAGCTGTGTCAATGCATCGTCTATGAGAACTGACCTGTCTCTGACCTACTGTATGCTCATAGCTGTGCAAATGCAGCGTCTGTGAGTACTGACCCGTCTCAGTCCCACTCTACCCTCTGAGCTGTGCCAATGCAGTGTCTATGAGTAGTGACCCGTCTCCGTCCTACTGTGCTCTCTGAGCTGTGTCAATGCAGTGTCTATGAGTAGTGACCAGTCTCCATCCTACTGTACCATCTGAGCTGTGCCAATGCAGCGTCTATGAGAACTGACCCATCTCTGACCTACTGAACCCTCATAGCTGTGCCAATGCAGTGTCTTTGAGTACTGGCCCGTCTCCAACCTACTGTACCCTCTGAGGTGTGCCAATACAGCGTCTATGAATACTGACCCATCTACGACCTACTGTACCCTAATAGCTGTGCCAATACAGTGTCTGTGAGTACTGACCTCTCTCCGACCTACTGTACCCTCTGAGCTGTGCCAATGCAGCGAATGTGAGTACTGACCCGTCTCAGACCTACTGTACCTCTTAGCTGTGCCAATGCAGCGTCTATGAGTACTAACCCATCTCTGACCGACTGTACCCTCTTAACTGTGCCAATGCAGTGTCTAATGAGTACTGACCCATCTCCGACTGACTGTACCCTCTGAGTTGTGCCAATGTAGTGTCTATGAGTACTGACTTATCTCTGCCCTACTGTACCCTCTGAGCTGTGCCAATGCAGTGTCTATGAGTACTGACCCAGCTCCGTCCTACTGTGCCCTTATAGCTGTGCCAATGCAGCGTCTATGAGTACTGACCCATCTCCGACCTACTGTACCCTCTTAGCTTTGCCAATGCAGTGTCTATGAGTACTGACCCATCTCTGACCTACTGTACCCTCTGAGCTGCGTCAGTGCAGCGTCTATGAGTACTGACCCATCTCCGACCGACTGTACCTTCTGAGCTGTGCCAATGCAGTGTCTATGAGTACTGACCCGTCTACGTCCTACTGTACCCTCTTAGCTGTGTCAATACAGTGTCTATGAGTACTGACCTGTCTCCGTCCTACTGTACCCTCTGAGCTGTGTCAATGCAGTGACTATGAGTACTGACCTGTCTCCTACCTACTGTACCCACTGAGCTGTGTCAATGCAGCGTCTATGAGTATTAACCCATCTCCATCCTACTGTACCCTCTGAGCTGTGTCAATGCAGTGACTATGATTACTGACCCATCTCCATTCTTCTGTACCCTCAGAGCTGTGTCAATGAAGCGTCTATGAGTACTGACCCGTTTCCGTCCTATTGTACCCACTGAGCTGTGCCAACGCAGCGTTAATGAGTACTGACCCATCTCTGACCGACTGTACCCGCTTAGCTGTGTCAATACAGTGTCTAGGAGTACTGGCCTATCTCCGACCAACTGTACCTTCTGATCTGTGCCAATGCAGTGTCTATGAGTACTGACCCGTCTACGTCCTACTGTACCCTCTTAGCTGTGTCAATACAGTGTCTATGAGTACTGACCTGTCTCCGTCCTACTGTACCCTCATAGCTGTGCCAATGCAGCGTCTGTGAGTACTGACCCGTCTCCGAGCTGCTGCACCCTCTGAGCTGTGTCAATGCAGCGTCTATGAGTACTGACCCATCTCCATCATACTGTACCCACTGAGCTGTATCAATGAAGCGTCTATGAGTACTGACCTGTCTCCGTCCTACTGCACCCTCCTAAGTGTGACAATGCAGTGTCTATGAGTACTGACCCTTCTCCTACCTACTGTACCCTACAAACTGTGCCAGAAGTTGGAAGAGAATATATGAGTACTGACGTCTCCTAACTACTGTACCTTCCAAGCTGTGCCAATGCATCGTCTATGAGTACCGACCTGTCTCCTACCTACTGTACCCACTGAGCTGTGTCAATGCAGCGTCTATGAGTATTAACCCATCTCCATCCTACTGTACCCTCTGAGCTGTGTCAATGCAGTGACTATGAGTACTGACCCATCTCCATTCTTCTGTACCCTCAGAGCTGTGTCAATGAAGCGTCTATGAGTACTGACCCGTTTCCGTCCTATTGTACCCACTGAGCTGTGCCAACGCAGCGTTAATGAGTACTGACCCATCTCTGAACGACTGTACCCGCTTAGCTGTGTCAATACAGTGTCTAGGAGTACTGGCCTATCTCCGACCAACTGTACCTTCTGATCTGTGCCAATGCAGTGTCTATAAGTACTGACCCATCTCAGACCTACTGTACCTCTTAGCTTTGCCAATGCAGCGACTATGAGTACTGACCTGAGTCCGACCTACAGTACCCTCTGAGCTGTACCAATGCAGCGTCTATAAGTACTGACCCATCTCCAACCAACTGTACCCTCTTAGCTGTGTCAATGCAGTGTCTATGACTACTGACTCATCTCCGCCCTACTGTACCCTATGAACTGTGCCAATGCAGTGTCTATGAGTACTGACCTGGCTGCTACCTACTGTACCCTCTGAGCTGTGTCAATGCATCGTCTATGAGAACTGACCCATCTCTGACCTACTGTAAACTCATAGCTGTGCCAATGCAGCGTCTCTGAGTACTGACCCGTCTCCGACCCACTGTACCCTCAGAGCTGTGCCAATGCAGTGTCTATGAGTACTGACCAATCTCCATCCTACTGTACCCACTGAGCTGTGTCAATGAAGCGTCTATGAGTACTGACCTGTCTCCAACCTACTGTACCCTCATAGCTGTGCCAATACAGTGTCTGTGAGTAATGGCCTGTCTCTGACCTACTGTACCCTGTGAGCATTGCCAATGCAGCGTCTATGAGTACTGACCCGTCTCCGAGCTGCTGCACCCTCTGAGCTGTGTCAATGCAGCGTCTATGAGTACTGACCCATCTCCATCATACTGTACCCACTGAGCTGTATCAATGAAGCGTCTATGAGTACTGACCTGTCTCCGTCCTACTGCACCCTCCTAAGTGTGACAATGCAGTGTCTATGAGTACTGACCCTTCTCCTACCTACTGTACCCTACAAACTGTGCCAGAAGTTGGAAGAGAATATATGAGTACTGATGTCTCCTAACTACTGTACCTTCCAAGCTGTGCCAATGCATCGTCTATGAGTACCGACCTGTCTCCTACCTACTGTACCCACTGAGCTGTGTCAATGCAGCGTCTATGAGTATTAACCCATCTCCATCCTACTGTACCCTCTGAGCTGTGTCAATGCAGTGACTATGAGTACTGACCCATCTCCATTCTTCTGTACCCTCAGAGCTGTGTCAATGAAGCGTCTATGAGTACTGACCCGTTTCCGTCCTATTGTACCCACTGAGCTGTGCCAACGCAGCGTTAATGAGTACTGACCCATCTCCAACCAACTGTACCCTCTTAGCTGTGTCAATGCAGTGTCTATGACTACTGACTCATCTCCGCCCTACTGTACCCTATGAACTGTGCCAATGCAGTGTCTATGAGTACTGACCTGCCTCCTACCTACTGTACCCTCTGAGCTGTGTCAATGCATCGTCTATGAGAACTGACCCATCTCTGACCTACTGTAAACTCATAGCTGTGCCAATGCAGCGTCTCTGAGTACTGACCCGTCTCCGACCCACTGTACCCTCAGAGCTGTGCCAATGCAGTGTCTATGAGTACTGACCAATCTCCATCCTACTGTACCCACTGAGCTGTGTCAATGAAGCGTCTATGAGTACTGACCTGTCTCCAACCTACTGTACCCTCATAGCTGTGCCAATACAGTGTCTGTGAGTAATGGCCTGTCTCTGACCTACTGTACCCTGTGAGCATTGCCAATGCAGCGTCTATGAGTACTGACCCGTCTCCGAGCTGCTGCACCTCTGAGCTGTGTCAATGCAGCGTCTATGAGTACTGACCCATCTCCATCATACTGTACCCACTGAGCTGTATCAATGAAGCGTCTATGAGTACTGACCTGTCTCCGTCCTACTGCACCCTCCTAAGTGTGACAATGCAGTGTCTATGAGTACTGACCCTTCTCCTACCTACTGTACCCTACAAACTGTGCCAGAAGTTGGAAGAGAATATATGAGTACTGACGTCTCCTAACTACTGTACCTTCCAAGCTGTGCCAATGCATCGTCTATGAGTACCGACCTGTCTCCTACCTACTGTACCCACTGAGCTGTGTCAATGCAGCGTCTATGAGTATTAACCCATCTCCATCCTACTGTACCCTCTGAGCTGTGTCAATGCAGTGACTATGAGTACTGACCCATCTCCATTCTTCTGTACCCTCAGAGCTGTGTCAATGAAGCGTCTATGAGTACTGACCCGTTTCCGTCCTATTGTACCCACTGAGCTGTGCCAACGCAGCGTTAATGAGTACTGACCCATCTCTGACCGACTGTACCCGCTTAGCTGTGTCAATACAGTGTCTAGGAGTACTGGCCTATCTCCGACCAACTGTACCTTCTGATCTGTGCCAATGCAGTGTCTATAAGTACTGACCCATCTCAGACCTACTGTACCTCTTAGCTTTGCCAATGCAGCGACTATGAGTACTGACCTGAGTCCGACCTACAGTACCCTCTGAGCTGTACCAATGCAGCGTCTATAAGTACTGACCCATCTCCAACCAACTGTACCCTCTTAGCTGTGTCAATGCAGTGTCTATGACTACTGACTCATCTCCGCCCTACTGTACCCTATGAACTGTGCCAATGCAGTGTCTATGAGTACTGACCTGCCTCCTACCTACTGTACCCTCTGAGCTGTGTCAATGCATCGTCTATGAGAACTGACCCATCTCTGACCTACTGTAAACTCATAGCTGTGCCAATGCAGCGTCTCTGAGTACTGACCCGTCTCCGACCCACTGTACCCTCAGAGCTGTGCCAATGCAGTGTCTATGAGTACTGACCAATCTCCATCCTACTGTACCCACTGAGCTGTGTCAATGAAGCGTCTATGAGTACTGACCTGTCTCCAACCTACTGTACCCTCATAGCTGTGCCAATACAGTGTCTGTGAGTAATGGCCTGTCTCTGACCTACTGTACCCTGTGAGCATTGCCAATGCAGCGTCTATGAGTACTGACCCGTCTCCGACCTACTGTACCCTCTGAGCTGTGCCAGTGCAGCATCTATGAGTGCTGACCCATCTCCGTCCTACTGTACCCTCTAAGCTGTGCCAATGCAGTGTCTTTGAGTACTGACCCATCTCCGTCCTACTGTACCCACTGAGCTGTGTCAATGCAGCATCTATGAGTACTGACCCATCTCCGTCATGCTGTACCCTCTGAGCTGTGTCAATGCATCGTCTATGAGAACTGACCTGTCTCTGACCTACTGTATCCTCATAGCTGTGAAAATGCAGCATCTGTGAGTACTGACCCGTCTCCGTCCCACTGTACCCTCTGAGCTGTGCCAATGCAGTGTCTATGAGTAGTGACCGGTCTCCGTCCTTCTGTACCCTGTGAGCTGTGTCAATGCAGCGTCGATGAGTACTGACCCATCTCCGACCTACTGTACCCTCATAGCTGTGCAAATGCAGCGTCTGTGAGTACTGACCCGTCTCAGTCCCACTCTACCCTCTGAGCTGTGCCAATGCAGTGTCTATGAGTAGTGACCCGTCTCCGTCCTTCTGTACCCTCTGAGCTGTGTCAATGCAGCGTCGATGAGTACTGACCCATCTCCGACCTACTGTACCCTCATAGCTGTGCAAATGCAGCGTCTGTGAGTACTGACCCGTCTCAGTCCCACTCTACCCTCTGAGCTGTGCCAATGCAGTGTCTATGAGTAGTGACCCGTCTCCGTCCTACTGTACCCTCTAAGCTGTGCCAATGCAGCGTCTATGAGTATTGACCCGTCTCCGTCCTACTGTGCTCTCTGAGCTGTACCAATGCAGTGTCTATGAGTAGTGACCAGTCTCCGTCCTACTGTACCCTCTGAGCTGTGCCAATGCAGCGTCTATGAGAACTGACCCATCTCTGACCTACTGAACCCTCATAGCTGTGCCAATGCAGTGTCTTTGAGTACTGGCCCGTCTCCAACCTACTGTACCCTCTGAGCTGTGCCAATACAGCGTCTATGAGTACTGACCCATCTACGACCTACTGTACCCTAATAGCTGTGCCAATACAGTGTCTGTGAGTACTGACCTCTCTCCGACCTACTGTACCCTCTGAGCTGTGCCAATGCAGCGGATGTGAGTACTGACCCATCTCCGACCTACTGTACCCTCTGAGCTGTGCCAATGCAGATTCTATGAGTACTGACCCATCTCAGACCTACTGTACCTCTTAGCTGTGCCAATGCAGCGTCTATGAGTACTAACCCATCTCCGACCGAATGTACCCTCTTAGCTGTGCCATTGCAGTGTCTATGAGTACTGACCCATCTCCGACTGACTGTACCCTCTGAGCTGTGTCAATGTAGTGTCTATGAGTACTGACTCATCTCTGCCCTACTGTACACTCTGAGCTGTGCCAATGCAGTGTCTATGAGTACTGACCCATCTCCGTCCTACTGTACCCTCATAGCTGTGCCAATGCAGCGTCTATGAGTACTGACCCATCTCCGACCTACTGTACCCTCTTAGCTTTGCCAATGCCGTGTCTATGAGTACTGACCCATCTCCGACCTACTGTACCCTCTGAGCTGCGTCAGTGCAGCGTTTATGAGTACTGACCCATCTCCAGGGCACAAGTCCCAAAAAAAGAGGTGGGGGGACTAGCCTAGTTAGGCAGTATGCAAATGACATCACAGCGCGCGACATCACGGCACATGACATCACTGCGCATGACATCTCACATGGCATCACAGGAATTGACAACACAGGAAGTGGCATCACAGGAAGTGACATCAGCTCTTAAATCCTCACACATATGTTTAGAAGGTCTATCATGAGTACATTTGAGTGCATTTAGAGTATACATCGAAACCCTCCTGATTTAGGCAGAAGATTCACACTTTTGTAAGCTACACATAAAACAATGTTGCCTTTTGTCAGCGTAAAGCTTCCTTTACCCAAGGACTGAACAAACTAACTCTACCGCCAGCCTATTCAACCAGGCAGAATATTCCATATGCAGCACATTTCCATGTAGATGCAATTGCTTTAGCTGCCTGCGCTCTCCAGAGGTGAGACCACTCTCCTATGTGAAGTATTCTTACTCAGCCTTACCCACCTGCACTCATTTTAGGAGATTGGGGCTCAGTTTTTGCTAACAGACCATGACTCAAAGTAAGAGAGAAAGACAGAAAGGGAAGAAAGGAGAGAGATAATAAAAAAAAGATGAAGACCGAAAAGGAGATGAAAAAAGAACCTGCAAGAATAAGCAATTGTAGGGAATGAAAGAAGAAGGTTATTGCAACCCAGGGCCGGCTTTAGAGTTGGTGGCGGCCAGTGCAACAATCTTTTTTGATGCCCCCCCCATGACCTCCTTTTTCACAGATTCCCTGACTACCACCTTCCAATGGTGCTCCACATCTCTCCTTAGCCCTTCTCTCACATTTACTTACTTTATAGCGCTACTCAGCCCAATGTAGTGTCAGAGCGCTTTACATCACAAACACATTATACAGAGGTCATACAAGTGTGTAAATCAATGTACAGGAAATGTTATTTAAGACAATGAGGACTACAAGGCATATGAATCACATATCATCGATACTGGTAGGTTTTATATGTTAAGACTTCTTGGTTTGGAGAAACAAAGGGGACGGTTTACTGTTGTCACACAGCGCAGTCCTCAAGGTGCTGTGCTGTGTTGCTTGAAAAGGAGAGCGCAAAACAGTACCATATCTACTAAAATATGGTGCTGTTGCTCTCTCCTCTAGTGCTGACTTACATCATGGTTGCCTTTCCCCAATGCACACACCAATGCACAATAGTGCAAAGGGTGTCTATGTGATGAAGCATAGGTTTTATACTGGAAGCGTACCCTTCCAGCACTAATTCTATGCTTTGACAAAGTTTAACACTTTACCACTTTTCAAGTGTGCTGCACTGTACAGCACAAATACAAAGTTGGAAAGGTTTGGAGAAAGTAAATCTGTTCTCCAACCTCGAGGATGTGTAATTGTTAATGGAAATCCCATTCTACCAAAGTTAGTAGATAGGGATTTGAGTCAGAATCCATTGGGGGGCCATAGGAATGTCCATGTAAAGCCCCATGGCATGCCTTCTGGACACAAAGAAGCATATAGTACTACTTATGTTACCTTGGTGCTACTTTCCAACACAATTCAGGGTTTGCACGGGAAAGAAAACCCCACAACAACACTTTGCATCAGGTTTGCTTCACTTCTGTGATGAACACCAGGCACAAAGTGCTAGTAAATCCGCCCATTAAACTCAGGATTTGAAATGTAACACAATGATTGGGGTGTCATACTAATAAAATTGACTTAGTACCTAAAAGAACCATTTTTATCAATGTTAGAATAGTGAACGATTGAGGAAGAAAGCAATACGATTCTAAACCTATGCTGTGCAATTTGCATGCAGCGCTTTGGTGCCAGTTACTTGCTCAATGCGCTATAGTCGAAGTCTTGTAACTTATGAACTCCAAATAACAAAACAACCTCTGTGACAAAAGCAGTACCCTCTGAGCGACCTACACAAATACAAATTTGCTACTCTATCATGAGTCAAAACTGTAACTATACAAATCATAGCTCTCTCCATTAAGTGCATTAGCAACCGGAGTTACCATGTTATCAGTCCCTGAAAAATGGCAGCACAAAAAGATCCCCCCAGGCTGCTTTTAGTTTGCCTCAGCATGTCAATGGGCAATTCTTCGACCTTGACACCCAGTGCGATGACACTGGTCGCACAGTCCCAAAAACAGCACTGACCGTGTGAATTATAAAAGACAGCAATAACCTGGGGTCAGAGAGCCTCTCTGGCCTCTTGGCCCGGTGCCACTGTACCTGCTACACCAATGGAAGCTACACATCAGCATGTCATTTACTTATGTGCTAAAGCAGGGTAGAACTGCCAAAAAGGAGTGTGGGGACTGGGTTGCCACCTTTCCCAGATTTTGTACTAATAAGGTGGGAACAAAACAGCTTTTGGCGATTTTCCTAAGTTTGTGTCATAGGGACATTAAAATACTAGTCTGCCAGGTGCTAACCCTACCTGAACCGAAGCTTCAAATATATTAATTATTACTACCATGACAAGCCAATCTGAGCAATATATACAAGAGTGGAGCTCGGCTCTACCTTCACTGCAATAATCAGGTCACTGATAGCAAAGGTTTTCTTTGCCTACCGGCGGCTCCAATAGACGGCTGTCCCATCCACTACAAATGCACGGCGGATCCCATCCGTCATCTTTGATGACCTAATCATGTGAAACACAATTGTCCCTTTTTTTATTTCCATGATGACAAATGTCAGGGAAATGAAAGAGGGACAACGGTGATCTAAATGCAGGCTTTTCGACAATGCGATCTGTGCCAATTTCAGAGCGCAAATGACGCCCCTAAGATTTGGCACCCGGTGCAGTGGCACCGGTCGCTCCGCCCTAATGCCGGCGCTGTTGCAACCATGACATTCAGCAATAGGACCTTAAGAAAAAGTTTGGGGCTCTGCATTTATGTTTTTACAAATTACACACTGGCCCCAAAATGTCACCTCCACATTTATCGTCGACATTTCTCATGTTCTTATTGCTGTCATAACTATATCTAAACCACCTTCACATCCAGGAGCCCACCCTGACAGCTCACCCTGGAATCAGTACCACCAGAATGCCCACACAAAGAATGGACCGTACATTTCACAGTAAGAGGTATCAGCTCCACATCAAAATAAGTGTAAGCTGCACAGTATCCAAGGATGAAAAGAAAATGGTGACAAAGGTAACTCACAAGAAAAAGGCACATGCAATTCCAGTCCCAACTAGCACCTTCAAGAAAATATTGGCCTTCCGAAGGAAATATTACTAGTTTGCATAGAAAAACTACCCTAGTGGGGAGATGTAGGAACAGCAAGAGACCCCACAAACTACGGCCTACTTGACCTACTTGTTTACAGTAACACTGACCTGTGGGCTCGCCTCATCCTGGAGGAGCCGGCCCTAGGTAAGCACACATGAGCTTTCATTTCATAGATGGCATAACTCTGAATCACATCAGTCTTCCAGGCCTAAGAGCAGCATAACAACAAAGTGAACCTGTGTTATTGGGTTTTAAAACAGTACATTGCACATCTGACATTTTTACATTGCATGCATATCTCGTAAACAGGGACTGAACAAAATGAAAAGCTGCCTCTCAAGTATGTGTGAAGTGTATAAAATAGACAGGGGGTACAGACAGTCGCACACCAGAAGAACAAAGAAGTGTAAAGGTGGGCAGCGTGTTGGCAAATTCCAAGTATGAAAAATAATTAGTTTAGGTGCCAATCAGGGTAACAGAAACACCCCACTACCTTGGGTGTTGATGCAAGGTTCTCCGAAGAGATTGCTGTGCTAAACTTTAGACAGACAGATGTACCCCGGCACTCAACAATATTACTACAACATTGATTTTTTTTAAATTGAAACACAAGATCTATGTATTCTATTGATCGCTCAAATCACAGGATATGACAATATTTGGATTTGTACTGGGGTTCTCTCAAATGTAATAATCAGTGTGACATTTAGTCAATACATACTGTACATATATTCATACAAGAAAAAGCTTTTTTCAAAAACATTTCATGTTTATACAGTTATTTTTTCAAGGTCCAGTTCTTGTTGCTGGAAGGACAGAATAGCGCGGTGAGATACAGACATGACAGCCGACACGTGTTTCGTTACATTCGTAACTTCTTCAAGGCTTAGCTACGTAAGGGGGGGCGATCCTCAAATGTTCATAGAGAATCCACCAATGTCGTGTCGTCTTTATAACGAAAAAGAGTAGCCAAAAAAATAAGTTCTTATATGTGCTGTTTGAAATCTGTTGATGTCTTTCAAACGTCGTGGAAGAGCCACAGGGAGAAACTATTTCAGCAGTTCATGTGGTCTAGACTTCTCGAGCATTAAAGTGCTAGTCGGAGAGAGCGTCGGATATGGGCATGAACTCGTCACAATTTCACCGTGCAACAAGAACTGGACCTTGAAAAAATAACTGTATAAACATGAAATGTTTTTGAAAACATCATTTTCTTGTATGAATATATGTTCAGTATGTATTGACTAAATGTCACACTGATTATTAAATTTGAGAGAACCCCAGTACAAATCCAAATATTGTCATATCCTGTGATTTGAGCGATCAATAGAATACATAGATCTTGTGTTTCAATTTTTAAAAATCAATGTTGTAGTAATATTGTTGAGTGCGGGGGTACATCTGTCTGTCTATGTGTGAAGTGTAACAAGGTGTGAGCCTTTGTTTCCTGTCCGCTGCATTTGCATCTAGGTGTAAGGCTGTTGACTGCTCCCAGCCAGGAGATTCAAACAAAAGGGGGCCTGATGACCCCTTAAATTCGGCCTTTGTTATGGGCCCAGCAGGAGTCTGAAATAAGAAAGCTCCGTCCCCGCCTGCATATTGTTGCGGATCGAAAGCAGACACCAAACGTGCAGAGGCTGCTGAAGATGTCCCGGTGTTTGAAAATTACACCAGGACGAGTTAAGCACATTACTCAGTGGGGCCCACCTTCTTGGCAGGGTGGACAACATTCACCCTCTGAAAGCATTGGGTGGATGCTGTCCACCCGTGTGTACCCCCGACTTGTGCTCTGCCCATCTCCGACCAACTGTACCCTCTGAGCTTTGCCAAAGCAGCATCTATGAGTACAGAATGGAAAGGAAGGAGGAGTGCAATCCTCAAAACCGATACAGCACGGAAAGGAAGGAGCAGTGCAATCCTCAAAAGCGATACAGCATGGAAAGGAAGGAGCAGTGCAATTCTCAAAAGCGATGCAGCACGGAAAGGAAGGAGCAGTGTAAGCCTCCATACCGATACAGCACAAAAGGTAGGAGCAGAGCAATACTCAATGCCGATACAGCACGAAAGGAAGGAGCAGTGCAATCCTCAAAAGCGATGCAGCATGGAAAGGAATGAGCAGCGCAATCCTCAAAACTGGCACAGCACGGAAAGGAAGGAGCAGTGCAATCCTCAAAAGCGATGTAGCATGGAAAGGAAGGAGCAGTGCAAGACCAATACCGATACAGCACAAAAGGAAGGAGCAGTGCAATCCTCAAAAGTGATGCAGCACGGAAAGGAAGGAGCAGTGTAATCCTCAATACCGATACAGCACAAAAGGAAGGAGCAGTGCAATCCTCAATGCCGATACAGCACGAAAGGAAGGAGCAGTGCAATCCTCAAAAGCGATGCAGCATGGAAAGAAATGAGCAGCGCAATCCTCAAAACTGATACAGCACGGAAAGGAAGGAGCAGTGCAATCCTCAAAAGCGATGTAGCATGGAAAGGAAGGAGCAGTGCAAGACTTAATACCAATACAGCACAAAAGGAAGGAGCAGTGCAATCCTAAAAAGCGATGCAGCACGGAAAGGAAGGAGCAGTGCAATCCTCAAAAGCGATACAGCACGGAAAGGAAGGAGCAGTGCAATTCTCAAAAGCGATGCAGCACGGAAAGGAAGGAGCAGTGCAATCCTCAATACCGATACAGCACAAAATGAAGGAGCAGTGCAATCCTCAATGCCGATACAGCACAAAAGGAAGGAGCAGTGCAATCCTCAAAAGCGATGCAGCATGGAAAGAAATGGGCAGCGCAATCCTCAAAACTGATACAGCATGGAAAGGAAATAGCAGTGCAATCCTCAAAAGCGATGTAGCATGGAAAGGAAGGAGCAGTGCAAGACTCAATACCGATACAGCACAAAAGGAAGGAGAAGTGCAATCCTCAAAAGCGATGCAGCATGGAAAGGAATGATCAGCGCAATCCTCAAAACTGATACAGCACGGAAAGGAAGGAGCAATGCAATCCTCAAAAGCGATGTAGCATGGAAAGGAAGGAGCAGTGCAAGACTCAATAACGATACAGCACAGAAAGGAAGGAGCAGTGCAATCCTCAATACCAATACAGCACGAAAGGAAGGAGCAGTGCAAGACTCAAAAGCGATACAGCACGGAAAGGAAGGAGCAGTGCAATTCTCAAAAGCGATGCAGCACGGAAAGGAAGGAGCAGTGCAATCCTCAATACCGATACAGCACAAAATGAAGGAGCAGTGCAATCCTCAATGCTGATACAGCACAAAAGGAAGGAGCAGTGCAATCCTCAAAAGCGATGCAGCATGGAAAGAAATGGGAAGCGCAATCCTCAAAACTGATACAGCATGGAAAGGAAATAGCAGTGCAATCCTCAAAAGCGATGTAGCATGGAAAGGAAGGAGCAGTGCAAGACTCAATACCGATACAGCACAAAAGGAAGGAGAAGTGCAATCCTCAAAAGCGATGCAGCATGGAAAGGAATGATCAGCGCAATCCTCAAAACTGATACAGCACGGAAAGGAAGGAGCAATGCAATCCTCAAAAGCGATGTAGCATGGAAAGGAAGGAGCAGTGCAAGACTCAATAACGATACAGCACAGAAAGGAAGGAGCAGTGCAATCCTCAATACCAATACAGCACGAAAGGAAGGAGCAGTGCAATCCTCAAAACTGATACAGCATGGAAAGGAAGAGGCAGTGCAATCCTCAAATAAATACATTACGGAAGGAAGGAGCAGTGCAATCCTCAAAAGCAATGCAGCTCGGAATGGAAGGAGCAGTGCAATCCTCAATACCGATACAGAACGGAAAGGAAGGAGCAGTCCAATCCTCAAAACCGATGCAGCATGGAAAGGAAGGAGCAGTGCAATTCTCAAAACTGATACAGCATGGAAAGGAAGAGGCAGTGCAATCCTCAAAACCAATACATTACTGAAGGGAAGGAGCAGTGCAATCCTCAAAAGTGATACAGCGCGGAAAGGAAGGAGCAGTGCAATCCTCAAAAGCGATGCAGTATGGAAAGGAAGGAGCAGTGCGATACAGCACGGAAAGAAAGGAGCAATGCAATCCTCAATAGGGATGCAGCATGTAAAGGAAGGAGCAGTGCAATCCTCAAAACCGATGCAGCAGGAAAGGAAGGAGCAGTGCAATCCTCAAAAGCAAAACCGATACAGCACGGAAAGGAAAGAGCAGTGCCATTCTCAAAAGCGATGCAGCACGGAAAGGAAGGAGCAGTGCAATCCTCAAAAACGATACAGCACGGAAAGGAAGGAACAGTGCAATCCTCAAAACCGTTGCAGCATGGAAAGGAAGGAGAAGTGCAATCCTCAATACCGATACAGCGCAAAAAGAAGGAGCAGTGCAATCCTCAATACCGATACAGCACGGAAAGGAAGGAGAAGTGCAATCCTCAAAACCGATGCAGCATGGAAAGGAAGGAGAAGTACAATCCTCAAAAGAAAAGCCGATACAGCACAGAAAAGAAGGAGCAGTGTAATTCTCAAAAGCGATACAGCACGGAAAGGATGGAGCAGTGCAATCCTCAAAACTGATACAGCACGGAAAGGAAGGAGCAGTGCAAATTTTCTAAAGCGATACAGCACGAAAGGAAGGAGCAGTGCAATCCTCATAAGCGATACAGCACGTAAAGGAAGGAGCAGTGAAATCCTCAAAACCGATGCAGCACGAAAAGAAGGAGCAGTGCAATCCTCAAAAGCGATACAGCACGGAAAGGAAGGAGCACTGCAATCCTCGAAACTGATACAGTATGAAAGAAAGGAGCAGTGCAATCCTCAAAAGCAAAACCGATACAGCACAGAAAGGAAGGAGCAGTGCAATTCTCAAAACCGATACAGCACGGAAAGCTTGAACGGTGAAATCCTCAAAACCGATACAGCATGGAAAGGAAGGAGCAGTGCAATCCTCAAAACCGATGCAGCATGGAAAGGAAGGAGAAGTGCAATCTTCAATGCCAAAATGGCACAAAAGGAAGGAGCAGTGTAATCCTCAATACCAATACAGCACAGAATGGAAGGAGCAGTGCAATCCTAAAAGCGACACACTACGGAAAGGAAGTAGCAGTGCAATTTTGAAAGGCGATGCAGCATGGAAAGGAAGGAGAAGTGCAATCCTCAATATCGATACAGCACGGAATGGAAGGAGCAGTGCAATCCTCAAAACTGATACAGCACGGAAAGGAAGGAGCTGTGCAATCCTCAAAAACGATACAGCACAGAAAGAAAGGAGCAGTGCAATCCTCAAAACCTATGCAGCATGGAGAGGAAGAAGAAGTGCAGTCCTCAATACTGATACAGCATGAAAGGAAGGAGCAGTGCAATCCTCAAAACTGATACAGCACGGAAAGGAAGAGGCAGTGCAATCCTCAAAAAGCGATACAGCACAGAAAGGAAGGAGCAGTGCAATCCTCAAAAACGATGCAGCATGGAAAGGAAGGAGAAGTGCAATCCTCAATACCGATACAGCACAAAAGGAAGGAGCAGTGCAATCCTCAAAACTGATACAGCACGGAATGGAAGGAGCAGTGCAATCCTCAAAAGTGATACAAAATGAAAGAAAGGAGCAGTGGAATCCTCAAAACTCATACTGGATGGAAAAGAAGGAGCAGTGCAATCATCAAAACTGATACAACACTGAAAGGAAGAGGCAGTGCAATCCTCAAAACCAATACATTACTGAAGGGAAGGAGCAGTGCAATCCTCAAAAGTGATACAGCGCGGAAAGGAAGGAGCAGTGCAATCCTCAAAAGCGATGCAGTACGGAAAGGAAGGAGCAGTGCGATACAGCACGGAAAGAAAGGAGCAATGCAATCCTCAATAGGGATGCAGCATGTAAAGGAAGGAGCAGTGTAATCCTCAAAACAAATACAGAATGAAAGAAAAGAGCAGTGCAATTCTCAAAACCGATGCAGCACGAAAGGAAGGAGCAGTGCAATCCTCAAAAGCAAAACCGATACAGCACGGAAAGGAAAGAGCAGTGCCATTCTCAAAAGCGATGCAGCACGGAAAGGAAGGAGCAGTGCAATCCTCAAAAACGATACAGCACGGAAAGGAAGGAACAGTGCAATCCTCAAAACCGATGCAGCATGGAAAGGAAGGAGAAGTGCAATCCTCAATACCTATACAGCACAAAAAGAAGGAGCAGTGCAATCCTCAATACCGATACAGCACGGAAAGGAAGGAGAAGTGCAATCCTCAAAACCGATGCAGCATGGAAAGGAAGGAGAAGTACAATCCTCAAAAGCAAAGCCGATACAGCACAGAAAGGAAGGAGCAGTGCAATTCTCAAAAGCGATACAGCACGAAAGGAAGGAACAGTGCAAATTTTCAAAAGCGATACAGCACGAAAGGAAGGAGCAGTGCAATCCTCAAAACCGATGCAGCACGAAAAGAAGGAGCAGTGCAATCCTCAAAAGCGATACAGCAAGGAAAGGAAGGAGCAGTGCAATCCTCGAAACTGATACAGTATGAAAGAAAGGAGCAGTGCAATCCTCAAAAGCAAAACCGATACAGCACAGAAAGGAAGGAGCAGTGCAATTCTCAAAAGCGATACAGTACGGAAAGGATTGAACGGTGAAATCCTCAAAACCGATACAGCATGGAAAGGAAGGAGCAGTGCAATCCTCAAAACCGATGCAGCATGGAAAGGAAGGAGAAGTGCAATCTTCAATACCGAAACGGCACAAAAGGAAGGAGCAGTGCAATCCTAAAAAGCGACACACTACGGAAAGGAAGTAGCAGTGCAATTCTGAAAGGCAATGCAGCATGGAAAGGAAGGAGAAGTGCAATCCTCAATATCGATACAGCGCGGAATGGGAGGAGCAGTGCAATCCCCAAAACTGATACAGCACGGAAAGGAAGGAGCCATGCAATCCTCAAAAACGATACAGCACGGAAAGAAAAGAGCGGTGTAATCCTCAAAACCTATGCAGCATGGAGAGGAAGAAGAAGTGCAGTCCTCAATACTGATACAGCACGAAAGGAAGGAGCAGTGCAATCCTCAAAACTGATACAGCACGGAAAGGAAGAGGCAGTGCAATCCTCAAAAAGCGATATAGCACAGAAAGGAAGGAGCAGTGCAATCCTCAAAACTGATACAGCATGGAAAGGAAGAGGCAGTGCAATCCTCAAAACCGATATATTATGGAATGGAAGGAGCAGTGCAATCATCAAAAGTGATACAGTATGAAAGAAAGGAGCAGTGGAATCCTCAAAATCGATGCAGCATGGAAAGGAAGGAGCAGTGCAATCATCAAAACTGATACAACACTGAAAGAAAGAGGCAGTGCAATCCTCAAAACCTAACATTACTGAAGGGAAGGAGCAGTGCAATCCTCAAACGTGATACAGCACGGAAAGGAAGGAGCAGTGCAATCCTCAAAACTGATGCAGTATGAAAGAAAGGAGCAGTGCAATTCTCAAAACTGATACAGTATGAAATAAAGGAGCAGTGCAATCCTCAAAACTGATACAGCATGGAAAGGAAGGAGCAGTGCAAGTATCAAAACTGATACAGCACTGAAAGGAAGAGGCAGTGCAATCCTCAAAACCGTTACATTGCGGAAGGGAAGGAGCAGTGCAATTCTCAAAAGTGATACAGCATGGAAAGGAAGGAGCAGTGCAATCCTCAAATGCGATACAGCACAGAAAGAAAGGAGCAGTGCAATCCTCAAAAGCAATGCAGCATGAAAGGAAGGAGCAGTGCAATCCTCAAAAGCGATACAGCACGGAAAGGATTGAACGGTGAAATCCTCAAAACCGATACAGCATGGAAAGGAAGGAGCAGTGCAATCCTCAAAACCGATGCAGCATGGAAAGGAAGGAGAAGTGCAATCTTCAATACCGAAACGGCACAAAAGGAAGGAGCAGTGTAATCCTCAATACCAATACAGCACAGAATGGAAGGAGCAGTGCAATCCTAAAAAGCGACACACTACGGAAAGGAAGTAGCAGTGCAATTCTGAAAGGCGATGCAGCAAGGAAAGGAAGGAGAAGTGCAATCCTCAATATCGATACAGCACGGAATGGAAGGAGCAGTGCAATCCCCAAAACTGATACAGCACGGAAAGGAAGGAGCCGTGCAATCCTCAAAAACGATAAAGCACGGAAAGAAAGGAGCAATACTCAAAACTGATACAATATGAAATAAAGGAGCAGTGCAATCCTCAAAAGTGATGCAGCATGGAAAGGAAGGAGCAGTGCAATCCTCAAAAGCGATGCAGCACGGAAAGGAAGGAGCAGTGCAATCCTCAATACGGATACAGCACGGAAAGGAAGGAGCAGTGCAGTCCTCAATACCGATGCAGCACGAAAGGAAGGAGCAGTACAATCCTCAATACCGATACAGCACGGAAAGGAAGGAGCAGTGCAGTCCTCAATACCGATGCAGCACGAAAGGATGGAGCAGTGCAGACCTTCTGGTAATGGATACAGGGCCAATCCTATATCATTTCCCGGTGTTAAGTCAGGAATCTACGACTTTGATCTTGAGGAATATTAAGTCAGGCTGCCCCCAAGACCCGGTTCCCCCACACATCTTACTGCAGGGTGGTAATACAGTACTGGAAACTACATCTGAACTTCTCTCGCTATCTCTTACACAAGGGATAATTCCCAATAATTGGAAACATGACATGGTTCGACCACTACTGAAGAAGCCTCATTTGGACCCTTCAGATCCGGGAAATTACAGGCCAATCTCACTGTTACCCCTGTCAGGAAAAATAGTGGAAAAGCATGTCAATCATAACTTGTCCCAGTTTCTGGAAGAAAACGAGGTGTTGCACCACACTCAAATGGGCTTCAGACCACAACATAGTACAGAATCGGCCCTGCTGGTGGTCCCGGAAGAACTCAAGGGAATCCTCGGTCAGGGGGGTGTAGCCGCAATCCTTCTCCTTGATCTTAGTGCGGCGTTTGACACTGTTGATCATAACACCATGATCCTCAGGCTGAAGGAGGCAGGCATTGGAAACAGTGCCCTAAACTGGCTGTCCTCATTCTTAGAAGACAGATCATTCCAGATAATGGAAGGCAAGCACTTTTCAGAAGTCCTACAGGTATCATGTGGAGTCCCACAGGGATCCGCCCTCAGTCCCACCTTATTCAATCTATACATGCAACCTTTGGCAAACATAGTGCAGAAATTTGGTCTATCCATCATATCATACACAATGATACCCAGCTGGTACTATCGGTTACGGAGGGCCCTCGGTCCAGTCACAACCAATTGGCCCCCTGCATGGAAAAAGTAGGTGAATGGATGACCATGTCTAGCCTAAAATTGAATGGAGACAAAACAGAACTCATGATCCTGGGAAACAATTCTGTGCCCAGGGACATCATTAGGAAAGGAAGGAGCCGTGCAATCCTCAAAAACGATACAGCACGGAAAGAAAGGAGCAGTGCAATCCTCAAAACCTATGCAGCATGGAGAGGAAGAAGAACTGCAGTCCTCACTACTGATACAGCACGAAAGGAAGGAGCAGTGCAATCCTCAAAACTGATACAGCACGGAAAGGAAGAGGCAGTGCAATCCTCAAAAAGCGATACAGCACAGAAAGGAAGGAGCAGTGCAATCCTCAAAACTGGTACAGCACGGAATGGAAAGAGCAGTGCAATCATCAAAACTGATACAGCATGGAAAGGAAGAGGCAGTGCAATCCTCAAAACTGATACAGCACGGAAAGGAAGAGGCAGTGCAATCCTCAAAAAGCGATACAGCACAGAAAGGAAGGAGCAGTGCAATCCTCAAAAACGATGCAGCATGGAAAGGAAGGAGAAGTGCAATCCTCAATACCGATACAGCACAAAAGGAAGGAGCAGTGTAATCCTCAAAACTGATACAGCATGGAAAGGAAGAGGCAGTGCAATCCTCAAAACCGATATATTACGGAATGGAAGGAGCAGTGCAATACTCAAACGTGATACAGCATGGAAAGGAAGGAGCAGTGCAATCCTCAAAACTGATACAGCACGGAATGGAAGGAGCAGTGCAATCATCAAAACTGATACAGCATGGAAAGGAAGAGGCAGTGCAATCCTCAAAACCGATATATTACGGAATGGAAGGAGCAGTGCAATACTCAAACGTGATACAGCATGGAAAGGAAGGAGCAGTGCAATCCTCAAAACTGATGCAGTATGAAAGAAAGGAGCAGTGCAATTCTCAAAAGTGATACAGTATGAAATAAAGGAGCAGTGCAATCCTCAAAAGTGATGCAGCACGGAGAGGAAGGAGCAGTGCAATCCTCAATACCGATACAGCATGGAAAGGAAGGAGCAGTGCAAGCATCAAAACTGATACAGCACTGAAAGGAAGAGGCAGTGCAATCCTCAAAACCGTTACATTGCGGAAGGGGAGGGGCAGTGCAATTCTCAAAAGTGATACAGCATGGAAAGGAAGGAGCAGTGCAATCCTCAAAAGCGATACAGCACGGAAAGGAAGGAGCAGTGCAATCCTCAAAAGCAATGCAGTATGAAAGGAAGGAGCAGTGCAATCCTCAAAAGCGATACAGCACGGAAAGGATTGAACAGTGAAATCCTCAAAACTGATACAGTTTGAAAGAAAGGAGCAGTGCAATTCTCAAAACTGATACAGTTTGAAAGAAAGGAGCAGTGCAATCCTCAAAACTGATACAGTTTGAAAGAAAGGAGCAGTGCAATTCTCAAAAGCGATACAGCACGGAAAGGATGGAGCGGTGCAATCCTCAAAACCGATGCAGCATGGAAAGGAAGGAGAACTGCAATCTTCAATACCGAAACGGCACAAAAGGAAGGAGCAGTGTAATCCTCAATACCAATACAGCACAGAATGGAAGGAGCAGTGCAATCCTAAAAAGCGGCACACTACGGGAAGGAAGTAGCAGTGCAATTCTGAAAGGCGATGCAGCATGGAAAGGAAGGAGAAGTGCAATCCTCAATATCGATACAGCACGGAATGGAAGGAGCAGTGCAATCCTCAAAACTGATACAGCACGGAAAGGAAGGAGCCGTGCAATCCTCAAAAACGATACAGCATGGAAAAAAAGGAGCAGTGCAAACCTCAAAACCTATGCAGCATGGAGAGGAAGAAGAAGTGCAGTCCTCAATACTGATACAGCACGAAAGGAAGGAGCAGTGCAATCCTCAAAACTGATACAGCACGGAAAGGAAGAGGCAGTGCAATCCTCAAAACCGATACAGCACAGAAAGGAAGGAGCAGTGCAATCCTCAAAACCGATGCAGCATGGAAAGGAAGGAGAAGTGCAATCCTCAATACCGATACAGCACAAAAGGAAGGAGCAGTGCAATCCTCAAAACTGATACAGCACGGAATGGAAGGAGCAGTGCAATCATCAAAACTGATACAGCGTGGAAAGGAAGGAGCAGTGCAATCCTCAAAACCGATATACTATGGAATGGAAGGAGCAGTGCAATCCTCAAAAGTGATACAGTATGAAAGAAAGGAGCAGTGGAATCCTCAAAACCGATGCAGCATGGAAAGGAAGGAGCAGTGCAATCCTCAAAACTCACACTGCATGGAAAGGCAGGAGCAGTGCAATCATCAAAACTGATACAACACTGAAAGGAAGAGGCAGTGCAATCCTCAAAACCAATACATTACTGAAAGGAAGGAGCAGTGCAATCCTCAAACGTGATACAGCACGGAAAGGAAGGAGCAGTGCAATCCTCAAAGCGATGCAGTACGGAAAGGAAGGAGCAGTGCGATACAGCACGGATAGAAAGGAGCAATGCAATCCTCAAAACCAATACATTACTGAAAGGAAGGAGAAGTGCAATCCTCAATAGCGATACAGCATGAAAGAAAGGAGCAGTGCAATCCTCAAAACTGATACAACACTGAAAGGAAGAGGCAGTGCAATCCTCAAAATCGATACATTACTGAAGGGAAGGAGCAGTGCAATGCTGAAAAGTGATACAGCATAGAAGAGAAGGAGCAGTGCAATCCTCAAATGCGATACAGCACGGAAAGGAAGGAGCAGTGCAATCCTCATAACTGATGCAGTGTGAAAGAAAGGAGCAGTGCAATTCTCAAATCTGATACAGTGTGAAAGAAAGGAGCAGTGCAATCCTCAAAAGCAATGCAGCACGAAAGGACGGAGCAGAGCAATCCTCAAAAGCGATGCAGCATGGAAAGGACGGAGCAGTGCAATACTCAAAAGTGATGCAGCAGGGAGAGGAAGGAGCAGTGCAATCCTCAATACCGATACAGCATGGAAAGGAAGGAGCAGTGCAAGCATCAAAACTGATACTGCACTGATAGGAAGAGGCAGTGCAATCCTCAAAACCGTAACATTGCGGAAGGGAAGGAGCAGTGCAATCCTCAAAAGTGATACAGCATGGAAAGGAAGGAGCAGTGCAATCCTCAAATGCGATACAGCACGGAAAGAAAGGAGCAGTGCAATCCTCAAAAGCAATGCAGCATGAAAGGAAGGAGCAGTGCAATCCTCAAAAGCGATACAGCACGGAAAGGAAGGAGCAGTGCAATCCTCAAAACTGATACAGTATGAAATAAAGGAGCAGTGCAATCCTCAAAAGCGATGCAGCATGGAAAGGAAGGAGCAGTGCAATCCTCAAAAGCGATGCAGCACGGAAAGGAAGGAGCAGTGCAATCCTCAATACCGATACAGCACGGAAAGGAAGGAGCAGTGCAGTCCTCAATACCGATGCAGCACGAAAGGAAGGAGCAGTACAATCCTCAATGCCGATACAGCATGAAAGGAAGGAGCAGTGCAGTCCTCAATGCTGATACAGCACGAAAGGAAGGAGCAGTGCAATCCTCAATGCTGATACAGCACGAATGGAAGGAGCAGGGCAATCATCAATACCGATACAGCACGGGAAGGAAGAAGCAGTCCGATGCAGCATGGAAGGGTAGGAGCAGTGCAATCCTCAAAAGCGATGCAGCATAGAAAGGACGGAGCAGTGCAAACCTCAATGCTGATACAGCACAGAAAGGAAGGAGCAGTGCAATCCTCAATGCCGATACAGCACGAAAGGAAGGAGCAGTGCAATCCTCAATGCTCATACAGCACGAATGGAAGGAGCAGGGCAATCCTCAATACCGATACAGCACGGGAAGGAAGAAGCAGTCCGATGCAGCTTGGAAGGGTAGGAGCAGTGCAATTCTCAAAAGCCATGCAGCACGGAAAGGACGGAGCAGTGTAAACCTCAATGCCGATACAGCACGGAAAGGAAGGAGCAGTGCAATCCTCAATGCTGATACAGCACGAATGGAAGGAGCAGTGTAATCCTCAATGCCGATACAGCACGAAAGGAAGGAGCAGTGCAATCCTCAATGCCGATACAGCACGAAAGGAAGGAGCAGTGCAATCCTCAATGCTGATACAGCACGAATGGAAGGAGCAGGGCAATCCTCAATACCAATACAGCACGGGAAGGAAGAAGCAGTCCGATGCAGCATGGATGTGTAGGAGCAGTGCAATCCTCAAAAGCCATGCAGCACGGAAAGGACGGAGCAGTGCAAACCTCAATGCCAATACAGCACGGAAAGGAAGGAGCAGTGCAATCCTCAATGCTGATACAGCACGAATGGAAGGAGCAGTGCAATCCTCAATGCTGATACAGCACAAAAGGAAGGAGCAGTGCAATCCTCAATGCCGATACAGCACGAAAGGAAGGAGCAGTGCAATCCTCAATGCTGATACAGCACGAATGGAAGGAGCAGGTCAATCCTCAATACCGATACAGCACGGGAAGGAAGAAGCAGTCTGATGCAGCATGGAAGGGTAGGAGCAGTGGAATCCTCAAAAGCCATGCAGCACGGAAAGGACGGAGCAGTGCAAACCTCAATGCCGATACAGCACGAATGGAAGGAGCAGTGCAATCCTCAATGCCGAAACAGCATGAAAGGAAGGAGCAGTGCAATCCTCAATGCCGATAGAGCACGAAAGGAAGGAGCAGTGCAATCCTCAATGCTGATACAGCACGAATGGAAGGAGCAGGGCAATCCTCAATACCGATACAGCACGGGAAGGAAGAAGCAGTCAGATGCAGCATGGAAGGGTAGGAGCAGTGCAATCCTCAAAAGCCATGCAGCACGGAAAGGACGGAGCAGTGCAAACCTCAATGCCGATACAGCACTGAAAGGAAGGAGCAGTGCAATCTCAACGCTGATACAGCACAAATGGAAGGAGCAGTGCAATCCTCAATGCCGATACAGCACGAAAGGAAGGAGCAGTGCAATCCTCAATGCCGATACAGCACGAAAGGAAGGAGCAGTGTAATCCTCAATGCTGATACAGCACGAATGGAAGGAGAAGGGCAATCCTCAATACCGATACAGCACGGGAAGGAAGAAGCAGTCCGATGCAGCATGGAAGGGTAGGGGCAGTGCAATCCTCAAAAGCCATGCAGCACGGAAAGGACGGAGCAGTGCAAACCTCAATGCCGATACAGCACGGAAAGAAAGGAGCAGTGCAATCCTCAATGCTGATACGGCACGAATGCAAGGAGCAGTGCAATCCTCAATGCCGATACAGCACGAAAGGAAGGAGCAGTGCAATCCTCAATGCCTATACAGCACGAAAGGAAGGAGCAGTGTAATCCTCAATGCTGATACAGCACGAATGGAAGGAGCAGCGCAATCCTCAATACCGATACAGCACGGGAAGGAAGAAGCAGTTCGATGCAGCATGGAAGGGTAGGAGCAGTGCAATCCTCAAAAGCGATGCAGCACGGAAAGGACGGAGCAGTGCAAACCTCAATGCCAATACAGTACGGAAAGGAAGGAGCAGTGCAATCCTCAATGCAGATACAGCACGAATGGAAGGAGCAGTGCAATCCTCAATGCCGATACAGCACGAAAGGAAGGAGCAGTGCAATCCTCAATGCCGATACAGCACAAAAGGAAGGAGCAGTGCATTCCTCAATGCTTATACAGCACGAATGGAAGGAGCAGGGCAATCCTCAATACCGATACAGCACGGGAAGGAAGAAGCAGTCCGATGCAGCATGGAAGGGTAGGAGCAGTGCAATCCTCAAAAGCGATGCAGCATGGAAAGAACGGAGCAGTGCAAACCTCAATGCCAATACAGTACTGAAAGGAAGGAGCAGTGCAATCCTGAATGCTGATACAGCACGAATGGAAGGAGCAGTGGAATCCTGAATGCTGTTACAGCACGAATGGAAGGAGCAGTGCAATCCTCAATGCCGATTCAGCACGAAAGGAAGGAGCAGTGCAATCCTCAATGCCGATACAACACGAAAGGAAGGAGCAGTGCAATCCTCAAAGCCGATACAGCACGAAAGGAAGGAGCAGTGCAATCCTCAATACCGATACAACACGAAAGGAAGGAGCAGTGCAATCCTCAATGCCGATACAGCACGAATGGAAGGAGCAGTGCAATCCTCAATACCGATACAACATGAAAGGAAGGAGCAGTGCAATCCTCAATACCGATACAGCACGGAAAGGAAGAAGCAGTCCGATGCAGCATGGAAGGGAAGGAGCAGTGCAATCCTCAAAAGCGATGCAGCACGGAAAGGACGGAGCAGTGCAAACCTCAATGCCGATACAGCACGGAAAGGAAGGAGCAGTGCAATCCTCAATGCAGATACAGCACGAATGGAAGGAGCAGTGCAATCCTCAATGCCGATACAGCACGAAAGAAAGGAGCAGTGCAATCCTAAATGCCGATACAGCACAAAAGGAAGGAGCAGTGCATTCCTCAATGCTGATACAGCACGAATGGAAGGAGCAGGGCAATCCTCAATACCAATACAGCACGGGAAGGAAGAAGCAGTCCGATGCAGCATGGAAGGGTAGGAGCAGTGCAATCCTCAAAAGCGATGCAGCATGGAAAGAACGGAGCAGTGCAAACCTCAATGCCAATACAGTACTGAAAGGAAGGAGCAGTGCAATCCTGAATGCTGATACAGCACGAATGGAAGGAGCAGTGCAATCCTGAATGCTGATACAGCACGAATGGAAGGAGCAGTGCAATCCTGAATGCTGATACAGCAAGAATGGAAGGAGCAGTGCAATCCTCAATGCCGATTCAGCACGAAAGGAAGGAGCAGTGCAATCCTCAATGCCGATACAACACGAAAGGAAGGAGCAGTGCAATCCTCAAAGCCGATACAGCACGAAAGGAAGGAGCAGTGCAATCCTCAATACCGATACAACACGAAAGGAAGGAGCAGTGCAATCCTCAATGCCGATACAGCACGGAAAGGAAGAAGCAGTGTGATGCAGCATGGAAGGGTAGGAGCAGTGCAGTCCTCAAAAGCGATGCAGCACGGAAAGGACGGAGCAGTGCAATCTTCAATACCGAAACAGCATCAGGACCAATGAATAATGCAAGCTTCCCTCACAAAATACAGATACCACAGGCAGCACCTGGGTGCAGGGGGGTCTGACCATTGACTCAATAGGGTGAACACCAGGCAGGCGTTGTGGGCGCTTCCCTGCTGGTTCGGGACCACCTCACAACACATGTTCACCTTGCCCTTATGCACAGCTGAAGGTAAACAATGAGTTATTAAACCTTCTTTTAAGAATACACCTCTTCTGCTGCACCTCACAGGTACCTTCGAAGAGAGGCGGCCTCTCGGAGGCGTCTCTTCATACCTCATGTTCACACCATGTAGAGACGTTCATGTCAGTGACACCCCCCCAGCTCACCCAGAGCACATCCAGCCTGGGCTATTCACAGGGCTTCCTGCCCGACCTGCTTGAGGGGTCTTAGCCCAGACTTAAAAAGCACATATCTCTCAATGCACAGTCACATTAGGTATAAAGCTACCACTGGCTGAAGGTGCCCCAGATCACACGGGGTCATTAGACAGCGCCGTGAGTCCACGTGGCAAAATTAAACTATGTCACCATTCATGTTGTGAATCTGCACGTGTGCTCTGAGCTGGGGTATAGACGTTTCTAGGCTATTTGATTTTAAAGATCATTTCCTTTTAATGTTGTTTGTAATTCACATCATGGTTGAAATAGGGGCTACCTGGGCAGTTATTGTTGTCAGGACATCTAAATGGAGACTAAGCCTGCTGTTCTTGCAGATGTGGAGCCAGACTGCGCCCAGAAGGCCCTCCTATCACTGCAGGCGCTGGACAGACTGTCCCTGCAGATGCTAGGACAGAATGTCATTTAAACACGCTGAGATGGACAACGAACAGCAAGAGAGGGCTACAGGGGAAGAGAGGCTCAGAGAAAGAAGAGTGATAGAAAGAGCGTCATGGATGAGAGGGACAAAGAGGGAGATAGAGAAAGCGAGACAGACAGCGAGAGGGACAAAGAGGGAGACAGAGAAAGCGAGACGGACAGAGAGAGAGAGGGACAGAGAGAGACAGAGGCAGAAGGAGACAGAGAAAGCAATAGTGACAGACAGAACGACATGGAAAGAGATGAACAAAGAGGGAGGCAGAGAAAGCGAGACTGACAGAGGGAGGGACAGAGAGGGAGGCAGGGGCAGAAGGACACAGAGAAAGCAAGTGTGACAGAGAGAGCGACATGGACAGAGAGAGACAGAAGCAGAAGGAGACAGTGAGAGGAACAGAAGCACGGAGAGATATGTAGATATAGCGATAGAGTAAGAGAGAAAATGATAAAATAATAGTTATAGATAGCTAGTGTGTGATATAGATTGATGGGACAGATGAAGAGATACTTAAAAATAAATATATATAGTCACTTGGTAATTATAGTTAGGCAACGTTTCCATAGAAACTTAAAAAAACAGTCTTTCTCCCTCATCTCCTTCCTGGAACGTTTTGGGCTAATCCATCAAGCACGGGCTGAGAAAAATAAGGGGGTGGTAAAGGGGGGAGGGCAAAACAAGTTTTCCCTACGGCATTTTCCATAGGAAAATTGAACAGTAATTAAGAAAAGAAATCTAAACGGAATTGCACCAAATTTGGAAGGAAACTAGATCTACACCCAGAAAAAGTGCTTTTCTTATTTGATGTAAATCTGTTCAGTATGTTTGAGAAATCAAGGCTCAAAATGTATCCATGTGGGGTTATTCAATGCCAGTCTCTGTGGGCGTTTGTCTGTGAGAGTGTGTATGGACATTCTCTGCCAAGTAGACCACTCTTGAGTATCATACAGCGGACAACCACAAACACAGAGGTTGCAGTTACCACAGTGTAGGGTAACCAAGGGGCATATTATCAAGCGGCAGCGATAATTATCGCTGGCCGCTGTTAGCGCGAGGAATCCTATCGCCGGCTATCGCTGGAAATTATCGCCATGCTAGCGCTGTATTAACAACGCTTAGCGCAAAGGCGATAATTTTCCAGTGATAGCGATGTTTTCCATGGAACATCGCTGGTTTTCCAGCGATGCCCCATGGAAAACGGCGATATCTTTGGTGATAGGGCCTGTGGTCTTAGCCACACAATCCACCCCCCATGTTAGGTATGCCTTAGTCAGGAATTTAGCAGACGTTAAATTCCTGCGTTAAGGCATACTTAACGCGATTTAAAATATCGCTAACCCACGTTGCTAATATGGCGATACCTGGGTTAGCGATATTTCTCCATGTTGTTTTCACAGGCACGCCCCCTTTGCATCTCATTAGCGATGCGATGGGAGGCGTGCAGAAAATGGACGCTAATGCAGGAATCACGCGCTAGCGTGTCCTTGTTAATTAGGCGATAGAATTATCACCGCTTTTCGTCCGAAAACGGACGCTAAAGCGGCGATAATTCATTAACGCCGCCTTGATAATATGCCCCCAAGTGAGTCCTGTTCCTCAAAGGCTGGGACCACACAACACAGGCACCTTAGAATCTCCAAAGGTGGCAGAGCTCCTGAAGTCAGAATACTTCGCAGCTTTGTAGAAACATGTCCTGTTCACATCGTCCTTAGTCAAATGTGGAATTAAAAATAGCGTTAGACCATGTTCATTCACTTTTGCCGCTGTATAAAGTGCTAATATCTATGGTGTATCTGGGAACAGACAGAATTAACAAGCGAGTCCCTACTAGATACTATGTACCAAAAAGAAGTTTCAAAAATGTATATATATATATTGTGCCGGTATTAAGAGAATAACAATAATTATCACAGTCAACATACAAAAAATACAATAGTAAGTGTAAGAATAACTAAAATTCACATGGACATATGTCAAAATAAATATTTATTAACATTGTTATACATAGTATATTTGCATAAAAAGTTTAAAAAACATTTCATTGTTATATACAATCAATCTAAAAACAAATAATTTGAAAACAGAGTTGTCGACGCTGCGTTTCGGTGAGTAGAAATATAGACACCTTCCTCAGGACAGTTTTCTTATGATAATGAATTAAAACAGTGTATGTATGTACATTGATGCCACCGTGTATTTCTCATGCACTGGAATCCCCAAATGCAGAATTTTTGATAAAACTGGAACCAATCATAAGGTAAATGGTACGTCGTGATAACGATCCCCAAGATAGACAACAGTGCCGATAATTTCGATCAATTCCTAGGGCAACAGTTGTTCAGGCAGATATACAGCCGAAATGATAGGTACCTCGTCGTTGAAATCCGGCCTCCTTGCAAACAATGTACAGCTTCCGGGTCACATCCTTACACTTACTATTGTATTTTTTGTATGTTGATTCTGACTCACTGTGATAATTATTGTTATTCTCTTAATACCGGCACAATATATATATATACATTTTTGAAACTTCTTTTTGGTACATAGTATCTAGTAGGGACTCGCTTGTTAATTCTGTCTGAACTTTCCCTGTCCCTGATTGGACTTGTAGGGTATCTCCCTTGTGTTTTCTGGGAACAGACAGACAGCAGGATGAAAATATTCCTGTATACATCCTGTCAAATGCCTCAGAAACAAACACATCCATGAAGGATGGTGTGAGCCCCCAACTCCAGTGGTCACAGTGTAGGACTGCCTCTCCGACATCCCTACCCTCAGAGACAAAAGGAAGTGAGCCCTCTTTACAAAAGGGCTCTGCTACACTCCATACACATGACCCCTCCTTGCTTCCACTCCAAACTCCATACACATGACCCCTCCTTCCTTCCACCCCAAACTCCATACACATGACCCCTCCTTGCTTCCACCCCAAACTCCATACACATGACCCCTCCTTGCTTCCACTCCAAAGTCCATATCCATGACCCCTCCTTGCTTCCACTCCAAACTCCATACACATAACCCCTCCTTGCTTCCACCACAAACTCCATACACATGACCCCTCCTTGCTTCCACTCCAAACTCCATACACATAACCCCTCCTTGCTTCCACCCCAAACTCCATATCCATGACCCCTCCTTGCTTCCACTCCAAACTCCATACACATGACCCCTCCTTGCTTCCACCCCAAACTCCATACACATGACCCCTCCTTGCTTCCACTCCAAACTCCATATCCATGACCCCTCCTTGCTTCCACTTCAAACTCCATACACATGACCCCTCCTTGCTTCCACCCCAAACTCCATACACATGACCCCTCCTTGCTTCCACCCCAAACTCCATACACATGACCCCTCCTTGCTTCCACCCCAAACTCCAGACTCCATACACATAACCCCTCCTTGCTTCCACCCCAAACTCCATACACATGACCCCTCCTTGCTTCCACTCCAAACTCCATATCCATGACCCCTACTTGCTTCCACCCCAAACTCCATACACATGACCCCCCCTTGCTTCCACTCCAAACTCCATACACATGACCCCTCCTTGCTTCCACCCCAAACTCCATACACATGACCCCTCCTTGCTTCCACCCCAAACTCCATACACATGACCAGTGTTCCCAGTAAGGTGCGCGCCTGCGCTCGCGCGCACGTCTGTTCCTCCGAGCGCGCAGTGCTGTGTGTGGAGCGCGCACCCACAGCCCATCCCGGGAGAGAATTCGCACCGCCGCTTTTAAAATGCGAGCGGCGCGAAAAATGGTAATTTCCTGGTTGTGGAGGCTATTGCACTTGCTGCATTTCCTTCTTAATGAAGCGCAGCTGGGGGCTGTTTGTGGGCCTTTGTGAAAATATTTGTTAAATGCAGCACCGGCATGAGCTGCAATTAACATAAATATTTTCACAATGGCCCACAATCAGCCCGCAGCCTCGCTCCTTTAAGAGAAGAAATGCAGCAAGTCTAAAGCACGACGTGTGCTTTACACGTCGTTCTTTTGGACTTGATGCATGTCTTTTCTTAATGGAGCACGGCTGCGGCCTGAATGTGGGCCATTGTGAAAATATTTATGTTAATTGCAGCGCATGATGGTGCTGCAATTAACAAGAATACTTTCCTAAATGCCCACAATCAGATCGCAGCCGTGCTATATTAAGAAAATTAATGCAGCAAGCACAAAAAAACAACGTGTAAAGCACACGTCGTGCTTTTGGACTTGCATGGTGAAAAAGAAGAGATGGGTATCAAAAGAAAAGAGAACAAAAAAAACGCATAAACAAACTCAGTAAATGTAAACAAGGACAGGGAGCAAGCAGAGGAGCGGATTCATCAAGGAGATAGAAAGGCAGTGATCCTTAATAGCAAGATAACGCAAATACATTTATTTAGAAAGAAATTCAGAGGCGGAATTTATTTAGGTGTTTTCAGAATGTCAAGTGCGAGTGCAAGGATCGGAATGCAGGGATTTCTGAACTGTTTCCACCGAGCCTGAAAAACACAATTTCCAGAATCAGCGACGGCTGGCTTCAGTGATCCTTTGATGAGTGTGAGACATACACTATACTGTGTGCTGAGCTTTGGGATTTGATTTTGACTTTCAAATGATGCCTGCTAAGGCACGTAAGGGCTGAGGTAAGGTAGTCAAACTTTCAGGTGCCTGTCAGAAGTTGAAAGTGGGTTCTTGGCGCACATTGCCGTGGCTGGAGCGCACAGAGACCTCACACTGCCGCACACAGAGAAAAAAAATTAGAGGGAACATTGCACATGACCCCTCCTTGCTTCCACTCCAAAGTCCATATCCATGACCCCTCCTTGCTTCCACTCCAAACTCCATACACATGACCCCTCCTTGCTTCCACCCCAAACTCCATACACATAACCCCTCCTTTCTTCCACCCCAAACTCCATACACATGACCCCTCCTTGCTTCCACCCCAAACTCCATACACATGACCCCTCCTTGCTTCCACCCCAAACTCCATACACATGACCCCTCCTTGCTTCCACTCCAAACTCCATATCCATGACCCCTACTTACTTCCACTCCAAACTCCATATCCATGACCCCTCCTTGCTTCCACTCCAAACTCCATACACATGACCCCTCCTTGCTTCCACCCCAAACTCCATACACATGACCCCTCCTTGCTTCCACCCCAAACTCCATACACATAACCCCTCCTTTCTTCCACCCCAAACTCCATACACATGACCCCTCCTTGCTTCCACCCCAAACTCCATACACATGACCCCTCCTTGCTTCCACCCCAAACTCCATACACATGACCCCTCCTTGCTTCCACTCCAAAGTCCATATCCATGACCCCTCCTTGCTTCCACTCCAAACTCCATACACATGACCCCTCCTTGCTTCCACCCCAAACTCCATACACATAACCCCTCCTTTCTTCCACCCCAAACTCCATACACATGACCCCTCCTTGCTTCCACCCCAAACTCCATACACATGACCCCTCCTTGCTTCCACCCCAAACTCCATACACATGACCCCTCCTTGCTTCCACTCCAAACTCCATATCCATGACCCCTACTTGCTTCCACTCCAAACTCCATATCCATGACCCCTCCTTGCTTCCACTCCAAACTCCATACACATGACCCCTCCTTGCTTCCACCCCAAACTCCATACACATGACCCCTCCTTGCTTCCACCCCAAACTCTATACACATGACCTATTCCTTGCTTACACTCCAAACTCCATATCCATGACCCTTCCTTGCTCCCACTCCAAACTCCATAAACATGACTCCTCCTTGCTTCCACCTCAAACTCCATACACATGACCCCTCCTTGCTTCAACCCCATATTCCATACACATGACCCCTCCTTGCTTCCACCCCAAACTCCATACACATGACCCCTCCTTGCTTCCACCCCAAACTCCAAACTGAATACACATGACCCTCCTTGCTTCCACCCCAAACTTCATACACATGACCCCTCCTTGCTTCCACCCCAAACTCCAGAGTCCATACACATGACCCCTCCTTGCTTCCACCACAAACTCCATACACATGACCCCTCCTTGCTTCCGCCCCAAACGCCATACACATGACCCCTTCCTTGCTACCACCCACTGTCATCTGCCAGCCAATAAGCAAAGACAATCGCACACCTGCACTGTCCAGTAGGTACATTCACCTGTTTGACCAAAAAGCTTTTGGAGTCTTAAAACCCTACAGTCAGTCCAATAGAGTACCCGACTATTATTATCGCTTGGCTTTCCCTGTCACTATTTTTAACCAAGTTGTGTGAACTTTCAAGGCCAACAAGCCCCCATTTCTGAATCCCTCCATGTCACCACCTCTGAAATGCTGATTGCAACAAATGGCAGCTGTTTTCTTCTTTCCTCCCAGAAATGGACCCAGGGTTGGTCTTTTGCAGTCCAGGCATGAATGAAGTCTAATGTATGGAGTGAGATCAAAGGAAGAGATGTGTGGGGAGGGATATCCTGCATCCACAGATTGCAGAACACAGACTGGATATGGATTGGCATTTACAGATTTGTGTAGATATTACTAAACTCAGGGATACCCGCTTAATAATCATTCATCTTTGCCCCAAAGGCCACGTGCTACTCCTGACAGCAGATGCTAAACCTACTGAGGTATCTCACCAGCTCTGGCAAGAAGGCAAACCATGGATAAGCCACTGAGCATATAGCCAGGGTTCAACTTTTGGCAGTGCTTCTGTATGTGGGCCATCTGGAAAAGGATCAGGAGAAATGTTTTGTTCCTATTACTGGAACTTTTCTTTCAATTGGTCCATGAAATTGGGGTTACAAGAAAAAGAAATGGACCCCCCATGTGCACCTTTTATATTGCACGCCAAGTCAAGGCTCTATTACTACAGACCATGTTCCCCTGCCGTGTGATATTCACCTGCCAGAGAGCTCCATGCACACATGGCAGACCCAAGCTGAAGCGATTGACAGTGGTTAGACTTACTGCAAGCTTTCCTCCCAGCACCGTTTGTGTGTTTGATGTAACACCCTGAGTGGCCTGGGGTACGCACCGACGTGGGTCCCTTCCTCACTCTGCCATTAGAACCACACTACACCCCACCGATGGGCCCCAATCAAGGTTAAACCGGTTCTGGCTGCTTGTGTTCTGGTTAAGGGAGGACCTGGCCTGACAGTCTGGGCTGGACTGTTCCTATTGGTGCAGGACCAATACTGATTTGCATATGGGTGGGTCTAATGTGAGGTGGCGAAGTGAGCTAAAGAACCATGGGTGGGAATGTTACCCAGAGAAAGTGGCAGTGGTTAGAGTTATTGCAAGCCTTCCTCCAATCAGCCTTTGTGCTTCTAAGAACAAACTAGGCCCCATAGAAGGTGCACATGACAACTGACTTGCATTTTAGTTCACTAATGACATTGTAGACAGGGCAGGTGCATGAATGTTTCTAAGTTCATGTTTAAAAAATATTCTAATTAGAAAATTTCTCTCAGTACAGTGAAAACTCATGTGCATGTTAAAAAAATACAGCTATCTGAATTTTGAAAAAATCTATAATATAGCACGATTTACATGGCAAAAACATTTTCATGGCTCGGCTCGTGCACAGGCTCTTAGAGCCAAGCCAGACTCTGGCTCTTAGAGCCAAGCCAGACTCTGGCTCTTAGAGCCAAGCCAGACTCTGGCTTGCTTCTCCTTGTTAATTTGTTGCCTCGCCCACCTCAAGGTGCTGATAAAGATTGCCCACTCTTCCAGCCAGTCCCACTACGCTCCGTGGACTACTGCTTTCTTCAGCTGCCTCGATAGAGATTGAGAACAGCCAGCAAGCTTGAGCCAGGGACTTGTTCAAATGTCAGGCTCCCGGAGACTATCTGGCAGTGCTGATAGTAAGTGAAGGAGGCCTGGGAGTTTCCTCGTTCGGACACGTGGGACACAGTGTGTGTTTTTTTACCTCTGCTGTTGGGCCCGGGACCCCTAGGTGCACTCAGACAAAATCCAAAATCCGTGGTTGGGGATGGGGCAGAGATGCTGTCTCCCAAGACTTTTACTGGCCGACAGAAAGAGGAAATCTCAGAGAAGCAAGACCCAGGGGGCTGTGCTGTGCTACTCTGTCTGGGCAACAACCGGATAAAACAAATGTGCAATCTACTTTGCGGCCAAATCATACCACACACGGGTGGGTAATGTACAGGAAGGTAGTATGCCATGTAAGGTGTACTGAGAGCTGGGCCCAGAGGCAGCGCTTTGTTACTGCCGCATCCAGCCTGGCAAAGAAGTAAACAAGCAACGTTGCTGTGGCCCAGGCTGATGCATTTCCATAGCAACCAGAGTCGTCTCTCCTCAACCTGGGCTGGCTCATTACTTTGTCCTGCGGTGAGAGCTGTAGCACCTCTTGACTCACTGCACATCTCAGGCGCTAGCTAATAATGCTTGGCATAGCATTTTCTTGTCCTGAGATGGCCATCTGCACTAAAATGCGTTAGTCTGACCCTTGTGTGTAGCCCTTTGCAGGAGCTGAACCAGGGGATGGCCACTGACACTGGAGAAGCCCCTGATTCAAAGGCCTTCTCTGGGCTTCTGGTTCACCGCTGTTCTTCAGCAGTCCTGGAGTCAGCAGCCCAGCACATGAAAGGAGAATAGACCAATGAGGCACTGCTGGTGGGTTAGTGGGTCCCACCCCACCTTACGGTGCCACCCACCCCTGCCTTCCCCAGTGAATCTGTGAAGAGGGCTCACCCATCCCTGTCTCCTTCACCAGAGTCCTCTTGGCACAGGCTTCCAGGCTAGTTATTTCAAGCCCACGTAACCCTTTCGGATGGGTCCACCCCAGTGGCTGTGGCGCCCTGTGCAACGATCTTGGATATAGAGTGGTATGTTGTTGGTTGTTGATGGATATTTTTAAAGAGTTTTGGGGTCCATGGACCAAATCTTTTGTGGGGGGCCCCTGTTCATAACAACTTTGAATTTATTATCCAATTTTCAGCTCATTCATATCCTCTAGGCCAGTTCACAGGTTGGGCCATCTTAAAACAGGCATATCTTGGGGACCCCAAGTTGGACAATTCACCTTTAATTAGGGCTAGTGAATATACACCTTGACAATGCAGTTCCCCATATCAATTTCTGCTTAAGGTAAAAGAACTGCAATTTGTAAACATTGGCGGTTTCTTCATTACGGTGGCGTGAGCGTCGCCCCTCCCCTCCCCCCCCCTCCGCCCGCTGGGAGCCACGCTAAACGTGAAGAACAAAATGGCAATCAATTGATTTCATTTCTATTTTATTTTTCACCGTGGAGCGCCGCAGCCACCAGCCTGCCCCCGAGCCAGGAGAAATGGCAGCAGAGGACTGGAGCAGTGGCTTGACAGTAAGCTCGAAAGTGCGCATGTCAATTTTGCAGGCTGTCTTACGCCGGCCAAAGTGACATGTACACTTTGAAGCTGTGGGTGGAGAACAAGGGCAGGCCTCCAGGGCCTGAAGGAGCGTTCAGTTAACCCGCTCCATCCAATCCTGGCACTTCTCTCATGCTGGTTAGCAGCATGAGAGCTGAGTCTGGATTGGTTAGGGGATCATCCTTTGTGCATCATTGTTTAATTTATGTTTTTGGGAAGCAGTGGGGCACTTCACTCAGCCCACCACTTTCTAAGGCTACCAGCTGCCCCGGTTTGCAAAAGTCATCAACTGACAAGAGCTACAACACAGATCATTCAACACAGGAAAGAGTCTTAAACATCAGTGAACTTAAATACAAGAAAGGTACTTGGGATTTTTCAAGCACCATTTGTTGGAGATGGGTGTGGGATGTACTGTATAGTTTTCTGGGACATTTTATCCTAACTGTGCACATTTTTTGAACATCCACATTTTCTGCACCTTTTTGAGATGTAGTTAGGTGTGTTCAGCGCCGATGTCATAGAATCAGGATTTTGGAAAGTGATCTTTGTTCATATAAGAAAATTGTACACATTCTAGCTTTGGAAAGAGAAACACTGACTCCAGTTACACAGATTGTAATACAGACACAGGCTTCACACAGGGTAGCTCTCCTGTGTTGTAAAGGCGGATGTGCAATCTGTAGGGAGCAGAGAACTAAATTCAAGTATTAAGCCACCTCTGTGTTTAGACAGGTTGTAGGACAGCACGTCTATTATAATACATGGGATTCTGTACTCCCTGTATAAAGGTCAGTCTCTAATGTCTTTATAATTGAAGAAAAGACATCAGAACTAAACTATTATAAGTTATTACAGTCAAGTTCTGACCTCACAGTGCTTGCTACCAGAGCCAGCAGGCAGGTGAAAGGCAGATCAGGTCACAGAGCATAATTGAAGCAAAGTAAGTAAAGGGAACATTGGTTTACCTTCCTCTGCTCTTTTTTAATAGCTCACAGTGATAAGCAGAGAGAATATGTTTATTTTTTGCAGTATTGGTATAGGTTGAAGGCCCAACCCTCACCACGTGCAACCTTTAATTCCTAGTTTGTTAAAATGGTTTATTATTGGGAAACTCTGTCAACGCTCCTTAGTGGTCGGGCCAACTCCCCTCAAATATAAATATTCCTGGTGCAGAGAATCTAATTTTTCCTGTTTATTCTTTGCAAGGCAGTTGTTGTCCAGGAATATAAGATGTCCTTGTAGAAAAGAAAATCAAGATTTCTCTGTCATGTGTTTTGAAACTTTTTAATTCTTGATTTTCGTTTTGTTACCTCGATTTGTAGCCTATATAAAACGAGGTTACAAAACGGCAATCAATACTAAAAAATTCTCAAAACTCAAGACAGAGTCATCTTGATTTTTATTTTATTTTCTTCAAGAACACCTGATATTTATGGACAACAACTGCCTTGCAAAGAATAAACAGGAAAAGTAGACACTCAGCACCACAAATGTTTATTTTTGCACTCCTTAGATAGAGAAACTCTAGAATCTTTCTGCATGTTTCTTAACATTCTGAGCTACTGCATCTTTTTTTTTAAACTGACTTGTATTGAATTGTTTCTAATATCTGTTTGCTACAAATATCGAACAGGTTTTTGATGTGTTTAATTTTGCACTAGAGGTTTTATTTTTATTCTTCATGTTTGTGAACATGCTCGCTCTTTCATATGAAAGAGCTACGCACCAAGGTTTTAAGTGGTTTGTGGAGAAAGGTGCTGGTGTTTCCATGTATTATATGCGGGCCACTGGAATTATGCGCCGGGAGAGGGTCAAATTATGCGGCAGGGTTGAGTAAATTAAGCTGCAAGAAAAGGCAAATTATGCGATATTATGCGTCACATTTTGTGATAGTATTACCTCATTCTTTAGTCATTTTCAAACTTGTTAACACATGTCTGGGCATTAGTTGTACCTCATTAGTTCCATTTTAACACCCAAGTATAGCAATAAGATACACAAAGGTGACTAGTCAACCTTTGCAAATGTCCTTCCATTACGTGGCAGCACATGTCACTGTGTTTTAATACATTTTGAACCATTTGAGCTAGAAACAATTTTTTTGTTAAAACCTGCAGATTTTGCGGCAGATGATGGATTATTAGGCAAATGTGGCAAATCTACAATGATGCCAAAATCGCTGCTGCCTCACAATCACATATTTCCAGTGGCCCTGATTATATGGGATAAAGTACCCCCTGGTGTACATGACAAGGATATTGCAAGTCATCCCAGAGTTGGATAACCTTATAAAGGACCCCGGACTACGGCCCTATTCCTCTATATGGTTATGGAACTCCTTGGTGACTTGCAATATCCTCATCCTCATAATATGCGGCAGGGGTACTTTATCCCTTATATCATGTTACAAAGATCTGAGAGACTCCAGCTCAGTCAGCAGTTCTATCCCTTAGGCCACACCCATATTGACACTTTATTGTTTAAATGAGCTGAAACATGTTGGTTGTGAGAAGTAGTATATAAAAACAATATATATACGTGCGACACACTTGTCCGTGATTCAATGTTTTACATCTAACATTCAGAATACATGTACCAGAAGGCAAAGGAGTGGTATATGAGTTTTCAAAGTTGTAATTCACTTTGAAGCTCACGAGTGTTATTAGAAGTAGCATCTGTGACCCCCTCCTTATACTCATGAGTTTGATATTGTTTGCTGTAAATCAACTTTTTCTATGAATGCAAAATCAACTTTTTTATGAATGCTGCGTGGGGCTAAATACATAACTATATTTCTCACCAACATTTCTGTAACAAACTCCCATCACTCAGTCTCCGCCTTACTATAAAAGAAAATGTAAAGGGAAAGGTTGTGGGAAAACAACCTAGTTAAGAGCAGCATTCCAGGTTATCAGGGCTGGACTGTCAGAATAAGACGGATGGCTCAGGCAGACAGTTAAGAAGGCTCTATTTGTGGGTAGTAGACTCTTGCCGCCCTGGGCCACGGTCCATGCCTTAAAGCGTCTCTGTTTCTTGTCAGGCTTGTTAAAAAAAAAATAAACATGAGCTGTATATGTCGAAACTTTGAACTAGACCTGTCATGTGGAGTCTTCTTTGAGGCTGGGTGCCTCCCGGAGCTACGACCAGCTGGCTAGATGTGGCTTGACGGCCAGAGTGGCCGACTTTTAAGCTGGGGAACCAGGTTTGAGTCTCAGCGTTGGCTCAAGCATCTTGTGATTTTGGGCAAATCACTTAATCTCCCCATGCCTAAAAAATAAAAATAAATGAATGTGTCTGTCTGTAATGCAACTGGTGCTCATGTAAGGCGCTCTGATACCTTCGGGTCGAGTACGCGCTGTATAAAACGGCAAAAAAAAAACAACTCTGAAATTTGTAAGGGCGTATGACTGACTCTGCCCCAGCACTGCCAGCCTTTCTGAGGCAGCAGCCCAAGGGAAACACTTGAGTTTCCAACAGCTGTTTGTAGAGTGTCTTATATATTTGCACTTTCATGGCAATGTGCCTTTCTTTTTAATGTTTCTTAGATCACAACGGAAATAGACAAACTAGGCAACAAACTCTCACTGCACGTACACGTCACCCTGTGTGTCTTCTGCAGCAACAACACCAATGTTATCTGTCACTCCTGAAACCCAAAGGAATTGACCTTACAAGACATGACCACAGAGCAATCATAGAACAGAGACTCGTCCAAACGCCCTCCAGTGCCTAATTTGTAACTAAATTAGTGCCAGGGCACTCTTCAGGAGGCCACTGCAGCTTGCACCACACATTGCTCCTGCCATGCTGCCAATGGTAGTAAAAAAATACAACTACTAACCATCACACTCCTACAAGTGTGACAATTCGGACTATTCCAGGCCCCCAAAGCTATAAGAGTGGCTTGAGCGGCAGGTAATAGTCATTTTTGATGTGTATTGAATTAATAGTTAACTGTTGTTGTGGTAATCTCCAAATTAGCCAGACAGCGCCACCTTGTGGCAGACTATCACAAGCGCCAGTGTTGACAATTAAGTGCCGATGCCAGCACCGGAAACCACTGGCTCAAATTAAGCACTGCCTTTCCACTTGAAAACTATTAGACTTAAAAAATATTCTACAGAAGAGCCTCGAATAGAACCTGAGTATCAGGTTTATAAATGAGTTACCACAGAGACTACATTTTAAAATCACTGTGAGGTGTGGGTTGCATGAGCCGATGTTTACACACTCTCTGTACTGCCATGTTCATTGTTTTCAGGGTGCAATAAAACAGAGAGTGCACAGTCTTTCCCTAGAGCAGCACATTTTTTATGAAAATGTGCTGACATTTAAATCATGAACCACCACTTTCAATGGAGCAGCACTGGCACTTCTCAGCAGGAAACTAACACTTCTACCACCACAGTGCAAGCAGCACTTCTCAAACGCACTTCAGAACACCTGCAGGACAGCACTGGCACTTCTCAACAGGAGACTAACACTTCTACCACCACAGTGCCAGCTGCATTTCTCAAACGCACTTCAGAACATCCTACAGGACAGCAATGGCACTTCTCAGCGGGAGACTAACACTTCTACCACCACAGTGCCAGCAGCACTTCTCAAACGCACTTCAGAACATCCTGCAGGACAGCACTGGCACTTCTCAGCAGGAGACTAACACTTCTACCACCACAGTTCCAGCACTTCTCAAACGCACTTCAGAACTTCCTGCAGGACAGCACTGCCACTTCTCAACAGGAGACACACACTTCTACCACCACAGTGCCAGCACTTCTCAAATGCACTTCAGAACATCCTGCATGACTGCACTGGATTTTCACAGCAGGATACTAACACTTCTACCACCACAGTGAAAGCAGCACTTCTCAAACACACTTCAGAGCATCCTGCAGGACAGCACTGGCACTTCTCAGCAGGAGACTAACACTTCTACCCCCACAGTGAAAGAACTTCTCAAACGCACTTCAGAACACCTGCAGGACAGCACTGGCACTTCTCAGCGGGAGACTAACACTTCTCCCACCACAGTGCCAGCAGCACTTCTCAAACTTACTTCAGAACATCCTGCAGGGCAGCAATGGCACTTCTCAGCGGGAGACTAACACTTCTACCACCACAGTGCCAGCAGCACTTCTCAAAAGCACTTCAGAATATCCTGCAGGCCACTTCTCAACAGGAGACACATACTTCTACCACCACGATGCAAGCACTTCTCAAACGCACTTCAAACATCCTGCAGGACAGCACTGGTTCTTCTCAGCAGGACACTAGCACTTCTACCACCACAGTGCCAGCACTTCTCAAACGCACTTCAGAACATCCTGCATTGCTGCACTGGCTCTTCACAGCAGGATACTAACACTTCTACAACCACAGTGAAAGCAGCACTTCTCAAACACACCTCAGAGCATTCTGCAGGACACCTCTGGCACTTCTCAGCAGGAGACTAACACTTCTACCCCCACAGTGAAAGCAGCACTTCTCAAACGCACTTCAGAACATCCTACAGGACAGCACTGGTTCTTTTCAGCAGGAGAGTAACACTTCTACCACCACACTGCAAGCACTTCTCAAACGCACTTTAGAACATCCTGCAGGACAGCACTGGTTCTTCTCAAAGAAACATCAGCACTTTCACTGGGGCAGCAGTGCTTAATTTGAGCCAGTGGTTTCTGGTGTTCGGTACCACCACTTGATTCTCAACACCTGCACCTATTACAGTCATCCACATGG
Organism: Calotriton arnoldi; assembly: GCA_963921515.1. NCBI lineage: Eukaryota > Metazoa > Chordata > Amphibia > Caudata > Salamandridae > Calotriton > Calotriton arnoldi. The sequence continues at coordinate 1,079,049 of CAWUFW010002447.1, forward strand.
TACTGGCACACAATAGACACATCAGCAGGATTTCATTAGAGCCATGCCAACCAGAAGCAGGTGCCATGAAACTATCTGCACTTCTTGTTCTCCATTCCAAGCACCTATTGCTCAGATTCAACGTTCAGTGCAGAACAGGGCACATGTCTTGAAAATAACGCTCTTACCTCTCTCAATCGCGGTGATGCCCATGGACGGCTGCCCAAGGTCCGCTTTCCTCTCCCACCTGCCCTCATCTGTGTTGTAAATGTCGACCGAAGCCAGGGGGCTCTGCTCTGAATCCATGCCTCCTATGATCAGGACTTGCTTCCCTACTGCGATGGCAGCTGCTCCAGCCCTGGCCGTGGGCAATGGTGGTAGAGTCATCCACTTCTGAGAATCCACGTCCAACAACTCCACTGTGTCAAGGGGCAGGCCGGACCTGCTGCAGCCCCCCAGCACAAAGAGATGGCCGTCCTGGAAGGCGGGCGTGCAGTAAACGCGACAGGTGGGCATGGGGGGGAACACCTCCCAGAACAGGGACCTGGTGGTGCTGGTGGCCATGATAGACACCGGCATGGTAGGGTCAGGAGTGACAACTCCCAAAGATAGCCCGACCAAGGCACAGCGACATAATCCAGTCCGTGGTGACCGGCTGCTACCTCTTGCTGGAGGAAGGGGTGTCCACAAGGCCAGTTGGGTCTGTACAATCAGATCTTTAGACAGTGAATGGTAGTTTCAGATCATTTTTTGATTCAATCTTTATTGTGTCACCTAAAAACGAGCAGCTGGGGATGTTTAACCTGAGTGTAATTCCACATCAAAGGCTCCGCAGCATGGCAGCGGTGCTTCTGAATTTCAAGGGCACCTTTGTTTCAAAATGTTTCCTCCAGGCCTTCTTCAGGAGATGACCATCAGACCAAAAAAGATTGTTTCATAGAAAAAGATCCAACAACAGCAAACAAAGCCTTCTTTACTGTACCATGAGAGGGGGAGGTGTTATGCATAAAATCAGTATTTATATTAATGGAGAAATATTTTTGGCAATTCACTCAGGTGATGCAGGGAACACACCAAGGAACTGCTCCGGGCCACTGAGGATGTGGTCAATCTTGCTTATTCCATTCACTCTGGGCTGCCTATCCTCCTGGGTGGTGTTGAAATGTTTTTGGGGAAAAGCAGTTTACTTAGGAGCGAACAGACCGCTTTGAGTGGGATCTTCACAGGTCCTGAATAGCAACGCACAGCGATCCTTTACTGTCCGACTCCTTATGGCTTTGTTAGATGCTCTTGTGTTCGCCCGGATGGAGGAGGATCTATTGGTACCCATCATTCTGACCAAGGATGGTCAGTGGGCCTTCCCTCTGCCCCTTGAGTCATGAGGTAGGCAACATAAGTAAGTCTTTCTGTCAGCATCTTCTGCAGGGTGGGGCGTGCTCTTCATCTTCTCACATCCTCTGGTTCCTCAGCTCCCTGTGAAACAAGATGAGACACAACATGTTAGAAGCCTTAAACAGGAAGAACATTCCAATAGGCAGCCGAAGGTGATGAGCATCCCTTAAAACTGCAAAATAATACCTTTGGTAAAGGGCCTGTCTTGTGCTGAAAGTGCCTATAAAGTACCAGTGACACATTATTGCACATTTTTTAAATCATTTTATCTCCCCCCCCTCCCCATTCCACACAAGTGTCCTCAGAAGGCTCGCCCACTGGAAGTTATACATGCGAATGTGCTGCCTGGACTCTGATGGGTTCCCACTGGAAGAGTCCAGAGATTCTCCCAGGAAATTCCAAGGTATGAGGGAGCCTGGCAAGCAGTAGCCATGAGATTTGTGGTATAAAACACAACAATGCTGTAAATCAAATAAAGAGGTAAAAGGGCTTTGTCAAGTTTATTTATAAGTAACCCATATTAATTATGTTACAGACCTCAAGATAACAAGAAAAGATATTAAAGAAAATAAACCATTCCTAAGGAGCCAATAACAAAACTTTAATATAAATCAATGGGTTCCTCCAGATGAATACAATGCATGTCCCATCATTCTCAAAAAACCCTCCCTGCACCGACGGGTGTTCCACAGTCTCACCGTGTGATCACAGCCATCATATCTGAGTGACTCACTTTTAATGTGTATCTCACGCTTGTGTTCAGCGGCCTAAAGTTAATGTGTTTCATTATTCTGTCTTTACTGTTATTAATTGTTTGCATAGTATTAATTTCTACTCACACACATTTTCAGCCTTGAAAAGGGCCTAGGTTTATCATTGGCGACGAGGCTAAACATATGATGGGTGAACCTCTGTTCATCAATGAAGAATGTAATGTCATGAACTTGGAAAAAACATAAGTAGTTCCAACACAGATAAAAAACATCTTTACTGACTCACAGACTCCTCCCTGACTCACAGGCTCCTACCTGACTCACAGACTCTTCCCTGACTCACAGAACCTCACAGGCTCCTCACTGGCTCACAGATCCCTCCCTGACTCACAGACTCCTCCCTGACTCACAGAACCTCACAGGCTCCTCACTGGCTCACAGATCCCTCCCTGACTCACAGACTCCTCCCTGACTCATAGTCCCCTCCTACCTGACTCAGACTCCTCCCTGACTCACAGACCCTCACAGATCCCTCCCTGACTCACAGACTCCTCCCTGACTCATAGACCCCTCCTACCTCACTCAGACTCCTCCCTGACCCGCAGACTCCTCCCTGACTCACATACTCCTCCGTGACTCACAGACTCCTCCCTGCAGAGAACTGTGCTCTCAGCCTGCGCTCTCTTCATGACTTCCTCCATGTTGCCAACAAGGGCAGCTCAGAGGACCTCTAACGCATGGATGTGGCTCGCTTGGTGATCATTAAGGCCAAGTCTATGAATCTTGTTGAGACTATTTTTATTTTTCAGGCGACAAAATCTACCCAATATACAAGGCTGTAGTTGTTCTACGTCTGTGCACTCCGTGACGTGGGCTATGTCAGACTGTACCACCGACTGGAAATGTTGTATTCCAGGTCCAGAACAAGCTGATGGTGTCCACATGAGCAGTGTGACAGTAGCAGCTTTCATCGGATATTGTGCGGCAAATTATGCGGTGTCGATGCAGGGTGAGCTATGCTCAGTGGAGTTTATAGAATTGAATACATTTGATATGGGAGATCTTCTGTGGGTTTTCCAGGATTTCTGCCAGTCTTTACCATCAAAGCATTGGGAAATGATAGCCTCCCACTTATTCCTCAGGGGCTGTAGACTCACTCCTGCCGATTGGTGGAGGACTTTATATAGCCATGACGATAGTCGTTTACCATAATCCAACTTGTGGGGTGTTTGCAAGAGCGTATTTGAGTCGGGTTCGCAGCATTGGATATTCAGGTGTGTTCTGAGCACACTTTTTATTTTAGTATAAAGGAGAAAACTGCCTTCTTCAATAAGTACTGTTCCATCAAGTCCTTGATGCTATAAATTGACCCAGCAGTGAATAGGTCCACTATTGTGTAGCATCCGACCTCTTCCCATGCCGGTATCTCTTGGGCTAGAAGTGTACCTCATTGTGTGGGAAGACCTCCAAGTCATTGATAAGGTATGAGGCTGGACAGCAGAGTTGTTCCAAGTCTTTAATCCACCAACAGAGAGACACAGACAATGCTTCCTTCTTGTTCACCAGCTGTGTCAACTCTCCACCCAACATTCTCTTCCCGTGGCTTAGGTGCCCCTGGAGCATCACCGGTGGAACAGTCTACCAGCGACATTCCACACCCAAGCCACAACAGTGGTACAGTCGGTCATACCGCCTTTTCAGATCTGCATAAACCAGGCTACTTTTCCAACAACTCAAGGCAGTCCACAGAAGCAGTGGTGATTGGCACCTGGGTAGAGAGTATAATTCTCTGGCATGGATCTGCCGACAAGTGAGCCCTGTTTCACGGAGATGATGGGCAGTTATCCAGGACACCAACTGTTGGAGTTGTGCAGACAGATAATATCCCAAGAAGTCAGGTGCCCCCAGGTCACTGCCCGGAAGTTGGGAGTTTCAATTTTGAGCCCAAACCAGTAACAGAGTGGAGAATCTAGCTCGTAATTGTTTTTGCCGGGATCAACAATCGGAGGTTGACAAAATAATAAAGGAGATGGGGAAACATCAACATTTTAGACAGGGCAACTTGGCCAATCTTCATTAATGACAATGTAATCCAAAACGAGATCCGTTATCTTATGGATCTAATTGTTTTCCCCGGGTGCCATCCAGAAGGTCGGATTGTGTGTCACACACCCAAGGAACAGAAAGTGAGAGGAGCCTAAGTCACCTCCTCATTTCACAGGCAAACTACTTGTCGAAGAAGTTTATACAGAGGGAATACATGGGATTTATCTTTCTGCCCAGATAATAATCCAAAGTCATGTAAAGTCTTGGCTAACAATTCTAGGCTGGTGTCAATATCTCTCAGATAGTGCATCGCATCTTCTGAATGTAAGGACACTGTGGGAATTTCTCCGTGCAGTGGGATACCCCAAATATTGCCCTGGACTTGTAATCTCGACACCAAGGGCTCAAGGGTCAGAGCAAACACCAGTTGGAAAGGGGTCATCCCTGCCATGTGCCTCTGGCCACAGCATATGAATACGAGATGTCGTGCCCGTGTTGGCCCTGGCCTTTGGTATAGCACATTGAAGCTTAATCCATTGGTTCATGTGGAAATCAACCCAAACTCTTCTAGGACACTGATGCAAGTGCCCCTGACCGCTACCTTAAACGCCTCCCATTCTAGGAGTGGTGAAGTGGACACGTACTTGTTTGAAAAGTAATGTACCAATGTTTCCCGCAGTGTTTCACTGACCACATTATTTTCTAGTGACTTAGGTTGCAGCCTCCAGGTTAGAATTGGGGTACGGATCCTGCCCCATGTGTGACCCACTTCAAGTGGGTTGTACTCAGAGAATGTCTTACCTAGGTAGGTGGGATGAAATACATAAGGTTGTAGACTTTTGGAGCATACCACTTGGCTGAGTCCGACACGCAAACCATGTAAGGGTATTCTCTATTTTGTCCATTCCAGGCACGCTAAGCATCTGCTAGTGACCAGTCCTGTATCCAGGAAGCATGCGCAGCTGTTCCAGGGAGGGGGGCGGGGATTGCGGTCAAGGGCAACATCAGGTGCACTAATAAAATCTCTACCCAGCACCCATGAAGTGTCCACCCAATCGGCCAGTTTTACAGATAGCAAGGTTATAAATGGGGCTAGTTGGAGTTTGGTATGCCCTGGTATTTAATATAACGCTTTGTACATATCTTTATCCAGTTCTTGTCACTCCAAGGTGTTGCCAGATATGACAACTGAGGCACAGGGATTTGAATCAATTTGCACAAGATTATAAAACATAGTCTACAAGAGAAGCCAAATTAGAGCCTCCTGCATCCATAGTTGGCAAGTGGGTCCCCAGACCACATCTCCCTTTCAATCATGTAAGTAGTTTTTGTTGTCGCTGGCCCCCTGTAGCAGGTATCACACTTTGTTCTTTCTCTGCAGACAGGACGAAGCTGAAACTCTGTGTTTCTCCTCAATAATTCAAGTACAGAAATGTCTTTGCCTCTCTCACCACAACCTCCTCTTGAATTATTGAATGTCAGCCATGCTCCATGCTGCTTCTCAGCCCATGATCCCTCTAGTGAGGTGGATACAGCGTTGGACAGATACCCAGGGATTGATCCGGAGAGCTTTAAGGTGAAAATCTGTATCGGGGCAGCAGGGCGAACAAAAGATATATTAGAGTGGCCATCCCATGGAAAGGGCTTTTTTCACGCCTCTGGACCCGGGCCGGGAAGGCGGAGCCGGACCCAATGGGTGACCGGGTTGAACGCCGGCCGGCGGCGGGAGCCCGCCCCCGCCCCCCTCTCATGTAAATTCCCGGCTAAGTCGGGGGGGCCAGGATTGGCCCACGAAAGTAAGGAAGGCTCCCCCCCAATCAGGGGGCGAGCAAGTAAGTCCAATGGGGAGTTAAGAAAGGGGGCCAACGGCCCAAAGAACCACAATTCACCCTCCCTTGGCGAAGATAGTAGAAGAGAAACCCACCCACCCACACCTAAGAATACGGGCGTCGCAGCCGTAGCGGGGAAAGGGTAGCGGATCAAACACAAGGAAGCTAGTAGGAATCAAAATTACTAGAGGATAGACGGAAGGCTCTCACAGTGGCCTTGGGATGCCTCACGGCAGGGGCACTGAGGGGAGCCATGGAGGCGGCGTGCCGCCAGAGAAAGAATAGAGGCGACACTCCCGCAGGACCCTTGGGATGCCTTACGGCAGGGGTACAGAGGGAGAAGATGGTAGGGACTCAGCCTCAGGAAAGATAGAGTAGATGCTCAAGTAAGGTCCTTGGGATGTCAAACAGCAGGGACCCTGGGAGAAGGGAGGGCCCACAAAAAGGTCCAGGGCGAGCGGGACGGCACTTGCAGCCCGGGCAGGTCCCAACGGACACCCTCCAAATCGGTAGCAAGTTGAAGCCTAGACCCGTGAATTGAAACCAAGAGAAAGGTGCCCCTCCCTCCTCTCCCAGAAAGTTGAGGAGGCTGGGGGTCCAGGACACAAATAAAGTGCAAAGAGCAATAGAGGAAAGCTAAACATGGACATGGAAGGCTTATGACCATAGACTTTGAAATGTGAAAAATTTTATGTAAAAAATGTTTGTGTTCAAAATAAACTGCGACCTTTTCAGGCACCAAAGAAGTGGTCAGTGGTGATTTAAAAGGAAAGCGCGCAGTTGGTGGTAACAAGCAGGGGGGGGAGCGGGAAGGGAGGACTCGCCGCCTGGAAGGGGTTTTGGTTTTGATCAACATATAATAGTGAATCGGATTTTACCGCACGGTATTGTGGGGATTTCAGTAAACAATTGAAAGCGGATCAGCCATTAGGAAGAGGGTATTTTCTGGTTCATACATCACATCCAATTGAACAACAGTGCAGCAGTTCTAAAGCAAATTCTAGATTCACCATATAAAATTGTGTGATCTTGGTCAACTTGATATAGCAACCTGTGATTCATTATGGTTGTGAATTCACCAAAGTACCGGTCATAGTGAAAACGACATGACTCACCCTTTGACTCTCAATGAACTCTAAGGGTTGACCCCATGTCCAACTTTTATCCCCTGAAAAGGGTCCTATGTACTTCTGCGAAAGTAGTGTAATAACACATGTCGTGGGACCCCTTCAAGCGGTAATCAAGAATGACTCCCTCTCCTTTGAGCGTGATGCTGCCCATAATAAACTCTGAATCTACTACACCTTGAGCCATGGCAAGTTTCATCACCCAGATCTCCTGCAGCACGACAACTAGCACCCATACCTGTCCTTATAGGGCTCTGTAGCTCCATTCCTTATAGCGGGCGTCTGCTGACTGCCCTCCCCTCTTTTTCCCCCATCTGACTATCTGTGACAGCATGGGTCCACAGGGGCACCTGCAGGGGGGGAGAAGTGATGGGGCAGGTGGGAAGACGGACGAAAAAAAAAAGAAAAAACTACTTACCTGCCGGCAGACACCACCTCTCCTCCATCCTCTTCTGACTCCCGGAGGCACACAGGCTCCCAGACTCCCCTAAGCCAATCACGACGCTGCTGTCATGCTGGTAATACTGACAGCATGACAGCAGCATCGTGATTGGTCTGAGAAATATGACAAGCCGCTCATACAGGGCCTGGGACTGTTCTCCACCCTGCTGTGCAGCACAGCTGGGTCGAGAAATGCTAAGTGCGCATGACGGTTTGGCGGTCCGAAGACGGGCCGCCAAACTGTCATGCACATTTATGGTGCCCACCACTCCTCCTCCCTGCTCATCGCATCACGACAGCCCAGCCCCGCCCCTCCCTCGATATCGCAAAGGAAGGAAGACGCTTTCCTTAAGATAAATACAGACTCAATAATGAAATACAAAATTATAATAACATTGTGTTATCATTTTATTTTATTTTTCCTTTCTGCACGTCTCAGAGAGCAGTGGGGCAACGCTCCTCCACCTTAACGGAGGAGCCGGTGCTGTGGGTGCACTTACCATAATGTTCTTTTTTAGCTATGACCAATGCTGCCGTATTGGATGTGTCCACCTACAGCAGCCTGGTGTAATTGGTGTATTACAGTTACTGCCCTATTCCTTCCCACACTAACTGCCGCTCTTGTGGGATCTACGGGCAGCAGCTAATGGATACTCCTGTTACAACATGTTGATGGTGATGTTTTACCTGTACTAATGGCAGGGGCGGCTGATGCGGTGCAGAAGTGGGGCGAGACAGACAGAAAAAAAAATTACTTACTTGCCGGCAGCCGCTGCTTCTCCTCCGTCCTCTTCTGACTTCCCGCAGCACACGGGCCCCCAGACTCACCTAAGCCAATCAAAATCCAGAAACAAGGGTTGAAATAAGGAAAGTGCCAGGGGCAGCAACGAGCGAGAGAAAGGAAGAAGTTGGCCTAGCGGCTAGGGCGGTCGACCTCGAATCTGGGGAACTGGGTTCGTGTCTCGGCAATGACGCTGAACATCCTGTGATTCTGGGCAAATCACTTAATCTCCCCGTGCCTAACAAAAATGAATGTGTCCTCTTGTAATGCAACTGGTGCTATGTAAAGCGCTCTGATACCCGATTCGGGTCAAGTTTGCGCTATATCAAACTCTGTAAAAAAAAATATTTAAAAAGAAGTCCCTTCCTGCCTTCCACTACATGAGGCTCTTGTGCTTCAGTTTCCTTAAGGTGACATTCCATGACAATGTACTTTCCTTATTATTCCATTTCCTTCCCAGTTCTTCTACCTGGGATCTTTTTTCTGAGGCCTAGTGAAGAAGATGTAGCCGTCTAATCCTGGGTGCCGTGAGATGAAACTTCCTGTTAAGATGAGCAGCAGTCCACACCCCGTCTCAGAAACTGGCCTAGGTGGAGTTATAGGAGCAATTCCAGCCATTTTGAGTTACTCTTTGATGGGGAATTATCGATAATTGCGTGATTACTCCTGGTTGCATAATTAAGAGTAATTTGGAGGGGAAAATTGCTACTGTGAGAATATATTTAGTGAGCGGCAGTTAGCTAGTTGTGTTCTGCTGTATTTAGTGCTGTTTCTTAGCGCAAAATGCATCCCCGGGCCCATTTTGGACACAAGGGTGCATTTTGCGCTAAGAAAATACTGCTAAATGCCGGCAGTAAGTTGGGGGAAAATCCTACCCCAACATCACATTTAGTGCGCATAAGCGGCTGCTCACGCTCGCTATTCGTGCTCTGTTGCACTTAGCGCTATTTCTTAGCACAAAATGTATCCTCCTGTCCATTTCGGATGCAAAGGGGTATTTTTGCCCTAAGAAATACCACTAAACGAGGAATCTTGCAGAATTCTTGGGGAATTCTGTGTGATTACGCTGCATGGAATTACGCGTGACACGCCCACCTCTACTCAGAAGCACCCTGCCTCTGGTATGTTGAACATTCCTGGCTTGGGACAGCTCCCAGACACTGTACCCACAAATGAGTCCAGCAGAGTAGAGCTGAATGTTCTGAGAGTGGCCTTTAGTGCAGATTATACCGATCGTATTGCTTGTGACGAACGTGACAGGCATTCTGAAGTGTGTAGCATGTGTGCCAGGTGCTAGGACATAAAAGGTGCTGTTTTGTTGTAAGATCAGATGCACAGATCTGGTCTGAGCTTTCCTCGCGCAGCAGCTCTCCTGGGTGACGTGGCTCCCGGGGGCCTGGACCCCTGGGTGATCATCACGGGTCCTTTCCCTTGACCTAAGAAGAACCAAGCTAAGGATTGGGGTGCTAAAGGGGTGGTGAGGGGCATCCCAGCTGACGATCCCCCATTACAAGACCTTTTAAGAAATTAAACATACTGGACGAGTAGGGTGAAAGGTAGGGGCAGTAGTACAGTTGTAGTTGCAGCTGTAGAAGTTGTAGTAGAGTTAATAGTAGATGCTGCACTGGGTGTCTTAGTTATAGTAGTAGGAGGAGGAGGAGTAGCCGCAGTAGCAGCAGAAGACGTAGTATTAGTTGAATTAGTTGTAGTACGAGGAGTAGGAGAGGTGTTAATGGTAGCAGTAGTTATACCATAGTAATCATATTAGTAGTTGTAGTAGTAGTAGTAGTAGTCAATGTACTAGGACCAGGGTTAGTGGTTGCAGTAGTATAGCAATAGTAATCATAGTAGTTCTAGTTGTGGTTGAAGTAGCTGTAGTACTAGCAGTAGCTCTAGTAGTTAATGTAGTAGTAGTAATTGTAGGGCTTGTAATAGTAGTAGGTGTACTAGTAGCAGTATTGGTAATAGCAGTAGTTTATGTAGTAACCACAGCAGTAGTAGTAATGGCTGTAGTAAGTGTGTTTGTATTAGTAGTACTAGTAGTTGTTGTTATGATAGTAGTAGTTGTAGTCACTGTTGTAGTTGTATTACTGGTTGTAGTAGTAATAGTAGGAGTTGTAGTAGTAGTTTCATTAATAGTAGTGGCTGTAGTTGTACTAGTAGCTGTAGCAGTAGTAGCAGTAGTAATACTAGTAGTAGTAGTTACAGTAGTAAAGTGGCTATAGTTGTAGTAGTGTTAGTAGTAGTGGCCATCCTGAGATATACCTCCTGGCAACGAGTCAAGAGAGGGCTACATCAGTGTGGATGTTCTTTATGAGAGCTGGGTCGCCAGTGATGCTTTGGACAAGTCTGTGAATGCAGAAGGAAGGGTGGGAGGTTCTGCTGGCAGCTACCACATCAAGAAGACCTATAAGAATTAGATTTTGGGACGAAAACTCTCACCTGAGACGTGTGTGTGTGAGTGTGCGTGTGTCAATCGAGGTGCCTGCTTGAGACAGTCAATGCGATGGTGGCTGTGCTCTGGAGCACAAGGGCAGTTAGTGATGCTGAAGTGAACATTGCAAAGATGAAGCAGAATGACTCCACTGGGCCTTCTTTGTCCTAAGTGGCGGAAGGGATTGGAAGCCCCCCCTCCCCTCGTGCCCCCCAGCCCCCCTGTGCTGCTGTCCATCAGCTCCTGCTGGTAAGTGCTGTCAAAGACGAGTGCCAGCAGAAGGCATGTGATAAACCGAGCACATACATATAAATTATTGGAGACTGAAAAGGTTCCATCTCGTTTATTTTAACCATTTCCCGATTATGGGTTTTAGCACTTTAAGAGCAGAGTGATATATAATTTATAAAATGAGAATATGAAATATGAATGGGATCTAAGACCTGGAGCTCCTCCGGGCCCTCTGCCAGCTGCCAAGGAGCGCCCCCCTCCAGAGAGAAGTTCATCTGCCTTCCCTGTCCACCTCCCCTCATGGTGTCAGGCTTCCGGAAGTAACCCCTGGACCCCGGGAGCACGTGGGAAGCACCTGACCATGTCACCGGGCAGATACCAGCCTGCTATTGGGGTCCTCTGTACAAGACCTTAAGAGAATGTATCACTTCCGGGTCTCACCAAACTCGGCTACAGGAGCTGCATTCCCACTGGAGTACCGGAAGTACATCTCACTCCTCTGAAAGCTCCATCTTGTCTGGTGTCTGGCACTAACCGCTTCCACCACATCACTCCTGCACTCATGTCACTTCACTGGCTGCTGATGGTAGGTAGTGTAGTGACGGAGCCACCCGGCCCGCATTATACTATGTTGCGAGTATGCATGCACCCGGAGGGCGGGCTCGCCCGAAGGTATAAATAAAAGGGTGCATGACCGCTCGAGGTCTTGGCCCATACCATATCACTAAGTGTATGTTGCATTTATTTAATCCACTGTCCCTAGGCCTTACCTGACCTTTGACGGAGTTTCGAGGTGCCCTCAAACTCCACACTGGCGACGAGGCGGGTCCCACCCACGCCCTGCCGTCCCAGGTCGAGCCCAGCTGGCCGCGGTGAAGTGCGGCGTGCATCGGCTGCTGCGTGCGCCCAAAGCGGTGCCCCCAAGACCGACGAGACCGCAGCGACAACCCAGCAGCGGGTGCCCACCCTGCGGGTGCTGCGGTGTGGAGGAGCTCAGGCGGAGGCGCCCGTGAGGTCAGGTGAGCGCGGAGAGCGAGCGCACGGCCCGAGTCACTGTTGCATGACTCATCAGAGTGGCCTGCTCAAGCGCGTCTGCCCAAGCCAGCGCGGTGCTGCAGGGAGTGCATGTGGCACGAGGCTGCATACTTACGCCGTCCCACGATCTCGCACACACGCGCGCCTGCCCCCAGAGTCAGCGCGTCATAAAAGGAAGCACATGGCCTGTCTCGACTAAAGAACAGGTGCTCAGCAACAAGCCTTGGCCAGGGCAAGTGCACCATGGGGCCAGTGTCTGAGTGGTGACATCCAGGCACAATCACATCGTCACAGCAGCAGTTGTGCGAGGTTCCACGCTGCAACACAGCACCAAGGGCAATTTTGGGGACCAACAAGCATTGGGACAATCAAACAAAAGTCAACATAAGCACAGGCGTCTGTACACACACAAACCTCAACACAAGAAATGAGCGCCCCAAATCAGGATGGTGCAGTTGCCCCGGTGCCTCAGCTACAGACCCCGCAACAAGCCCCCCAAAAGATGGGCCATGCCACCGTGGCTCCTTTGCCCCCTTTCAGTGAACTGGCTGATCCTGCCACGGCCGCGTCGCGATGGAAGTCATGGATTGGTCGCTTGGATCACTACTTTGTGGGGATGAGGGAGACCGATGGAAAGGTGAAAAGGTCACTACTCATGTGCTATGGAGGCGGTGAGCTATACGATCTGTTCGAGACCCTACCGAATACTGGGGACGACGACAATTATGACGCAGAGGTGGCAGCCCTGAACAGGCATTTCGACCCCAAAATCAACCCCGATTTCAAGAGATTCAAGCTCCACCAAGCGAGGCAAGGGGAGACGGAATCAATAGACGTCTTCTACGCATGACTACAGAAGCTGGCGAGCTCATGCACGGTCCCTGACCAGAGGGAAGAAATCAGGGCACAAATCATAGAGGGCTGCAAATCGGTAATGCTGCGTTGCCTGATACTCAGGCAACCAGGCATATCGCTGGATGAGATCCTGGTGCTCGCAAGATCACACAAGCTGTCGAACGCCCGGGCTGACGAAATGGAAGCAGCCCTTAACCGACATCCAAACCCCTCAGGACCACCTCGGCCACTGGCGATAAAGGAAGAGAGAGTAGACGTCATTCAGAGACGCCCAGCAGCGCCTCGAGGGAACGGGAGGCCGTCGCGAAATGGGACGTGCGGCAACTGCGGCCTTGAACACACGCCAGCTGGCCCGTGCTTTGCAAGGGGAAAGACCTGCTCCCGATGTGGGAAGCTGAACCACTTTGCTAAAGTGTGTCGGAGCGGAAGAACAAGAACCAATGCCTCGGGACAGCGAGGAATGTCGACAGCAGTCAGACAGCTGTCGCTGGAAGACCCATTGAAGCAGACGGACTCCGCCCTGCCGGGGTACGGTCTGGGCACAGATGACGATGTCTTCGTAGTATCGTTCGTGAGCCGGGACGGCCCACGCCGTCGACCCCCGCCCATGTGCTCTATCACAGTGGCAGGATCCACAGTCAAGGCGCTCATAGACACCGGAGCCTCGGTGAATGTCATGGACAGTGACCAGTACGAACGACTATCCCCACGACCACCACTGTCACTCTAGAAAGCAAAAATCTATACGTACGGAGGTACTGAGCCGCTTCTCCTGCGAGGGGTCATCGAGGTCGAAGTGGCCAGCGAAGGACACCGCATCCACACGTGGTTCCATGTCACCGAAGACAAGAGGGGTACACTCCTTAGCTGCCACACGGCGGAGGACCTGGAGTTGGTTTTCTTTGCCAACCAGGTACACGACCTACATGCTCACGACATCCTCAAGGACTTCCCTATGCTGTTCAAAGGGCTTGGCTGCCTCAAGGGAAAGCTGTTCAAGCTACATATCGACCCCACGGTCACACCAACTGCGCTCCAGCACCGGAGGGTGCCATTTCACCTACGCCCTCAGGTGAAGGAAGAACTGCGGAAGCTAGAACAGCTGGGGGTGATTGAGAAGGTTTTGAGCCACACCCCGTGGGTGTCGCCCCTGGTTGTCGCTCCCAAGCCAAAACAACCTGGAGTGATTTGGCTGTGTGTCGACATGCGACTTCCTAATCTGGCAGTGAAGCGGGAGCGGCACCTCACGCCCACCATGGATGACATTGTGGTGGATCTCAATGGGGCCAAGTGGTTTACAAAACTGGACCTCAACGCCGGCTACCACCAACTGGAACTTCACCCGGAGAGCAGAAACATCACAACATTCTCCACGTGGGGCTGCGGAGGTACAAGAGGCTGAGCTTCGGGGTGTCGTCAGCTGCCGAGGTGTTTCAGAACGCCATCCGAGAGACACTCTCAGGGCTAAAAGGGGTCATCAACATGAGTGACAACATCCTGGTGTTCTCGAAAACTCTGGAAGACCACCATGTACATTTGAGGAACACCCTCCAACGGCTTGCAGATGGAGAAAGGGCAACGGGTCCACCGTGTATCGACGCAGATTCCTGCGCAGTGGCCTGCATCTGCGCAGACAGTAGATGTGAGTCTCCTCTTCTTAGATGGACATCTTGTAGAAGTGCATCATTAACTGTGTCTTCAATGGATATCCAAATGTCACCTGATGGAGAAAGGGCAACGGGTCCACCGTGTATCGACGCAGATTCCTGCGCAGTGGCCTGCATCTGCGCAGACAGTAGATGTGAGTCTCCTCTTCTTAGATGGACATCTTGTAGAAGTGCATCATTAACTGTGTCTTCAATGGATATCCAAATGTCACCTGATGGAGAAAGGGCAACCACTTCTGACATACCAGTTTTAAATATCATTGCAGGGCTTGATGGTGAATGCATTCTCACACAAGTGGTCATGGCCAGTAGACCGAAATGGGCCTTTAGCGAGGGCATCTGGTGGCCCAATCTCTGTTGTTACTGCAGACCCTCATGTTGCATTTGACTTGAGGTTTTATTGTTGGTGAAAAATACAGGCAAAGTTGCAAAACTGTTTTTAGGATAGTCTTATTACCACTGTGAATATTGCAGGTTCCAAGAAGGGTTTTACCCAATAGAGCAGCCATCAAGGTTCAAAAGAAAACAATTTATCCAACATCCCAATTGGATCTTCATCCAATGGTCATGAAGTGATGGTGGAGCTACTAATAGAAAGCGACCTGTAGATATGCATCTGGTGACTGAATAGCATAAACCTAGCCAAAGGGCAGTGAGGTGTTCTGCAGGCTCACAGGCAAAGGATACCGTCATAATGTGATATTGCATCATGAGGGAGTGCTCTTTCAAGAGCTGTCTCATCATCATCTCATTTTAGATTGAGGGATGTTGTTCAAGATTCTGGATGCATAAAGGGAGAAGGCCTGTTACCTTGTTGTTTTTTCTTTTTTTTGCTCTTCTTCGTCTTGATCCTGGTGATGTTCCGACTGCAGGTGTGCCAAGAGCCACCAGAAATGGTGAGCTTGTTAGACAAATAGTTGGTGGTTCACGTCGTGATGGTGTTTTAGTGCAATTGGTTTGAAGATGGTGCAGGTCGGCAAGAGGAGGAAATGGAGTTCCATCAGGGTGGAGGTGATGTCATCATATTTCTTCAGGGCCTTGATGAGGCGTGCTGCGAATGGAGGACACCATTAAACGCGGCTAGCATCGAGAGTGGGAGGTCATGGAGCACGGCATTTTCACCATCCAGATGTGAAAGCTCGAAAGTTTGAACAGAAGTTCTGAAATTACTTTCTGAGAGGAATGGTTTCAATTTCTTAAAAAAAGAGAGCTGGTGGCAAGCTGTCTCTTTGTAAACTTTGTGATATTTTCCTTGCGGGTGAGTTTCGTGTCCTGTATGAATCCAGGTGACCTGGCATTGGGTGAAAGGTCGGAGTTTGAATCTATCCAGATCCATCCTATTGAGCTAGGTTTTGGCCAGGCGTTGGCAGTTGTTGGGGAATAGAATCAATTCGGTTTTGGTGGAGTTAAGTTCCAGGTTGGTGCTTGACATCCAGGTCTGTTTGAGGTGCAGGAAGTGTCTAAGGCATTGATTGCTCAGAGCAGGGGAGACTTCCATGTGGAGTTGTGCAGAGTTGTGTGTTGTTGGCAAGAATCTTGTACCAGGTCACAAGAATAACCTGGCACTTAATAGCTGCAGAATCCTGCAGGATACAGGGTCACTGCACCCTGACAAGGCATCTTGTACTAGTGCTGACCACTTCCTGCGGCAGAACAAAGGAGACAGGAAGTTGTCAGAGAGCGGTATTTCTGCCAGAGGCAGTCATGGAAGTTGGATAATGCAAAGCTAGATCTGCCCATCTGAGATATGACTCCAAAATGAAGCAATGAAATATTTGTATTTGTTTTTATTTTGTCCCGATACCATTTCCTCTTTCGGTGGTGAAAGGAAAATTGCCTCAGGGGAAATTTCATCAAATCAAATACAGAGAAATCAGAAAATATATGGCTATCCAAGAAACAAGCATTCTATAATAGCACATCAGAATAAGAAACATAACCGCTTTGCATCCCCTCCCGCCCCGTCACAACATTATCTATGAAAGGCTGTGCAGCACCGACCTGGTATGACAAGAACGCACTCACCTAATGCTTCACTCCTTATGGGGCTGTTGGGGGATGGGGGTTAGGAGGGGGAGACAGGGATGAGTGGGAGCCCATGCCATGGACGTCAGTAAGGGATACCAGTTGATACCCTGGCCTGCCTTCAATCAATCAATAAAGTATTTATAGAGTACAGAAAATCACCCTGGAGCTGCTACCAGCTTGGTTGTGCTTTGTTGTTCAAACAGGCAGGTCTTGAGCCCCTTCCTGAATTCCTGGAGTGATGAGGTGGTCCTAAGGTGCAGGGGAAGGTTGTTCCAGACTTTAGCCACCAGATGTGAGAAGGAGCGTGCTCCGCTGTTGCTTCAGCGGATCCGGGGGGTTTCTGCGAGGAAGAGGGAGGAGGACCATAGCTGCTGTTTGGTCGGCTGGTGGAAGGCCATACGTTTGTTGATGTATGCCAGTCCTTCGTTGTGTAGGGCCTTGTATGCGTGAGTCAGAATTGTGAACTGGCATCTCTTCTGGATTGGCAGCCAGTGTAGCATCTTGAGGTACGGTGTGATGTTGGTCCATGCGGGGAGGTTGAGGATGAATCTGGCTGCTGAGTTTTGTATGGTTTGTAGTCTCTTCATGATGACTGCGGTAATTCCTACGTATTGTGTGTTCCCATAGTCTAGCCTGCTGTGACGATCCTTCTGGTGTTGACCACTGGACTAGGAACTTAAAACAGCCATGGCAAAAATGATAAATTCAGCCCCTATGTGCACATGTGCTAATGCACGCTAGAACCAGAGCAACTCTTTCAAGTTGCCACCGGGATCGCGTAACGTGCACCATTTCTCCTGGAAACCAAAACCTGCCTCCAAGTGTCAAAAATGGCCTCCTAGGCTCCTGCCTCCTGAGGGATTGCCCGCTTGCCCAGCTGGCCAGTCCGGCCATGTCTGCCTTTGAAGTGCCCTGGCACAGCCCTTCCTGCCCCCTGATCTCAGGGGCCCCTAAGGCAGTGCCAGAAAGAGAAAGTGAAGAGGAGAGGAGTTGGCCCACCGGCTAGGGCGGTCGACCTCGGAGCTGGGGAACCAGGTTCAAGTCTCGGCAGGGACACGCAACATCCTGAGACTCTGGGCGAATCACTTAATAGGGCGGTCGACCTCGGAGCTGGGGAGCCAGGTTCAAGTCTCGGCAGGGACGCACAACATCCTGTGATTCTGCGCAAATCACTTAATCTCCCCGTGCCTAACAAAAATGAATGTGTCCTCATGTAACGCAACTAGTGCTTGTGTAAAGAGCTCTGATACCCGATACCTTCAGGTCAAGTTTGTGCTATATAAAACACTGTAAAAAAAAAATGTAAAAGCCAAGTTTACTTTTGCAGTTATTCGCTCTCTGTCGTTTCCTTAGCCCCACAGGAAGACCTGGAGGGGCTAAAGGTGAAACAAGGGGTCAAGCTTGTGACCTCACCAGCGGTCAAAGGGTGCATGATGAATAGCTGGCAAGCTTCATATGTCCCTGGGTGACAAGCTGCTCCAGTTCACTTTTTTAATTTGCATTTTGAGACTTGAAGTCCTGGTATTATAATATAATAAGAAGACTTCAATTCCCAGAATGCAAAGGAAAACCTAGGACTGGAGCATCTAGTCAGGCCTGGACCTGGGAAACGCGATACTCTGATACCCCTGGCGTGTTGGCGAGCCCGCTTTCATATCACAGTTCTCAGCCTTTCGAACAGCAATTTTGTACATAAGATCGAGAACGCAGTTGTCTAATAAACTATTTTCTTAGACAATATGTTCCATTAAACATAAAGCTGCCTACGCAATTAAGTACAAAACCATAAAACATCACTTTATAGCCAGGGGGCTTAAAAAAGTCCCCTGCTAAGTCTCCACAGTGGGAGAAGACATTATATGAAATAACTTCATCGCATGTAGAACAGCGCGTACGTCACTAGAAAATGCTTTTGCACTCGATAAAATGGACAAATCAGTTAATAATGTGTTCTATAGTCACTGCGTTCCATGGGTGTTCCCACGCAACACCCATGGAACCAGACACATTTCCAGATTTACGAGGAATCGTAAATCTGGAAATGCGTGTCATTCATTTCTCCTCGTTTTAGGTCTCGCCTAGCAGCGCGCATGCGCTGCTTAGGAAAAAGACCTTTGTAGTTGATTCACTTTTTGCCCTAAAACGTGCACGCGTTGCATTGCTTTCAATGGCAACGCGTGCACGTTTGGCGATTTCCTATGGGAGCGAGCTTTGACACCATATGTTTGTAATTAACTTGCAAACACATGGTGCTCCTGGCTCGCTCCCGCAAGGGAAACGCTTTGGTTGCTCTCGGCCGCACTCCCACAACCCTCCCACTTTTAGCGCGAGGCGCGTTTGCTCTTCTTTCTGCAGCATGAGAGGTACTGCGTACTCTAAAAATGCAGTATTTTTCTCCTGCTGCTCTGTAAAACAGACACTTGTAATAGAAGCTTTCTGAAACCCCGCGGGCAATTGCAAGGCGGAAAAGAAGGTCAGCGGACGCCGCTCATTGTGAAGATGTGGCTGCAACCGTAACCCACCATTGACAAATGCCCCAGCCCCCTCTCCCTTCCCCCAGAGCCAACAAGCCCAAACAGATGCCGGTGCTCTCCAGCGCAACTTTCGGCTAGACGTCTGTGGCATTGAGATGCGGCGAGTGGCACATTGTGATAGGAACCGGGGACGCGCTGGAACCATCAAAGCTGTCAGCAGTTGCCGCCCGGACACTCCATCAAGCCGGACGGACTCCCGAGCCTCAGCCCTCGGTGCATCACGGCCGGCGAGAAGAACTATAGTGAAGCGGAAACAAAAGACAGCAAGCCTCAGCACGGAGCGGCAGGACGAATCACAATACTTTATTAAAAATAATGTACCAATCCCTTGGTAACAGAAGCAGCCGGCGCGTATTTACGCAATCAGGCTGATAAATATTCAGCCCAACTGGTTGAACTGCCCTGCAATTCCGCTGCGGGGGGAAATCTGGGGGTCAGGCAGGACCCGTGCAGGGGCAAACAAAAGCACGTACATGTCACAGGCGGAGGGCAGTGGGGGACCCAGAGAGTGGGCACAAGCGAAGGGTCATGAAAGCATGTTAACAAGGGCAGCCAATTCTGAGAACATTAGCAGTGTCATTATGCTGTTGAGCACAGCTCTCATTACCCACGTTGTGACTCACTGCTTCGTGTGTCAAGCCCTCTCGGATTCTTTGGCAACACTAATTTAAATCCCTTTAAGTGTCGCATCCGACCTGAGACCTATGTCAGAGGAAGCTGCGCGCGTGAACTGGGTCAAAATGCCAGCACACAGAAGAACAATGATATTAACAGTACAATAGGATACATTAATGAGCGCGCGACCACCCTTGTACCCTGCCACTGTGCTGCCCAATTAGGCTGGGCACGTTCATTCCTCTGTGAAATACCTCTATGCAGCTCTAAAGGCAGCACAATCGAAGCAAAACCTTACTGGGATCCTTTTTATCTTTTCTTTTTGTTTTTTTCAATCTTTGCTTTAATTAACACAAGTCCTTGTGCTTTCCTAATATTACATAATGCGTTTTTTCGCTGCTTGGATTTCATGCGCACCTGCAGTGCAGCACTTCGAAACCCTGGGAAATAGATCATTATATAAAGCAAAGTAAACCTTGGCGGTCTCTCAGTGGATTCCCCACAGACTTATCACGATGATGGCTCAGAACCAGATGCCCACTCTGTGCAGCGTGCACATGCTGTTTGTGCACAGGAATAGCACAGTGGAAGGAAAAGAAACATCTGGCTGTAGGACAGCGGTATTGCTTTCAGCCGCTTTCCTGTGACTCTTTATTAAACAACTCTCAAACTCCAAAAAATAAACCACCCATCTGCCCTTAATGCTAAAAGCGTAATGTAATGTAATGCTATGTACCAATATATCCTGATTTAGGCTGTTAGAGAAGAGATTGCGTCCCTCACACATGCCCCCGATACAGTGGCGCAACGTAAAATGAAGGCTCAATGTGATGAAGCGCTTCGACGCCTCGTCAGGGGTAGCATCCGCTATATAAATGCAATTACAATGATATTCATTGACCTTTGGATGAATGAGGGCCCTCAAGGGCTTGGGGGCCCTCAAAAGGAATTGTCCCCCCCCCCACCCGCACCGCAGGGGCCTATGTTACGACCCTGCCCTGAAACAAGGCTGAGAGAGGATATGGAGAAAAGGCCTTCATTGTAATTTGCGGGGTAAATGGATGGTAAATACCGCACATGTTACGCATGGCTACCCTGCGCACTTCATTTAGGGGTCCCCAGAGGTCGCAGCTTTGACCCCTGGATTCCCCCTTACGACCCCGGGCACAGACATTGCGACACCTGGCATAAGAGGTCGTTGAAGCAGAGCCAGTAACATGAAGCCTTTTTAAACTTTCTTATGCTGCAGCAAAGTTTGGCTGACAGGAATAAACTGAGCAGTGAAACTGACCCTTCAAAGAAACAAAATCTTACCACCGTTACTAAACTGGGGTCCCTGTTATGAGCTGCTTTTGTAGCGTGTTTTGGAGGGGCGCCCTGAAACGCAAATAACAAGCATTGGCATAGCCAATAGGTCTCGCCTTTGGGGCCTTATAAGTATTTAGTTATGCAGCACAATATCCTTCCTGCAACAACATCAACTGTTGCATGGCTAAACACTTATAAGGTCCCAAAGGCGAGACCTGTTGGCTATGCCAATGCTTGTTTCCTCTTTCAATGCGTGCTGCATTCTACAGCACGCATTGAAAGAAGAAAATGCCTGTAGTGATTGTTTTTGTGCAGGAAGGTGCCCCTTCCTGCACAAAAACAATCTCCCCATGACGCAGGCATCCTTGCACCATGGTGCAAGGGTGCCTGCGCCGGCGCATGGCTGCAGTTTGTGCGCCAGCGCAGGGGAGAGCACAGGAATGCAACATAATATTGTAACTATGTCGCATTCCTGTGCTTCGGAAGTGCCGCAGCATGGCGCAGTCAAAGGGCTTGCGTTGCCGCGCTGCGGCACTTCCTTGTAGATCTGCCCCAATGTAGCAGGGTGGGCGTTCCCACGCAGGAAAGCCTCGTAAAAGTGACGCAATGAAATCTACAAGATTTCACTGAGTCACTTTTACGACGCCACTGTGCCAAAACCTTGCACCTGCTTGAAGCAGGCGTAAGGAGTGACGCAGCATGTTAGGAATAGACATTCCTAACCATTGCTAGAGTTGCGTCGTACTTGCGACACGACTCCAGCAATGCGCTGCCCTTACGCCAAACAGATGCGTCACACATCTGTCTACCCTTGCGCCACGTGCGCCGCATGGTAAATGCGGCGCATCCATGGTGGCGCAAGGGTTATTTTATGTGTCACAATTTAAATGGCGCATCCCTGCTAATATGCAGGGTTGCGCCAGTTCTTGTAAATCTGCCCTCCCCCCCCCACCCGGTATTGATAACTGCCCCTACGCTACATTACATCTCAGGCATACATGCCAGTATTTAAAAACAGGAAAGAGGGACATTTTTGAAAAATGGGGGAATTTATTTTCCTCACTGATTTACTTTGAGGTGGAGGCAATTTTAGGCAGGAGACAGCTAGAATGAAGCAGTTTTTGGCTCGAAAAAGTGGAAGTCTCTCATATGACTGAGTGTGTTGGCATGTATACCAATGAGGGACACATGTTGTCGATCATGGAGACTGAGGTATGTTCTTTTATCCCTGATTTGGCCTTTTGGCCCCCCATGCCCATTCTCTGCTACTCCAGTCACAGAAGTAATGTAGACAGTGCCAGGGACAGGAAGGTAAAATAACTCCCACTCTGTCCCTGTTATGGCCCCTCAACAAGAAGCACAACTCTGTTGAGGGTCCTCTGTTGTGCTATGCATCGTGGTTGAATATTGCACACTATTGTTTTGCAGAGTGCATAATGGACCAACACTGGAAGTTACTGGTTGGTACTGTGCATTATGGGTCTGCACTGCACGTTTCTGGTTTGTACCGTGCACTATGGGTCTGCACTGCACGTTACTGGTTTGTAATGTGCACTATGGGTCTGCACTGCACGTTTCTGGTTTGTACCGTGCACTATGGGTCTGCACTGCACGTTACTGGTTTGTACTGTGCATTATGGGTCTGCACTGCACGTTACTGGTTTGTACCGTGCACTATGGGTCTGCACTGCACGTTTCTGGTTTGCACTGTGCACTATGGGTCTGCACTGCACGTTACTGCCTTGTACTGTGCACTATGGGTCTGCACTGCACGTTTCTGGTTTGCACTGTGCACTATGGGTCTGCACTGCACGTTACTGCCTTGTACTGTGCACTATGGGTCTGCACTGCACGTTTCTGGTTTGCACTGTGCACTATGGGTCTGCACTGCACGTTTCTGGTTTGTACCATGCACTATGGGTCTGCACTGCACGTTACTGGTTTGTACTGTGCATTATGGATCTGCACTGCACGTTACTGGTTTGTACAGTGCATTATGGGTCTGCAGTGCATGTTTCTAGGTTTGCACTGTGCACTATTGGTCTGCACTGCACATTACTGCCTTGTACTGTGCACTATGGGTCTGCACTGCACGTTACTGGTTTGTACAGTGCATTATGGGTCTGCCGTGCACGTTTCTGGTTTGCACTGTGCCTTATGGGTCTGCACTGCACGTTACTGCCTTGTACTGTGCACTATGGGGCTGCACTGCACATTATTGGTCTGTACTGTGCACCATGGGTCTGCACTGCACGTTACTGGTTTGTACTATGCATTATGGGTCTGCACTGCACGTTGCTGGCTTGTACTGTGCACCAAGGGTCTCCACTTCATCCTTAGGGTTTTGACTTTACATTATGAGGAAATACTGCACATGGTTTGTTTTCATTGTATATGCTGCGTTTGTACAGCCCAGTATACAGTTGCATGTGTATAAACGGGACTACACTGGATCTAACAGCACATAGGGGACTGCACTGGGCATGGGAGCCCATGGGAGACAGCAGTGGGGCATAGGACCCCATGGAAAGCTGCACTGAGGCATAGGAGCCCCTGGGAGGCTGCACTGGGAATGGGAGCCCCTAGGAGACTGCATTGAGCATGGGAGCTCCGAGGAGGCTGCACTGGGGCATAGGAGCCCCTAGGAGGTTGGACTGGGGTGTGGGAGCCCATGGGAGGCTGCACAGGGGCATGGGAGCCCCGGGAGGCTGCACTGGGAATGGGAGCCTGTAGGAGGTTGCACTGGGAATGAGAGCCTGTAGGAGACTGCACTGGGCATGGGAGCCCATGAGAGCCTGTAGGAGGCTGAACTGGAGCATGGAGATTGAGCATGGCAGCTCCTAGGAGGCTGCACTGGGGCATGGGAGCCCGTAGGAGGCTGCACTGGGCATGGGAGCCCGTAGGAGACTGAGCTGAGCATGTGAGCCCCTAGGAGACTGCACTGGGCATGGGAGCCCCTAGGAGGATGCACTGGGGAGTGGGAGCCCCTAGGAGGCTGCACTGGGGCATGGGAGCCTGTAGGAGGCTGCACTGGGCATGGGAGCCCGTAGGAGGCTGCACTGGAGAATGGGAGCCTGTAGGAGGCTGCACTGGACATGGGAGCCCGCAGGAGACTGAGATGAGCATGTGAGCCCCTAGGAGGCTGCACTGGGCATGTGGGCCTCTAGGAGGCTGCACTGGGAATGGGAGCCTGTAGGAGGCTGCACCGGGCAAGGGAGCCCCTAGGAGGATGCACTGGGCATGGGAGCCGCTAGGAGGCTGCACTGGGAATGGGAGCCTGTAGGAGGCTGCCATGGGCATGGGAGCCCCTAGGAGGCTGCACTGGGCATGGGAGCCCCTAGGAGGCTGCACTGGAAATGGGATCCCCTAGGAGGCTGCACTGGAGAGTGGGAGCCCCAAGTAGGCTGCACTGGGGCGTGGGAGCCCATGCAAGGCTGCACTGGGGCGTGGGGGCCCATGGGAGGCTGCACTGCGGCATGGAAGCCCCTGGGAGCCTGCACTGGGGCACGGGAGCCCCTAGGAGTCTGCACTGGGCATGGGAGCCTTTAGGAGGCTGCACTGGGCTTGGGAGCCCCTTGGAGGCTGCACTGGGACATAGGAGCCCTTAGGAGGCTGCACTTGGCATGTGGGCCCCTAGGAGGCTGCACCAGCAATGGGAGCCCGTAGGAGGCTGCACCGGGCATGGGAGCCCCCAGGAGGATGCACTGGGCATGGGAGCCCCTAGGAGGATGCACTGGGAATGAGAACCCCTAGATGGCTGCACTGGGGAGTGGGAGCCCCTAGTAGGCTGCACTGGGCGTGGGAGCCCATGCGATGCTGCACTGGGGTGTGGGGGCCCATGGGAGGCTGCACTGGGGCGTGGGAGCCCCTTGGAGGCTGTACTGTGGCATGGAAGCCCCTGGGAGCCTGAACTGGGGCATGGGAGCCCCTCTGAGGCTGCACTGGGGCGCGGGAGCCCCTAGGAGTCTGCACTGGGCATGGGAGCCTCTAGGAGGCTGCACTGGGCATGGGAGCCCCTAGGAGGCAGCACTGGGGCATGGGAGCCCCTGGGAGGATGCACTGGGGTGTGGGAGCTCCTAGGAGGCTGCACTGGGGCATGGAGGCTCTAGGCGGCTGCCATGGGCAAGGGAGCCCCTAGGAGACAGCACTGGGCATGGGAGCCCCTAGGATGCTGCACAGGGTATGGGAGCCCCTAGGAGGCTGCACTGGGAATGGGAACCTGTAAGAGACTGCACTGGGAATGGTAGCCCCTGGGAGACTTCACCGGGGCATGGGAGCCCCTGGGAGACTGCACTGGGTGTGGGAGCCCCTGGGAGACGGCACTGGGAGTGGGAGCCCCTGGAAGGCTGCACTGGGCGTGGGAGCCCCTAGGAGGCTGCACTGGGGCATGGGAGCACCTGGGAGGCTGCACTGGGGCATGGGAGCACCTGGAAGGCTGCACTGGGCGTTCAAGCACCTGGGAGGCTGCACTGGGACATGGGAGCCCCTAGAAGGCTGCACTGGGCTTGGAAGCCCCTGGGAGGCTCCACTGGACATGGGAGCCCATAGGAGGCTGCACTGAGGCATGGGAGCCCCTAAGAGGCTGCACTGGGGTGTAGGAGCCCCTGGGAGGCTGCACTGGGCGTGGAAGCCCCTGGGAGGCTCCACTGGACATGGGAGCCCATAGGAGGCTGCACTGAGGCATGGGAGCCCCTAAGAGGCTGCACTGGGGTGTAGGAGCCCCTGGGAGACTGCACTGGTTGTGGGAGCCCCTGGGAGACTGCACTGGGTGTGGGAGCCCCTGGGAGGCTGCACTGGGTGTGGGAGCCCCTAGGAGGCTGCACTGGGGCATGGGAGCACCTGGGAGGCTGCACTGGGGCATGGGAGCACCTGGAAGGCTGCACTGGGCGTTCAAGCACCTGGGAGGCTGCACTGGGCGTTCAAGCACCTGGGAGGCTGCACTGGGCGTGGAAGCCCCTGGGAGGCTCCACTGGGGTGTAGGAGCCCCTGTGAGGCTGCACTGGGCATGGGAGCCCCTAGGAGGTTGCACTGGGGCTTGGGAGGCCCTCAGAGGCTGCACTGGGCATGGGAGCCCATGGGAGGCTGCACTGGGGCATGGGAACCCCTAGGCGGCTGCATTGAGGCATGGGAGCCTATGGGAGGCTGCCCTGGGCATGGGAACCCCTAGGAGACTACATTAGGGAAATGGGATCCCCTGGGAGGCTGCACTGGGACATGGGAGCCCTAGGAGGTTGCACTGGGGCTTGGGAGCCCTTGAGAGGCTGCACTGGACATTGGAGCACCTCAGAGGCTTTACTGGGCATGGGAGCCCATGGGACGCTGCACTGGGGCATGGGAACCCATGGGAGGTTGCACTGGGGCATGGGAGCCCCTGGGAGGCTGCACTGGGGCATGGGAGGCAGCACTGAAGCATGAGAACCCCTGGGAGGCTGCACTGGGTATGGGAGCCCATGGGGGGGCTGCACTGGGGCATGGGTGCCCCCAGGAGGCTGCATTGGGGGATGGGAGCCCCTGGGAGGCTGCTCTGGGCATAGGAGCCCCTAGGAGGTTGCACTGGGCATGCAAGCCCCTAGGAGGCTGCACTGGGGCGTGGGAGCCCCTAGGAGGCTGCACTGGGGCGTGGGAGCCCCGGGAGGCTGCCCTGGGGCATGGGAGCCCCTGGGAGGCAGCACTGGGCATTGGAGCCCCTAGGAGGTTAC
Organism: Calotriton arnoldi; assembly: GCA_963921515.1. Taxonomy (NCBI): domain Eukaryota; kingdom Metazoa; phylum Chordata; class Amphibia; order Caudata; family Salamandridae; genus Calotriton; species Calotriton arnoldi. Next base: position 1,105,763 of record CAWUFW010002447.1, read on the forward strand.
ACTGGGGCTTGTGAGCCCCTGTGAGGCTGCACTGGGCATGATAGCCCATGGGAGGCTGCACTGGGGCATGGGAGCCCCCAGGAGGCTGCACTGGGGCATGGGTGCCCCCAGGAGACTGCACTGCATTGGGGAATGGGAGCCCCTGGGAGGCTGTACTGGGCATGGGAGCCTCAAGGAGGTTGCACTGGGCATGGGAGCCCCTAGGAAGTTACACTGGGCATGGGAGCCCCTAAGAGGCTGCACTGGGGAATGGGAGCCCCTGGGAGGCTGTACTTGGCATGGGAGCCCCAAGGAGGTTGCACTGGGCATGGGAGCCCCTAGGAGGTTACACTGGGCATGGGAGCCCCTAAGAGGTTGCACTGGGGAATGGATGCCGCTAGGAGGCTGCACTGGGGCATGGGAGCCCCTGGGAGGCTGCACTGGGGCATGGGAGACCCTAGGAGGTTGCACTGGGGCGTGGGAGCCCCTAGGAGGCTGCACTGGGGAATGTGAGCCCCTAGGAGGCTGCACTGGGAGGCTGCATTGGGGCACGGGAGCCCATAGGAGTCTGCACTGGGCACGGTAGCCCATGGGAGCCCATGAGAGGATGCACTGGACATGGGAGCCCCTGGGAGGCTGCAATGGGGCATGGGGGCCCCTAGGAGGCTGCACTGGGGCATGGGGGGCCCTAGGAGGCTGCCCTGGGGCATGGGAGCCCCTGGGAGGCTTCACCGGGACTTGGGATTCCTGGGAGGCTGCATTGGGAGGCTGCACTGGTGCATGGAAGCCCCTGGGAGGCTGCACTGGGCATGGGAGCCCCTAGGAGGCTGCACTGGGCATGGGAGCCCCTAAGAGGCTGCACTGGGGAATGGGAGCCCGCAGGAGGCTACACTGGGCATGGGATCCCCTAGGAGGCTGCCTGGGTATGGAGGCACCTGAGAGGCTGCACTGGGGCATTGGAGCCCCTAGGTGGCAGCACTGAGGAGTGGGAGCCCCTAGGAGGCTGCACTGGGGTATGGAAGCCCCTAGGAGGCTGCACTGGGGTGTGGGAGCCCCTAGAAGTCTGCACTGGGGTGTGAGAGCCCCTAGGTGTCTGCACTGGGGCCTGTGGTCCTGTAGCTGAATATTTCAGACTATTCCTGTGGTTCTGGGTCTTCATTCTGTTTTCCAATTTTGCTTCCTCTGTCATCTCATCGCAGGCAGCCATTATCCCAAGTACAGGGTACCCCTGGGAGATTAGCCGGGGACCATGGTAGGAAACCAATCAACGCTGCTATACTAAAATGTGTTATTGTGATTTGTTCACAATTGGACTGATTATGTATTATTTTCAATTTATAAATCAGCACAATGCACAGAAGGTAACATCACAAAAATACATCAAAGGAAACAAGAGCGAAACACATATTTCCTAACTACCCTAGCTAAGATAGTTGCCATAGCTATCCAGCTATACTAGTTATGTGCTATTTAGTAGTGAGAAAACACATTTATATGCATCAACACATTACCTTCGCCCATAATCCTCATGCATTGTTTTTATTCCTTGTTTTTTCCCAAATTTGGGACCCATGTAGTCTCTAGTCCCATTATCTCCCTCTCGCGCGCGCGCGCACGCACACACACACACGTACACACACACGTTCTTTATGTCTCACGTGCACGCTCTCGCTATCTCTCCTCAAGGATGAAATTAAAAGTCTTTAATTAAAATATGTTTGAGGCTGAAAATGCATTTCCCCACCGGTTCCTCCTCATCTCATGGCGTTTTCTCTAATTTCACAGTTGAAAATGCTTTTGAATACATGAATGAATTAGAGTTGAGTACGGTGTCAATTGGGCAAATTCCTACTAAACTTTGCTAGCCCAGAGGCATGGACGTCGATTCACCAGAATGCCAGGGGTAGCGGAAGTGACATCATGTACCCTTTAACCTTAATGATGTCACTGAAAGTGACATCATATAACCTTTGACCCTGCGTCATCCCAAGAAGTGATGTCACATAACCTTAATCCTGATGACATCACAATAATTAACACTGCTGAAGTTACATAATTACATAATTAATATTAAATATTCTTCTAGGGGAGAACAAAGGGTGGGGGTTTCTCTTCCCAGAGTACATTTTGAAAAAAATGGGCTGTGCTAGTGCATTTTAATGAGTAATTTTGACATGCATTTGCTAAAAAGCCTTAGGCTCTAATAAAATCACCCACTAAATATTCAAGTCCTTTCATGGTGTGCCAATCTCCTGAAATGGGACAGTCCCCATGAATTCACCCAGCTATGTTTTTAAAATGTCCTATGGATGCCCATCACCTCCATTGCTAGGACCAGCATTTTGCCATGGTGGCCCCTTATACCCAAACATTACATACAATATGCCAGCGCCAGAATGTTCCTAATACTGCTTCTCTTGCACTATGGAGCTCCCTTATGTCAAAGGTTATGTCTCATATGTCAAAGACCACATTTTGTCATGGACGGCCCCATGACCTTGCCACAGTTGTCTTCACATATGCCAAGAATTTCCTCCAATGTGTCATCACAAGCAATTTGCTATAGGTGCTAACTATGCCAAGAATATCCTCCAGGATGCCCGCGCTGGCATTTCTTCATGGGTGCTCCATGCCAACATTTACCTACAGAGTTCCAGCAGTAGCATTTTGCCCAGTGTATCCCATATGCCAGTATTGCCTCCAGTATTCCAGTGCCAACATTTTGTCAAGAGTGCTTCCTTGAGCCAAGAAGCATGCCAGGTCCAGCAGCGGATCTGCAAGCGTAACAACACACGCTCACTTACATTCACTTATTGACACTCATTCTATCACTGGCACTGACTACACTCATTCATTCTCACCTACTCTTGTGCACTCACCCTCACCCTGAGTCACTCATTCGCACTCTCTCACTCACTCTTACTCTGATTCACTTATACTTACTCACTCATTTTGACACACACACATCCATGATCCCATATACAAACATACATGCTCACACATATACACGCTCTCTCACACAAACTCACTCTCACCCACATGCACGCACACAACATACATTAAAAACATTTTATTTTTCTTATCTAAGATGCCAGTGAAGGTGGTCCACTTTTTATTACGCTAATAGTGAATAATAGATTATTATTCATCATTAATGTAATAAAAATGAGCAGAAAACGAGGTTAGAGCCTGACTCTGATAATGCGAGACACCCCTGTGTTCGTGGCACTGATTTTGCCACCTCTGAGGCCGGGGGTCGCAAATGCAGTGCCAGCTGTAGCAAGGGGCGAGCTAGGGGTCGCAAGTGCGACCCCTTGCAACTCCTAAATGACGCCCATGCCCAGAGATAGACAAGAAGCAGCCAACATGGCAGCTTCTGAGCAAACCAAAAATGTTAAGGTGTTGGCTAATCACGTGTCATTTTGTGTAAAAAGCCTCCTGGTTATGCGCAGGAGGAGATTCCAGATGGATGTGTTCCGGGTTCTGGAGAAGAGTGCTGCCTTAGAGCTCACTTATCGCAGGCTCTGGGTAAGAGAACTCCTTCCAAGCACAAGCTTCCCAGGCTCTCCTTCTGAGCTCAGGTGTCCCATGCTCAAGAAAAAGAACTTAATCCTCCATCAGGTGTTCCAGGTTCGAGAAAGGAGTACACTTTTCTAACTCAGGACCTCCACACTTTATTGAGGAGTACTCCCCGGGGTGTAGCTTGGTCAGTAACATTGAGGTGGGGGGTGTGGGGTTGGGAACATGTAAGCTCCAGATTTCCCAACAATCACGCTGGCATACCTTGTTGAAATACATTATGAAAAGCAGGAGAGGACAGGGGCTTAGGAGGCAGTGGAAAGAGAGAGGAGTGTGGATTGTTAGGGGGACATAAAACAATAGTTTTCAAACTGACCAAGTTTTAAGGCAGAGATGAGTGTGTGTGTGTGTGTGTGTGTGTGTGTGTGCTTTTGTCTGTGTGTGCATGTAAAAATCCAGGGTGAAATCCGACAGACACCTCACCAGACCCGACTGAATGCACCTGGACCCAACTATTTACTACAGAAGAAATGTTTTTTGGGGTGGGGGGGGGTGCAGTACCCCAAATACCCTCCCCTGAAGCTACACCCTTGAGTACTCCTTCTGAGCTCAGGTGCCCCCCGCTCTAGAGAAGAGCCCTCCTTTCGATCTCAGGCGGCCTCTGTTCTAGGGAAGAATTCTCCCTCCAAGTCTAATGTCCCATGCTCCAGAGAGAAGTACTCCCAGTGCTTAATTTCAGCCGGTGGTAGCCAGTGGGGGCCACTGGAACTTATTTTTCTGCATTAGACATTTCCTGAGAGCAAGAGAGGAAAAACAACACAAATTAGAAAGACAGTGGAAGAGAAAGATGCCGAAACCATCACAAAGGGAGAAATCAGGAACCTTCAGGAGTGAGATAAATGGGCAGGGAGTGGCTGGTAGTGGATTAAAGAGGCAAGAGGTGCACTTAAGACTAACATCCTTGGTGTTCAGTGCACTGACGTTTAATCGCACCTGCCGCAAGCTTCTGAGCAGAGCTTTGGACAACAGCACTCTATCTTTTACAAATTAGGTCTCAATACATCCCCCCACGTCTCCTCTGATTAAGTGAACAGTATTTCCTTCTAGCTGAGGTGTCACGTACTCTAGAGAAGTGCACTCCTGTCGTGTACAGATGTATATATGAATGTACAAATGTGGTATTAGCATTGTGCAAACCTAGCCGAAAGGCAGCGGAGTGCTGTGCAGCCTACAAATGTTGCCTTCCTTTTACACTACAGCATCTTCTGTGAGTGTAGAGACATCAAAGCTTTTTGCAGATGGCGGGTGGACCTTAGTCTGTGGAGTTTTATTTTATAGGTGAGGTAGTTGGGGGTTTCCAACTTACATATTTCTAGGGCCATTTGAGGATGTTTGAATGTATACTTAATTGATCACAGGGGCCCGGAGTGGGTGGAGTGTGTGAGAAGTGCAAGGGAGTGTGTGAGAAGTGCAAGGGAGTGTGATTAGGTTCCAGGGTTCATCCAACCTACCTTCTGGCTGCAACACTTTGTACTCTTCTGAAACCCTAGGTGGATCTTCACAATCCAAGCGAGTAGGAACTTGCATCGAGGTAGCTGGAAGTTGCTTCACCACCGCTACCATTTTGTCAGCTGACAGCAATATCACATCAGGCTGTCCTGGCTGGGCACCCAGACATCAGCAGCAATGAAGCATCTGATTCTGCCCCATCAATGTAAGTGTTACGGAAGAGTTGTGATGGGAACCACTGTTTAGGATGTGGTATCATTTCCAAGTCCAGGTACCCACCTGCGAAGTGCGCTCCAACCTAAGTGCCAGACGAGTGAACAGAAATCAGATTGGGGGCTGAGTGCCCAGGGGCTGCCTTGATGTCGATCGGTTACCCGTGGCACAATAATAATACTTTTGTCACATTACTACTTTCTGCAGCATAATTGACACTCTTACACTTTCTCCCTCTACCCGGCTCAGGACACGATTCACAAAAAAAGTTAGACCAAAAGTCTAACTTTACTACTTTTCGGTATTCACAAAGATAAACTTAGACCAAAAGTCTAACTTTACTACTTTTCCGTATTCACAAAGATAAACTTAGACCAAAAGTCTAACTTTACTACTTTTCCGTATTCAGAAAGATAAACTTAGACCAAAAGTCTAACTTTACTACTTTTCCGTATTCACAAAGATAAACTTAGACCAAAATTGTAACTTTACTACTTTTCGGTATTCTCAAAGGTAAACTTAGACCAAAAGTCTAACTTTACTACTTTTCCGTATTCACAAAGATAAACTTAGACCAAAATTGTAACTTTACTACTTTTCGGTATTCACAAAGATAAACTTAGACCAAAAGTCTAACTTTACTACTTTTCCGTATTCACAAAGATAAACTTAGACCAAAATTGTAACTTTACTACTTTTCGGTATTCACAAAGATAAACTTAGACCAAAAGTCTAACTTTACTACTTTTCCGTATTCACAAAGATAAACTTAGACCAAAAGTCTAACTTTACTACTTTTCCGTATTCACAAAGATAAACTTAGACCAAAATTGTAACTTTACTACTTTTCGGTATTCTCAAAGATAAACTTAGACCAAAATTGTAACTTTACTACTTTTCCGTATTCACAAAGATAAACTTAGACCAAAATTGTAACTTTACTACTTTTCCGTATTCACAAAGATAAACTTAGACCAAAATTGTAACTTTACTACTTTTCGGTATTCACAAATGTAAACTTAGACCAAAAGTCTAACTTTACTACTTTTCCGTATTCACAAAGATAAACTTAGACCAAAATTGTAACTTTACTACTTTTCGGTATTCACAAAGATAAACTTAGACCAAAAGTCTAACTTTACTACTTTTCCGTATTCACAAAGATAAACTTAGACCAAAATTGTAACTTTACTACTTTTCGGTATTCACAAAGGTAAACTTAGACCAAAAGTCTAACTTTACTACTTTTCGGTATTCTCAAAGGTAAACTTAGACCAAAATTGTAACTTTACTACTTTTCGGTATTCACAAAGGTAAACTTAGACCAAAATTGTAACTTTACTACTTTTCCGTATTCACAAAGATAAACTTAGACCAAAATTGTAACTTTAATACTTTTCGGTATTCACAAAGATAAACTTAGACCAAAATTGTAACTTTAATACTTTTCGGTATTCACAAAGATAAACTTAGACCAAAATTGTAACTTTAATACTTTTCGGTATTCACAAAGATAAACTTAGACCAAAATTGTAACTTTAATACTTTTCGGTATTCACAAAGGTAAACTTAGACCAAAATTGTAACTTTACTACTTTTCGGTATTCACAAAGGTAAACTTAGACCAAAAGTCTAACTTTACTACTTTTCCGTATTCACAAAGGTAAACTTAGACCAAAAGTCTAACTTTACTACTTTTCCGTATTCACAAAGATAAACTTAGACCAAAAGTCTAACTTTACTACTTTTCCGTATTCACAAAGATAAACTTAGACCAAAATTGTAACTTTACTACTTTTCGGTATTCACAAATGTAAACTTAGACCAAAAGTCTAACTTTACTACTTTTCCGTATTCACAAAGATAAACTTAGACCAAAATTGTAACTTTACTACTTTTCGGTATTCACAAAGATAAACTTAGACCAAAAGTCTAACTTTACTACTTTTCCGTATTCACAAAGATAAACTTAGACCAAAATTGTAACTTTACTACTTTTCGGTATTATCAAAGGTAAACTTAGACCAAAATTGTAACTTTACTACTTTTCGGTATTCACAAATGTAAACTTAGACCAAAAGTCTAACTTTACTACTTTTCGGTATTCTCAAAGGTAAACTTAGACCAAAGTCTAACTTTACTACTTTTCGGTATTCACAAAGGTAAGTTACTACTGTTAAAGTTAGACTTTTGGTCCAAGCTTACCTTTGTGAATACCGAAGTAGTAAAGTTACACAGAAGTGTAAGTTTACATTTGTGAATCAGGCCCCATGACTCTACTTTAGTGGAGAGTCTGGGCAGGAGGAACAGGATTCAGTTTCAGGGCCTACCTGATACCACTGTGTTAAAAATAAAAAACAACATTCTGGAGCTCTAAAAGCCTAACATGTCTTTAATAAAAATAACCATCAAACCAGCAAAATAATATTTAGACAATGGCCATTTCAACAGTGCAGTGCGTCCGCTGAAATCGCATTGGGCCACATAATGCTAAATTTCTATACCTAAAACAAACATTTTATACACTTTTTCTCAATGTAAGTGAATGGAAACAGAACACACGATTGAAGCAGTTACTTTAAGCAAAACCTGCTTAATGAAAGGATGGGAGACTCTTCTTGTGAGAAAGAAGGTGAAAAGTCCTTGATAGTAGTTAGTAAAATGAAAAGAAATGCTGAGTTCACCAACTTTCTCGGTTTTATGCTTCGCTGGGTCAGATTTTAAAACAAGGCTACACTTACTACAATATGTAGGAACATGTGCATATGTGTGACAGTAATCAGAAGGACTTCTACATGTCAGAAATGTATGACACCTAGCAGTCATGTGAAGGTTACTGTACACGTGCAGTTAGCCTCAAAATAAAATAAAATCTCAAAATTTGAATGTATAAGTATGTGTTAAGGTACACTCAAGCAGTAGCACATTCAAAACAATGTCCCTCTCCAGTAATGTGGAATACATTTATTATTATTCCTCAAGCGGCACCTGTAACTGAGCCCCTGGGCTAACGCATTACCAATGAGCTGGTGACATGTTATGATGTTGGCACACACTTGACACCCAAGGAGTCCAAAGCACAGTGAGCCAAGGGGGTAAAAGTAGGGATTCTAAGTAATGTAGGCTCACTGGCCTCCAATGTCGAGGGCCCTCTGCAAGAATCATGAGTACTTGAGGGGAGTCACTACTTTGGTGCAGCAGGTGCGGTGACACCGGGGCATTGAGCATCGAGGGGCCATTGGAACCCTGAAAATTGCAGTATTTTATGACCACAACAGCACTCAAAGAGACCATTTTCCTTGCTTGCACCAGGGACTATGCCTTGCTACGCTACTGAGTACTCGGACTCCCTGCCTCACCCCAGACAGCCGCTCCTGCCCTTCACTTGGCCTCTTGGCAGCGATGATGGGTGTCAGAAGATACCCTCCTTCGCCCACTATTGAAAGTAGGAACCTTCCTTGACAATGAACACAGTGAGTATGTTTAGAAGGGGGGTTGGAAGTACACTGCCTCACCTCCCAGCACAGTTTGCCCCTTTGCATCCTGGTAAATGCAGTATGCAATTAGTGCTTACTTCAAAATTGGCTGCAGTTTTCACCAAAGTCGGTGCGGACATTGCTGTATATCTCTAGACATGTGTTTCTGGGTTTGCCAGAAAAGTCATCTAGGTTTGCCGGAAATGCTACCAAATTCCTCTCAGGTCACAGTACCACTCACAGACTCACAGGTGCATTTCCAAAGCTTGTCAGGTTACTGGCTCAAGGGAGCCTTTTAAACAGAAGGGGGTTGGGAGCACACTGCCTCACGTCCCAGGACAGCTCGCCCCTTTGTATCATGGGAAATGCAGGACACAGTTAGCGCTTACTTAAAAATTAAGAGTGAGTATGTTTGTTGGTGTTCAATCTACATCAGAGGTCTTCAAACTAGGGGGCGGGCCCCCCTAGGGGGAACTCAAGTGATCCCAGGGGGGGGCGCCAGCCTCTGGACAAAAGAAGCATTATGCTGACAGCTTTGTTTTAAGCAGGGAAACAAATGAGCAGCAGTAACCTAACCTCTTTTGTCATTTATATCTGCCTGGGAGAAGGTGTCAAAAGGGAAGGGACTCCAAATATTCTTCTACACCTCCACCCCCATTTCTAATAATTACCCTATGGATACTTTTACACATTAGTAAGGCCTGCCTGACCAGAATAGTATGTTTGACAATCATGTATTTGGTTGCATTTTTAGGTCGAGCCTAGAGTAACGCGCAATCGCTGCACTGGCGAAGTCTTTATGTAGGGGCTTCAAAAAGCTGACCAGACGCTCGTGCGTCATGGCCTTTTCCTTGCGGTTACCCGCACGGCCGCCATCTGTTTCCAATTATCGTGCCCAGACGCGTGCGCGATAATTGAAAACACATGGCGGCCGTGCGGGTAACCGCAAGCAAAAGGCCATGGTGCACGAGCATGTGGTCAGCTCAGCAGGCTGCCGCGCTCGCTCGCAGCCGATAGGTCTCGCCTTTGGGACCTTATAAGTGTTTATCCATGCAACAGTTGATATTATTGCACCAAGGACATCAACTGTTGCATGGCTAAACACTTATAAGGTCCCAAAGGCGAGACCTATTGGCTATGCCAATGCTTGTTTAAAACAGTAAGAGAATTTAACTGCAATGCTTAAATATGTCTTGTGTTTAAATAAGTCGAGACAGAGTTAAACATAGCCAATTTAATGGAATAATTGTGAAAAATTCTGAGGGGGGGGCCGATTAATTTTATTTTTTCACTTGGGGGGGGCACGGCATTAAAAAGTTTGAAGACCACTGATCTACATGAACTATCACGACTGGCTCATCAAGGACTGCTTGACGAGAAGCAGTGAGTAGTGAAAGTAAAAGAGAGACCTAGGCCTCTGATGCAGTCAAAAGGCCAATTTTTGTACACTGCAGACTCCATACTGCCCCCTAGTCTAGCACTGGAGTCGTTGCACCAAGTATTAACCCCTCCGATACAGTCAGAAGCACCTAGGCCCTTTATTGTACACTGCGGACTCCATACTGCCCCAGTCTGTTGCTGGAGTCACTGCACCTAGTATTAATACCTCTGAAGCAGTCAGAAGCACCTCAGCCCTTTATTGTACACTGCAGACTCCATACTGTCCCCTAGTCTAGCACTGGAGTCGTTGCACCTAGTATTAACACCTCTGAAGCAGTCAGAAGCACCTCAGCCCTTTATTGTACACTGCAGACTCCATACTGCCCCCTAGTCTAGCACTGGAGTTGTTGCACCTAGTATTAACACCTCTGAAGCAGTCAGAAGCACCTCGGCCCTTTATTGTACACTGCAGACTCCATACTGCCCCCTAGTCTAGCACTGGAGTCATTGCACCTAGTATTAACACCTCTGAAGCAGTCAGAAGCACCTCGGCCCTTTATTGTACACTGCAGACTCCATACTGCCCCTAGTCTTGCACTGGAGTCGTTGCACCTAGTCTTAACACCTCTGAAGCAGTCAGAAGCATCATCGCCCATTATTGTACACTGCGGACTCCATACTGCCCACAGTCTGTCACGGGAGTCACTGCACCTAGTATGAACGTCTCTGATACAGTCAGAAGCACCAAGGACCATTTTTGTACACTGCAGACTCCATACTGCCCCCAGGCTGTCACTGGAGTCATTCCACCTAGTATTAACACCTATGATGCAGTCAGAAGCACCTCGGCCCTTTATTGTACACTGCAGACTCCATACTGCCCCCTAGTCTGTCACTGGAGTCATTGCACCTAGTATTAACACCTCTGAAGCAGTCAGAAGCACCTCGGCCCTTTATTGTACACTGCAGGCTCCACACTGCCCCCTAGTCTGTCACTGGAGTCATTGCACCTAGTATTAACACCTCTGAAGCAGTCAGAAGCACCTCAGCCCTTTATTGTACACTGCAGACTCCATACTGCCCCCTAGTCTGTCATTGGAGTCACTGCACCTAGTATTAACACCTCTGAAGCAGTCAGAAGCATCATTGCACATTATTGTACACTGCAGACTCCATACTGCCCACAGTCTGTCACGGGAGTCATGCACCTAGGATGAACGTCTCTGATACAGTCAGAAGCACCAAGGACCATTATTGTACACTGCAGACTCCATACTGCCCCCTAGTCTGTCACTGGAGTCATTGCACCTAGTATTAACACCTATAATGCAGTCAGAAGCACCTCAGCCATTTATTGTACACTGCAGACTCCATACTGGAGTCATTGCACCTAGTATTAACACCTCTGAAGCAGTCAGAAGCACCTCGGCCCTTTATTGTACACTGCAGACTCCATACTGCCCCCTAGTCTAGCATTGGAGTTATTGCACCTAGTATTAACACCTCCGATACAGTCAGAAGCACCTAGGCCCATTATTGTACACTGAGGACTCCATACTACCCTCTAGTCTGTCACTGGAGTCGTTGCACCTAGTATTAACACCTCTGAAGCAGTCAGAAGCACCTCGGCCCTTTATTGTACACTGCAGACTCCATACTGCCCCTAGTCTAGCACTGGAGTTGTTGCACCTAGTATTAACACCTCTGAAGCAGTCAGAAGCACCTAGGCACTTTATTGTACACTGCAGACTCCATACTGCCCCCTAGTCTGTCACTGGAGTCATTGCACCTAGTATTAACACCTCTGAAGCAGTCAGATGCACCTCAGCCCTTTATTCTACACTGCAGACTCCATACTCCCCTAGTCTAGCACTGGAGTCGTTGCACCTAGTATTAACACCTCTGAAGCAGTCAGAGGCACCCAGACCCGTTATTGTACTCTGCAGACTCCATACTGCCCCCTAGTCTGTCAATGGAGTCACTGCACCTAGTATTAACACCTATGATGCAGTCAGAAGCACCTCGGCCCTTTATTGTACACTGCAGACTCCATACTGCCCCCTAGTCTGTCACTGGAGTCACTGCACCTAGTATTAACACCTCTGAAGTAGTCAGAAGCACGTAGGCCCTTTTTTGTACACTGCAGACTCCATACTGCCCCCTAGTCTGTCACTGGAGTCACTGCACCTAGTATTAACACCTATGATGCAGTCAGAAGCACATATGCCCATTATTGTACACTGCGGACTCCATACTGCCCCCAGTCTGTTGCTGGAGTCACTGCACCTAGTATTAACACCTCTGAAGCAGTCAGAAGCATCATGGCCCATTATTGTACACTGTAGAGTCCATACTGCCCCTAGTCTGTCACTGGAGTCCTTGCACCTAGTATTAATACTTCTGAAGCAGTCAGAAGCACCTCGGCCCTTTATTGTACACTGCAGACTCCATACTGCCCCCTAGTCTAGCACTGGAGTCGTTGCACCTAGTATTAACACCTCTGAAGCAGTCAGAAGCATCATGGCCCATTATTGTACACTGCGGACTCCATACTGCACACAGTCTGTCACGGGAGTCACTGCTCCTAGTATTAACACCTCTGAAGCAGTCAGAAGCATCATGGCCCATTATTGTACACTGCAGACTCCATACTGCCCACAGTCTGTCACGGGAGTCATTGCTCCTAGTATGAACATCTCTGATACAGTCAGAAGCACCAAGGACCATTATTGTACACTGTAGACTCCATACTGCCCCCAGGCTGTCACTGGAGTCATTCCACCTAGTATTAACACCTATGATGCAGTCAGAAGCACCTTGGCCCTTTATTGTACACTGCGGACTCCATACTGCCCCCTAGTCTAGCACTGGAGTTGTTGCACCTAGTATTAACACCTCTGAAGCAGTGAGAAGCACCTCGGCCCTTTATTGTACACTGCAGACTCCATACTGCCCCCTAGTCTGTCACTGAAGTTACTGCACCTAGTATTAGCACCTCTGAAGCAGTCAGAAGCACCTCGGCCCTTTATTCTACACTGCAGACTCCATACTGCCCCTAGTCTAGCACTGGAGTTGTTGCACCTAGTATTAACACCTCTGAAGCAGTCAGAAGCACCTAGGCACTTTATTGTACACTGCAGACTCCATACTGCCCCCTAGTCTGTCACTGGAGTCATTGCACCTAGTATTAACACCTATAATGCAGTCAGAAGCACCTCAGCCATTTATTGTACACTGCAGACTCCATACTGGAGTCATTGCACCTAGTATTAACACCTCTGAAGCAGTCAGAAGCACCTCGGCCCTTTATTGTACACTGCAGACTCCATACTGCCCCCTAGTCTAGCATTGGAGTTATTGCACCTAGTATTAACACCTCCGATACAGTCAGAAGCACCTAGGCCCATTATTGTACAGTGAGGACTCCATACTACCCTCTAGTCTGTCACTGGAGTCGTTGCACCTAGTATTAACACCTCTGAAGCAGTCAGAAGCACCTCGGCCCTTTATTGTACACTGCAGACTCCATACTGCCCCTAGTCTAGCACTGGAGTTGTTGCACCTAGTATTAACACCTCTGAAGCAGTCAGAAGCACCTAGGCACTTTATTGTACACTGCAGACTCCATACTGCCCCCTAGTCTGTCACTGGAGTCATTGCACCTAGTATTAACACCTCTGAAGCAGTCAGATGCACCTCAGCCCTTTATTCTACACTGCAGACTCCATACTCCCCCCTAGTCTAGCACTGGAGTCGTTGCACCTAGTATTAACACCTCTGAAGCAGTCAGAGGCACCCAGACCCGTTATTGTACTCTGCAGACTCCATACTGCCCCCTAGTCTGTCAATGGAGTCACTGCACCTAGTATTAACACCTATGATGCAGTCAGAAGCACCTCGGCCCTTTATTGTACACTGCAGACTCCATACTGCCCCCTAGTCTGTCACTGGAGTCACTGCACCTAGTATTAACACCTCTGAAGTAGTCAGAAGCACGTAGGCCCTTTTTGTACACTGCAGACTCCATACTGCCCCCTAGTCTGTCACTGGAGTCACTGCACCTAGTATTAACACCTATGATGCAGTCAGAAGCACATATGCCCATTATTGTACACTGCGGACTCCATACTGCCCCCAGTCTGTTGCTGGAGTCACTGCACCTAGTATTAACACCTCTGAAGCAGTCAGAAGCATCATGGCCCATTATTGTACACTGTAGAGTCCATACTGCCCCCTAGTCTGTCACTGGAGTCCTTGCACCTAGTATTAATACTTCTGAAGCAGTCAGAAGCACCTCGGCCCTTTATTGTACACTGCAGACTCCATACTGCCCCCTAGTCTAGCACTGGAGTCGTTGCACCTAGTATTAACACCTCTGAAGCAGTCAGAAGCATCATGGCCCATTATTGTACACTGCGGACTCCATACTGCACACAGTCTGTCACGGGAGTCACTGCTCCTAGTATTAACACCTCTGAAGCAGTCAGAAGCATCATGGCCCATTATTGTACACTGCAGACTCCATACTGCCCACAGTCTGTCACGGGAGTCATTGCTCCTAGTATGAACATCTCTGATACAGTCAGAAGCACCAAGGACCATTATTGTACACTGTAGACTCCATACTGCCCCCAGGCTGTCACTGGAGTCATTCCACCTAGTATTAACACCTATGATGCAGTCAGAAGCACCTTGGCCCTTTATTGTACACTGCGGACTCCATACTGCCCCCTAGTCTAGCACTGGAGTTGTTGCACCTAGTATTAACACCTCTGAAGCAGTGAGAAGCACCTCGGCCCTTTATTGTACACTGCAGACTCCATACTGCCCCTAGTCTGTCACTGAAGTTACTGCACCTAGTATTAGCACCTCTGAAGCAGTCAGAAGCACCTCGGCCCTTTATTCTACACTGCAGACTCCATACTGCCCCCGGTCTGTCACTGGAGTCACTGCACCTAGTATTAACACCTCTGAAGCAGTCAGAAGCATCATGGCCCATTATTGTACACTGCAGACTCCATACTGCCCCCTAGTCTGTCACTGGAGTCACTGCACCTAGTATTAACACCTCTGAAGCAGTCAGAAGCACCTCGGCCCTTTATTGTACACTGCAGACTCCATACTGCCCCCTAGTCTAGCATTGGAGTTATTGCACCTAGTATTAACACCTCCGATACAGTCAGAAGCACCTAGGCCCATTATTGTACACTGAGGACTCCATACTACCCTCTAGTCTGTCACTGGAGTCACTGCACCTAGTATTAACACCTCTGAAGCAGTCAGAAGCATCATGGCCCATTATTGTACACTGCAGACTCCATACTGCCCCCTAGTCTGTCACTGGAGTCACTGCACCTAGTATTAATACCTCTGAAGCAGTCAGAAGCACCTCAGCCCTTTATTGTACACTGCAGACTCCATACTGCCCCCAGTCTAGCACTGGAGTCGTTGTACCTAGTATTAGCACCTCTGAAGCAGTCAGAAGCACCTCGGCCCTTTATTGTACACTGCAGACTCCATACTGCCCCCTAGTCTGTCACTGGAGTCACTGCACCTAGTATTAGCACCTCTGAAGCAGTCAGAAGCACCTCGGCCCCTTATTGTACACTGCAGACTCCATACTGCCCCCTAGTCTGTCACTGGAGTCGCTGCACCTAGTATTAACACCTCTGAAGCAGTCAGAAGCATCATGGCCCATTACTGTACACTGCAGACTCCATACTGCCCCCAGGCTGTCACTGGAGTCATTGCACTTAGTATGAACGTCTCTGATACTGTCAGAAGCACCAAGGACCATTATTGTACACTGCAGACTCCATACTGCCCCCAGGCTGTCACTGGAGTCATTCCACCTAGTATTAACACCTATGATGCAGTCAGAAGCACCTCAGCCCTTTATTGTACACTGCAGACTCCATACTGCCCCCTAGCCTGTCACTGGAGTCATTGCACCTAGTATTAACACCTCTGAAGCAGTCAGAAGCACCTCGGCCCTTTATTGTACACAGCAGACTCCATACTGCCCCCTAGTCTGTCACTGAAGTTACTGCACCTAGTATTAGCACCTCTGAAGCAGTCAGAAGCACCTCAGCCCTTTATTCTACACTGCAGACTCCATACTGCCCCCGGTCTGTAACTGGAGTTGTTGCACCTAGTATGAACACCTCTGAAGCAGTCAGAAGCACCTCGGCCCTTTATTGTACACTGCAGGCTCCATACTGCCCCCTAGTCTGTCACTGGAGTCATTGCACCTAGTATGAACGTCTCTGATACTGTCAGAAGCACCAAGGACCATTATTGTACACTGCAGACTCCATACTGCCCCCTAGTCTGTCACTGGAGTCGTTGCACCTAGTATTAGCACCTCTGAAGCAGTCAGAAGCACCTCGGCCCTTTATTGTACACTGCAGACTCCATACTGCCCCCGGTCTGTAACTGGAGTCGTTGCACCTAGTATTAACACCTCTGAAGAAGTCAGAAGCACCTCAGCCCTTTATTGTACACTGCAGACTCCATACTGCCCCCTAGTCTAGCACTGGAGTTGTTGCACCTAGTATTAACACCTCTGAAGCACTCAGAAGCACCTCGGCACTTTATTGTACACTGCAGACTCCATACTGCCCCCTAGTCTGTCACTGGAGTCATTGCACCTAGTATTAACACCTCTGAAGCAGTCAGAAGCACCTCGGCCCTTTATTGTACACTGCAGACTCCATACTGCCCCCTAGTCTTGCACTGGATTCGTTGCACCTAGTCTTAACACCTCTGAAGCAGTCAGAAGCATCATCGCCCATTATTGTACACTGCGGACTCCATACTGCCCACAGTCTGTCACGGGAGTCACTGTACCTAGTATGAACGTCTCTGATACAGTCAGAAGCACCAAGGACCATTTTTGTACACTGCAGACTCCATACTGCCCCCAGGCTGTCACTGGAGTCATTCCACCTTGTATTAAAACCTATGATGCAGTCAGAAGCACCTCGGCCCTTTATTGTACACTGCAGACTCCATACTGCCCCCTAGTCTGTCACTGGAGTCATTGCACCTAGTATTAACACCTCTGAAGCAGTCAGAAGCACCTCAGCCCTTTATTGTACACTGCAGGCTCCATACTGCCCCCTAGTCTGTCATTGGAGTCACTGCACTTAGTATTAACACCTCTGAAGCAGTCAGAAGCATCATTGCACATTATTGTACACTGCAGACTCCATACTGCCCACAGTCTGTCACGGGAGTCATGCACCTAGGATGAACGTCTCTGATACAGTCAGAAGCACCAAGGACCATTATTGTACACTGCAGACTCCATACTGCCCCCTAGTCTGTCACTGGAGTCATTGCACCTAGTATTCACACCTATAATGCAGTCAGAAGCACCTCAGCCATTTATTGTACACTGCAGACGCCATACTGCCCCCTAGTCTGTCACTGGCGTCGTTGCACCTAGTATTAGCACCTCTGAAGCAGTCAGAAGCACCTCGGTCCTTTATTGTACACTGCAGACTCCATACTGCCCCCTAGTCTAGCACTGGAGTTGTTGCACCTAGTATTAACACCTCTGAAGCAGTCAGAAGCACCTAGGCACTTTATTGTACACTGCAGACTCCATACTGCCCCCTAGTCTGTCACTGGAGTCATTGCACCTAGTATTAACACCTCTGAAGCAGTCAGATGCACCTCAGCCCTTTATTCTACACTGCAGACTCCATACTCCCCCCTAGTCTAGCACTGGAGTCGTTGCACCTAGTATTAACACCTCTGAAGCAGTCAGAGGCACCCAGACCCATTATTGTACTCTGCAGACTCCATACTGCCCCCTAGTCTGTCAATGGAGTCACTGCACCTAGTATTAACACCTATGATGCAGTCAGAAGCACCTCGGCCCTTTATTGTACACTGCAGACTCCATACTGCCCCCTAGTCTGTCACTGGAGTCACTGCACCTAGTATTAACACCTCTGAAGTAGTCAGAAGCACCTAGGCCCTTTTTTGTACACTGCAGACTCCATACTGCCCCCTAGTCTGTCACTGGAGTCACTGCACCTAGTATTAACACCTATGATGCAGTCAGAAGCACATAGGCCCATTATTGTACACTGCGGACTCCATACTTCCCCCAGTCTGTTGCTGGAGTCACTGCACCTAGTATTAACACCTCTGAAGCAGTCAGAAGCATCATGGCCCATTATTGTACACTGTAGAGTCCATACTGCCCCCTAGTCTGTCACTGGAGTCCTTGCACCTAGTATTAATACTTCTGAAGCAGTCAGAAGCACCTCGGCCCTTTATTGTACACTGCAGACTCCATACTGCCCCCTAGTCTAGCACTGGAGTCGTTGCACCTAGTATTAACACCTCTGAAGCAGTCAGAAGCATCATGGCCCATTATTGTACACTGCGGACTCCATACTGCACACAGTCTGTCACGGGAGTCACTGCTCCTAGTATTAACACCTCTGAAGCAGTCAGAAGCATCATGGCCCATTATTGTACACTGCAGACTCCATACTGCCCACAGTCTGTCACGGGAGTCATTGCTCCTAGTATGAACATCTCTGATACAGTCAGAAGCACCAAGGACCATTATTGTACACTGTAGACTCCATACTGCCCCCAGGCTGTCACTGGAGTCATTCCACCTAGTATTAACACCTATGATGCAGTCAGAAGCACCTTGGCCCTTTATTGTACACTGCGGACTCCATACTGCCCCCTAGTCTAGCACTGGAGTTGTTGCACCTAGTATTAACACCTCTGAAGCAGTGAGAAGCACCTCGGCCCTTTATTGTACACTGCAGACTCCATACTGCCCCCTAGTCTGTCACTGAAGTTACTGCACCTAGTATTAGCACCTCTGAAGCAGTCAGAAGCACCTCGGCCCTTTATTCTACACTGCAGACTCCATACTGCCCCCGGTCTGTCACTGGAGTCACTGCACCTAGTATTAACACCTCTGAAGCAGTCAGAAGCATCATGGCCCATTATTGTACACTGCAGACTCCATACTGCCCCCTAGTCTGTCACTGGAGTCACTGCACCTAGTATTAACACCTCTGAAGCAGTCAGAAGCACCTCAGCCCTTTATTGTACACTGCAGACTCCATACTGCCCCCTAGTCTAGCATTGGAGTTATTGCACCTAGTATTAACACCTCTGATACAGTCAGAAGCACCTAGGCCCATTATTGTACACTGAGGACTCCATACTACCCTCTAGTCTGTCACTGGAGTCACTGCACCTAGTATTAACACCTCTGAAGCAGTCAGAAGCATCATGGCCCATTATTGTACACTGCAGACTCCATACTGCCCCCTAGTCTGTCACTGGAGTCACTGCACCTAGTATTAATACCTCTGAAGCAGTCAGAAGCACCTCAGCCCTTTATTGTACACTGCAGACTCCATACTGCCCCCTAGTCTAGCACTGGAGTCGTTGCACCTAGTATTAGCACCTCTGAAGCAGTCAGAAGCACCTCGGCCCTTTATTGTACACTGCAGACTCCATACTGCCCCCTAGTCTGTCACTGGAGTCACTGCACCTAGTATTAGCACCTCTGAAGCAGTCAGAAGCACCTCGGCCCCTTATTGTACACTGCAGACTCCATACTGCCCCCTAGTCTGTCACTGGAGTCGCTGCACCTAGTATTAACACCTCTGAAGCAGTCAGAAGCATCATGGCCCATTACTGTACACTGCAGACTCCATACTGCCCACAGGCTGTCACTGGAGTCATTGCACCTAGTATGAACGTCTCTGATACTGTCAGAAGCACCAAGGACCATTATTGTACACTGCAGACTCCATACTGCCCCCAGGCTGTCACTGGAGTCATTCCACCTAGTATTAACACCTATGATGCAGTCAGAAGCACCTCGGCCCTTTATTGTACACTGCAGACTCCATACTGCCCCCTAGCCTGTCACTGGAGTCATTGCACCTCGTATTAACACCTCTGAAGCAGTCAGAAGCACCTCGGCCCTTTATTGTACACAGCAGACTCCATACTGCCCCCTAGTCTGTCACTGAAGTTACTGCACCTAGTATTAGCACCTCTGAAGCAGTCAGAAGCACCTCAGCCCTTTATTCTACACTGCAGACTCCATACTGCCCCCGGTCTGTAACTGGAGTTGTTGCACCTAGTATGAACACCTCTGAAGCAGTCAGAAGCACCTCGGCCCTTTATTGTACACAGCAGACTGCATACTGCCCCATAGTCTGTCACTGGAGTTATTGCACCTAGTATTAGCACCTCTGAAGCAGTCAGAAGCACCTCGGCCCTTTATTGTACACTGTAGACTCCATACTGCCCCCTAGTCTAGCACTGGAGTCGTTGCACCTAGTATAAACACCTCTGAAGCAGTCAGAAGCACCTCGGCCCTTTATTGTACACTGCAGACTCCATACTGCCCCCTAGTCTGTCACTGGAGTCACTGCACCTAGTATTAACACCTATGATGCAGTCAGAAGCACCTCGGCCCTTTATTGTACACGGCAGACTCCATACTGCCCCCTAGTCTAGCACTGGAGTCGTTGCACCTAGTATTAGCACCTCTGAAGCAGTCAGAAGCACCTCGGCCCTTTATTGTACACGGCAGACTCCATACTGCCCCCTAGTCTAGCACTGGAGTCGTTGCACCTAGTATTAGCACCTATGAAGCAGTCAGAAGCACCTCGGCCCTTTATTGTACACTGCAGACTCCATACTGCCCCCTAGTCTGTCACTGGAGTCATTGCAGCTAGTATTAACACCTCTGAAGCAGTCAGAAGCACCTCGGCCCTTTATTGTACACTGCAGACTCCATACTGCCCCCTAGTCTGTCACTGGAGTCATTGCACCTAGTATTAATACCTCTGAAGCAGTCAGAAGCACCTCGGCCCTTTATTGTACACTGCAGACTCCATACTGCCCCCTAGTCTAGCACTGGAGTCGTTGCACCTAGTCTTAACACCTCTGAAGCAGTCAGAAGCATCATCGCCCATTATTGTACACTGCGGACTCCATACTGCCCACAGTCTGTCACGGGAGTCACTGCACCTAGTATGAACGTCTCTGATACAGTCAGAAGCACCTCGGCCCTTTATTGTACACTGCAGACTCCATACTGCCCCCTAGTCTGTCACTGGAGTCATTGCACCTAGTATTAACACCTCTGAAGCAGTCAGAAACACCTCGGCCCTTTATTGTACAATGCAGGCTCCATACTGCCCCCTAGTCTGTCACTGGAGTCATTGCACCTAGTATTAACACCTCTGAAGCAGTCAGAAGCACCTCGGCCCTTTATTGTACACTGCAGACTCCATACTGCCCCCTAGTCTGTCACTGGAGTCACTGCACCTAGTATTAACACCTCTGAAGCAGTCAGAAGCATCATGGCACATTATTGTACACTGCAGACTCCATACTGCCCACAGTCTGTCACGGGAGTCATGCACCTAGGATGAACGTCTCTGATACAGTCAGAAGCACCAAGGACCATTATTGAACACTGCAGACTCCATACTGCCCCCTAGTCTGTCACTGGAGTCATTGCACCTAGTATTAACACCTATGATGCAGTCAGAAGCACCTCGGCCCTTTATTGTACACTGCAGACTCCATACTGCCCCCTATTCTGTCACTGGAGTCGTTGCACCTAGTATTAGCACCTCTGAAGCAGTCAGAAGCACCTCGGCCCTCTATTGTACACTGCAGACTCCATACTGCCCCCGGTCTGTAACTGGAGTCGTTGCACCTAGTATTAACACCTCTGAAGCAGTCAGAAGCATCTCAGCCCTTTATTGTACACTGCAGACTCCATACTGCCCCCTAGTCTAGCACTGGAGTTGTTGCACCTAGTATTAGCACCTCTGAAGCAGTCAGAAGCACCTCGGCCCTCTATTGTACACTGCAGACTCCATACTGCCCCCGGTCTGTAACTGGAGTCGTTGCACCTAGTATTAACACCTCTGAAGCAGTCAGAAGCACCTCAGCCCTTTATTGTACACGGCAGACTCCATACTGCCCCCTAGTCTAGCACTGGAGTCGTTGCACCTAGTATTAGCACCTATGAAGCAGTCAGAAGCACCTCGGCCCTTTATTGTACACTGCAGACTCCATACTGCCCCCTAGTCTGTCACTGGAGTCGTTGCAGCTAGTATTAACACCTCTGAAGCAGTCAGAAGCACCTCGGCCCTTTATTGTACACTGCAGACTCCATACTGCCCCCTAGTCTGTCACTGGAGTCATTGCAGCTAGTATTAACACCTCTGAAGCAGTCAGAAGCACCTCGGCCCTTTATTGTACACTGCAGACTCCATACTGCCCCCTAGTCTGTCACTGGAGTCATTGCAGCTTGTATTAACACCTCTGAAGCAGTCAGAAGCACCTCGGCCCTTTATTGTACACTGCAGACTCCATACTGCCCCCTAGTCTTGCACTGGAGTCGTTGCACCTAGTCTTAACACCTCTGAAGCAGTCAGAAGCATCATCGCCCATTATTGTACACTGCGGACTCCATACTGCCCACAGTCTGTCACGGGAGTCACTGCACCTAGTATGAACGTCTCTGATACAGTCAGAAGCACCAAGGACCATTTTTGTACACTGCAGACTCCATACTGCCCCCAGGCTGTCACTGGAGTCATTCCACCTAGTATTAACACCTGTGATGCAGTCAGAAGCACCTCTGCCCTTTATTGTACACTGCAGACTCCATACTGCCCCCTAGTCTGTCACTGGAGTCATTGCACCTAGTATTAACACCTCTGAAGCAGTCAGAAGCACCTCGGCCCTTTATTGTACACTGCAGGCTCCATACTGCCCCCTAGTCTGTCACTGGAGTCATTGCACCTAGTATTAACACCTCTGAAGCAGTCAGAAGCACCTCAGCCCTTTATTGTACACTGCAGACTCCATACTGCCCCCTAGTCTGTCATTGGAGTCACTGCACCTAGTATTAACACCTCTGAAGCAGTCAGAAGCATCATTGCACATTATTGTACACTGCAGACTCCATACTGCCCACAGTCTGTCACGGGAGTCATGCACCTAGGATGAACGTCTCTGATACAGTCAGAAGCACCAAGGACCATTATTGTACACTGCAGACTCCATACTGCCCCCTAGTCTGTCACTGGAGTCATTGCACCTAGTATTAACACCTATAATGCAGTCAGAAGCACCTCAGCCATTTATTGTACACTGCAGACTCCATACTGCCCCCTAGTCTGTCACTGGAGGCGTTGCACCTAGTATTAACACCTATGATGCAGTCAGAAGCACCTCGGCCCTTTATTGTACACTGCAGACTCCATACTGCCCCCTAGTCTGTCACTGGAGTCACTGCACCTAGTATTAACACCTCTGAAGCAGTCAGAAGCACCTAGGCACTTTATTGTACACTGCAGACTCCATACTGCCCCCTAGTCTGTCACTGGAGTCATTGCACCTAGTATTAACACCTCTGATACAGTCAGAAGCACCTCGGCCCTTTATTGTACACTGCAGACTCCATACTGCCCCCGGTCTGTAACTGGAGTCTTTGCACCTAGTATTAACGCCTCTGAAGCAGTCAGAAGCACCTCGGCCCTTTATTGTACACTGCAGACTCCATACTGCCCCCTAGTCTAGCACTGGAGTCACTGCACCTAGTATTAGCACCTCTGAAGCAGTCAGAAGCACCTCGGCCCTTTGTTGTACACTGCAGACTCCATACTGCCCCCTAGTCTAGCACTGGAGTTATTGCACCTAGTATTATCACCTCTGATACAGTCAGAAGCACCTAGGCCCATTATTGTACACTGCAGACTCCATACTGCCCCCTAGTCTAGCACTGGAGTTATTGCACCTAGTATTAACTTCCATTTGCAGTATTTTGTTGCATAATGAACTGTTTGATGTCCACAGTTTGGTTTTTATTCTTTTACAGTACTTCTATGTACTTCTATTCAGCCTGGAGGTGTGATTAAAGTGTTGTTGTTTTAACAAAATAACAACTCTGGCCGGCCATTTTCTCTTTATTACTCCTGTGCTAAGTCCGTTATACTGCATCTAGTCCCACCCATCACACTGCCTCCCCAGGCCTTGAATCTTGAACAAGCTACCCTGGAGAATCAAGGGGCCTTAGGAAGCCTGTTTCCCCTCACAGACAGAGCACCTAGTGCCCTGGTATGTGGAAACACTGGGCCAGATTGACAAAGGTAAACTGAGACGAAAGTCTAACTTTACGACTTTCGGTATTCACAAAGGGCATTTACGAGTAGTAAAGTTAGACTTTTGTCTCAGTTTAACTTAAGTTTTGGTCTCAGTTAGACTTAAGATCAAAACTTAAGTTAAACTGAGACAAACGTTTAACTTTACGACTTGTAAATGCCCTTTGTGAATACTGAAGGTCGCAAAGTTAGACTTTTATCTCAGTTTACCTTTGTGAATCGGGCCCACTGACACTCTCCTCTGTGATACCAAAGAGCGCCTCTATGACTCCAGGGACATGGGAAAAACCTGACAAAGACAGAGGATATCGTGCTGAGGGGAGTCACAGTTCCTAAGGAGGAATAAGGGAAAGAGAGATGAGTGTTGTTCTTTTAAAACAATGGCAGGGGACAGTGTGTCCTTTTCTTTATGCCCTCACACACCCACGAAGGATGTCATGCTTCATCATGGGACGGTGCTCCTCATCGGGCTGGCGCTGCCATGCCAGAGGATACACACGTTCTTTCTAGGCTGGTTTTCATTAAGACATATACTCAGTTATACCTCGTCCAGATAGGATGCAGACAGAAAGCATCTGACTAGCCACTTGGTATGGATAAACGTGTGGATGCAAAGAGATGCAGGCCAGGGGTCTCCGAATATTCATCAGCTGAGGTGGTTTATGGCAGAATGCTGTGATGCTTCATTGTATGAGAATGGGGCCTCCTTTGACTCTCTATGGATGAGGGGCACATACAGAACAGGGCCACTAAGCCCCTCTGGGAAGCAGGCCATTGTGAGCCAGGCATGACTTTTTGCCTACTTTGAACCAGCCTTGGGTTTTCCAGCAGTGTCTGCAGAGGAGCATGGCACAGCCAATAGGCCTGCTCGTAGAAAGGAGCTGGCACCACATACTGGAGTTATTTACAAGCTGCCAGGGGATTCTCAGGCTGGCAGCAATGATGAAACTCTAAGAACTAGTGCAGGATCCTGGGGCCAAGAGGACGAAATCAAAAGACAAAACTGAACCCAAACCGAGAGTGAGAAGCCAGGACAGCCCTGCACTCAGAGCACACTGCGGCATCATACGTGCACTAAAGAAACAGCTGTCTGAAGCAGTGAGTGACTCAGCCCAGCCCTATCAGCCTTGCACAAGTCGCAGTCATCCTCGTAATGTCAGTGGTACCCTCTGGCACGTCCACCTTTGGCTAAGCTGTGATATAATTGTGCTAAACATTAATGGTTAGAAATTTCAGGAAACTGCAGTTTTACAAAGTTATATAGACGAGCACCTTCGGATAGAGACAGTGTTGGGGAGGAGAACATGAAGAGATTGCAAAAGAGACAAAGAGTACAAGAGAAAAAGCAAAGTGGAAAAAAGAGGAGTGTGAAACAGT
This sequence comes from Calotriton arnoldi, assembly GCA_963921515.1. Classification (NCBI taxonomy): domain Eukaryota; kingdom Metazoa; phylum Chordata; class Amphibia; order Caudata; family Salamandridae; genus Calotriton; species Calotriton arnoldi. Next base: position 1,131,408 of record CAWUFW010002447.1, read on the forward strand.
AAGAGCAAAGCCTCAGTATCTATCTATCTATCTATCTATCTATCTATCTCTCTATCTCTCTATCTCTCTATCTCCCTATCTATCTATCTATCTATCTAACTATCTAACTATCTATCCATCTATCTATCTATCTATCTATCTATCTATCTATCTATCCATCCATCTCTATCACCCTGGATTTGTTGTCTTTTGGCAGACCCTATATTTCTGCTGGCTTTAGAACTCTGTGCAAGTTTCCCCTGCTAACCAATAGTAAACTGCCAGTGCTCCTACTTTTAACATGGGGAATTAGTATTCTCCTAATTAGTGTATTTTACCTTGACTATATGTCCCTAGTATATGGTACAGAATGTATCCAGGGCCCGGAAGTTAAATGCCACTAGTGGACAGCAGTACCTATTGTGCCATCCACTACAGAGGCAGTGCAAACATGGCTTCAGGCCTACCATTGTAGCCTGACTGTAGCAGTGCAAAAACTGCAACTTGGCCTGTTAAAATAAATCCTTTTGAAAGGAAAAAGCTCATTTAAAAAAATGTATAGGTCACTCCTAAGTAGGTCTTGTAGCCTACACAATAGGGTGCGTGGTATTTAAAAGTAGGACGTGTAGAAATTAATGTTAACATGTCCTTTTAGTGCATAGCACTTAAAAGCTATTTTCAACACTTTAGGCCTACTATTCCATGTAGAAAACCAGAGCACAGATTAAAATACTTATATCTCGGGAATGGGACCAGCTATAAAAATAATTAAGCAACCATTTTGAATAGTTATTCAAAATCTAATTCACTGGTGAACTTGGAATTTCAACAAATATTAATAAAAATAACTTTTAGAAATTCAAGATTTCCCTGCCTAATGTTCCTGGAGGCTAATTTGCATTGGCTCTCAAGCTTCGTCCAACCGGTAATTAGCCATGAATAGGTGTGAAACTCCTCCCAGAAGCAAACAATAGGCTGAGTGGGCAGAGAAGACGTAGCTGAGCTCCCCTGAAATTGCACGGTGTGCGCTGTGGAAATCCTTTTTGACACTGCAGTGCCAATTACTGCTTGAGTGACAGCTCTTGCTTGACAAGTCTGATGGGTTCTTATATAATATTTGGGGCACACTTGTAAGGGGAGGGTGTGATGCCAATGCACTTCTTGTGGATCGACTGTCTAGTTGCTGAAGCACTCTGTTCTTGTCCTATGAGAATTTTGTCTCTAGGGTTACAAATAACACTTGGGGCACATGGGGCGAGCACAGGATGCAAAGACAATTCTTGTGGGTCCTCTGTCTGGTTGCTGAATGACTCTACTTTTGTCCTGCCAGACTTCTGTCTCTGGGTTTATTGTGGGTACAGTGGCTGCCTCAAAAGGAATTTTAGTGTTAGATGTGGGAAGGAGCTGGGATTACCATAGTCCACTCCCCACACACACCTCCAGCCCTAAGAGCCCAAGTTTAGAGTGGCCAAAGCCTTTTGTCCTCCCCGTTTCTTCCTCTAAGCCGCTGGCCTTGGTGACATCATCCCCTTATTTTGGTTCTCTTACAAGCAGTATACATACAAGGCCCATTTTTTTTCTTTTTCCCAACTTTTCCACATATTCTACAATCATATCTATCTGACTGTTTTGCTGCCATTCTCCACTCGTTGGCTGTATATTCTCTTATGATACACCTTCCCACCTCCATTACAACTAGCTAACTTCCGAACTGTATCTAATTCCCCCCAGAAACCGTACGTTTTGCTACATCTGCAAGAAACCTAGGGGTTTTCTTCAATGCTTCCATGAGTTTTGAATCTTTCCTCAGCACTAAAGTGACTGCAGCAAGGTATCAGATCTTAATAATAAGCAAAGTCCCTCCTTACATTCAAACAGTCAAAGCAACGATTAATTATCAGTAAACTCAATTATTGCAATAGTTTTAAAAGGGCCTTCTTAATGTGTATGGAATGGTGGGACCTTTACATTTGAGAATGAGTTTTTTTGGGAAATAATATAATTCACAATACACCTCTCAGAAACCTGTGATTGACAGGTCCCCAAGTCAAACAAAGCCTCCTCCCCTGGCACTTTGTCTCTGGATCTTCCAACCAGTTCTTCTGAGGAGCACCAAAAACAAAGCCATGTTTCAGAAACAAAGAGGAGACTTTCATTATTTAAGTAACAACACTCAACTCACACTTGCTGCATTTACAGTGCAAGGGCCCTCTTGGTGGACTGGTGGCAAAAAGGCAATCTTAGCTAAAATGTCTCATGAAATCTTTGTTGATCTCTTCTTGAACTGATCTAGAGCCCATTCAAGTTCTTTCTTATTGATCATTATAAATAAGAATTGATTTGAGCAAACTGGCAACTACTCATGTGTAATTAAGAAAGAATTCTAGTCTCTCTGTAGTAGCTGCAGTTTTACATTTGTTGTCCAGTCTTGAACTGCTGAATTAAAAGGGCCCTGGCTGCCGAACGCAGCAGTCATCGGTGTTCCTAGCAGTGTCTCATGGAAGGGTGCAGTCTGAGTGTGTCATCTCTTACTTTATTTGACTGATGTCCCATCCAAAGACACGAGTGATCATGGAAGGGTGGATGGGTGACAGGACAAACGCGTCCCACCTTCCTCTCCACTAGTTCATTTATGACAATGTCCCTGGATGGGTTATTCATCGAATTACGCAGAAGCAGGACCTGGCAGACTCAGGCTGGACTGTGGCACAGGGGCGTAACACAGGCCCCCACATCCCCCGTGGTGCGGGGGGGCCCCCGAGCTGCAGGGGGCCCCCTGAGCACATTCTTTAGACCTGAGTGCTCCGTATTAAATCCAGAGCGGGGGCCCCTCCGCGTACATTGCAGGGGGGCCCCTTAAACGTTCGTTACGCCACTGCTGTGGCAGTGGCACAACTGGTAAGCACAGGGAGGGGCAGCCAAGCGTTCTGAGGTTGTTAGTTTTGGAAGGCTGTAAAATACCAAGAGATGTATCACATCCATGGGGGTCACAGGCCATGGGCTGGTGCTGATGGAGTGATGAGGAAGTGGCTAGGAACCACTTTGGACAGGTTGACTGTCATTGGGTAGTTTTGGGTGGTTAGTTGGGATTCAAAGTACAGGTGGGCAGTGGGGACTTAACAGACTCCAGGTGGATATTAAAAGTGCCAGTTCCCCATTGTCCTGGACTGCCCCTAGCTATGGATAGCTACCTCATTGCAAAGGGCTGTGCTATGAGGACTGAAGCTGCAATACATGGGGAAAGCGCTGCACAGCCCTAGCTGTGAACTACGTTTACCAGTGGGCAGAACTTTTGTGTGTTGCAGATAGACAGCGGCCATGTTAGATTAAAAGGTATAACTTGCCCTGTGACTGACAATGTCCCTGTTAGGCAATCGTGCTACAATGTTGCTGCAACTATGGTTTGCTACTTGTTTCCGGATTCCCAGAGACCATTTGCATGTTGAAGATTGTTTGAACTGATGAGTCTTTTACAGAGAAGTCGCCTGAAACCATAATGTTGATGAAATCAACCCCTGAACTTGAACTCATCTCGATCTATTGAAACAAGGTTTTAATTTACTATGGAGTTACAGTGAACACTTTAAAGTTGTATTGTTGAAAGTAAACTCTTTTTGAAGTATTGAAACAGGTTAGTCTATCTACAAAAATCAGTAGTAAATATTCTAAAGTTGTATTATTGATGGAAACAAATTTGAACTGTTCTTGAACACTTAAGCCCTCATTACGATGGCTGTCGGTCGGACTGCTGGCCACAATTGCGGTGGTCAGGAGACCGCCGACAAACACTACGATCACACGCCTTCTCTGTGCAGCACCTCTTGCACATTCATGGAACGTGTGCAATGCACCACAGAGTGCATGGCACACGGTGCACAGAGGTGAGTGGGGGCACTACATGTGCTCCCAGTGCCACTTTTCAGGGCCTACGAAGGATGGAGGCCCTGCTTGAGGCCCCCAATATCCCTTTCCGACAACCTTTTCATGGCGGTGTTCCCGCCGGGTAAAGGCTGTCACAAGTGGATATTGTAATCCCAACGGCAGTGCCTGCCTTGGCACCGTCACCATGCTGGGACGATGCTCTGACCGCTGCCCCGTCGGGAGCCCTGATCCTGGCGGAAGTGGCAGTCTTTCATCGGAAGCTGTGAGCCTGACTGCCAGCATGGCAATGCGTCGGTTGGACCAAAGGGATGTCAGCGGTAGGACTGCCACCAATGTCCTGTCAGTGACCTGAACACCGACATCACAATGAGGGCCTTAGTGACACTGTGTAGTTATAGTTTAGAACACGTTTCAATAGGAAAAGCAATTTTGTTTTGCTTATAACGTTGGTGACGTTCAAGAAACTTTAAAAAAAAGTTAATCCACCTCAGCTCCCTCTTCAAAAAGGTTTGGGATGATCTGTTAAGCGAGGGTGGTCCCTAAACACTTTTCCCCATGCAATTTTCCACAGGAAAATTAGACACAGCTATGCCAAAGCAACTAAACTGAATTACACCAAATTTGTCAGAAAGCTAGATCTTGATTCAGAAAGTGCTCCTTTTTGGGATTATGTGTAAATCTGTTCAATAGTAATTTAGAAATTAAGGTTCCAAATGTATGTATATATCACACCATGGAGGATCCGCAGGTATGGCAGATTTAAAGATAAGATCTGATTGGCTGCCACCACATCAACAAATATTTAGTGGCAATCATTTTAGGACTCAGTCCCCTATCCTAGGGGTACACTGCCCTCCTAGGCATGGTGGGGGGAGTCCCAGAGATGACAAAATCAGTATTTTCACAGATCTGTGGTCCCATTAAAGAAATAGGGCAGGCTTCTGCCCTTTTCCGTTTAACCCTCCCCATGTGGGCCAGGACCATGTTTTTTTTATTATTATTATTTAAGGAGGGAGGGTGTGCGGCCTTCTCCCCTTCCTGAGCCATTTTAAGTTCTGTGATCACATCCATCGGGGTGAAGCATTTTTTTTAACGGGGAGTTGGCATGGGGACCCTGTTCCTGGGCCATTGAAATGCCCCGGGGACCATATCTCCTGGGGCCAACAGCATTTTTAATTGGGTGTAGAGGGGGGTGGGGTCCCACCTACTCGAGTCATTTCCTGGGACCTGATGGCAGCATTGACCCAGGGACCCCATCCCCTGAGGCACAGCTGTTTCCTACCCGGAAGAGTGCAGACAGTGAATACAAATGTAATTCTCTGCCCCCACTCTCCTGGAAAGGGAAAAAAGAGAAAGAAAAAACCTTCTCCTTCCTGGCCGGAGCAGGAGAAAGACGCCTTGGGGCTCCCCACCCCGTGCCCCCCAACAATTTCTATGTTGTGGGTGCCCATGATTGGCACTGGGGCGCCCATGGAAAAATAATGGCCAGCTCCCGTCAGCACCCACTATCACACTATGGCTGCTGACTGGGAAGTCTGCATCCGCTGCAAGGGCCTTGGGGTTCATCCCACAGGCCCCAACTTTTTAAAAAGTGTGGGTGTTCCGGGTGGGACTGGTACATCCAAAAAATGAACGAAACCACCCAATAATAAAAGAGCACCAGGAGCTGCACATATATAATTCACTTCTCCGGGCTAGAAACACCCATAATTTTTAGTAATACTTTAATGCTCTGGATGGATGCAGGGTACCCAGCAGCTAGTGGCGTAGCTAGACCATGTGCCGCCTGTGGCGGTCCGTGTGTTTGACGCCCACGACCACTTGTGGCTGGTTTTATAGCTGCACTTTGTGGCCTGAAGAATGTTAACAAAATACTCTTTTACTATTTTTAAAATATTAAAAATATTATTAAAAATTGCAAGTGTAAATGTATAAAATATGCATTTGGTTATAGTTATTGGTGACTTTTTGACAGCTTTGTATATGTTCATGTGCAGATCCACTGATAAAGCCAATAGTCCTGTTGCTTTTTATCTTTTTCTATCCTGACCCTTTGACGAAGCCAGGAAATCTGCCTTACTTAAAATGACACCCTTTATATTGTTTCATGACATAGTGAGCTGTGCACGCCCATGGGTTTGGGCTCAGGGCCTAGCTATGCACTGCCAATTACCTCCCATATTTTATTACTCATGACATGTTGTATGACACCATTGAAAACATCACTGCAACATCTGAAATGGCATCATTGGTGGCAGCACTGTGCATTGCGGGGACGCGAGTTTTAGTTACTCAGAGCACGAGTTGTATTTACTATAGTTATATAGTGCAATAACTATAACTGGTGAAATTCAGTGGTTTTGTTCATGTTAAATGGTATGTTTTAACTGACATTTTCACCTAACTATAATGTCCCTTTAACCTTTGATTTTTTTCAGTAAATTTTTCTTTGGGTTTTTCAGTGAACACACATGCATGCATGTGCGCGCGGACACACACACACAATCTCCAACAGTTCAGTGCGAACCTGGATACATCCACATATAGCACCGGTGCCGATTTTGGGCATCACAGCTCCTGTACTTTAATCCAAACAAGATGTGCTCTCTTTATGATCATGAAAAGCACAAAGACAGTGCTCCAGGATATTGGAGATTTCAGTAAGAACATATCACTGATAGATTTAGGAACAATGGGATATTAATGATTTTATTTATATTTCCAATTTACAGAACTCAAGTAGAGAATATAATTATGTTTAGTTCTCTGAAGGACAAAACAATTAAACATCTCTTGTGTGTTTTTTTGAAACTCAGTACATTCTGCAGACCTCATTTACCAGCCGAGTGATGAGAAAGAAGTGGTGGAGTCCCATGTCTCTGTTTTGTCTCATAAGCTGTTCCCTTTTCCCTGCCTCTGCCACTGGCCCTCATATTGTGGTATATGTGATCAGCAGTGGGAGTGGTGAGAGGCAGAACTAAGCATCACTATTGTTGAAACCTGTCCATAAAGTTGGTGGCAGCCTGACACCAGTGACACCCATATTTATCAACCAGCAACGTCATGATCCTTCCCAAATAGGACCCTGAGGCCACACTCATTTTATTTCCTACAATTCACGTGTTCAAGAGCACATGACATCAAAAAACATTATTATTCAAAAATATTTCCTCACTAATGGTCATCTCCCACACAAGGGTTGTCCAGACCTTTCAGTCCTTCTCCCACCCCCACTCATCATCATCAAGGTCATCAGCTACTCGCAATGTCAACAAGGTCTCAAACATGACACCACCCCCTTTGTAAACAAGCATTGGCATAACCAATAGGTCTCGCCTTTGGGACCTTATAAGTATTTAGTTATGCAGCACAATATCCTTGGTGCAACAACATCAACTGTTGCATGGCTAAACACTTATAAGGTCCTAAAGGCGAGACCTATTGGCTATGCCAATGCTTGTTTTTCTTTTTGACTTCTAAAACATAATTTCTGATTTGAAAGCACATAAGAAAACAGATTTAAAGATGCCCAGTTGCAACAAGCTTGTGGTAATTTGTACGCAATTACAATGGTTTATGCGACAGAGAGAAGAGTGTGGAATACTGAACATTAACAGTACTTGGGAAGGACCTTTCCTTCTGTAGTATTTATTAGTTTGCATGTAAAGTCAGTTCGTTTCGATGGTAAAGGTCCAGGGTAAGGTCCGATGTGACAGCTGGCTCTCTGCTGGTGTTGATTAGAGCTATTTCCAGCCACCATCTTGGTTAAGAATGACCTAGAAGCAAATTGTCAACTATGGAAACCAGAAGACCTGGTTTACACTACTTGCTAAACTTGTTAGATCTTGGGCAAATCACTTCATCTCTCCACACCTTCATCAAATTTGGAGCCCTCAGTTGCAGCCTTACCTCTAGCATTGAGAGCTATAGAAAAGATGCAGACATGCAGAACCCCAAAACCACTTCCAAGTAGGTCCTGCTGCACCCGGGTCTTTGCGTATGATGTGATATCATTTGGTGACTTTAGGTTCTCTTGCTCTGTTATCACCACCTAACCACACCTCGATGCTGCCCATGAGGTCCCTGTGATATATTAAATGACCTGCCTTGAACAGTTTTTCTCCCACGGCCTTTGATAAAGCCATTTCATCTTCTCCCAAAGGCAATATGCACTGCCTTTGGGGTGGGCTTTCTATGGAATGGTCGATTTCTATTTACATATCTCACAACTTATAGCAGCTGCAATAAACTCATTTTACATTTCGCTCTGAACCACGTCTAAATCCGCTCATGAGTGGACTGAAACAGGGAGAAGGCAGATACCTAAAGTTAAAAAATTACTGTAAATAATAGCTGAACTCACCAACTGAGGGACAAAGGGCAGCTGCAAAAGGTATCATAAAATGGTAGCCCATGATACTTGGGCCCCATCTTCCTGCATCACCTGCCATCAGTTTAGTAGTGGCTGGATAACACAAGCATTGGCATAGCCAATAGGTCTCGCCTTTGGGGCCTTATAAGTGTTTAGCCAGAGCTATGCTGTAGAGAAGTGTGGCTGCTGTGCAGCATGCTGAAAAGTTATAATAAAAAAGTGTCAGAAGCATTTTTGTTACTTTATATATGACCAAGAAGGCATTATGTAAAACTGAACGACCATATTAAAAAAAGTATTTACAATAAAAAATGTCCTCAGTTTTCTTTTGTTCTTGCAATGCTGGCAACTTGTTTCTGCCTATTGCAATGGTTGTTTGTTAAAGCTTTTTTTTTGAGGGGGCATAAACAATCGGAGGGTGAAGGTTGGGAACTAGTACCTGTATTATAACACTAGCAGCGGCCAGACGCTAGGGGAGAATCAACAGATGCCAGATTCCGATAGCAGGCTGAGGTGGTGCTGAGTGATGCTGAGGTGGTAGTGGTGGTGGTGGTGACTGTTGCGGAGACGATGCTGAGGTGATGCTGAATGATACTCAGGTCTTGCTGAGTGATACTGCTGTGGTGCTGAGTGATGCTGTGGTGGTGCTGAGTGATATTGTCTTGGCGCTGAGTGATGCTGTGGTGGTGCTGAGTGATATTGTGGTGGTGCTGAGTGATATTGTGGTGGCCCTGAGTGATGCTGTGGTGGCCCTGAGTGATGCTGTGGTGGCCCTGAGTGATGCTGTGGTGGCCCTGAGTGATGCTGTGGTGGCCCTGAGTGATGCTGTGGTGGCCCTGAGTGATGCTGTGGTGGCCCTGAGTGATGCTGTGGTGGTGCTGAATGATGCTGTGGTGGTGCTGAATGATGCTGTGGTGGTGCTGAATGATGCTGTGGTGGTGCTGAGTGATGCTGTGGTAGCGCTGAGCGATGCTGTGGTGGCCCTGAGCGATGCTGTGGTGGCCCTGAGTGATGCTGTGGTGGCGCTGAGCGATGCTGTGGTAGCGCTGAGCGATGCTGTGGTGGCCCTGAGCGATGCTGTGGTGGTCCTGAGTGATGCTGTGGTGGCGCTGAGTGATGCTGTGGTGGCGCTGAGTGATGCTGTGGTGGCGCTGAGTGATGCTGTGGTGGCGCTGAGTGATGCTGTGGTGGCGCTGAGTGATGCTGTGGTGGCGCTGAGTGATGCTGTGGTGGCGCTGAGTGATGCTGTGGTGGCGCTGAGCTATGCTGTGGTGGCACTGAGCGATGCTGTGGTGGCACTGAGCGATGCTGTGGTGATGCTGAGTGATGCAGTGTTGGCCCTGAGTGATGATGTGGTGTCGCTGAGTGAAGCTATGGTGGTGCTGAGTGATGCTGTGGTAGCGCGGAGTGATGTTGTGGTGCTGCTGAGTAATGCTGTGGTGGCGCGGAGTGATGCTGTTGTAGCGCTAAGTGATGCTGTGGTTGTGCTGAGTGATGATGTGGTTGCACTGAGTGATGCTGTGGTTGCACTGAGTGATGCTGTGGTTGCACTGAGTGATGCTGTGATGGCGTTGAGTGATGCTGTGATGGCGTTGAGTGATGCTGTGATGGCGTTGAGTGATGCTGTGATGGCGTTGAGTGATGCTGTGATGGCGTTGAGTGATGCTGTGATGGCGTTGAGAGATGTGTTGGTGCTGGGTGATGCTGTGCTGGCTCTGATTGATGCTGTGCTGGCTCTGATTGATGCTGTGGTTGCGCTGAGTGATGCTGTGGTGATGCTGAGTGATGCTGTGGTGTTGCCGAGTGAGAGATAGAGTGAAGATATAATGCCCAATTAGAGAGGGTGGTGAGAGAGAAAGAGAGAGAAAGGGTGTACATAGAATAAAGAGTGGAGCGGGATAGAGAGAGAGAAAGAAGGGGAGAGAGAGTGAATGAAGGAGTTTGAAAGAGAAACAGATAAAGGGGTGAGAGAGAATGAAAGGCTAAAAAAGATAGAGAGGGGAGAGTTAATTAAGTAGAGAGAGAATTAGAGAGGGGAGAGAGAGAGGAGAGAGACAATAAGAGTGGGGGGTGTGGAGTTTAAATAGAGTGAAGAAGTGACGCGGAAAAAGTAACCTTAAATATAGCTTTGTGCTTTGCGCGAATAAATATAAAAAAAAAAAACAGAGTGAGACAAAAATACTGGTAATTAGGCTGTGACTCCCAATATAAAACAAATAGCGATATAAGGTGAAATCAACCCACTGAAGCAATATTTCTAACTAGACAAAAAAAGCTTGCATTTCAATGCTAATCGCTGTTGTTTTTCATGTGACTGTAGTCCAGGGCCATCAGTTGGTAATGTGAGCTGCTGCTGCGATTGAAACATCAGAGTCCAGAGAGTTAATGAGCCATGGCGAGGAAATGAGGAAGGGATAGGAAACCCAGATGGCAGCTGCGCGCGTGCACGCCCATCGTGAACGCAAGCTGGTCGCCAGCCGAAAGCCAGTGTTTGCACTTCCAAAACCCACTTACTAAAACTCTCGGCCAGACCAGCGCAAGCGCTGGTGCAGGCCGAGACCTAAAAAAAAAGATGGGAGACTAGACGGTTCGAGCCCCGCTGTTTACATTGATCTAATGCTCTTGTAAACAAATCAAAGCCACCAGCCCTGGCCTTGTGTCCCCGACTGGGATTAACACCAGCAATCACTGTGAGGGTTAACAGCAAACACAGCTGGAGCATGGACTGTCCCGTCACTGCCTAGTGAAAGAATTGGGGTGAAGTAAGAAACCAAGGACACTGCTGCCTACTAGCAGTTCTGGGACCACAAGCACTCATGCAGACGTTCCCCTCAAGCTTGAACCTTGAGTTTTCAAAGCCTTTCACTCTTTAACCAACAGCACATGTATGTATGATCTTCATCAGCACGTCTGAACACACCTATAAACGCCACACTGTGCTCCGAGGATGTGAACACGCCTGCAGTCACAAACATCATGTCAAAGGCTAGCCAGTGGAAGCATGATTACAAGCAACCAATTGCAGCCGCATGTGAGCAATCAGCAGCACCAGTGCAACGCCCACCTTCAGTAAGCCATAAGTGGCGAACCCACAATCTTTTACACCCACAACTAGCAGCCCATTTGCAACCAACCACTAGCAGTCCACTTGCTCCTAGTCACCAGCAGTGAATAAGTAGCATCTATTGTTATTACCATTTGCAACCGGTGAGAGCAGCCATAAAGCAGATGTATTGTGAAGCACCTAGTCCCAATTCAGCTTGTAACATCCAGAAGCTACCCCTCCGACACAACCAGCAACTTATTTAACAAGGTGTCCTGTAGAACAACCCAGAGACGTCAAAAGACCAAAACACTCAGTCACCTATCGTCTACATAGTGTCACAAAGTACGGTCGGAACAATCTGCACCAAGCCACCAGAGAGTCCACTGCAGCTCATTTATAAGGCACAAAACAAGCCTTCCGCTGTTCCAGTGACAGTCAAGCATGAGTAGCCCACACAGGCCTACAAAAAAAACCTGAGAACCCTGACAATACACAGCATGAACAACGTTGTCAATAAAAATAGGCTGGCTAGCTAGCTAGTGAGTACAAGCATTGGCCGCGCAACAAGCAAGACGTGCGGCCGCGAGTTGTGTGCGCGCGCGCAAAAAGAAAAAAAAAGTGAAAGCGTTTCACTTGCGGGAGCGAGCGGCGCCAGGAGAGATAATTGCTACCATATGGCGCCGCTCGCTCCCGCAAGGGAATTACCAAACGTGCACGCGTTGCCATTGAAGGCAATGGAACGCGTGCACGTTTTTGGCTGAAAAGCCGAAGCGATTCCAAAAGATCTTTTTGCCTATGCAGCGCATGCGCGCTGCGCAGGCGAGGCCTAAAAATAAAATGGCTCTTGGAAATCGCTCCGGCTCAGGCCTCGCATGCTTGGCCATGCTTGGCCACAGTGCAGAGGTCTCCTGAGAGCTTTTAGGATGACCACTGATCTTGCTGTAATACTTTGACCATACTATAGAAAAACAGAGGAGAGCTCACTGCCCCCTTTTACACTAAAGCCAACCTCTTTACCTGCCAGGCCATGAAAACTAGGGGTGGGCGAAGAATTCCGCTCAGCCGGCGGAGTTTGTGGAGTTTTGCCCACTCCACGCTCCATGCGGAGCGTGGAGTTTCTAAAAAGTCAGCGAAGTGATGCTGAGTTTTTTCTCTCGAACAGCTCGGCAACGTTAAGTTGGCGGGCTCTGGCGAGAAAAAAACGTTCACCAGACCTCCTCCCAGCGAGATTTCTCAAAGCGGGTGGTCGTGGCAGGTTGCAACTACTTGCGTTGAGAAATCTGCCACTCGCGTTGAGGAAGCTGCTGCTCAAGTAGAATATCTACTCGAGCAGCAGAAAGCAGCAGCGCCCTCTGGCACAACATGTAGTGCCGTTTGCGCTGATTTTGCAGCGTGGGACAAACTCCTGGCGCTAAAAATCAGCGCAACTTAACAGACTCTGCCCTGGCGGAACTCCACGGAGTGCGGCAACGTTTTTCTGGCACTTCGTGGAGTTCTGCAGAGTAAAACTCCGCAAACTCTGCCCAGGCCTAATGAAAACTCACCGCCAACTTTCGATAACCATACATTGGAGGCTTTTTCAATAACAGTGAGATCTCACCAGTTTTAGAACAAGTCACCTCAAAGTGCAGTCTCTATAAAAACAATTCACTTCAGTTCCATGCACATTATCTTGATATGCCTAATCTTATATCACCTTTATTTAATTTGCAGGCACCCATGCGCAGTTCTGTAACAAAACACATTTACACCGCAATAAAACTATCACCTCATAAAAAGTAGACAAATTCCATAAACTGTGGAGGGCCCTGGGGAAGGCATGATGCACTTCTGCTTTCTAGGAAGTCTGCTGTCAAAAATATAGCCTGCTACTCCCTAATACGTGGTGCTTTCAATGCATACTAATTTGCATAATTAAGCAGAAGAATGTAATTATCATTCTTCCAATTAGAACTGATTTGCATAATTAATCCCAGCAGGCTCGCTAATAAACTCATCCATTTTTTAAGAAGATATTACAACCAAATGACATGAAGCCTTGAAGACCAATCGCAGAGTCCCCCAAGGAATATTTCATAACATCTCCTGATCTCTCAAAGTGCTGACAATGTGAATCAGAGGAGAACTCACCAGACTCGGATTCTGTGTGTCTGAGATAAACCCCAAACCTGGTGCGGATCAGTGCACGTGGGTCAAAGGCTGAGGCTTGCCCTCCTTTGAGGGTGTCCTACAAGGTCTGCAGGGGGCAGGTGTAGGTATTTTGCAAGGTATGGGAGATTACATGCATGTGTGCTTGCTGCAGGCAATGTCTGTGGTAATATCAAGGAAATCAGCTGTAGAACCTGGCTCTTCGATCAGTAGCAGCACCACCCCCCTCTTCCCCCAGCGCCTTGAGACCCTCGCGGGTATGTAGTGCGCTTTATAAGTGACATGATTGATTGATTGATTGATTGATTGATTGATTGATTAGAAAGCCGGCTCACCAGATGATAAAACAGGCCCACAAACAGCCAAAAAACGTCCCATACACCGACCTGTGACACCAGCCGTTCTGGCACTGCCAGATTGCTTTACAGGCTAGCTGCTTTATTCTGGTCTCACAGGGAACTGCCTGTTACCATGTCCTGGGACGCATCCAGCACTCCCCTCCAACATCACTCATACAATAAAGGTAAACATCTTCTGTGTGTAATATTCCAAAGTGAAAACTCACTGGACACAGCATTATTTGCTGTATTTGACACTCCCTGCCCTTCCCAAACCATCAGTAGGAAATAGGAGGCTGATGAGGGGCCAAGTGCAGTACTTCATTTGTAAAATATTAAGTGCAAAGGCCCTTTTTGGGAGGTCACTGAGCCTATTCCACCCACTGCCCCTGCCAGCTCTGCCAATGACAGTACCAACACAACTACTAACCATCGTACTCGTACAAGTGTGACATTTCAGCATATTCCAAGCCACCCAAAACTATAATAAAGGTGTGAGCGGCGGGTATTATTCTTTTTCAATGTATACTGTCTTAATAAACACTGTTGTTGTGCTCTTCTCAAAATTGGACAGACAGCACCACCTTGTGGTGGACTGTCACTAGAGCTGGTTCTGACAATTTAGTGTCGATGCCAAGCGCCGGAAACCACTGGTTCAAATTAATCACTGGCCAAGTTTAAGTGTGGTACAAAAGGTCAAACTTGTGCTATCATCAGCAGGCAAAGGGCTTCCACTGCCCTTGGAAAGCTGGTGAATTCACATCACACTCCTCTGCTCTCCACGGCTAGGTGACGATGGCCCAGGGATGCTTGGTTACGAGCATGGCAGGCCAGAGGATGGATGGCTTCCACCACTGTTGTGAAAGTCGCCCCAACACAGCTCCCCGTTGTCACCTCAAAAGAGATGCAGTGTACAGAGATTGTCTGACCTGGGAAACCAGTATTCGGCTCTAACCTTGTTCTTAGTGTGATTTCACCTTAAACGTCATTCACTGAGACGTCCAACACTGAATGGCTGTAGTGTGGGCTGCTCCAAAGTGTGAAGGTCTCTAAGAAGCAAGCAATGGCTGAAGGGGGATGACCCAAACACACTCTCTGTATATTTTTTGTTGCTGACTATAGGAGCTCTTGGCATGTGCATAAAGCTGACTCTATGCCAGATCTAACAAGCATTTGCAATGCAATAGGTCTCCCATTTGCGAGAGTTTAAGCTATTGGCATTGTACATGACAGTGCCTTTTATTTATCTGTTTTGATAATTAACACATAAATAAAAGCAATCGCTCAAACTCTTGTAAATTCGAGACCTATTTCACTTCAAAGAAGCGGCTGCCATTGTCTGCTTGGAAAGTGAAAGCACGCATGAATGTTGCAGGAAAGCATGTCGTGCCTGCAGTTGGAGAAACTCATTAAAGAAAATAGTGCTTACAGACTAAAGAAGACGTACCGTGTAACAACCAAAGTAAAAGGGCCTGTCCTCATGGGAGGTTACAAATGAAGACAAGGTGGTACTAAGGAGGGACTAACAAGCTTGTTAACTAATCAGAAGCCAGCATTTACAAAGGACAATGACACAAGCCAATGACAAATGTGGGCGGAGAGTGGACGGGGCTTCTAGTCCATACTCCAATACAGCATGCCGCAGAGCAGCACATGCGCTGCACAGGCTCGACCTAAAAATACTATCAACTCATTCTACCTCTCAGTTCCTCCAACTGCAGCGATACACTGCACTGTCCTAATTATTAGACCCTCCAGGATTTCACGATTTACAGATTTGCAATAAAAACACGATATATGGTCAGTTTTGTTAAAAGCCTGGGCTTTTTATAAAAGTGCCTGCAAAATCTAAAGCGTGCAACCTCCTCTGTGTATTGGTCCAGTGCTCGTCACTGGGACAACAAGAGGAGGGTCTCACAGCAGGCAGGTGAGGTGCTGTTTGTTTATTCACTCCTCACCTGCTTGCGCCTAGAGACCTCTTGGTGATTTGGCGCTCTATAAATACAAACTAACATAACATTCTTGAAGGGACGCGCTGACTGCCGACTGCCACCGGACAATAGGACCTTCCTTCAGACTGGAGAAGAGAGAAGACTGCAGATTGCACGGTGGAAACCGGGACACTGAAAAGACCATCAGGTAGGTTATCCTGGTCTGCTGCAGCAGTGTGCATCTGAGGTGGATGGAGTTGGGTGGGGGATGAAAAAAGGAAAAATCTGGCCCACCACCCATGGGTACGCACCGGGCCCGCTTGGCAAAAAATAAATGCAGCAGCCGACTCGGTCCCTCCGTATGTCACATAGGCGATGGGTCCTATTTTTACTTTTATTGCCACCATAGGCCCTCTGCAGAGGACACATATAATCAAAATTGGGCCCACAGAGCACGCAATGGACAATATTTTACTGAAGGTCGGGCCTGACGCCCATGGGGAAAGCACCGGCCCCAGGGGGTCAAATATTTAACACATGGGCCTGCCACCCCCAGGCATGCAGCAGGCCCAGAGGGCGAATAATTAATGCCTGGGCCTGCCGCCCATGGGGTAAGGAGCAGGCCCAGAATGCCCAAATAATTAATACATGGCCCCACAGGCATGCGGCAGGACTAGGAGGGACCAATATTAATTCAGGGGCCCCCCACCTACTGGGCTAGTGGAGGGCCCAGGGGGGTCAAATACATAACCCATGGGTTTAAGCTTTTAAACCAGTGTCTAGGTGCATGATGCCTATAGCTTTGCATTTAACATTGAGTCAGGCATTTGTGGCTGTGCCTGGACACCTGAAGTTATACCTTCAAGACCACACTTGGGAATTTAAGGTTCTACTCTGGTATTTGATGACTCTTCCTTTGTATTTGGGGGCTGCATGCCTGAAATATCCTGGCCACGGTTGTGTGAAGCTGTGCTTTATTTCTTTGTAAAATAAGTGCATACCACACAAGCTCTACAGGAAATACACTAAAGGCCAGATTTAACAATGTTTCGCAAGTGCAAAGTAGGGGTGGGTGAAAAATTCCGCTCTACTTTCGGAGTATTGGCCACTTACGGGGAGTTCCGGCCAAACTCCGCCAACCCCCGCTTTACAGAGTTATTTCTCATGTGCGGCTCTCAACCGTAAGTTGTCGAGCCTGAGTGAGAATTGGTGTCCTGTAGCATGATTTTCAGGTGCTAGTAGGGCACCCAGCGAGATTTTCCAACTGCGTGCGGTCGCAAACGCTTGCAGTGAGAAAGCTGCCATTTGAATAAAAAATCTACTTGAGTGGCAGCAAAATCAACTCGAGCAGCAGCGCTCTCGGGCAGGCCGCGCGGTGCTGCTCAATCTGATCTTTCAGTGCGGAACAAGCTCTTGGTAATAAAAATCAGCGTGAGCAGCATGACAGTACGATTTCAGCCAGTTTGTGGAACTCCATAGAATCTCGTGGCGTTTTCATGTAACTCTGTGGAATTCCATGGAGTGAAACTCCACGAGTTCCGCCCACCCTTATTGCAAAGTCACCAACAGTGAAGCAAAGTGACACACGATGTTGATTTGGAAATTACTGTCCTGTGAATTTTTTTGGGTTTGGAAAGTTGCTTAATGTAATGCAAAGTAGTACTTTGCGCTACTTTGCGTCAAGGGGGAATCCCATGGGTAGCACATGGTTGTTCTTGTACAACCACCCATGGTTTTTGACTCAAAGCTTTGTTTACTAAGATTTGTAAACAGGGCTTTGTTCTAATAAATTACACCTCGTTGAGGTAAGCTCAAAGATGGAGGAAAGTTTAATTTTCTTCAAATTTTTCTAACATTGCACGTGTGCTGTACTGTACAGCACACAAAGTCGAATTGTTTTGTTAAATTATGTCTAAATATAGCTTTTTGTACTGGAAGAGTAGCCATAAAACCTGTGCTAGACTCAGGCAGACACCTTTGCATTATGTCAATAAGTGCAGGTCTGGAGATAGCCATCCAGAAAGAGCACTCTCGCTTTGGAAAACAGATGAACTGACTTGCTCAATTCCATTCATACAACGCAGAGCAGACTCTTTGGTTGCTGCCCTGCATTTCATTGCATAAATAATGCATTTGCCACTGTATCCGTGTGCAAATCTGACTTTTTCTGTGCTTTCTTATCGTGACAACCCACTTTTCAAACGAGTTCCTGATTTCATGGTTTTCATTAGAGTTCATTTTTTTCAGTCTGTCATGGGGGCAAGTGGGAGTAAAGCCCTTTCGTACCAGATAGGGTGAGCACCAGGGCATTCCAGACAAACGTTTCAAGTCAAGCACATTTGGGGTCCTAGCCAAATACATTCTAGGAGTTGTGGCCTTGTTTTGCTTATATTTAATTACCTAGATTAACACTCCTGAAAGCAATGATTGTCGATGAAAAGTTCAAGACTGGTAACAGGGGGCCTGATTCACAAAGGAAAACTTACACGTATGAGTAAGTTTACTACTGTTTGCTATTCACAATCTCCGAGGTAATAGTACGTTTAGGCTGGGGAGTCTCTAGTTTTTCACCATCTTCAGCACCCCCACAGTAGTGCCATCAGCATTTAAGTTACAAAATGCCACCATGCAGCACGGCTACTTGGGCAGTAAAAAGTTTAACTCAACAGTGAGACAGTGAAAAAAGGAACACATTGCCAGTCAGCAATGACCCGACTGCGACCAGCGTGCTGATTGGCTGAATCAATAATTGAATTCAGTTGTCATTTTCACTGAAATTGCACTAAAGGAGGAACTGAGGGTCGGCTCTCCTCCTGCCCCTCCCCCCCGACCCCCCCCCACACACAGGGGCCCATAAGCTGCAGAAGGAGGTGAGTTTCATGTGGATGGATAGCCAGGAGGCCTTCATTATAGATCTGTCTCACTCATTTCTGCTGTTACTGGTCCTGATGCAGGGGACAGCTGGAGATCTAACAAGTAATTTCTTCATTTAGGGCAATTGCAGTGAAAACTATGCACATAGATTACTAGTAATCATGATAATGCAGCTGCATTAACTCTTAGGAGTTCTTTTCCTTGCCATGAAGCTGCACAATATACTTGATCATTGCAGCAGCGTAGAGAAGCTGCTAGGAGCTGCTAGGAGCTAACAAATGAATACATAAAAAACCCTCAGATTGTGTGATATTGCAGGACAGCCATTTTGGGGTCAGGCTGCCCTGAGGCGTCTAAAAGCAAAGGCATTAGGACAGAAATTAAAGAGTCAGTCTTGCAGTCCGGGCATGACAGAAACATTAAAAAAGTGCCTGCTGCGTTGAAAAAAGTAACATAAATGGATTGCTTTTTGTATAGAATTCAGATATGGGATAAAGACATGAATGTGACCAAACGTGTGATCAATTAAGTGTATTTTGCATGAGTGGCGGCAGAATGATACATCAATCAGCCAATTTCCTGAGGGGACAGAAGTGCACTGCACTGGGGTGACCCGAGATGTCATTGACAAAATCTCAAACAAGAGCTTCAGGGGCTGATGCAAACAAGTGAGGTCTGACCCACAGCCCGCTCTCCTTATTGGAAACAATAGGCCTCGCGGATGCTGCTCTGTCATGCCAAGAAAAGTGTGTATGAACACAATGTGTCTAAATGCAGATTTGGAAAGGAATCTCCTTCCAATTAAAATTTTCTGGTATTTAGACAGAATATCGGAAACAGAAATATCGGGAACCAAAATATTGTGTCAAGAACACAAATATCGTAGAGGTAAGTTTCTATAGGTAAGCAAAGTTTTACTACATATAACTCCACATATATGCACCTTGGCGATATATATACCTTCAAGGTACGTAGATGTGGAGTTAAGAATATTAAATCTATACTGACCTATCTGCACTTACCTTCTCAATACTTTGGTCCTCGATACTTTTGACACAATATTCTGTCCACACAATATTTCTGTTTCCGATATTCTGTCATTGATCCAATTTTTCCATTTGCCTATAGAGGGTCAGACACGCTCCCTAAGCTTGTTTGTTGCAACATGTGACTCTTAAACCATTTTCAAACAATCTTTTTCCTAAGCACTCTAGAAAATACATTTCCACCAAACCACATGTTCCAACTTCAGTTGCAACCCATTTCACACAGAATGCAACCCCGCTGGCTAACTTCTCCAGCAAACACTTTTTTCTTTGGTATTACTCTTTAACAAATTCTTCCTGACCGTTTGGTATACCCTCACTCCTACCAAACCATCCAACCAGGTGAGGGGTACAAGAAATGAAAGAGGAAATTTAGAACAACAAAAAAGTGTCATCAAAACGAAAATGGCACCGTCTGTCCCAACAGTAGAAGCCACTTGAGGTCCACAAATCCACGCCATGGACATCAGTTCAAAGTAACCATTGTTAGCATCGTTAGCTGCTACCCCTGTCTTTCCCTGTGGAACCTCTACTTCTATCTCATGTGCACCTTATCGAACGCAAAAGGCAATGGTAGTGTTCGCAGTCATTCCTGAAGCTGCTGCGTTGGCGTAAACATGATCTTTACAAATTTAATGAGTCAAAATAGAAAAGATGTGCCATGAAAAGAAATTGTTCAAGAAGGATTAATGGGGATTTGAGTAGAGCGGGCGATAGGCCCGCTGCCTCGCGTCTGGTGTGGAGCGGTGGGAAGGAAAGGAAGGGGTTGTAGCTGCAGGCGGATGTAGCTTGGATCACCATCACAGAGCTGCAAGAGGGCTCAGGCGCTCAACGGCGCTTTGATTTCATGGGCCCAGAGGTGAGGCGGCTGTGATCTCCAAGCGCGCGGCAATCCGCTACCAGAGCCCTGCAGCCAGGAGCACAAAAACAGTAATGAAAACAAGGAAACAGCAAAGCTTGCTCATGTCAGCAGTTCCTTTAATATGGACGACACACAAACTCTCAGTGCCGGGGGGGGAGGAGGGATTTCGCGGTTTCCTTAATTTGAGCAGTTTTGCGTTTTGACTTGTGTCTGAATGCTGCCTAGCTTCGCACACCCACATGTCTTACGTCCCTTAGGAGGATTCCGCTTGTCAGATTTTGCTGGCTAGTAGGCAGAGAGAGGATCCAATGTACAGTGCTTAAGGCTAAACTCTTCTCTTATTTCTAAAATATGCGCTAAATAGATTTTTTTTTCATTTCCTGGAAATTTATCATGAGAAAATCCCCATCCATCCTTAAGCACAGCCAAGTGAAAACATTTGTGGAATGTAGAAAAATGCATATAGTTGTGCATCAACCATAAATAATAATGTAAAAGCGTCCAAATCAAAATGTAGACGGTTCCATCTCTTCTTTATTGTGCTTGTACAGTAGACCTATAGATCCAAGTGTTACAGAAGAGGTGTTTCGTTTTTGCACTCATGCGGTGCAAGTTGCAGTTTGTCTACTATCCTAGACACGGACTAAGGTGTCAAGGGGGCGGCCTCGCACGATAATAAAACGGATCCAGGGTGTGTAAATTATGATATATTTCCATATGGTGAACTGCAGTTTCACGAGATGCGTTGCATGGTATATTGGCTGTACAAAATAATGACGCCCTGAAGAAGTTTACAGTAGTGAATGAAACGCGTTGGCTGGGTTGTTTTGCTGTAACACTTGGATCTATATCTCTACTGTAAAAGCACATTAAAGAAGATATGGAACATTCTACATTTTGATTTGGACTCTTTCACTTTATTATTTACTGTTGGTGCCCCACTATATGCATTTTTCTATATTGTGGCCTCAGGTCGCACCCTTGAGCAGCTGGTGCTTACAGCGGGTGCACGTTTCTTTGGAAGTTACTTCCTGTCGGACAAAGGGGAGGTGCTGTTCATTGGGCCTGCTGCTCAATTTTTATTTTTGTGACGTATTTGTGAATGTCAAGTCAAGTCAAGTCAAATTGCTTTATTTCGATAACAAATATCATAAAAGCATCAGACAATCCTTTATAAAAAATAGAGTTTGTGCAAATAAAAGTTATCATAAGAGATATAACTGGTACATGGTGTCTACTCGGCCAGAACATGATAACACATTGCTACATCACTTAAGAATAAAGCAGTTATTGTCGAGACTATGTAGAACAGATCCAGGGGATTCGATAATAAAAATATTTCATTTTGAATAAAAACAGGAGTTTAAAATATATGGTTAAAACAATGGTACCCAATATAACTTATATAAGTGACAGTGCATAAAAATTAATTCGTACAATGTTTTTGTCGATCAACTTGTGCTCAGATATATTCTTCATGGGGCCTGTGGTATAAGATTAAATCGCCCTTCGCAAGGCTTTATGCCTAACTATCCAGGCATAGCTTAGGAACTTAGCCACTCCGCAAACAAAAAGGGTTCTTGCATCAGATTTCAAAATACGTAAAGCAACACGATGGTCAAGTGTGCCCAATAGTCTGCAGATTGGTTTTAGCCATTTAGACCTTGCTGTTTCGTACGCTGGGCATGCAAACATAAGGTGGGCAACACTCTCCTTCGGTGCCCTGCAGCAAGGACAATCTTCTGTTGTCTGTTTTGGGGAGCGCCATTTTGCAGTTAGTTCATGGACCGGAAGCGATCCAAGTCTAAATTGGATATAGAGCGCCCCATCTCGTGGTATATGGTTTGAGGCTTCTACGTTGCTTGTGAATGTACACATTGTGCAACCCAATAAGAGGAAAATGAGTGACATAATGCTGTATGAGATAGGGCACCCCCAAGCCCTTGCTTTACAAGGACACTGCTAGCCACTAAGGTATACGCTGACCTTGTAAAGGCACAAGACCTAAGTCCAATTTCCTTTATAAGGTCACAAACCTCTGCGGTGACTTGCAATATTCCTACACTGCATGGGTATTTAAACCCTTAGAATACATAGCCACCCAATCCCCCTTCTCACGGTCCTCTTTTAAAACCTTGGTCTCTTGCGCCTTAAGGAACATACTATAGTCGCAGATGTGAACCAGTACTGCGAAAACAGACATGGCAAGCATGCAGTATAAGGTGCGTGATGTAAGAAAAGGTAGGTCACAAACAGTGGATGCAAACTGTGCGCCAACATTTTGCGACCTGTCTTTCTCTTTTATGATTGGGACTCCCAGTGTGCGTTTTTACTAATATTTTCAGATGAATACAGACAGAAAACTATTTTCCTGTCTGCATTTATTTCTAAATACAGAAAAATACAGAAAATAGGCCTTCTTTCGATGATTTTTCTACTGTCATTCATGAGTGCCAGGTCAGCAGGTGTACAGATTGAGAGGTAGCAGAGATGAAAAAGGAAATAGATTTCTTAATTAAGCTTAATTAAGTGCAGATCTACAGTTATTTTTGCTATTCTACAATGAGAGTGTTTTCAGATAATGTGATTGCACTGTATGCCGCTGAAACCTTTTGGACACTCAAATCTGATTATACATTTAACAGTTAAATAAATGTGCAAAAATTTCCATTGCTGCTTCATGTTTACAGAAAACCTAAAACAAAAATGGATAATTATAGAAAAAATGAGCAAAAAATAAATATGGATAAATACAGACGGAAATGGTGAAAAAATAAATACCATAAAACTGGGAGGCCTATTTATGATGCACCAATGTAATAATCAGTGCTTAAATTGAGCCAGTGGTTTCCGGTGCTCGGCACTGGCACTTAATGGTCAACACCGGCGCTTGTGACAGTCTGCCACAAGGTGGTGCTGTCTCAGATGACCACAACAATAGTCAATTATTAATTCGATATACATTAAAATGACTATTACCTGCCGCCCAAGCCATTCTTAAAGCATTGGGGGCCTGAAATAGTCCGAATTGTCACACTTGTTGGAGTGTGGTGGCTAGTAATTGTGTTGATACTATCACTGGCAGCATGGCAGGGGCAATGTGTGGTGCAAGCTGCAGTGGCCTCTTGACGAGAGTCCTGGCACTTATTTATTTACAAATTAATCACTGGAAAAAATAGGCTGTTACACAAGATGTCCAGTGGCAGGGATTTGAATGACCAGCCTAGGCACATGGCTACTGGTGGACCCAACAAACACAGGGATAGTGACCTGCAAGGGCTAGCAGGCCACCATCCCCACATTTGCATTCCAAAACTGAAACGTTTTTCGTAATGCAGCCCGTGTCCAATAAAGTGGCAGGTTCTGCTTTAGAAAATGTTGCCCAGCTGGACAGACGAGTGAGCAGGTCTGCTCCACCCGAGGCCACCTGACACAATGCCCAAAGGGGAAGCTGTCCAATGGGATGGCTTCTCCTTTGTGAATAATTTACCACCTCCTTTGTGGCTTCAGTAACTTTGCAATGGGCTGTGACTGCATTGGTGCCCTTGTGCAGCCTCTCCTAACAGAACCAGAATGAGCCTCAAAACCCCTTTTGCAACCTGGAAAGGCTTTCGGGTTTGATAGGTAAGGTGATCAGGCTTTCGCCTATCTGGGGCCTAAGCTCTGGAACTCCTCACCACAGGCGTTGAGAGCCTGCAAATCATTCATAGCCTTTGTAAACTGCTTAAAACCTGGCTGCTCCCACCTGTCTAATATCAGTCAACTTTCGACCAAATGGGTAATGCTCGGCGGATTCTGGTTCCGCGAGGAGGCTAGCGCTGTGAAACTTTTTTCTAGGCAGCAATGCTCTTTACAAATCACGTTTAATAATTAATAATAATAATAAAAAGAAACCCTTCTGCAGTCACAATGAATGCCTTTTTGCGAATCGCAGGCTTTGTAACTGCAAAAGGGATTTGTAAATGAGGCCCTGAATTCCTTGCAAGACATATTACAAACAGTTTAGCATGTCACTTTCAAAGGTGCCTGCAATCTAGACTATTTGGTAAGATGCAGATAGATTTTTGTTTTATTGTAATTAATTTCAGAAGTGAAATAAATAACTTTACCCCTTACACCTCTCCTTATCAGTTAATGAGGTACATTTTCAGGGCAAACGAAATTACAATAAATTGCCTGTTTTTTAGGTCGAGCCTGGGTAGCGCATGCCCTGCTCTGCGAGGCATGCTGTATTCAGGTATGGATTTGAAGCTCCGCTCACTCTCCGCCCATATTTTTCATTGACTTGTGTCATTGCCCTTTGTAAATGTTGGATTCTGATCCGTTAATAGGCTTGCTAATCCCTCCTTAGTACCGCCTTGTCTACATTTGTAACCTCCCATGAGGACTGGCCCTTTTACTTGTGTAGTTACACATATGTTTTCTTTACAGTCTGTCAGCACTATTTTCTTTAATGATATTCTCCTACAGCGCAACATTGGCGGCGTGCTGTGCTGCTTACCAGAATCTTACAATATTGAAAAAATAGACTTCGGCGAGCCGCCATGAAGAATAGAAAGTCGCGGCTCGCCCAAGTCTATTTTTTCAATATTGTAAGCTTTAAGTAAGAAGTGCCGCAGGCGGCGTTCTGCGCTGCTTAACAAAATCTAACAGTATTAAAAAAATAGACTTCGGCTAGCCGCGCATTTCTTTTCTTCGTCGCGGCTCGCAGAAAGTCTATTTTTTCAAAATTGTAAGCTTTTAGTAAACAGCGCACCACAGGCGGCGTGCTGTGCTGCTTACCAAAATCTTACAATATTGAAAAAATAGACTTCGGCGAGCCACGCATTTCTTTTAATCGGCGTGGCTCACTACAGCTGACTCCTCTTCCTCCCCGTTCGCTCCCTCTCTTCCCCTGCAACAGGAAGCAATGCAATAGGTCTGGCATTTCAGGAGTTTTACCTATTGGCATTGTAAATGACAATGCTTTTTATTTATCTGTTTTAAAAACAAACACATAAATAGAATGCATTGTCATTTACAATGCTAATACCTTAAACTCTCGCAAATGCAAGAGCTATTGCATTGCAAATGCTTGTTTGTATTAAATCCAGCTGCTTACACATTTTGAAACTTAATAACGCTGCAAGTCAGAGCATGTGCATGATACCAACCCGACTGTAATTCTACTAAGAGATGTGCCTCACACATTGTCTGCTGACTGTCCCAGCAGGCATTGTGATGCCACAACTCAACTTTAATACTAATTACAACATAATATAATAGATATCAATTACAGCAGAGAAGTGATGTAATAAGAACTTTAGGGACAGGTCTGTGTACAGTTTTTACAGGCCCCCTGTATTATGTTTTGAATGAAATATCCTCTGTCATACTTTATAAGGCTATTGCCAATAACAGAAACTTTGTGTCCATAAAGAGGAAAGAGACAGAAGGCCAAGTTCCTCTATAAGAAATGGAACTCCGAGATGTGTTGCAATATCCTTTTTAGGTAAGCACTAGAAATGTTATTTCTTAGAAAGCATGGCCACACTATTACCCTTCAACAAAAAACTAAAATCCTTGTTCCTGCTCCTTTCTATGCATATGGTTGCAGATACATAGAATAAATGATGAGTCTGTATATGAAATTAAACACACCAACATGAAGCTAGTAATTTGTTGTAAAAGCATAAGCTATTTAATGTATATCATTATCTAAAATGGTTGTGGTTCTGAATTTGTGATAACATGCAAAGTGATTTCTGCTTCCCGGTAGCCATTGCAAAAAATATAATGTACCGCCATCCTTGTCTCTTCTCAGCTTATCACTGTCCATTGCAGGAGAACAGGTCAAAAGATCTCTTGCTCTGTTTTTAGTTCACAAATTCTATTATCGCCTTATAGTCCGCTGTAGCGTGCTATACCAGCCATTAAAGGCCTGCTGTCGGCTTGGGCCTTTAACAAGGGAGTGGGACTTTAGGTATAGCCCAGCTACGGAGGGCCCCTAGAGGGAAGAGCGTTCTAATTTGTAAAACAAAGGCCTCATGGAGCCCAAGGGGAGTGAAATCCCCTTGAGCTCCGTGAGGCCTTTGTTCGCAGCAACAGTGGGAACAAACATTGGAATGTTGATGCTCAGGCTTCTACCGGCCATTAGAAGCTCTGAGGACTGCATTGTCTTCAATGGAGCGCTCAACATTCTAATATTCTAATATTTAAATAGCATTTGTAATGCTGCTTCATGTCCTGCCATTCACACTGTCTGCTGGCTGTGCCGAGGCACTGTGATGTCCCTCCCCTCTCCCTCCCCTTTTCTTCCCTTCCCTTTCCTCCCCTCTCCCTCCCCTTCCCCTTCCCTTCCCTTGCTTCCCTTCCCTTCCCTCTCCCTCCCCTTCCCTCCCCTTCCCTCTCCTCTCCCTCCCTTCCCCTCTCCCTCCCCTTCTCTCCCTCTCCCTCCCCTCCCTTCCCTTCCCTCTCTCCTTCCCTCTCCCTCCCCTTCCCTCCCCTTCCCTTCCCTCCCCTCTTCCTCCCCATCCCTTCCTCCCCCTTCCCCTTCCCTCCCCTTTCCCTCCCCTTCCCTTCCTTTCTTCCTCACACAAGACCACTGGCACTTCCGGATAAGATAGAACTTTTACACAAAGCTATAATGGCACTCTAATTTTAACCTAACAGCAGCACACGTAGAGTGGTGATTTACTAACACTTACACGCATAGAAGCCTTAGTTCAGCATCGTGGCAACTCTGTACGTCGACAATATGCCAACCGTGTCTGAAATGGCCAGCTTAGGCCACCGTATCATAACATCCATCTGACCCAGGCTGCCTTGCAAAAGGCGCTCAGACCCAGATTTCCTATGCCTTTGTGCGGGCGATCACACAATGCTAAGCAGCGCTACACGAGTGGAAGCAGTGCTAGCAGCAGCACCGAGCAACTTGCTCAAGCACAATATATTTTGCACTGAAAAGTTGTCGCAAGCACAACACCAAATGTCATCACTCAGCGCCAAGCCCCTGATATTGCAATGAGGATGTAACGAGGTGGGAACAGTGCAAACATCCTGAGCTACTGATGGTGCACGACCTGTCTTTCTGTTAAACCCTAGCGCCAAATAAACCCAGGCCCAAAATACAGGCAGGGTGAATATCACGTGATAGTGACACATGTGATGTGTAATTTCTAAGAAATTTCACACTTTAAGCAACTTATCCTCGATCTTACTGTTTTGCTTTTGCACAGTGGAGCAGCGCTTAGTGTCGCTATAAAGGGCCTTTTTTTGCAAGAGCTTGGCCAATTAACTGCGTGAGTTTCTGTAAATATGAGAATGCTCAATTTTTTACTGTTTGTGCATCCCAGTTTTGAACACTTCCGGGTCTTGGAGTAACCTGCTCACTGTAGCATGTCTTCAAACATGCCAGTGTGAGCTGTGCATCCACAATACGTTGATTGACACACTCTTGTCTGTGATGTACACAAGCCATTCTGCGGTTCAACAGTAACCACTGAAAGGAAATACTGCAGCTTTATTTGCCCTCCCCCCCCCAAAAACATCCCACTACTTCAGCTTTATTTCCCTCTGCTCTTTGTGCTCACAGTGGTTCACACTCTCGATAAAGTTCAAAAATAGTTGTTAATGTGCCATCATACAATTATGGTCTCGCGTCAAGGCAAGAGCACATAAAATATTGCGATCTTGGAAGGATTGAAAATACTCAGATGTATTGAACCTTTGGAAATCAGCCATTTCCATTCGAAGCCATGTTTCGTTCTTCACCTTTTCATATGTGCTCATACAGAAGTTTGAGGACAATGTACCGAAGGTCCCTTGTTCTGCCGATCCTATGAGAGTAAACCTGTGATGAAAACTTATATACTCTACCACAGTGCGAGAATCAGCAGGTGTCATAACCAGAGTAGAGAGTTGGAAATGGTAGTGCACCATAACGAACAATTCAAACCAACCTTCACAGCTACCAATATATGACAGTGGCAGGGACAAAAAATTGTCGCTCTTATGAGTAACTGTGGGGAGAAATCCACAAACCCAACAATTAGTTGTAATGGACACATTATGAACTTGATGCAACATTTGTATAAAAACATTATCAGTGTAAGTCAACCTATGCACTGCTTTGTGTGGAGCCAAAGTGACAAAAGCGTGCTCAGGGGAAGTGGGCATCGTACCAACCAAAGAATGTACAGGATACTTCTCCTCTAGGAACCACGATATTCCAAGTATTTTTATTAGCGTAATCACAACAATTAATATTAAAACTATTTTACTCTTTGTTGACCAGCCCCGCACTAAACGCGGTGATGCAAACAGCTGTTCCTCCTCCTCAATAGGTCAACCAAACGGATGCATTATGAAGCAAGAAAAGGAATGCAAGAAAACTGCTAGTAAAGGTAAGTGTTCCCAGTGTCCGTCAGAGCCTCACTGGTACAGGCTCCTATTGTTCATCAACGTTGCCGCTCTTGAGCACCGGCGGTGGAGCTTGCTCAGTCCTAAGCTCACGATGAATCCCACGTCGTGCAGGATAATGTACCCCCTTCCTAGGGAGCACGTTCTATTTATCCTGTCCAATGTCAGAACAGTGCACCAATCTCACAACACCCTGAACTAACACCGTTGTTACTATAGCAAAGTACACCCTAACTTGCACAGTCCATCCCTAACTAATCTGACTTCTCCTTTGGTGCACCATTCCTCAGCAGAGGGCGCAAATTGTACCTGGTGACTCCAGGCACAGAGGGGTCAGCAAAAAGCGGCTCTTTAATGGCTCGGATCTCCAGAGGGACTGCTGCAATTAGTGCGTCATCATTCTCTGCATCCGTTTGGGTCCACGCTAGCTGTGCATCGCTGAATGAGATGAACTGAGGCACCACCTCGCACTCAGTGTCCCCGATGCCATCAGTGACCCATTGATCATAGGGTAACGGTAGAGGCACTCGCTTGCAATGAGTGCCATGGATCCAGTTCTTTCGGCCAGCGACCTTGACTGCAGTTCTGGTGGCCAGAAGGACCTGTTCATGTCCCTTCCAGCACGGCTCCACACTCTTCTTCCACTGAAAATTTCGGACCTAAATCCAATCACCAGGCTGAATGCTATGACCGGGTCCCTCTGGTATATCGGGCAGAGCCTCCCGGATCTGTTGGTGAATAGAACGCAAATTTTCAGTTAACTGATACAGATAATCTGTCAACAATGAATACTCAATATCTGAAAACGACGGGGTCGCGGGACGCCCCAGACATTTGCCGGGCGTCCAAACACGACCTCGTACGGTGACAATCCTGTCCTAGAGTTCGCTGTTGTTCTTGCCGATAAAAGAGCTAATGGTAAAGCATCAGGCCACTGTAACCCTGTTGTCTCCTGAATCTTTGCCAACTTCAGTTTGAGAGTACCATTGTACTTCTCAACCAAACCTGCTGACTGGGGGTGGTTTGCAGCATGGAACTTCTGTTTAATGTGCAAACCATCACAAATTAACTGTATGACTTTGGCATGAAAGTGACTTTCATTATCACTCCTGATCAAACGGGGCAAGCCGAAACGAGGGAAGAACTCCTTCAGGAGTACCTTCGCAGTCGCCATGGCTGTATTGTCTTTAGTGGGATAAGCCTCAACCCATTTACTGAATGCACAGCCAACCACCAACACTTACTTCAAGTTATTGACCCTGTCCAACTCAATATAATCTAATTGAAGGACCTCAAAAGGGAAAGTAGGTGGTGCAAAATTACCAGGTGGTGTAGGGGTACCCTTTCCAGGATTGTGCATCATGCACACCATGCAATACTTCACTAAATGTGTAGCTGTTTTCACTATTTTGTCATTCTGCCATACGGGGTCTACCAACTTGCAAATACCCTTAGCACTGATATGGGCTGAGCCATGGGCCATTGTGACTACAGGAAGAACATATGCATCTGGCAACATCCATCTTTGCTTCCCTGACTTGTCAATCCAACATCCTTCATCGTTCAATTGTGCTGTACTTTCTTGCCACACTGCTAATTCCTCCACTGTGGCCTCACTCTGTATTTCTTTGACATTCTCGAGTGTATCTTCAAACATGGTGACCTCGGACACCCACCTAGCGGGACCTGCTACAAACAGTCTTTTCATCCTAGTCCGGGCTGTTTCCTTAGCTGTCTGATCTGCAAAAGCGTTCCCTTTACCTACATCATCAGTAACTTTCCTATGGGCGCTACACTTTACTATTGACAATTTCTTAGGGAGTGTCAAAGCGGACAGAAGCCTATATATAAGATGACCGTGCTGAATTTTCGTTCCATGGGAAGTTAGGAACCCTCTCTCTGCCCAGAGCCGCCTGAAATTATGGGCGACTCCAAAAGCGTACTGGCTGTCAGTATAAACATTAACAGCCAGTCCCTCACTCAACACGCAGGCTTGTATTAGGGCAATGAGCTCTGCAGCTTGGGCCGACTGATAGGGGACTCGTGATGTCTCAACTACCGTACGCAGCGTAGTAATAGCGTACACAGCAGTAGTGGTGCCATCTGATAATTTAAAACAAGAGTCATCGACATATAGTTCCCCTTGAGGGTCAGATAAGGGAACATCAGTCAGGTCTACCTGTCCTTTCATCTCTTCTTCCGTCCGGAAGATACAATCGTGTATGTCAATCTCCTCATCCTCAGAAGGGAGAGGTAGTAACGTGGCGGGGTTCAGAGTGGTACATCGTTTGATCGTAACATGCTTGGCGAACAAAGTCAATTCATAACCTGTTAGACGCACACTGGTGAGGTGCTGTGTCTTTGTCTGATTCAAAAGTGTGTCCACAGCATGGGGTACCATGACTGTGAGGTCAGTATCAAGTATGAGTCCAGCCGATTGCCGTATCGAGACAGCCATGGCCCCGACCGCTCTTAGACAGTTTGGGAGGGCTTGTGCGACAGGCTCAAGCATAGCAAAGAAATAAGCACACGGCCGTTGCTTATCTCCAAATCTTTGTGTTAAAACAGAAAGCGCAAAACCAGCTGTCTCATGGACATATAATACAAATGGCTTGCTATAGTTAGGCGTGCCAAGCACTGGAGCCGAACAAAGCGCAGTTTTCAATTGCTCAAAAGACTGCTGACAATCAGGTGTCCAAGGCAAGGGTTCATGCACATCTTTAGTAGTCAAAGCAAGCAGGGGTTTTGTTAGTAGGGAGTAATTTGGAATCCACTGGCGAGAGTAGGAAGTAATGCCAATAAAAGCGCGCACATCTTTCTGAGTTTGCGGAATGGGCATTTTAACAATGGTACTGATGCGCTCCGGGGTCAATCTCCTACCCTCCTTCGAAGGTAGGTGACCTAAGTAGGTGACCTCCTGTTGACAATACTGAAATTTAGAAAGGAATACTTTATGGCCATGTTGAGCTAAATGTAACAACAATTTAAACGTACTGTCTCTGCAACCTTGTTCTGTATCCAAGGCGATGAGCAAATCATCAACATACTGAAGCAATACATTACCTGTAGGGAGCGACAAGGAGTCCAGCTGACCTTTCAATGCCTGACTATAGATACTCAGACTCTCTGTATAGCCTTGAGGAGCGCGACAGAATGTAAAGCTTCTACCAGCTAGGGTGAACCCAAACAGATACCTGCTGTCAGGATGAATGGGAATACTGAAGAACGCATTTTTTAAATCAATGACAGAAAAGAATGTAGCAGAAGAAGGAATCATTCTCAAAAGAGTCCTAATGTCAGGGACCACTGAAAACTGGGGAACCACTATTTTATTAACTTCCCGCAAGTCAATTGGGAAGCTGTCGGGCTAAACCACCACCACGTCCTCTACCATTCCCCCTAGAAGCCTGCTGCAACAACACCTTCATCTTCAAATCCTTGTACTTCTTCTCCGTCCTCTCCTTATCCTCATTTTCCCAGTGCTCATAATACTGCGCCATATTCAAAATAACAGAAGGGGAAGATGTGGACCTGGTGCTCTCAGAAGCCTGCAATCGGGTCGCAATCTCGGGAAGCAAATTGGAAACAAATGTATGGACAAACAATCGAACACCACCTTCGATCGACAAATCCTGTCCGCTATGGTCTAGAAACACACCTTCAAATGGAGTGAAAAAATTAGACATACTCTCATCTTTCTTTTGTCGGCAAGCTGATAATGATGCGGGGATTCTGCACCTACACAGAACTATGTGCAGGAAACCAGGACCTCGGTGTATAGGGGTGTACCAACCTACCACCTTAGTGCCCAAAATCCCAAAACCGACTAGCTATAGTGTCTCATTCGTTCTCCTCCAAATATCACAGAGCTACCAATGATTAGACAACCCAGAACACAACACTCCCGACTCTCTTAGGAATCGCGGTAGCAAGACATACTCTTTCGCTCGCTCACTCGTACTTGTCCACAACAAGATTAGGCAGAGTCACTGTAATAGTTCAAAATGTTTATTTTAACTATCGTGCTCTACAATACAGTATACTGAGCCACTACCAGCAGCAAAATGCATAAACTCAAAACAATTAGCATTGTTACAATTCCATAGAGTACAAAAGGGGAAGTCATTTTATAAAGACAGTGGAAAAAGGACTATAAGGCCTAACCACCCTCCCCTTGACTGGAAGAAGTTTATTTATATAAAGGAAGATCTCTGGGCTTTGACAGCAGACCCCATACCTTAAAGCCTAGATGCAAGATTTACATCATAGGAACAGCGTAGCTCTTCTCCATGGAAAGGGCTCTCTCCAAGTGTGTGTTAAAACAACATGCACCTCCGTAATATCAAAGCACGAGTCTCCAGCATTGCAGCTGTGTGTAGCATGTTATGTCTAGGTGCTAGGGACTGACCAGAACAGAATAACAAGGGGCATTGTTTATCTACCTTGCACATCCTGTTCAGACAAAACTCCAGGAACTCAGCAGAAAACGTGAAAGGCAGACAGTTCTCATGTGAAAGGCATAAACAGAGGCTTGCAAAAATAAAGTCATGTAGTAACGTGCGCAAAAGCAGCATCATGGCAGCAAAGCTCATGCTAACTTAGCAATGTCGACAATGTCCCTAAGAGCCATATAACACCCTCCCCCTGGTAAGGCCATAGGACCACAGAAAGGACCAAAACAGAGTTCAAAAAGCCAAGCAGAGTTCAAAATTGTCGGAGATTAAGAAAAAACAAATTGAAATTTTTAAAAAAAAATCTTTTATTTTTGACGTGCAAAATTAAAAAAAAATCGGCTCCAGGAAAACGATATTATGAAGGACGTTGTTAATCCATCAAAGTATGTGAACTTAAGAATGTAATTCCCTCCAAAAGGTCCTCCCTATCGTTTGTGGAGAACAGGGATGCCATCCATTCAAGTAGGTCGAAGGAACAAACGTGCTCCTCGTAATCTGATGCTTCCAGAAGCATAATCGGGCAACTTGCGTGATATTCGATGAAACTCTGATGCAGGAGGTTCTGCGCAGCCTCACAGATATCCCATTCAGCCAATACTCCAAGTGCTGCCGCACGCACCATTCGGCCATCCCCAGAACAAGCCTGGTCATGGGCCTCCAAGGGACCCATCAACTGGATAAAATCCGGGACTGGACATGACGTATTGGAGAGGCATAAATCCATAACCCAGTAGAAGGGGCACCGTCGACAGTAAAAAACTGGTTGCACGCAAGTAAAGTAGGCAAAGCGAAAAGTCAATCCATAACTCACGCCAAGCGTTGCTAGTGGCAAGCATCCAAAAACCTGTTGCATCCTATCCCGGTACAGTTGCAATTGGCCTGGTCTGTGCAGTACCACAAGATGAGCAGCCATTGCGCAGCAGGATCAGAAGAAGCAGGACTCCACCAGCTAACGCCAGTAATAAAGGGAATCCGCCAAAGATGCTGGAAAAAATAGAATGAATAAAAGCCGGTATTACTCCAAATATTGTCTGAAAAGAAGTCACAAGGCCTGCTCCCACTTGTTTAAAAAAATGTGCAAGGCCTGTAGTGTCAGACGCATTAAATATTTGATGTATAAGCTCCCCAAAATGAAGAGGGAGGTTAGTATTCAGCAACGACTGAATTTCGCTAGATGTTCTAGCCACCTGTAACTCGAAGGTCTCACGAGCCGAAGTGAGAGCGACCTCTTGTTGGAATAGTAGCGCTTTGAGCCTGCTTAATTTGTTGAAATCTGTTTTCAAAGTCGGAATGGAAGGCCAAATGAAACTATCTACACTCCCATGCGGGGGAGGAAAAAGCACATTGCTACAACAAGTAACTCGTTGTGAGACCGTTACTAAATAGGGAATTCCTGCCTGTAAACCACAGCAGTCTTGGTTGTTCAAAATAAGATAACTGCCGTTGGTAAGCAAAGTAAAAGCGGGAATTATTGATGGTACTGGAGTTCCTTTCAGAAAACAAGCAAGATTAGGCGCTGACACATTACAAGCGCCGTGCAACTTAACGTGTTTACAAACCAGGGAATGTCCTACTGTGGAATCGCAGTCCTCCCCTGTTAGGAAAACTTCCTTATCCTCCCGTTGACACCTGTAAGTGAAAGGCAGGGACCATAATTCATGGAGAAATACACTACCCAGGGGTTCAAAGCGACCAGTCGGAAAATGTTGCATGCATGATTTAAATTGAAACAACGAAAAAGGCAGAGAGATAACCCCATGAATCAACCAAACAGCAGAG
The DNA here is from genome assembly GCA_963921515.1 of Calotriton arnoldi. NCBI lineage: Eukaryota > Metazoa > Chordata > Amphibia > Caudata > Salamandridae > Calotriton > Calotriton arnoldi. Next base: position 1,166,519 of record CAWUFW010002447.1, read on the forward strand.
TCGGTTTCCGCTACCAAGAATGGCAAGGGCTCTAATTGTTCAGTGTGCAATAGTGTGTAAGTAGCATCTTTCATTGACATAAAAAATGCTGTTTATCAGTCAGATTAAATGGTAAAAACAGAGCAGAAGCATTCAAATAATCCCAAGGGACCTTTCCCATTTTAAGGGTCAGTAACGTCCATGCAAGCTGCATAACAGATCGTAATTGGTTTTGACCATGATACAATACAGACACATCATTCTGAACAATATCATTAACAGAAGAAACAATGTTATCCAATGTATAAATGCGTGATGAGAGCGTATTGATGCCATTGTCGACCACGGCTAGAACCTTTTCTAAATTAGCCTGATCAATTTGACCGAGACGGAAGGCTGCTTCCATCTGCGAAAGTTTCCAAATTTCATTGTAAGCTGCATACATAAACCTTTTAGCTCTGGGAGCCCTGGGTCCCAAGAGAAAATCAGCCAAATTAATATCACATGACAAGAGCGACAGGTGTTGCTTCACTGATGATAGGGTTGAATGTTCCAAACATTGTTGGCATAATTTACCCACCGAGTAAGTGGTAACCGAATGTGTAAGAGGATAACGTGGATCTGGTCTAGTCTGAGTTAAACCAGGTGTTACATTATAAAAACGTAATTGACATGCATTCGAGTTTGTTTGCCACACCAACCACCCGGATGAATCAATTTCAGAGACATTAAAAGTCCCATTTCGAAACAAAGCCTGCAAGGCATCGATAGTATAATTTGTCTTAGCCCGCCAATTGTCGTATTCCGCTAAGGACGGAATGGAGGGTGTATTCAAATTCTTAACAGTGGCCAACCCAAAACAAGTGGTTTGGTACACTGTATTATTTAAAAATAAAACTTGAGTTGGGATCAGGCAGGCACGATGTAATGCTTCAGTTCCCTGAACCTGCCATTGCTTAGTGCCCCAGATCGATTTTAACTCAATGGTCTCTTTCCATTGATCGTAACCCTGTGTAGCCGATTGAGTCCTAAAAGAGTTAGAATAAATCAATTTAGTGTGGGTCAAGATAAATTTGGATTGTGATGACAATTGCAATTTAAAGAAATAGCATTCCAGATTAGATGTGTCATAATCTGTAAAGTATGTGAACTTTTCTCTAAGAGTTTTAGAACTCCCATAGACAGGAGTAGGACAATGTTCCCACTGAGTGTAATTACGAATAGGTCTTAACGTGTTTGTTTTGTGCAAAAAGTGATGCCCATAATGCTGATAACAAAAGAGATCAGCATAATTTAAATACAAATCTTCATCATCAAAAGCAGCATAATACTTCAAGTCTGAAAATAACGAATGTACAGCTTGAACATTCCAATCGTCAGAATGTATGTCCCGTGTTACCACATCTCCAAAGGAGACGCGAAACACGTATGGTACCCTGAGCACCTCGGTCGGACCGTGAATTTCAAAAGGTACTTTGTCCCAAACTATGCCATCTGCAACCGGGAATGCTGAAATGTTCACAAGTGTTTGATCACGTTTCATGATATGGGACGATGTGTGAGGGGCCAGAATTCCATCGATCAAGTTCACAGCAGAGCGTTCTGGTAAATAATGACTATTGATGAGTAAGAAGAACACGGTCACAAACCCAATTGACATGAAGAGGAAAATCTGGATAAGCACCAACCAAATGTAGGTCCATGGAGGGACCAGGTAAGTCTTTTTGAACCAAGAGAAAAAAATACTCAATTTAGTCGGTGGTACTGCCACACTGGAAGTCAAGGAGGAAGAGAAGCTGGCATTATATCTAAAGTAGCCGCTTGCAGTTCTGTTAATGAGCGATGGTAGAGCTGGGTCAGCTTGATGTTGTCGAGGACTGACCGGTACTTCACTAACGGACTCATCTGTAGGATAAGTGTACTCGACTTCTGCATTGGAAGATAGAGGCCGGACGGATGAAAGGTCAATAGCACTGTCCATCACCTTCCCAGCCATACGAGCATCAGAGGAAGAGGATGAAGTCAGCGGATTCAATGAAATTGCGGTACACGAAACAGCAGGCGTGACACTATTCAGAATCGGCCAGGCGGTGTAGCTTGACATTGCCCACTGAGATATATCTGTTGTCTTTGCGACCAGGTAAAGGTGGTAAAATAACTGTATGAGTACCCTTTAATCCAAGTACTGGGACTGGTGCACGATAGGAGGGACCAAATTCCTTCTTGTTCTCCAGCTTTTCTCGTACCAGGTCTCCAATATTGGGAAGCCAGCCAGCTACGGGAATCAGCAGTGCTGCATCATCGAAGAGAGTAAATGTTCAGTTGCATAGCTGTCACGGGTCTTTTGTAGATCCTGTAACACAGTAGAATGATTATCTACGACAAAGGTTTCGGCAGCCGCCACAACGTCTAGACCATGGGTACTCACAAACTTTCTCTCGGGGGCCAAATTTACAGTGTGGTTTGTGGCCGAGGGCCGCAGCGGTGGGGGCAGGGCTAGAGTAAAAAAAAAAACTGTGACCATGAGGCCAAACACAGGCCCCTGCAGCGGACACATTAGTCCACTGAGCCACACATCTATCTATCTATCTATCTATCTATCTCTATCTATCTCTATCTCTCTCTCTATTTATCTCTATCTATCTATCTCTATTTATTTATCTCTATCTATCTATCTATCTCTATCCATCTATCTATCTCTATCTATTTATCTCTATCTATCTCTATCCATATATCTATCTCTATCTATCGCTATCTATTTATCTCTATCTATCTCTGTCTTTCTATGTCTATCTATCTATCTATCTGTCTGTCTCTATCTATCTGTCTGTCTCTAGCTATCTATCTGTCTGTCTCTAGCTATCTATCTGTATCTATCTATCTGTCTCTCTCTGTATCTATCTGTCTCTATCTATCTGTCTCTATCTATTTATCTGTCTCTATCTATCTATCTGTCTCTCTCTCTCTCTCTATCTATCTGTCTCTATCTCTCTATCTATCTGTCTCTATCTATCTGTCTCTATCTATCCGTCTCTATCTATCTGTGTCTCTGTTTCTGTCTCTATCTATCTCTATCTGTGTCTCTGTCTCTATCTATCTGTCTCTATCTATTTATCTGTCTCTATCTATCTATCTGTCTCTCTCTCTCTCTCTATCTATCTGTCTCTATCTCTCTATCTATCTGTCTCTATCTATCTGTCTCTATCTATCCGTCTCTATCTATCTGTGTCTCTGTTTCTGTCTCTATCTATCTCTATCTGTGTCTCTGTCTCTATCTATCTGTCTCTATATGTGTCTGTCTCTCTGTCTCGATCTGTCTCTATCTGTGTCTCTGTCTGTCTCTCTGTCTCTATCTGTGTCTCTGTCTGTCTGTCTCTGTCTGTCTATCTATCTGTCTGTCTATCTATCTGTCTCTATCTGTGTCTCTGTCTCTCTGTCTCTAACTGTGTCTCTGTCTCTCCAGGCGCAATTGTCCAAATTCTGAATGTGCTTATGTCTAATGTTCAGGCTGCGGGAGAAGAGGACGTTGTCCGCAACACGAAACAGGAAGCTTCCCAAAAGGCCCTTTAAAAGTCAGCTGTGAAAGCGCTTACAGCTGACTTTTAAAGGGCCTTTTGTGAAGCATTCCAACGGTGCCGTGTGTGACCTCACAGAGCCCGGCAGTAAACACAGAAGATGGCCGCAGGAGCATTTAATACATATTCACCAAGTATGCTCCTGCGGTCATCTTTTGTGTTTACTGCCGGCCTCACTGGAAAAGTAGAAACGGCAAGGCAAGGTCCGCGGGCCATCAATGAAGGCCTGCCAGGCCGCTGGCGGCCCGTGGGCCACACCAGGAGTACCACGGGTCTAGACCATCAAGGTCTGGCACAAACATTTTACTGCCAAAAAGCATTTCGTATGGGGTCCGCCCACCCAGAGATCTTCTTGGGAGATTATTGAGTGCACGTTGAACACCAATCAAATGGGCCAGAAGGTTCCTGCCAGTACCTAAGACTCTAGCTGTCAAGGATTGCTTTAAGTCATGGTTCATTCGTTCCACAATTGAATTGCCCTCAGGCCTGTATGGAGACGAAAACTGCACCAGCACCCCCTTGGACTTCATTGCGTCCTTGTAAGCCTTAGAGGCGAATGCTGGACCTTGGTCTGAATGAAAGGTGCCACAGGCAAACATCCCGACAAAGACACGCAAATCCCTGATGACATTTCGAGCGTCAGCACTGCGTTGTGGCCAAACCCAAAGGAATCTAGTGCATGAATCAACCGCAACTAAAATATATTTATATGCAGTATCAGAAGAGAACGGGCGCAGTGATCAAGATATACACAGCCAAATGGTTTATTAGAAATACATAGCTGTGTTTGTGGTGGGCGTGACACTGTAGATGGTTTGATTTGCTGACAAATGTCACAAGAAAGCGCATAAGTATGGGTCTGTTTATATAAACCACGCCACCAATAACGTTGCTGTAAAATCGAGACTGTTGCAGACACTCCGGCATGTGCAGAAGCCATGCCCTCGTGTGCGGCTCTGATCAAAGCAAGTCTGCGGTCCAAGTTGGGAATCAGCCGATCCCCAACTGATGGAATGGAAGTGTAAGGAACTTGTTCGGGAGATATATGATAAGAGTATTTCGAAGGGAAACCCTGAGGATAACCGGTTCCCTCCCTCGTAGCAGCCACTGCTGCCAAAATATCATTATCTATTTTAGTCATGGACCTTGTAACTGCTGCTACGGAACACGTGGCTACTGCTGATTTGGCTGCTTCGTCAGCCAAAGAATTACCAAGAGCATGTGCTCCCACACGCTGATGCCAAGAGTATGGATAACCTGTGTGAGGGGCAGAAGCTGTTTAAGCTCTGCCACTCGAACCCAAAACATTTTATGCTTAATTGCGCTGCCTTTAGAGTCTCGATAGTCATTTCGAGTCCAAAAGAATAAGTTGTCATTATAAGACTGAACACAGTAGTAAGAATCACACACAATAAGAGTATTCACATTAGGATCAACAAACTCGAGAGCAAGAATAACAGCACGCAGCTCCGCCAACTGTGCGGTACAGTCCCCAAGTGAATGAGTATGCACTATGGGGGACTTAAATTCTCCATTGACAATGGAGCCAGCCACAATTGCGCAGGCCGCTGAATAAGCATGTTTGGAACCTGTGGCCGGTTGAGCCGAGCCATCGGTGTAAATAACACATTTGTATTCATGTAAAGGAAGCAAAGACAATGGAGGAGGATGAACATGTTCATACTGTAAAAACTCCTGTGTAGTGCAGTGTCAAAGATAAAAGTGACATCTGACGATGTCAAAGACGTAGCCCATCGTATCCAATGGGGATGTGATGCTTTAGCGTTAGGTACACTTGCCTTAGTCACGGCCTCCAAAGCGGGGAAGGGCGTGACCATAAGAATGCGTTTACCTTGCGCCAATGAGCATTCCTTCAGAATCGCCATCTGGACTGTGGTCAAAACTTTCTCAACTTTGGAAAAACCCATTCGACAATGTCCCTAAGAGCCATGTAACAATAACTTGTCCCAATCGACTTTTCTCGGCTGGATAAGAGAATGCATATAAGTAATGATACGGCCGAGCAAAGCAAGTATCTCTGCTCCAGGCTTATCACCTGGCTTCCGTTCCTGATCCCATACTTTAATCTGATCCCATGTACCACCCAATTCTGCAACATGATCCTGTGTGTGCACTTGTCTCCAAATATCAACTGGAACCAATAAGCCAAAGAACATTTCAATATCAGCAAGTGTCATCACCGTAGAGGAGGCAGCTTCAGTCAACTCTTTATAATAAGCAGTTGGATTCTTTCTAGGTTCAGGTAACTGAGTCTTAAGAGACAGGACTTCACTCCTTTTCCACAGAGTATAAATAAACCCATTGTTCTTGGAAACGGGCTGCTGCCCCTGGTCTAGTAGCAACAATGTGCTGGTCCCTTAGCTCTGGTATTTCAGGATGATAAATAGCATGCACCTCCCGCATCGGAAACTGAGATATCGGGGTGGGACTCTTCTCAAGCAGTCAACCCCGATAAGCAACCAACTTCGTAACATTTCCGAAAACCTGACCAGGCACCATATCAGTAACATATACATGATCCTTAATATCATACAGAATCTGCGGTGCTGCATCCTTGAAACACTGCTCCCAAAGACCGATCAAAGTAGCAGACATATGCTTAAGGGCATGCTGTTGCACAAAAGGCTTATAATCTTTCATCACACTCTACACATCTTCCACACCATAAATGGGGTTCCGGGCCCACTGTGCTGCCCGATTAGCCACCATCTTTTTCTCTTCATCTCCCAAATCCGATCGGACTAACGTCCGCCCCATACGTTCCTTAAATTTCATCCAGTCTCTATCCTCAAGTCCACGTACTGGTGTCTCACTATTCTGTGATGTCGGGGAATGGAAGAAGTCAGTGGGAGTGATAACAGAGGTAGTAGGCATTAACGTCGCTGCTGGCTGTGATGCAGGTGTAAGAGCTGGCGAAAGAGGCGCCGCAGCAATAGGTGTCACAGGAGTACTAACAGTCACAGTTGCCACAGACGGCGAAGACTAAAGAAAGGACAGGAGGTGCCTTGGCCAAGGCAGTCCGATCAACAATAACAGAAGCAGAAACATCAGAGACAGGAGAGCCGGGTAGCTGAGCCTGTGGGGGAAGAGCGGAATATATCCTCTGTGGAGCATATGGGTGTGGGAGTCGAGTATCTAGCAATTGTTCCACAAACGTATCATTTTCTTCTTGGGTCACATAAGATTTATCAATATTCAATCGAAAAAACCTCCTATCTTCACGTTCAATCCCTATCTCTTGTTTCTCTCTATCATGCGCTACAGCTTTCTGAGTCAATGTTTGCATTCTCCCCTTCCGGGCCTCTTTCTCTGCTTTCATTCACCTCTGTTTAGCCTCCTTTTGCCACGTTCAAAGAGAATCAAACATAGACTGTCTACTTCTTCTTGCAAACAACTTCTCCTGTAAAAACCCAATTTTTTGTTCATCAAAAGTGCCCGTCAACGGCCACTGCAACTCAGCATTGTCCCTCATATATTTGTGCCATAGAGTACTAAACATAATAGGGCCAGGGCCATGCTTCACATACATATCAAAGTTCGGAGTGCCTTCCGGAGGCACAGGCTGACTTTCTTCCAGTCGAGCATCTGCAGAGCAACAACGACAAAAAGAAACCAAGAACCTACTAAATCCGGGCATTTTCAAAAGTGAGCCAAATTCGTTATATTGCCCGGCAAAGTGTTCACAGACACTTTATACCAAAATTGGTCCTCAGACCGTACCAAATACAAACCAAAATGGTACCATATCCACAAAGAACCAAAACAAACTCACCTGGTGCACACAGGTCAAACAAATTTATTCTCCACTGCCGACACTTCGGACCAAACGGTCAGATCCAAGGGTTTCGCCGTTTAGGACCCCAGCCGGGATGACCGCTGGGCGAGGCACCGTCTGGCGGGACAGAAGGGGCAGCTGCGAGCAAACAATGCTCCTCGTACAGGGATCCCTGATCCGTCTGTCTGACCCAACGATGGCCCCAACCTCCCCACCCGTCCGTGGGAGGGGATGGGTCACCCAATGGAGTTTCTGTTCGGGCACCAACTGAAGGAAGTGACCCGAATAGGGCCACCCGGGTCACTCGCGACCACCTCTCAGCTTTCCATACAAATGAAGAGTCGGTCAGCCAGTAGAGAATACAAACCAAATATTTATTCAGATACACTCGAGCGGAGCCCAATATGCCCAGCCTCTAAGGATTGCTGCAGAGGGACTGACATCAGAAAACATGTTGATACATTATGTACGATTCAGAACCAAGAAAGGCACGCCCAGACTGGAAATTTACAGATGGAGGCAGCTACACAAAGGAGGTACAGAAGGATACGTTTCGATCCTGGGACCGGGCACACACTATCTCTATGCCAAGGTCGTTCTGCCTGCGCCCATCGCTGGATTAGTGGGAGCAGGCCTCTATCTGGTGGGAAAGGTATGTGCTAATAAGAACAGTGTACTCATTAGTACAGCAAGGCCCAACCTTGAAGGAGACGAAAATTCCCAAAGCTGCTTCTCGCAGGGACAGAGAGAGAATTAGTTTCGATCATGACTCAAAATGGCGGCCAAACAAAAAGGGTGCCGCGAATGCTAACTTATGCAAAACAGTATATAAACAATACAGCTGATATATTTTATTCTAACAAATGCATTTGGGCAATGCGACTATGAGTACCTTCCCCATATCTGACTCAACGCACGCAAGTGACCATTGCCCGCTGTCGGGGCCTGCTTGTGGCTGATCCTAACTATAAGGTAAATAACAATAGTTACTGCTAGGATTTTGAGCATTCTGATTGGCTGACAGAATTCCATTAGTTATACAGGATGCAGAGTCAGTAAATGACATTCAGCAAGAGAAGGGGAGGGTGTTTTTTGGGGTGCAGGGATCCAAACTCTAGACTGTAATGTAACTTTTTATCATGAACATAACACAAATACAATAAAAATACAGATTAATACAAATGTCACCATTTTACAAGATCATGCTCTTTAAAAGAAAGGAGCAGCACAGAAGTTTATTCGTGCGATTTATGGGTGTTATAGTGAAGCAATTTGAGCAAAAACAGCGTATATTTCCTTGATCATTAACCACAATCTCCAGTCATTCCTGATGTCATTTGAAAACAATGAACTAAAAATATGCCTGATATTTTGAAATCAGGCCTCTTGTTATCCATACTAATGCTGTGGTGGGCGAAGCTAAGTGGAAAAATAAATCTGTTGTTTTTGCGCATTACGCTGTGTGTTTAGAGGCTTTTACAGGAATCCAAATGTCTTTCCAGTGATTAACCCAGATTTATGCGCAGAGATTGCTGAAGCTGTTCTCTGCTTCCAACTCATCACAGAAGGAGAAGCAGAATTAAAGAACAAAACAATCTGCCCTTCTTTCCCACTCACCCCTGCCTAGGAGCGGCTAAAAGACAGGTGCGGGTGGAGCTCAACACGCTTTTTCTTGACCACCGAAGGCCCTTGGTGAAACAGAGCGAATGTTTGATCTGCAAAACTCAATGAACTCAGTGGTCAATTAAGTCAAGGGGTGATTTGAGTGAATGGAGCGAAACACCCCACTTCCTCAAACATAAGTTCCTATCAACTTACAAAACTGAAAGCCTACCAAGATAGACTGATACATTTATCAAGCATCTATCAACTCTCTCTCCGTAGTAATTCTAGTAGAAACACCTAAGATTAACAGTTTTATTCAAAGCAAACATGCAGCGAGCCATCAACACAGTACGCAGGCAATAGGCGAGGTCCCACTGCCGACACTTGCTTTTAATTCTAAAACTCTTATTATGTGAAATTCTATGTAGAACTTTGGACGAGAGAGATTCTTGACCATTGTTGATAAATACAACTACCGAACACTACATTACATATCCCTCCCCAAAAAACAAAAACAACAATAATCCTACAGGATCTTTCCCTATATTTGAAAGGGACACTTCACACCTGGGGACTGCTAGCTACTTCAGTAGTGCTGTCACCTCCAGTCAACTTCACCCCTTCTTTATTCTCATCACATAATTGTGAAACTCCAGACCCTTCAATTTTGACAACTCTCTCAGCATTTAACCAGTGGCTCCCCCACATGCTTACTTCATGGCCACACATTTTATCCACAACAGCAGGGTCACCAAACTTGTTTTTATCTTTCCTAATGTGGCCGGGTTTCTTAAAGTGTACTTCAACACCCACCTAAATGTCACTTTCTTGACTCCTTTCCTAAAATTAAAAGTTTGCTTCTGTTTAGATCGGACCTCCTGCACTTTTCTCCTCTCAATGCATTCAAATTCTTAAAGATTTAGTTGTTATTTTATCCACTTGTACATTCAATCAGGGAATAACTTTGATGAAGGCTATCTTCTATGTACAATTCAAAAGGTGGCACTGCCATAATCTTATGTGGTGTGGTACAGCAGAACCATGGAAAGGATCTCACAGCACCCACTATTACAACCAATCACATCAGCCCATTGGATACGGTAAACTAACACTCTATTCATACTAACTCACAATCCTATGCACACACATAAAATTACATTACATTCATATTTCAGTAATTGCACAAACAAAAGGAAGAGTAGATCGTGATATTCTGTTCTTTGTCTTTTAATTCTCAATGCCCAGCCAACACGTGTTTCGTCAAAAGGGGGTTACACCGCGACTTCTACAGGGCTAAAGAAACATGATAATATCGAAATCAACAACAGATTGTACTCATATTGTTCAAAACATGGTGAAGACACAATTCACCACTGTGTTATCCCCTACTTGGAGGATATATACTACTTGTGGAGAAGACAATACCTCCTCCATACTTTCAGTAAAAAGTGACGGACATAGAAGAAATAATATCAGCGCGCCTACGTGGGGGCTTGATACTCGATTGAGTGGGTGAGCGCTCTAGTGGTTTAGAAAACACGGAAGATAAGTACTGGGGCTGGAGGCCCCTCTTCCGCTTCCGGTTCTTGCAGATCACTACACGGGAGAAACTGAATGAGAACGCGTACTCGCTTGAAGGCAGGTGTCTAATGACGCCCGCGGGATCCGGTTGGGGGCGAGGGGATGTTGTTGAATTACCATGGATACATTAATATGCAATTTTGGGTTTGCTTAATTGGCAGGATAGGATGTAGAATATGGTATACATACAACGTCTATTTTGAATAAACGGAGGATAGTATTGGCACCATTAGGATTGTGATAACATAACGATGTCTGCACTAGATATATAGTGGCACAATTGGGGGCATGACAGAGCATAATAATAAGGATTGTGGCTCTACATTAACAAGGAATAGCTACATTGGAAGCGACAGGCCAACATAGAGGCGGACATACTAATACCTGACCAACCAGGTTGGAAGTAGAACCGGTGGAGAGGTAAGAGGAGCGAGATACAACTGAGGGTTTCAGGACGGTATTGTTCGGTTACTCCAACATTAGATAGGTTTCGGAAAGCACATCACAGATCATTTGGTGATGTCTGTTTGTATGTTGCTTTACCATCTATTCTAGGAGATAAGAACCAAGGCACTCGGCAAGCCAGACAGGTATGTTTGAAGATTTGATAATGAAGGGAGGGATCACCTCCTAACCACATAGTAGCGACTGGCCATAGTTTAGCACGGTTCATAAGCATGATGGGTCCTGTAAGATATTCAGATCATAGGCACCACACAAATAGATTGACTTGATATATTGGACAACACAGGCACCAGACGATTAGTAGATCTTAGCACGTCATTGGGCATGGGACGCAGGAGTGCACAAAATGCATGGGTTTCCACAGTATGGAGGAGGTACTGTCTTCTCCACAAGTAGTATATATCCTCCAAGTAGGGGATAACACAGTGGTGAAATGTGTCTTCACCATGTTTTGAACAATATGAGAACAATCTGTTGTTGATCTCGATATTATCATGTTTCTTTAGCCCTGAAGAAGTCGCGGGGTAACCCCCTTTTGACGAAACACGTGTTGGCTGGGCATTGAGAATTAAAAGACAAAGAACAGAATATCACAATCTACTCTTCTTTTTGTTTGTGCAATTACTGAAATATGAATGTAATGTAATTTTATGCGTGTGCATAGGATTGTGAGTTAGTTTGAGAAACGACCCTAGGGTCAGATTTTCGGAGGGTTCAAGGTGATTCCCCTCCCCAAGAGCACCGCGAGTGAGCAGAGTTGGATGCTTAATAGCAATATGCAAATTTTTGAGCGCCAACGAGATCCTAGTTCTAATCCACCCCAGCGCGACATTAAAATGTAACACTCTATTCATGCGCTCGACCTAACTATTAGTCTGAGGATGATATAAAGACCTTCTCAGAGGTTTCACACTTGACGCTTCCAGAAAAGATATCTGCTCCTACAAACTGGACGCCTTTGTCCAACATGAGGAGCTCAGTAAATCCCTCTCTAGAAAAAATCCTGTAAAAATTATATTACACAAAAGGCACTTAGCTCTAAAATAAATGTCGCTTCAGGCCAGTTACTTTAGTTATGTATTAAGACTATGGCAAATCGACAGTGAGCGGACAATGAGTGAAATGGACCAACCAATTCGACTTTCACTTTTTACCATGGTTTGGCAAGTAATTCAATAGGTCAGAGCAGGAGTGTAATCACCTTGCTTTATTTTTTCACAACTTGTAAAAACGCATAAATCCTAACAAACTCTTCCTTGTGCTTATCAACCTCATGGGCACTCCTAACCACGCTAACCGTGGGCAATGAACTCCCCTCCGCTAGCAGAGGTTGCGGAGATGGAGGTAGCTACTGCACCCACAACCCTTTGATAAAACAACTTTACCTTTACATGCTAAAAAGCATATAACCAATTCACAAAAGTGAGCTTTGAAAAATATCAGGCAATGAGAGAGGTGATGATTTTGGGGTCCCCCCTAACCTAAGGGGAGGACCAAGCAGATGCCTTGAACACAAAGAGCATATCATGCTGAACGATTCGGTGGTGGTCCCATCCTCCTAGGACCACCACAAGCAAAGTTATGGGCAAAAATACAATGCCAACCAAAGGCCCAGCAAAGCATTATGGGGCGAGATTCTAGAGTGCAGTGAATATTATAGTATTAGCTCTCAGTTGAGCCGGGAGAGCCCTGCCGCTTGAGCAATGTTTTGATATTGGATATTATAATATTCACTGCACTCTAGAATCTCGTCCCATAATGCTTTGCAGGGCCTTTGGTTGGGATTGTATTTTGCCCATAACTGTGCTTGGGGTGGTCCTAGGAGGATGGGACCACCACCGAATCGTTCAGCATGATGTGCTCTTTGTGTTCAAGGCATCTGCTTGGTTATCTCCCTAGGTTAGGGGGGACCCCAAAATCATCAGGAACATAGGTGTTGACAGGATGGGCCATCTTTGACTTGATGAGTGGGAGGAGCTGTCACATACCACACTTGCACATAACAAAGGCTCTGCCTGAACACACTCACAAATGGTTTGACACTAGAATATTGTGGCCCCAGACAATCTGTGGCCAGGTGAGGGATTCAGGAAATTTCAAGCCCATCTGGGGGTGGAACTCTCCAGAACCTTCTCCTAATTCAATTTCTCCTCAGACCCATCTCTTCAGTACACATCTGGACCTTTGGAAGACTCAGAAGGAGGACTGTTGTGCTGCTTTGCTGCAAGAAGGACTGACACTCTGCTGCCCTGCTGCCTCTTGCCTGAGTGAGAAGGACTGGACTTGCATATTGAACCCAAGACCACCAAAGTGACTCCAAGGGTTAGGTGGCCCGGCCTCCTGATCAGAGCCTCAGGGACAGAACAGGCTCCAACAACCTTGTACCCAGTACCAGGGCTCTGCCCTCCCAAGTGGTGCCACCTCAGTCCTGGAACCTAGGAAGTGGGCCTGATGGCGCTCTGCCAGCACAGCTGTGGTCCCAGCAGAACCGACGCAAAGTGACGCACTACCTCGCAAAACTTTGCATTGGAACCGCTGTGCAAATCATTGCTGATGCAGGACTTCGCATCACAGCCTTGCAACTCATCAAAACCTCCACTGCGTAACACATCCTGGACGCAGGTCTTGGCATCGCATTCCCCTCAACTCCTTCAGCACCAACTTTAGCACTTTGCACTTTGCTAAGCAAGCCTCTCATCAACAGTGACCTCGACAACTACACAGGACCTCTTATTGCACCCTCGCAGCTTCATGGAAGCACCTCTGCAGGACACCCCCCCCGCCCACTCCAGTACCTTGTATCACCTCAGCTGCGTGACGCATTCTCGATGCGAGATTTCGCAATGCTCCGATACCAGGATTTACCGTACCCTTGTTCAGGGGACCTAACCTGGTACCTGTATCTGGCCCACGCTCCATTGCAGTCGGCCTGAACTTGTGACTTTATCCTGGATCAGTACGACCAGATAACCACAGATAGTACTTTATGCCTTTTAAGGTTATTGTCACTTAAATCGCTAAAACTGCATATCTCCAGTTCCTCTGATTGGATTTTTTTCATTCTAGTCTTGAATTATTTATCACATTTTACTCTATTTTTCTAAATTGAAGTGGATTTTTTCTTGTGTTGGGTTTCACTTAATTGAAGTGGTACATAAATACTTTACAGATTGCCTCTAAGTTAAGCCTGACTGCTGTGTACTAAGCTATCAGAGGGTTGAGCACAGGTTGATTTGGGGTTTGCTTGTGTTTTCACCCTGACAAGGACTTTGGTTGCTGCTTGAGTAGGGTTTCACCCCCCTCAGCCAATAACCCAATTTCATACACCTAAATGCAATGTTGATTGCTAACTGCATGGTTACTTCAGTTGAAGATTTAAACTTACACACTTCTCATGGAATTACTACATTTTACCTGTGGTGACGAGGACTGTTCATGAGCTACCAACCAGCTTAACAACTCAGAAGAACTATGTGCCGCAACTGATTGACCATATACAAACCTCAAAATCAGGGTGAGATGGGGCATGCTGCAATGTTACACCATGACAGATGGCTTTCATATGAGAGTACAGCACAATATTTTAGTCTCACTGCGTTGCTACAGGAAAGACAACACAGCTTGCAGGCCCTTAAGAGTACCCTCAGGACCAACCTGCCCTTTCAAGGTATGAGTAGAAGCAGTTCCAATCCTCGCAGAAGGTTGCGACTCCATGATTACAAATGCTTGTTGAGTAAACAGCACATGATGTGTGACGTACTTGGAATTACATCGATTATTGGTCAATGCATTCTCCTTTCAGATTTCATAGACATACTGTTAAGGTTCCCTGACAATTCTTCAACAACAGAAGCAATGTCAACACTATGAATAACGTTTCAAATAAATCCTTAACGCTTTGTCTACAAGCCTATTCCGGTGATGCACACACCAAAGAAAAGGTTTAAAGTACACTGTCTATAACTCTAGAACACTTCCAAATTATTAAGCATGTCTTCAGTGATGTACAGACTAAGGAAACATTCATTATGCATTTTATCTATTTGGTGACACAAACAATAAAATGTATGTCACTGCTTAACTATTCATAACTCTCCACATCATGCTGAGATATTAAATGTAACATGAAGTTAGACTTAAACAGTGTAAACTATTCTAGACATCTTAACTGCATAATTAATGGATTAGTTTTCATTTTAGTTTTCATGTGTTTTAATACGATCATCTGAGGCCTCAATGAAATGACAGAATTACACAGATTATAACCGAATTGTCATGCTACACAATTTAACAAAAAAAGCATGCCATAATCCCTCTAAAATAATTTTCAGGAATCAATATGACAAACAGGAAACATACAATGGTATGGGCAGCACAGTCACAAGAGTTCTAAGAGATATGCAGAACTATGCAAACTACAATCTGAAATGCCATGGTACACCACTAATAAGGAACCAAAAAAAGACTTAATGCTCCCTAAAATTACTTCCATGAACAAACTTCATTCAATGGATGTGCAGCCTGCGAAAATGAACTTCAAGAAAGTTTACAACAGGTAGGTTAACACATAATCTTTATAATGTTTGGAAAGCCTTCATGTTTAAAATATGGAACAGGAACAGAATTAAAAAAATTCAATTAATTTGACAATCTTAAACAGACACGATTACCAGTACTACAGGTACCAGAATGCTGTGGGGCTAAAAATAGGTAATTGACTATATAAGTCTGCGAAGCATAAATTGCACTTTCAAGCGGTCGGCCATGCCGGACGAAGCTGAAGAAACACTCGAGAATCTAAAAGGAACTTTTCCAAGTAAATCGGATATAAAAATGTTTTACATAAGCAATTGTATGAATCGAAAGAACATTTAATTTTGAGCGTGGCTAAACTTTCTGCTAATACAACGTGAGGCGCGCAGCTGTAAAACAGCATGACCGCTTACGAATAAGCTTTGGTTAGAATGTTACAAGATCATGAACAGACAATAAGCGCACTGCTCATTAATAAGAAACATTGTTCTGTAAAGGTCTATGACTCACAACAACAGAGACTCAAGTTTATTGCGGTATACTAGAGGAAACAGTTGCAAATAAGCACAAAGCTCACAATGTACCAAACAGACAGGCGTAGTACGTACTGCTGAAATTGGCCCCCACGTAACTAAGCAACAATGTATATAATGTATATAATCATTGAAGATTGTCAATTACACTCTTTAAGTACTGCTTCAAGATGTTCCAATATTTACTTAAATCCTTCTAAGTATTCTATTATCACTGAGTTCTTGGTGATGATTTGATGTTGGCCTTTCATTACCTTCTGTTTATTCTTAGATAATAAAGTATTTTTCCTCCTGGAAGATGAAGCCTAAGCTCTAGGTTTATTAGTAATGTCTCAACAGTCGCATCTAGCTATAAATATTCCTTCCATTCTTGAAGCTTCATGATAAAATGTACCTTTCTAGAGCTGTTCCTGCTTGCTCTAACCCTCTCACCCTAAAGTATGCTGGCAATCTGATGAGCAAGCAGCACTGAATTTGAGGAAGTACACTTGCAAAACAGTTTGCTATGCAACCGCCTAGGCTACGCACAGAAGAAGTCCAAATACTCTGAAAAAAGGTCCGAAACTGTTCATCACATGAGTTCTGTAAAAGAAAATCTCAACACTCAAAACAAAAAAGCATTTTGAACTATCAAATGTACAAATAATGGCTAAAGGTTTGTTGTGGGAACATCTATGGCTCGAAAACCTTTACACCAAAAGCAGGTTAAGCTTAATATATACAAGTCTATCAGGTACAAAAAGTGTTCTACAAATGATTAAACTGTAAATATTAAAAATAATGAGAAGGAATACTTTATTTTGTATGTAATCATATGTAACTCACAAAAATATTGCACTTGTACAAAAACTAACATAGCATTTTTTTGTAATTTCAACTTCACTTTTCTACTTTTTTTCTTTTACTGTCAGATTGATATAAAACATCGTTTTTTGGGGTATTGCTTCAACAGCTGTATGTAACTGAAGAAACATAAAGGCCAATACAACATAAAGCGACACAATATCTATTTTCAATAAAATAACATTGCTAACTCAAAGACTCTGGTGTGTGTTGCGCATGATGGACGGCCTGCCAGTTTGGGGGTGGGGGGGGTCACTTCTGCAGGCGATGTGGTGAACTACCTACATACTCAAAGATCGCCACTGGCTTGGCAGGGATTTTCATATTTTGGCAAAAATGAAGATTGTGGGCCACCCTGTCATGGCAGCCTACATGGCATTGTTTTTCGTTTTCAGAAACAAACCGCCCAGCGGGGAGTTGTTTAATTACAATAAAAGGAACAACAGCCACTGATGTGCAGGGAGTTTTCTCCCTGTACATGAAAGATCCTATTTTTGTTTCTGGTTTGCGATAGGTGTGCCTGTCATGGCGATAACAAACAGAAACTAGTAGCGGTGATAGACTTGCCCTATTTAGATAGGACTAATAGCGAATGGGCTGCCGGGAAGGATTCTGATGACGCAGGCGACTCAGTCTCCGTCATTGAAAATGAATGATTCCCAGGGCCGGACAGGCCTCTCATTCCACCTTGGCATTTCCCCGCTGGGTTGGAGCCCTCGCAGTCCGGTTCTGAAGACCCAGGGCCGCTCCTGGAGCCTCTGCCTCTTTGTCCAGGTCTCTGAGATTAATTTCAACAGGGGGTGGGGGCGGGGAGAGAGAGAGAGAGATATTGACCTGGCTGCCTTTGGGTCCCCAGTCCAGCTTTGCTGCTTCCCTCACCTGTACGGGACATTTGTCACTTTACCCTGAATGTCCTGCTCTGCAAACCTCTAAATGTCCATATGATGCTTCTTTCACGTATAAAGCAATGCTAAGTCAACCCTTCAATGGCATGTAAACATCAACAACATGGCACCTAACAACTTAATCGTGACAGCAGGTGTTTATGTGAGTTGATTGCTTGGATATGGTTGTGTTACAAGTATTGCCACACTGAGGTAAGGGTCAGGAACCAGGGCCAGTCAACCGTCCCATCGCCTCAGCAGTAAACACAAACGGTACTTTACGGGGTCCAGATAGTAAATATGCTCTCTGTAGTACGCACTTTTAACCGCAACAAAATTGGACTGAGACAGAACTTGTCTAAATGGGTGAGCAGACTCTCTTCATGCAATATGTGGGTTCATTTGAAACTTTTGTAGCAGAAACATAAGTTCCAGCAGGTAACAATATTCTTACCTGCCATTGATTCAGCTAGCCCACCCAGCTAAGAGATGTTCACAGTGCAGGGCAGATGACCTCGCCGCGCCCTCCAGAATGAAAACAAGTCTTTTCTGAGAGAGACCAGGGTGGACTCTTGTTGACAGAGCCCCAGACTTACCACTGGTCTCGGCCTACTCCAACCAGCAAGCATCCGACCGAGGTCTGCACCTCTTGCCTGTGTTAGAGCATTTGTGACACGTTGTGGGAAATCTCACATTTTGACATTTTAATACAACTCAGATTCTCCATAAAGCGGGGTCCAAAATCAAAATATGTGGTAGAGGAACTTAAAAATGAGGTGGGTGCTTGGGCGTGAGGATCAACCAGTGCAGAAGGAATCAGGGGAGTCCATTGCTGGTCCATGAGGCTGAAGTCCAGGAGAGACAAATGTGCACACAATGAACCAAAATGTGAATAATTTGTATGGACTGAATGTGCCCCCGCCTCCTCCCTATGCCCCGCCTACCAAATGCTGCAACATACCAGCAATTTTGTGATTGCGAAGGTCCATTCCTGTGACGCTTATCCTTTGCCAATTGTGACTGTGGTGAAAATGGGTGTACAGAAAGCTATTGACACCTGGTGCTTTCTCAGACCTTCTGGTCAATGCTGCAATCAGGTGGTCACGAGACATAGTAATAATGGGGTTCACTTAGGACTCTCTTGGGGGTGTAAGACAGTGAACTGGAAGAAGGTGATCTTAGTTCAACTTCAGGGGCTTGATTCTTCCGGGTGCAAGACAACAGGTCCACGCATATTCGTAGGCGGTTTAAGCACCCGTGTCTATGCTTGAGAACCAAGAATGTGGGTGGTAGCAAGCTGCCTCATGATAATACCCCCTAAAACCTATTCATCTTCTAGTAAGATCTCAGGAGACACCGTGGGATAAAACACCAAAAGAGGATTTCAATAGTGGAGCAATTCTGGATGTTCTCTGTTGAACCCCAAAAAGCAGAAAGCACAAAAAAAGATTCTGAGTCGAAAGCAGTATCGTTGAGGTGAGGCTCCCCAAAATAAAAATAAAAATTGGGCCAATGATGTGATGAAGCAGATCACCAGGAGAATAAACATCTGTTTTTTAATCACCCAGGTTACTGAACAATTAGAAGGGTTTTAGAGATTGCCACACATGTTCGGGAAGTAGAGGGCACTTGTCGAAGTGCCTTTCTGCTAAGGCTCTGAGCAAAGGTCTGCCATGTCACTCTTCCGCAGCTATAGCCCATCTCTTCACCAAGCAGCTGGCAATGTTTACAGCCGGGTTCTCCAACCTTTTCTATAACAGGAGCTACTTATATTCATTGAAGATCACCTGAGCCACTGATGTTATTAATAGTGACCACATCACACAAGATAACATTAGTGGCTACCATTTTCAAGATTGTAGTTGTGAACACTTCAGTGCATCAGGTAGTGTTGTCAGTTTGATGCAAAAAAGGCTTTTTCAATTTCAAAAGCCTCTACATGGGTAATACATAAATACAATGCCCCTGTCATCACATAATAATATTTTTTAAAAGTCTCCCCAACACAACATGCTTGCCTTTGTCACTCAAATATCAGCTTTTTAAAAAGGTTATATAGTGCAAACTCTTCCCGAAGGTATCAGAGTGCTTTACATGAGCACCAGTAGCGTTACAGATGGACACATTCATTTTTTGGGTAGGCACGGGGAGATTAAGTGATTTGCCTAGAATCATAGGATGTTGAGCTTCCCTGCCGAGGCTCGAACCCAGTTTCCCCGCTTCGAGGTTGACCGCACTAGCCGTTAGGCCACATCACACATTTTCAACATTCACCTGTTTTTCTTCAAACAGCAATTTACAAATTTTACAAATACATAGATTTTCATCTCAAATAAACGTACTCAATTTTGGTATACATATATCAATTCAACTAAGCCAAGGCTGCTAATTCATTGGGCTGGGCTGCACACAGGAGAGCTACATACATGTAGCTGGAAGGTTACCAGCAGCTCGCAAGCTACTCGTTGGAGAAGCCTGGTTTACAGTGTTTGGAAAGTTGGCAAGATTAAACGAGCAATTATTAATCATCAGGTATGACGTCAAGTATGTTTCAAATGATTCACCCCAATCCTCCCAAACCACTGTCGGTTCTCCAGGACATTGTAAAAAGATGGGAGGAGCTGTGACTGACTGAACAGCCATGTTTGAAATATGTCTTAGCTATGATGTACGTTAAAATAATAAAAGTTGTCACCATTGTCTTCATATAATACCTGCAAAGGAAATGTTAGTTGAGCTAAAATAATAAAAATTATCAACGTAGTTCGCCGAGTTAACAGGAGGGGTAGTTGGCCCCCAAGGACCCTCTGGAGCCAAGGGGACTTCATCCCCCTGTTAGTAGTGCACCAGGAAGCACGTTTGCACATGGTGGAGAAAGGGGGCATGGCCTACGGCAACCTCTCTGCAATCCTGCTGTGTGGGACTCCCTTGGGGGCCAACTACCCCTCCTGTTGCCTCCAGTAAGTCTCCCACAGCGGGATTGCTAAGAGGTCTTCGGTGGCCACACCCCCTTTTTCCGCCACTCTGCAAACGCGGCTCGTGGTGCACTACTGGTTGGGGGATGAAGTCCACTTCACTCCTGAGGGACCTTGGGAGCCAAGAAGCCCTCCAAGGATACATTCAGTCACACAGCCACTCACATGATATATATTAAAAGTAGTATCACTCCTTAGTAGTACACCTAGTATACTACTTTAAGTTTTGTAGTACCTTAGTACATATGTTTAACAATTATAAACTCACTGGATGGTGTCATCAGTGATGTCATTTGAAATGTCATCAGTGATGTCACTGACCATGTCATGAGTGATGTAATATGTGAGGTCATAAGCAGTGCATTGCAGGGGCATGAGTTATAGTTAGCTTGGGTAACTATAACGTGCTGACTTTCTCTGGTTTTGTACGAGTGAAATCTGACCCTAACTATAACATCCCCGTAACCTTTGGTTTTTTCAGTGAAAACATATATAAATAGATAAATATATATATATATACACACACACACATATATATGTGTGTGTGTGGGGAGTTAATAGTAAATCTATAATTACCTAAACGTACTTTCCTATAGTGGAATTGGACATTCTGCAGCCGATAAGTCTGTAGGTCAATATTAAAAACTATATGTTATGGTAAAATGTGCTGCGACCCCACCACCCCCACCCCCCGGGCATCAAGATCCAAATAAATTGGCGACCAGTGTGCGGTACAAAAAAACACATAAGATAAAACATCATTAGATGCTTCTTCCATGCTGCACTCGGTGCTATCCAAGAGGCAGCAAGTGAGCAAATGATGCTTTGAAAAACAGAAATGATCAGAGAGGGGGCTCATCTTTGAAGTTTACTGTTCGAGGAAATGCAAGCAATGGCTGATTGTTTTTTTAATCCCATCACTGAAAGCAAAAGCGCCTCATTCAAGAGATTAAAAACATGAAGAAAGAGACAGCGCTTTTTAAGAACTGTACAACAGAAGAGAACAGGGTGACTCATATTTATTTCTTGATAGTCCTTTTATTATTATTATAATATTTTCGTGTGCCACTATTATAATGTGCTCCTAGCCCCCGAGGGGGACAGGGAATTACCAGCCAGTCCCAGGCTGTGGTGATGAAAAGAGTCAGGAATGTTTTTTCACTTGTGTGAGTGTGCTCCACAAGGGCCACGTGCGAGGTACAGGGGTCCCACTGCATGAACCTGCAATGGGAGTGCTAATACAAGACAGGGCCTGATTTATTAATGCCTTATTCTGTTGCAAAGTAACGCAAAGTGGCGCAAAGCTTTGGCATTTAGGGGCCCATTTATGAGAGCCCTGCGTCTCTTTTGCACCACGTAAAGTGGTATACGCATGACACGGAACTCTCAATTCGATTTATAAAGCCACGCAAAGTCACCCTGCGTGGCTTTGAGTAGCCTCATAAATCATGAATAAGGCAGCTCAGCGCAAATCGCTGCGTTGCCTTACTCTGGGAGGTGTTCCATGGGCGTTGCGGTGGGTTTTCCCACGCAGCACCCATGGAATTTGACGCTGCCCCAGATTTGCAAAGTCATGTACACCTGGAGAAGCACCAAATCCACACACCTCCCGAAGTGAGGCGCAACGAGGAGAAATATGTAGATTTCTCCTCATTTTTTGCTCTTTCTATGTGTGCTGCATAGAAAGAGGAAAACGCCTCTAAGGATTGTTTTTGTGCAGGGCGGTATGTGCTGTAGAGATGTCCCTTTTCAGCATAAAGAGATTTACACTGCCTGGTTCTTGGGAGCATTAAATGGGAGGAGTGCGGGCACAGGGTAGATGATGTTACAGTGCAAACAGACTTATTTTTTGATGCACTTTCGGATTTACTAAGATAGCCCGACTGGACTTTGCTTCAAAACAAATGCCTCCTTGAAGCAGAAGCTAACAAAGAGAAATCTTTTCATTGCTTCAAACAACACACACGTCCGGTTTGTGGGATCCTTCTATACGTGTCTAAGCACAGGAAGCTGTACAGGAAGGGTCTGCTTCAGTACACATTCTGTGCTCCACAGCACACATTCACCTCTCCCCTAGTCCTTTACTGCATATTTGATATATTCAACTTATTTTATTGAATGAGGCTTTTACTCCATATCTCTTACTCAATTTGTCTTTTTTGCCACAAACATTTAGGACCAAATTTATGACCCCAGTTGCATCACGCTTGCACCACGCAACATGGTACATGCGTGACACAACAGAAAAATTAGGGGCCATATTAGCAAGAAGCTCGTTAAAATTATCGCCGTTTTAGCGGCAGGAAACTGCCGCTAAAGCGGCGATAATGGGCTTGCTAATATGCGCTATAGAATTCCAATAGAAGCCCAGGTTAGATGTCCTGCACATCTAACCTGGGCTTCTATTGGAATTCTATAGCGCATATTAGCAAGCCCATTATCGCCACTTTAGAGGCAGTTTCCTGCCGCTAAAACGGCGATAATTTTAACGTGGGTCTTGCTAATATGGCCCTAGATTTATGAAGCCACCCAATTTTGCATGGCCCTGAGGGACTTCATATATTTTGAGTAAAGCAACGTAGTGCAAACCACTGCGTTGCCTTAATCTGCGATGGGCATTGCATGGGCATTGTGTTGGTGTTCCCACGCAACTCCCATGGTTTTTGACGCATTACCAGATTTACATGAACTGGAAAACCTGGGACTGTACCAAAAAGATATGTCTTCCCAGGAGAGATGCAATGAGGAGAATTATTTTAACTTCTCCTTGTTACTTCCTCTTTCTATACGTGCTGTGTTTTGCAGCACACATAGAGGGAATATGCCTCTAAGGATTGTTTTTGTGCAGGACGGTGTCCTTTCTGCACAAAACAATTCTGCATTCAACACAAGCACCCTTGCACCATGATGCAAAGGTGCCTGCATAGGTGCTATGCATCCAAAATGGCGCCATCGCAAGAGAAAAGGCAGGAATGTGCTGTATTCCTTTAAATATGACACTTTCCTGCCCTTTCCCTGTCACGTAGTGCAGCGCAGCAAGGTGATTTGCTGCGCTGTACTGCGCGACAATGTCATAAATACATCCTCTGTATCATTCACGACTTAGAGCCAGATTACCATGCGGTAAGAAATGGCTCCGACCATCGGTCGGAGCCTTTCTTACCGCATCGTAATCTCCTGTTTGGAAAAATGTCTGACCGACCCATTTCAAACAGGAGTTCCGAATGGCTTACGAGAGCCCGTCCGCCATTTGGAAGGCCTTCAGTAATACCTCGGCTGGCTCTTTCCGGCCGAGGGATTACGATGGCAGTTTCCCACTGCTTTTCTGTGCCGGCCTTTCCGACACAGAAAGGCATTGGGAAACTGTATTTGGGGGCCCCCAGCAGGGCCCCCATGGGTGCCAGTCCGCTAAATGGCGACCTAGGGGCACTTATGGTGCCCCCCTGTTGATCCCTGCACCCGGTGGCAGACACCGGTGAAAGGCACGCGCAAGACATACAACTTAGGGATTTCCAATGGACAATGACGGCGAGGACGAGGAAGGAGAGCGGCCATGGCGAGGAGGAGGCAGCCACAGCAGGTAAGTGCCTTTTTAAAAAAATTATAATTAATTAGGGAGGGGGGAGGGAGCGGAGCTCCACAGACTTTTTTTCCAACTCCGTGGAACTCTGCGTAGAGGCACTACGCCACTCTGCCTGGGGTTACTAATAGCTGGGCTGGAACCGATGACAGGAGGTTGTTCGGTTCCATTTCCAGAGTAATGTCGGACGGACTCCGTTCATTCCGACATCACAACCGGGCCCTTAGGGGTTGATTACAATCCTGTTCGAAAGGGCTCAGAATCCAATTCGGAATCCTTGTTTCCGACCGTATTGTACCCAGTTCTGAACGACCAATTATGATGCCCGGAAACCGATTACGATGACCGATTTGGACAGCCGTTCGGATTCAATTTGCCCGATACGAAACAGCTGTCGGAATCTGTATTTGGGAGCCCGTAGCAGGCCCCTCTTCAGCCGGGGCCCTCCGAATCGGGCCCGTATGAGTACCCATGGGTCCCCTCTTCCCAACCATGCACAGTGTGGCAGGCACCAAGGGGTGCCCGCCACAGGGTGCACGATTTTCCCCAGCCACCCCTTTTTTCAATGGGAGCCTGTGTTCTTGTTCGGAACACAGGCTCCCATTGAAGTCAAGCGGAGTCCAACCGAATCGTATCTGGAAGCATCCGGTTGCATCCAAATCGCCCAGTTGTACTCCCCCCGATCCGAGTCATTCGGAAAGCATTCCCGAACCGATTCAGTCGGAATGCTTTCCGGACGAGATCGTAATCAGCCCCCTTGTTAATGATTTATTTGATATTTACAATCAGTACCTATACGAAGTCTAATTTAACGAATTAAGCATTCCTTTGTGTGTAATACTTTGTATTTACTGCCATGAATTGTAGTGCTCAGAGTGGTGTTTGTTCTTACTATACATAATCAGTGTTTCCAGTGACGACCATAGATATAGTCTTCATCAATTTGAAATCTTCAGACATTTTTCTAGTTTTATGGCTAGAGGAATGAAATGAGACATTAGGCAGGAACCGTGAAGGGTATGGGAAGTAGGCTGTGATGGAGGCTGTTTACGATAGCAGGCGACAAGCCTCTTCTGATTATTATTCAGAGATCACCCAGCTGTGATTGCTGGAGGAGGTGAAAGACTGGAGGGCACCCTACACACACCATGAACTGCAGACTCTAGGCCCTGATTCTTATGTGGAGTGCACCTTTTAGATGTACATATAGGTACAGGCATGGGTGGTTTCTTCACTCCCAGAGTTGTAAACTTCATCACTATCACAAAGCTTGACCTGTGGGTAAAGTCAGTGTTCTAAAAAAATCTTTTATGGGTGATTTTGTTCCTAAAAAATTATATGCATGAGACCTCTCGCTCGAAAAAAGTACGTCTTGTAATATTTTTCTTCCACAAACGATTGATTAATATTTTTCACAGGTCGGGTTTTTGAAAGTTCCCCAACTTTAGAATGTTGGCAAAGCTAGAGAAGATGTTTTCAACATCTCTTAATATTACAAATGATCCTACAATACCCCCATACAAGCCTATCTCTAATTGACTTATTACGGTTCTGACATCCCTGGATACCTGTTATAAGAAAATGACCCAGCTGGTCCACAGTAATAAATTATTACAGTAGAGTTGCAGCATCATAATTCCTGCTGCCAGCAGCCACAGTGAAAGGCAGGCCACAGAACACAATTACAAAGACAGTTTAAACAAAGAAAATGAGAAATGGCTTTTCATTCTTCTTATCGGTTTAAAAAATGAACAGTGATGGCACAAAGCAAATATTTTTGGCAATATGTTTATTTTTTTGCATGCTGTAGATCATGACAGGAAAGATAGGATCTCTCTGCGTGTTTCTACGAATTCTGAGCTATACATTTTTTACACCTGACTTACATTAAACTTATTCTGATATCATTTTTGCAACAAATTAATAAATGTCTGCAACCATAAAATCTCGTTCATATCAAAGAGTAAGGCACCAGGGATTAATGTGGTTTATGGGAAGGGTTAGCCTTGTATTACAATGAATAAAATGCTCTCTGCCTTGCCATAAAAGGATATTGCAAGCCACCTCCGAGTACTATGACCTTATAACAAAAGAAATTGTCCTTTGTCCTCATTCTTCTGTATGGTCATGGAACTCTACAGTGACTTACAATAATCTTAAAATATACAGCAGGAGTACTTTATCCCAAATATTGAATACTCCACCAAAATATTTTTTTTAAAATTTTATGATTCACAAATATTGTGTAAAAAATATTGTGGGACAAACTATACAATGTAAGAACATTGTTTTCAAGTCTTTTATATCTTTTTTAAACATAGATGTATATATGTATATATTGTTTTTTTAAAACATATTTTATTAGATTTTTGAGAGTACCACAGGGCGAGAGCCCAACAAAAACCACATGAAGATACATTGTTAAGAGATTACCAGACGTGGAAATATTAGTGGGTATAACTTGTATAGATAACAAAAAATAATAATAATACACTAAAAACTGCGCACATACTTTCCCACCCCACCCACAGTGGCAAGCAAATGTCAATACCCCCACACATCCAGATAGATAAAACGATAATATACACAGTGTAGTCTGCAAACCTCCCATAGAACCACTGTTACGGGGATTGTGATGGTAGAGGAGGAAGATCGATGCCCCGGTAGGTGGCCCAACGAGACCAAATTTTCCTATGTTTTTGGGGGCAGCCCCTCGCTTGAAAAACCGCCATTTCTGCACCCATGCATTTATCTAGTTCTCTTCGCCACTTCCCCATTGTCGGCGGAGAGGTGCCCTTCCATAGTTGAGCAATATCCCTTTTGGCGATAGTAAGAGCGAGAAAGAGGAGATGCTGCTTATAACGGTTCCCACCTATGTCTTCCGTACTATGAAGTAAAAGCAGATGGGGATCGTGCGGGAGGTCCCACGACAACACCTCTTTAAGGCAAGTCGATACCCTACACCAAAATGGCTGCAGGGCCGCACAGCTCCACACCGTATGAAGAAATGTCCCCTCCTCCCTGTCGCATCGTAAGCACTGGGGGGATGCCACAACTCCCATCCTCCAAAGACGTATGCGGGTATAATACACGCGGTGCACATACTTAAACTGTATGAGACGGTATCTGGAAGCAACCGTGGCACCACGGGGACTAGCTATTGCCTCTGCCCAATCGTCATCTGTCAGATCGGGAATGTCATCCTGCCAAGCCCTTCGTGTTTTGTGCAGGGTCATGTTGGAGTGCGTCATCAGCGTCTGGTATATCCGTCTGATTTTGTGGGCTCCTAGATCCCCCATAAGAAGTCGGCCTTCCAACGAGTGGAATTCGGGGAGGTCGGGCAGAGTTGCAAGCAAGGGAGTCAAGGCGTGACGTAGCTGGAGGTACCTATAGAACTGAGTTTTGTGGAGATGGAAATCCTCCTGTAGTCGCAGGAACGATTTAAGGACGGTGTCCCGCATAACATCCCCCAAGTTGGAGATACCAATCAGGTCCCACTGATGGAACCCTTTCAGTGCAGCCACTGGACGCAAATAATTCCCGTGCTATAAGGGCGTCGCATGCGTCAGCCGCATGTGCCATCCCATACGCCGAACCGTGTACCGCCACAGCCTGATCGTTGTTCGACTGGCGTGTGGCAAATGGTCAAGGCTATGCGCATTGTATAGGAGCTGCAGGAGGGGAGTCCTCCCCATGGCCGCATGTTCTAGTGCAAACGCCGGGTCCGCAGGTGAGTTATACCACCAGTCGTTAATGATTAACAGGTGAGCCGCAACATAATAGGAGTATACATCAGCAGCCGCAATACTGCCGCAGTAGGTGGATTGCGTACAGGTCTGAAGTGCCACCCGAATTTCCCTTCCCCCCCATAAGAATTTATTGTGTAAGGCGTTAATTTGTGCGAACCACACTTGTGGAATGTGGTACGGGAAATTCTGAAGACGGTAGAGAACCTTGGGGGGAGAGACCATCTTAAAAATGGCCGACCGCCCGTATAACGAAAGCGGTAGAGATGACCACACAGCTATCTCATCACGGAGGTTGGCGAGGAGTGGGTTAATATTGCATGTCCAAGAAATCTGCGGACAGGGGGACACAAATACTGAAACCCTTCTGTGGCATGTTTTAACTGGGATGCCCAGGAGCCTCTACCCTGATGGCCACATACTGGGAACAGTACCGATTTTGCGGGGTTAGTATGAAGCCCAGAGTTCTGGCCAAAAACCCGGAGGATCTGCAAGATACGGGGGCCCGAAATCCAGGGGTTGGTCATAAAAAACAGGACATCGTCCGCGTAGAGCGCAATGAGGTCTGGCTGTGAACGTGGCCAGTCAAAACCTCGGAGTACTGGATCCCTACAAAGCCACACCGCCAGGGGCTCCACAGCCAAGGCGAAAAGGAGAGGGGATAGGGGGCAGCCTTGATGTATGCTTCGGCCGATAGGAAAGAAGGGGGAACGATGGCCGGCTATACGGACAGAGGCCATAGGTTGGTATAGAGGAGGCGCACATAAGCCAGAAAACGTGGGCCAAAATTAATCGCTTCTAATAGTTGGAAAAGGAACTCCCAACTAAGAGAGTCAAACGCTTTATCTATATCCTCTAGGAGTAAGGCCGCAGGACGTCCCAGCTCCGGAGCCAACGCCATAGCATTGTGGACCCGGCGAATATTATGTCGGGTGGCCCAATGCGGCATAAAGCTAGATTGGTCCAAATGAACCAGGTCTTGAATGCATGACCACAAACGGTCCGCCAGGACCTTCCCCAATACTTTGGATTCAAAGTTTATTAAGGAGATAGGGCGATAGGAGGACGGATCCTCAGGTGGACGGCCGGGTTTCAAAAAGAGGACAATTTCGGCCTGACACCAGTCCTGAGGCAGTAGTCGCTGCTCAAGGGCCTCATGAATTGTACCCAGTAAATGCTAACCCAGCACAGCTATATGGGAGCAAAGAAACTCCATGGGTAACCCATTGGGACCCGGGGCACGACCCAGTTGCATCGCGTTGACTGCGGCTGTGAGTTAGTCTATGGTAATGGGGACGTCTAATTGATCTCTCATTTGGGCCAATAGTTGCTGGGGGGGAATGTCCCGTAGAAACTCCGCAATGGTATCCGTGGAGACCTGTTCCCTACGGGTATACGGCGCAGAGAAATGGCGGGCGAATTCGTCCACCACCTCCGCGGGCGTAGTACGCAGGACACCATCACCACCTTGGATGGTGGGGACCATGGTCGGGGCCTGCTTAGCTTGACATAGTCTATGTAGCATTTTACTAGATTTATCCCCCCACTGGTATATCCGATACTGGGACGCCAACCAGATGTCTTTCGAATCCTCCGTCAAATGATGGTGCAGCTGCTGTTGCGCCAAGGATAAATTCCTCCGAAGGGCTGGGGTGGGTTCCATAGAGCACCTCGCCTCCAGGGAAATGCACCGGGCCTCAAGTTCAGACCTCTGAGCGGAACGCTTGCGCTTGTCGTTAGTCCTATAGCTAATGTCCACCCCTCTAATGGTAGGCTTCAAGGCTTCCCACAGGGTAACTCTAGAAGGCGCGGAGTCCACGTTCAGGGAGAGATAATCTTGGATCGCCGTAGCAAGGCA
This sequence comes from Calotriton arnoldi, assembly GCA_963921515.1. Lineage (NCBI taxonomy): Eukaryota > Metazoa > Chordata > Amphibia > Caudata > Salamandridae > Calotriton > Calotriton arnoldi. Next base: position 1,196,472 of record CAWUFW010002447.1, read on the forward strand.
CTCCTGATAATCAGGATCACGCAGATGCCACGGGGACATCCGCCATCTGAGCGGGGGATTTGGAAAATTTAGGAGGAGTGTCGCCGTGACGGGCGAGTGATCGGACAATCCTGTCAGGAAATGGGAGATCTGAGAAAACCTGTGGACATAACTCCGTGGTGTAAACAGGTAGTCCAAGCGGGACATGGAGCCATGTACCGCCAATATGTATGTGTAGCTGATTTCTGCAGGGTGGTATGCCCGCAATAGATCCGCCCAACCCAGTGTTCCAGCTAGCAATGACAGTTTGGAAGTACCCGCAAGAGGGGCCACCCCGGATCCCCGCCTCCTGTCAATTGATGTCATAACGTCATTCCAGTCGCCACCTAAAAGAGTCAGACCCCCAGGTAGTTCACCCCACAGCCGAGTCAGACATTCCACGAACGTAGCCCCGAGGGGCGGGGGAGCATACAAACTGCCCAGCGTGAGCGGTTCACCATAAAGCGTCCCCGTCAGGCGAACATATCTGCCGCCAGGGTCCACCCACTGTTTAGTAAGAAGGAAGGGGACACGGGCATGAATAAGGATGGCGGTCCCACGAGAACCCCGTGTGAAGCCCGCATGGAACACCTGTTGGAATCCGAACCTAGCCAGACACGGGGCTTTGTTACCTAGGAGATGAGTCTCCTGTAGCAGGAGAATGTCGGCCCCATAACGTTTGGCCTGCCTGAGGATGGCCCCCCGTTTCACTTTAATGAGCAGCCCTCGGACATTCCACGTCACCACTGTCAGTTTGCCTATATGGGAAGCTGCTGCTGGATGAGCCATATAACTAGTCTGGGTCCAAGAGCAGCGGTCTGCCTAGTGGAGAGTGGGATGTGCGTCTGTGTGTATAACCAACAAAAAACCAAACCCTACAATTCTGAAACCCCCCTCCCGTCAACAACCCCCCCTCCCCCCACCTGATACTGCCAGGAACTAGGAGCATCTGTCGCGGCAAGGGGAACCTCAGGACCCAAAACACGGACCCCAAGGACCCCCCTCCAATGGATCCCAACCACCCTGAAAAACATGAACCTTGGGGAGCTAGTGGCCGTGTAGGCCAACCACCATGCGAACGCCCAACTCAACGTGGTGCTAAATGATCAGGGCAAGCCCAACCCATACACAGTCAGTTATGTGCAGCCAGAAGTATCACAGGCCATGGGTCGGTCAAGAAGCTTGTACAAGACTCGAGGATCGACGAGCAGAACCAGAGCGATGCCGCCTCTTGGACTTCGTCCTGCGAGATCGATTCCGCTGTGAGCCCATAGAGGAGTCCGACTACAGCGGGGAATGCGGCTTCAGGTGGGCCCTTTCATCAGACCAGGCGAAGGCCGCCTCAGGCAAGTCAAAGAAGAAAGTTTTGGAATTATAAAATCACTCAGAGCCTGGCAGGATACAGTAACATATAAGAGATATTGAGTTCACGTAGCCTCCGTTTTGCTGCGGTGAAGGACTGTCTTTGTTGTTGCACCAGGCGGGTGTAGTCCGGAAGGATCATGATGGGCCTTGAATAGAAGACGAGCTTGTCTTTATTCAACCGGGCATATTGCAGCACTGCGTCCCGATCAGCATAGTTTATCAGCTTGGCAATGGCCGGCCGTGTATTTTCTCCAGGAGGTGGCTTTCTTGTAAGCGCCCGATGAGCCCTCTCGACCACAAAACACGCCGAGATCTTGTCTGCCGGCAGCAGATCTGTAAGCCATGATGTGAGAAAACGATTCATGGAGCCTCCTTTGCAGCCCTCCGGAAAACCGACAAAGCGGAGGTTATTGCGCCTGGCATGGCCCTCCGCATCCTCTGCGCGGGCAGCAAGTTTCTGGGAAATCACAGTCAATTTATTGACCTGCTGTTGGAGGGTCTGCATGGTATCCTCCACAGAGGACACTCGCGTCTCGGCCTCGGTAATACGGTCAACAGCCTTGCGCAGGTCCTGCAGCAGAAATGAGACCTCGGTACCCACTGCGCCGATATTGGCCTCCAACGTGTCCCTTGTGTCTGTAATGGCCGCGTGCAAGGCCGCTTTATCCGGAACAGGGCCTGGGGGAGGGCCCCCACTTGCAGACGTAGCAAACTGGTCCTGGGTGCTCTGTTTCGGTCCCGTGGCACCAGGTTTGTCCTTCCCCATCGTTAGGACCTCCAGTGACCAGTGCCAATTACTTCTGGGGGATCGCCCTCCAGCGAGATATATATGGGTGTTAGGGCGCCAATTCACCACTGCAAGAGACTCTCCAGGGGGTGCCCCGAGGCCGGTCCACATGGATTCTGTCCACCCCTAGGCCGCAAGCCGCACTGGATCTAAGCCAGACGCTTCTGCAACCAGCGGCAGACAGCCAAGCGGGCCCCTCTAAAGGAACCAAGCTCGCCGGACCACCAGCGCACGAGGACACCCCGACGTCTAGGGGCGGCGCCCTCACCAGCAGTGTGGCATGCCAGGCACAATGTTTCCTCAAAGTCTCGGCGTCACCATGTAGGGGACCCCTCCTTTATCCGGGCTCCACCGCAGGACACCAAGCTGCAGCGCAGGGTAAATGTCCGGGCCTATGACGCCAATGCCTGTTCCCCGGATGCCCTATGATGAACCAAAATGGCGGCTGTGTGCACGTTTTTCCAGGGCCCAGGGCCGGGTCTCAAGGCAGCCACGGTGTCCCAATGCTGCAGGCGGGCAGCTTATCACGCACCAGCTGCATCAATGCCCCCAACACGGCTCAACTGCCAGTAAACAACCGTGCCTCAGCGCCCAGGGCCCAGGCGTCCCCCCCTTCCTCAAGGGAGAACGCATCTTACGGTGCCAGTGGACCCCGCAGACGCAGCTCGGCATCGACACCCCCCGCCCCCAAGCCCCAAAGCAGCCGGTCTCCTGCCCCGACCAGCGCCCGGACCGAGACAAGCCCCGCGACCACGGCAGGGAACCCCAGCCGGGCCCACAATGCCTCCCAGCAGTCCAGGCCCCAGCCGGCGACCCAACCGCCACTCAGAAAGGCCCGGGGGGGAAGGACGTGCCGCAACCAGCCACCCCCGCTGAGCCCCTCAGCACCTCCTCTCACCTCGATTCAGGGCGGAGACCTGCCCCGGACACGGCACGGCCTCGCAGGAGCCGACAGCCAACGCGTGGACACCAAGCTCCGGTCCCAGCGCGCTCCCTTAGTCCTCGCACTCGCCCCCAATCTGCCGGTAAAGATCTTCTCCTGGCTCCGTGGGCACACCGGATGAAACCGCTGTCCTGTGAGTCGAGGATTGGCACACACGGGTTAGATTAAGCAGGATAAATGTCGGATGAAGGTGGCGGGCGCACGGAGCTTACTCAAGCTGCGTCCGCCATGCCTGCTGGCCAAGCCACGCCCCCCGTATATATTGTTTTTTAATTATTTAGTTATGTTTTATTACTTTTTATGTAATAAGTTATTATTTTAATGTTAAGTATGTTTAATTATTTTTCACTGTGGTTTTGTTATTAGGTTTGATAATATATTTTACGCTTTGCTTTCTTTATTATATGTCAATTGTTTTGGGGTTTTTGTTTTTGGTTGTTTAATGGGTTTGTAGGGGAAAAGGGTGGAAAGTGTTTTAAATATTTATTTTTTATTGATTATACTTTTATTAGCTTTTATTTGTTAACTGGATAATTAAGCATGTACATTTTAGTTATTTAATAGCTAGTTTTAAAAATATGCCATTTTTTATTTGTTAAATGGTTAATTAGATAGTTGGTTGTGTTAATTATTTAATGGTTTTCTATCATTTGGATATTAATTAGTTATAATATGTTTATGTTTTATTGCATATTAATTAATATTGGTGTTACTATTTTTTAAATAATGTGTACTGTTATTTAGTTTATTTTTTGAATTGTTATGTTTAATACAATGCTATGCATAATAGTAAATGTTATTTTCACGATTTTAGTTTTTAATAATGTATTTAAATGATATACTGTTACATTTCTTTTAATATGTTAATAAAAATATATTTATGTCTATTTTTTGATGAATATATGTAATTTATTTCGCATTAATTTAAGAATGTGAAGATTAAATCTGAGTTTTCCAAAGGTTAACATTTTCCCTACAGTTGCTTCCCCTGGAGTGGATATGGTAGTTCCGACCACTTCAAAATTCAGCACTTTCCTTACTGCTGTTTATGTTGGAGTGGGAATAGTAAACCTGACCCCTCAAAAGTCTAATACTTTCCCTGTTGTTGCTCCGGTTTGAGCAGGAATAGTAAATTTAACCCTTCCAAAGTCCAACACTTTCCCTACTGTTGCTTACTTCAAAATAGGAACAGTAAGTCTAACCCTTCCAAAGTCCAACACTTTCCCTACTGTTGCTTACTTCAAAATAGGAACAGTAAATCTAACCCCTCCAGAGTCCAACACTGTTGCTTATATTGGAGTGGGTATAGTAAATCTGTCACCTCCAAGGTACAATACTATCCCTAATATTGCTTACGTTTTTGTTGGAAACGTCAGTATGACCCCTCCAATTTCCAACAATTTTCCTACTATTGCTTAGGTTGGAGTGGGAAAAGCAAATCTAACCCTTTCAAACACTTTCCCTTCTGTTGGCTAGGTTGGAGTTTGAGTAGTCAATTTGATCCGTCCAAGTGAAATTGTTTATCTGATTTTTTTTTTTAATTATGTATATTTTTGTTTTAATTTTGAAAGCTAGTTAAATATAAATTATTTTTTGTAGCAATATTTTTTATTAACGTATTTGAATTTAAGGTTGTCATTGTATACTTTTGTTTTTTTAATATCTAGTGTTTGTAATTATAATTAATTGGAATGATTTTTTAATATTTATATTCACATATTATTTGTTTAATATTATTTTTTTACATTTTAAAGTATACATTTTTATATTATGTTTATAAGTTATACATCTGCTTATATCTTTTTTGATATTAAACATATTTTTTGCAATGTAAATATATTATTTTAAAATTAATATATGTTTCAAAGCTAAAATTGTGTATAATGTGTAATAATCAATGTACTTACATATTTTTGACAATATTGTGGTCTGCATTTTTGCTGCCAGTACTTTTGACTTTACATGAAATGTATGAAAAGTCAGTATGTGTGCCCTCAATATTTTGTTGGTGTTATTTTTGTCACCGATGTTTCGTCATACACCCCTTAACTTGCTTTCATCCGAAAGAGAGAGAGAATAGAAAGAATGAGAAACAAAACTATTAAATTGCAAACTAAAAGCAACACCCTCAGAAACATACTTTTGAATAAAGAGAAGAGGTTCACACACCTCATTGAATCATGTCCCTATTAGAAGAGTTCATCAGCAAAGGTTGTGAAGATTTTAGAAAAAAAATATAAAGAGGCAAAGTTTGACATATTTTACACACACCTGGTTGAAAGAGGGAATATTCTACAAATGCAAACATAAATATAAGAGTCTCTTTATCGGTTTTTTAAATACCAAAGAATATATCTTTTATTGGACAAGTGAGTATCTATAATCCCAACAATGCTGGGAGGCTAACAAGCTTGGAGCATTGAAAGTGTAGTTTAAAATTGCCAAAACTGGAGGCTTAGGGACTGATTTACAGTTTGTCAGAGTCTTACTCTGTCACAAAATGGCGGATATCCCGTCCGCCTTATTACAGTACCAGAGAAAATAATGCACATGTAATAAAGTGGATAATAATACAATTTATAAAGCGCATGGCTACTCCGGAACTGAGCGTCCCACCGCTAGGGAGCTGACACAAAAGCACTAATGGATGGGATATCCGTCACGTCTAAGATGGCGTCTGGCACCTATAAATCAGGTCCTTAGCGTCCTATTCGTGTAAAATAAATCCTATAAACATGAGTATGCGTTTTCAGCTCCATCTGAGCATACTTTCACAAGTTCTTTCTATTCACAAACATTCCCAGATTCAAACATTTGCACATCCTGCACCTGGAAAGCTAAGCCAGGTGAGGTTCCCAGGCATAGTTCTGGGCATGTCATGTGACATGGATGAATCCTTCCCCTACCCTCCCAGCATGTCTGGGGATGACCCACTCCCCTTTCCATTCTGGAAGAGAAGTTACTAAGGGGCATATTTACGTTCCCTGGCGCATCCCTGCATATCAGCAGGGATGCGCCAGGGAAAATGCGTCACGCAAGTTTACCCTTGCGCCACGTCCGATGCGCCGCATTTACAATGCGGCGCATCGTGGCGCAAGGATAAGCAGATGCGTGACGCATCTGCCGGCGAAGGTTGGCACAGTGCTGAAGCTGTGTCGCAAGCGCGACGCAACTCCAGCACTGTTCCAACCTTCCCTATCCCTAACATGGTGCGTCAATCCTTACGCCTGCTTGAAGCAGGCGTAAGGATTTGACGCACCAGCGTCGGAAAAGTGACTGCGTGAAATCTTGTAGATTTCACTACGTCAGTTTTCCGAGGCGTTCCTGCGCCGGAACGCCCCCCCCTGCGCCGGTACGCCCACATGAAACCTGACGCAGGTTTCATGTGGCGCAGGGGTTTACTACGTGACGCATCTTCCTAGATGCGTCACGTTGTAAATATAGCGCAACGCGGCGCATGGTTTGCGTCGACGCTGCGTCACATGCGTGACGCAATGGCGGCACAAAAGTGGCGCAAGGGGCTTGTAAATATGCCCCTAAGTTTCCCATCATTTCGAGATCGGAAAGGGATTAGAGAGAAGTGTGTGAATGTGCACAAATGTACATGTTTATGAGCCTTCCAAGGAAAACCATGTGTGGCACAAATGCATTAGAGAACTTCACATGAACGCCAGATTTAATTACACAAAATCGAATTGTTTGTTTGTTTGTCTTAGGCACAGGGAGATTAAGTAATTTGCCCAGAAACACAGAAAGTTAGGCCAGTGCCAGGACTCGAACCGGGTACCCCAATTCCAGCATCAGCAGTTCTGTCGTTAGGCCAGATCTCACTTCCCACCCCTCCAGTGGGATTTATAACTGAGGTATCATTTAGGACTGCCAGGAATATAATAAGGTAAAATTGTTTAAGAAATCCACTGTTTTTATAGTTAGATTTTTTACCCCGGAGGCTCAAATGCCATTAATGCTACATTTTCATGCTTTCATGAATTCTCCTGAATTAATCCAAGTTCCAAATATTTCAGCCCTACTCCACATGACCTAAGATCCCAGGCTCTTACATAGTTTTTACAAAAATTCTGGGAACAGGGAAGGATGTTATAATATGCCCAATTTATCTTATGTTCACTAACATTCACCTCTTTGATAATTCAAAAAGTAGAGGATTTACAGAGTCGGAATTAGACATCAAAATTATATATTGAGGGGCAGATTTATCATTCTTTCACGCAGCGCAACAAGACACCTTGCTGCACTGCACTGCGCTGCGCTGCGTGAAAGGAAAAGGGCAGGAATGCATCTTATTTACCAATATACGGCACACCCCTGTCCTTTTCTGGCACTTGTGCACTTTTGGGAGCCTAGCACCAGTGCAGGCACCCTTGAGTCATGGTGCAAGAGTGCCTGCGTTGCAGGCAGGATTGTTTTTGTGCAGGAAGGGGCACCTTCCTGCACATAAACAAACCTGAGAGGCATTTTTACATCTGGAAAGAAGAAAAAACGAGGAGAATTAAAGCTATTTCTGCTCGTTCCACCGCACCTCGGGTGCGTAGCATTTTGACGCATTTCCAGGTTTACCACTGATGGTAAATCTGGAAGTGCACCAAAATCCATGGATGGATGGGTGGGAACACCCACGCTCCACCCATGGAACGCCCTCCTTGGGGCAGAGTAACGCAAGGCAGGGATTTGCGCTGCCTTGCGTTATTCCAGATTTATCGGAACATGCAGGGACAACCAAGGTGACCTTGCGTGGCTTGATAAATCTCACTTAGGCTTGCTTTGCCCTTGTGCCCCCTTGTGTGGTGCAAGGGCGATGCAGGACTTTGATATATCTGGCCTGAATGCAAAGGAAATGTTCTCAAGTTCATGATGTCAGCATATGATGCCACAAATAATAGGGTAGAGATTCAATTGCTAAAATAAATAAATAAATAACAGCTAAAAAAGCAAATGTCCCGCCTTTGTTCCACGATACAAGTGGAAATCATTTGACCTAATCGCTCCTTATTTCTCTAATTCAATGTATTTGGAGTTTGGGGTTTACCTCCGCTGACTTCGCAGCTTTGGTTCTGAAGGATGTGGAGTTTTCTTTTGATTCCAGGGACAGCCCACCCTTCTGGGCGACTGGGCTCTGCCCTCCTCATTTCCTGTATACTTTGGGGTCGATTCCGATTCGGGCCGGAAATCTCTCCGATTGAGCCGGACCCGGAGAGATTTCCGACCGAATCGGACCCGTGCAGTCCGACCGAACGAGTACGATGCGCACGTATGCCATCGGACCCGAGTCGGTCGGACTCCCATTGAAGTCAATGGGAGCCGGTCGTACAACGCGTACGCGGGCTCCCATTGACTCAATGGGTGCGAGTCGGACAAGTGCGCCCCCTACAGCGGGTACGCGGCGAAGCGATTCGCGCCGTACACGCACAGGTAGGGGGACCCATGGGTCCCCCCTGTGTGCGACTCGCGCGGCTACGCGTACAGGGGGTCCGACACGGACCCCCAAAGTACCGCTCCGACAGCTCTTTCGAGCCGGAGTGCGCGGCTCGGTCGGACTGCTCGCGGCGCGCATCGTACTTACCCGGCCGGGAAACGTCTCCATTGCGCGGTGCGAGTCGAGTCCGAGCGAGTCGGTCGGTGCGGTTCGAGCCGGGAACGAGTCGGTCGGAGCGGTCGGGACGCCCGGACGAGTCGGTCGGCGAATTCGCATCATACTCGCTCGGCCGGACCCGCGTACGATTCGGTCGGGAAACAGGGCTCCGAATCGGAACCGGTAAAGCCGAATCCGATTCGGAGCCCTACCGGCCGAGATCGGAATCGGCCCCTTTGTATTTTTCGAATAGTGAATAATAACCTTGTCACTCACTCTCAGTATACTAAAAAATGCCACCCCTCGCTGTGAGCACGAGGCACTAGATCTGTTTGATGGATCGCACAGGCAGATCACACAGATTCTCCAGGACTGTGAAGTCCCATCCCTGGCCTTAGTGATGTGACATGCCCAGTGGCCTCCCCATGTGTCACAAACTGCACGAGCACCTGTAAAGGTAATCCTGGATGCTTTAGGCTTTAGGCCTGTAGTGCCCACAGCTACACCCCTTCATTCAGTCTGCCATCTCACCCTCTCCCTTTTCATCACAAGGTGGGTGTGGTCATAGGTCTCACACCATCCCCACCTGTGACAAGTTGGAAGAAGGTCAAATGAAAAAGCAAGAGGCTGAAAGCTGCAGTCTGCGGAGACTCTTCCTGCTTCCCTATCTGAGACAGGAGGGACATGTGTGCCTGCCTCGCACTAGAAGCGGGCAGGTGCAGGCAGCTGCAGGTATGCAAACAAATCCCTCAAATGTGTGTGCGTACATTTGAGAGTGTGTGTTTGTGTGTTTAAGTACACGTTGAGTGAAAATGAGTGAGTTTGAGTGACCGGGGAAATGAGTGGTTAGATGTTTCAATGAATGTAACTGTGAGTGGGAATAAGTGAGTCAGAATGAGTGAGAATGAGAGAGTGAAAGTGAGACTCCAAAAGCAAAAGTGAGAGCAGGTGAGTCAGAGTAACAGTGAAAATGAGTGGGTAGGCAAAGGTGACTATGTGAGTATACGTCCTTTATCTCATCTCATGATAGTACTATGTGAGCATAGGTCCTTTATCGCATCTCATGATAGTACTATGTGAGTACAAGTCCTTTATCTCATCTCATGATAGTACTATGTGAGTACAAGTCCTTTATATCATCTCATGATATATTCACGTAGTACTATCATGAGATGAGATAAAGGACTTATACTCACGTAGTACTATCATGAGATGAGATGAAGTACTTATTTCACGTAGTACTATCATGAGTGAGATAAAGGACTTGTACTCACATAGTACTATCATGAGTGAGATAAAGGACTTATACTGCACATAGTACTATCATGAGATGAGATAAAGGACTTATACTCACATAGTACTATCATGAGATGAGATAAAGGACTTATACTTACATAGTACTATCATGAGATGAGATAAAGGACTTATACTCACGTAGTGCTATCATGGGATGAGATAAAGGACTTATACTCCCGTAGTACTATCATGAGATGAGATAAAGGACTTATATTCATGTAGTACTATCATGTGATGAGATAAAGGACTTGTACTCACATAGTACTAAGTCCTTTATCTCATGACAGTACTATGTGAGTACAAGTCCTTTATCTCATCTCATAATAGTACTATGTGTGTAAGTCCTTTATCTCACTCATGATAGTACTATGTGAGTATAAGTCCTTTATCTCATCTCATGATAGTACTATGTGAGTACAAGTCCTTTATCTCATCTCATGATATTACTATGTGAGTATAAGTCCTTTATCTCATCTCATGATAGTACTATGTGAGTACAAGTCCTTCATCTCATCTCATGATAGTACTATGTGAGTACAAGTCCTTTATCTCACTCATGATAGTACTATGTGAGTGCAAGTCCTTTATCTCATCTCATGATAGTACTATATGAGTACAAGTCCTTTATCTCACTCATGATAGTACTGTGTGAGTATAAGTCCTTTATCTCACTCATGATAGTACTATGTGAGTACAAGTCCTTTAGCTCATCTCATGATAGTACTATGTGACTACAAGTCCTTTATCTCATCTCATGATAGTACTATGTGAGTACAAGTCCTTTATCTCACTTATTATAGTACTGTGTGAGTATATGTCCTTTATCTCAGCTCATGATAGTACTGTGTGAGTATAAGTCCTTTATCTCATCTCATGGTAGTACTATGTGAGTACAAGTCCTTTATCTCATCACATGATAGTACTACATGAATATAAGTCCTTTATCTCATCTCATGATAGTACTATATGAGTACAAGTCCTTTATCTCACTCATGATAGTACTGTGTGAGTATAAGTCCTTTATCTCACTCATGATAGTACTATGTGAGTACAAGTCCTTTAGCTCATCTCATGATAGTACTATGTGACTACAAGTCCTTTATCTCATCTCATGATAGTACTATGTGAGTACAAGTCCTTTATCTCACTTATTATAGTACTGTGTGAGTATATGTCCTTTATCTCAGCTCATGATAGTACTGTGTGAGTATAAGTCCTTTATCTCATCTCATGATAGTACTATGTGAGTATAAGTCCTTTATCTCACTCATGATAGTGCTATGTGAGTACAAGTCCTTTATCTCATCTCATGATAGTACTATGTGAGTATAAGTCCTTTATCTCACTCATGATAGTACTATGTGAGTACAAGTCCTTTATCTCATCTCATGATAGTACTATATGAGTACAAGTCCTTTATCTCATCTCATGATAGTACTATATGAGTACAAGTCCTTTATCTCACTCATGATAGTACTGTGTGAGTAAAAGTCCTTTATCTCATCTCATGATAGTACTATGTGAGTATAAGTCCTTTATCTTATCTCATGATAGTACTATGTGAGTATAAGTCCTTTATCTCACTCATGATAGTGCTATGTGAGTACAAGTCCTTTATCTCATCTCATGATAGTACTATGTGAGTATAAGTCCTTTATCTCACTCATGATAGTACTATGTGAGTACAAGTCCTTTATCTCATCTCATGATAGTACTATATGAGTACAAGTCCTTTATCTCATCTCATGATAGTACTATATGAGTACAAGTCCTTTATCTCACTCATGATAGTACTGTGTGAGTAAAAGTCCTTTATCTCATCTCATGATAGTACTATGTGACTACAAGTCCTTTATCTCATCTCATGATAGTACTATGTGAGAACAAGTCCTTTATCTCACTCATGATAGTACTGTGTGAGTATATGTCCTTTATCTCAGCTCATGATAGTACTGTGTGAGTATATGTCCTTTATCTCATCTCATGGTAGTACTATGTGAGTACAAGTCCTTTATCTCATCACATGATAGTACTACATGAATATAAGTCCTTTATCTCATCTCATGATAGTACTATGTGAGTATAAGTCCTTTATCTCATCCCATGATAGCACTACGTGAGTATAAGTCCTTTATCTCATCTCATGATAGTACTACGTAAGTATAAGTCCTTTATCTCATCTCATGATAGTACTATGTAAGTATAAGTCCTTTATCTCATCTCATGATAGTACTATGTGAGTATAAGTCCTTTATCTCATCTCATGATAGTACTATGTACAGTATAAGTCCTTTATCTCACTCATGATAGTACTATGTGAGTACAAGTCCTTTATCTCACTCATGATAGTACTACGTGAAAATAAGTACTTCATCTCATCTCATGATAGTACTACGTGAGTATAAGTCCTTTATCTCATCTCATGATAGTACTACATGAGTACAAGTCCTTTATATCATCTCATGATAGTACTACGTGAATATAAGTCCTTTATCTCATGATAGTACTATGTGAGTTTACGTCCTTTATCTCATCTCATGATAGTACTATGTGAGTATACATCCTTTATCGCATCTCATGACAGTACTATGTGAGTACAAGTCCTTTATCTCATCTCATAATAGTACTATGTGTGTGTGTAAGTCCTTTATCTCACTCATGATAGTACTATGTGAGTATACGTCCTTTATCTCATCTCATGATAGTACTATGTGAGTACAAGTCCTTTATCTCATCTCATGATATTACTATGTGAGTATAAGTCCTTTATCTCATCTCATGATAGTACTATGTGAGTACAAGTCCTTCATCTCATCTCATGATAGTACTATGTGAGTACAAGTCCTTTATCTCACTCATGATAGTACTATGTGAGTGCAAGTCCTTTATCTCACTCATGATAGTACTATGTGAGTACAAGTCCTTTATCTCACTCATGATAGTACTACGTGAAAATAAGTACTTCATCTCATCTCATGATAGTACTACGTGAGTATAAGTCCTTTATCTCATCTCATGATAGTACTACATGAGTACAAGTCCTTTATATCATCTCATGATAGTACTAGGTGAATATAAGTCCTTTATCTCATGATAATACTATGTGAGTTTACGTCCTTTATCTCATCTCATGATAGTACTATGTGAGTATACATCCTTTATCGCATCTCATGACAGTACTATGTGAGTACAAGTCCTTTATCTCATCTCATAATAGTACTATGTGTGTGTAAGTCCTTTATCTCACTCATGATAGTACTATGTGAGTATAAGTCCTTTATCTCATCTCATGATATTACTATGTGAGTATAAGTCCTTTATCTCATCTCATGATAGTACTATGTGAGTACAAGTCCTTCATCTCATCTCATGATAGTACTATGTGAGTACAAGTCCTTTATCTCACTCATGATAGTACTATGTGAGTGCAAGTCCTTTATCTCACTCATGATAGTACTGTGTGAGTATAAGGCCTTTATCGCATCTCATTTTATTTATTTTATTTGCAGAGTTTTATATAGCGCTGGCTAGACCCGGAGGTATCAGAGCGCTTTACATGAGGATCAGCGAGTTACAAGTTACAAAATTACAACAATTACAGGAGCCAAGTATAACATAAGGAAAACAAGCAGTGTTACACAATAACATAAGTTACTAGCGCATAGCATAACCAAGACACAGGTCCAAGGGGCAAAGAAGGAAGAGGGGGAAGGTAAAAAGAGGTAGGGAATGCAGATCGGGTCAGGTACACCAGCAAGGAGGAAAGAACTTCAGGGGGTGGGTTCGTCGGAGGGCGGGGGAGGAAAGGAGGCACAGCGGAGAGACGAGGGGAACCATGTCCAATGTCCGGCTGGGTAGGTGATGGCCGAGGGTGTGAACCAGAGCCTAATCTCCTCTTAGCTGATAAAACAGCTCCACTGGGCAGCGGCCATGATTGATCGGGCTCCGAGGTCAACAAAATACACGGTCCATCAGAAGATCACAAACAAAAATCACGGGAATTAGAGAGTTGAAGGGCCACCATCACATATAACTTCAGGTGAGTCCAAAAGTTCAAGGAGGGGGTAGAACTCAGGGGATTAGAGCCGGAAAGGTAATCCCTAGACCAGGGAGCTCCCGGCCGGAGCTCCTCACATGTCGGCCATCTTGACCATGGGAGCCAGCAGGTGCCTGGATGGTCTACTGCGAGAAGATAAAAAAAAACGCCCGAGCTGCTGGGCGTGACCGTGCGCCGGGGCCAGACCTCTGGGCACAGTGAGGGACCCCCAGCATCAAACAGAAGCAACCGGCCCGGTCCGAAGCTCAGCTACGAGGCCGTCTTCAAAGCCTGAGCCCGCCTGACCTCCGCCATTTTAGGGTCAGGCAAACCAGGTCCCGGGCCTCGCCGCAGAGATATCCATGCAGAGACCTCTCATCCACCTCCGGGGGCAGAGCGGTGGGAAGCGTTATACCGGAGGACCTCTCCCGCTCTTTGTGGGCCGCAGTTTCCCACTTCAGGGGCCCTGCGGGGGCCTCGCTTTATCCGGCGGGGCCGCTGCAGCAAACACTCCCAGGCAACTTCTCAGACGGGATGGCCCTTCAGGTTGTGTCGGAGTCACACGCTCTTCGCCGGTGCAACCGCAGCCCCCCGCCGGAGGTCTTGCCAGTCGTATGGAGCCTCCGGTCGTCGTTCAGGTCCGGGCCGCCATTTTAGAATCAGTTCCGCGGCCCCAGACCAAATCGTCACCACTCGCAGATGTCTCCCAACAACACCTATCACCTCCGATGGGAACCCCCGGTATCCAGGAGCTTGGGGGAACCCGGCACAGTCCAAAGGTTCACGGAGGGGGTAGACCTCAGGGGATTAAAGCCGGAAAGGTAATCCCAAGCCAGGGAGCTCCCGCCCAGAGCTCCTCACGTCAGCCTTCTTGGTTCACCTTATCCCGGGGGGTGGTTCCTGCCATGGCCGCCTGCACTAATGGAGGCTGGATCCCCCTTATCCCGGGGGGTGGTACCTCCCATGGCCATCTGCACTAATGTATGCTGGATCCCCCATATCCTGGAGGGTGGTACACCCCATGGCCACCTGCACTCATGATAGTACTATGCAAGTATATGTCCGTTATCTCAGCGCATGATAGTACTGTGTGAGTATATGTCCTTTATCTCGTCTCATGGTAGTACTATGTGAGTACAAGTCCTTTATCTCATCACATGATAGTACTATGTGAGTATATGTTCTTTATCACATCTCATGATAGTACTATGTTAATATAAGTTCTTTATCTCATCTCATGATAGTACTATGTGAGTGTAAGTCCTTTATCTCATCTCATGATAGTACTATGTGAGTATAAGTCTTTATCTCACTCATGTTAGTACTGTGTGGTTGTAAGTCCTTTATCTCATCTCATGATAGTACTATGTGAGTGTGAGTATAAGTCCTTTATCTCATCTCATGATTGTACTATGTGAGTATAAGTCCTGGTACAAAACACAACCAGGTGTGCTGCTCTTGCCAGCAATTCCAAAAAGCTTAGCTCCACGTATTGGCATGACTTTGCGCAAACCAATCCCCTATACAGCAATTTACTTTTTAATGTACCCAAGCGGTGCCATTGTCACTGGAAGACACAGATGGCACAGAAGATGAAGAGAAGTCCGCAAGGACTGTTGTAAAGTCTGCGTAATGAAGCTTCCCCATAATAAATTACTACTTTAGACTTGTTTTTGCGACATCCTATATTTTATGAGGAATTGTTAAAGCAGTACCAGGTGTCACTGATGCAGACCATGCACCATGGACAGAATGGTGCCACACGCAAGGATAATGGAACCAACCAGCGGCAGCTAGGGATCTTTGAAAGGGGTGCGTCGTAATACTCGCCATCAAGGCCAGCAAGTGAGCAACGCAAGCCTGATTCCTGCTAGAAGGGCTCAGGGCTTAGGGCTCAGGGCAGGGAATTCTCTCCCACCAAGAACATTTTGAAAAAATAGAGTCAAGCTGTACATTTTAAAGGCCAATATTTGCATACATTTATCAAAAGTCTTCAGCTCCGAAAGGGCACACATGAAATATTCAAGTGCATTCATGGTGTGTCATGGCAATGAAAACTGATGCCCTGAAGAGTCGACCCTATTGTTTTTCAAAATGCGCAGTGAGTGTGAGCATGTGTGATTGAATGTGAGTTAGTAACGGGAGAGTGATTGAGAAAAAGTGGGAGAGTGACAATGAGTGTAACTGTGAATGATTGGAAGTAAGTGGGACTGATTAAGAATGAGGGAGGTAAACTGTGGGAGTGAGTTAGACTAAGAGAGAGAATGAATGAGAGTGAGAGCAAATATGAGGGAGTGACACTGAGGGAGGGTGCGCGAGAGTTGGTTTGAGTAATTGAATGTAAATGAGCATGAGTGAGTGAGAGTGTGTGTTACACTCAGGAATCTGCCAGTGGTCCTGAAATACTCGAGGAAACTCCTGGCTTACAGAGACACGGATGGCACCATTCTGGCACTGGCTAATTGTAATTCTTGGCATAAAAGGCACTTGTGGCAAATTGCTTGTGCTGGCACTCAGGATGTACTTCTTGAGTTATGTGGCACCTGTGGCAAAGTGCTGGCTCTGTAATACTGAAAGTAACTGGTGACATGAGGGAGGGCAAGCATGGCATATGGGGGCAGGTCACCTCACAGAATGCTGGCCCTGACACACTAGAAGTAATTGTTGGTGTATGTTTCACCCAAGGTGCATGGATGACGAACCATGGCAAAATTCTGGCACTGTCCTATTGAATGTAATTTTTGGCTTTAGGTGGTACCCATGGCTTATGAGGACCCTTGACAAGAAATGCAGGCCCTGGCACAATGGTGGTAATTATTAACCTACATGGGAACCGACTGGGCATTTTGAAAAACAATATGGTCGACTTTTAAGGGCATCAATTTTCATTGGTGACACACCATGAATACACTTGAATATTTCATGTGTGCCCTTTCGGAGCTCAAGACTTTTGATAAATGTATGCAAATATTGGCCTTTAAAATGTACAGCTTGACTCTATTTTTTCAAAATGTTCTTGGTGGGAGAGAATTCACTGCCCTGAGCCCGGAGCCCTTCTAGCAGGAATCAGGCTTGCGTTGCTCACTTGCTGGACTTGATGGTGAGTATTACGACGCACCCCTTTCAAAGATCCCTCGCTGCCGCTGGTTGGTTCCATTATCCTTGCGTGTGGCACCATTCTGTCCATGGTGCATGGTCTGCATCAGTGACACCTGGTACTGCTTTAACAATTCCTCATAAAATATAGGATGTCGCAAAAACAAGTCTAAAGTATTAATTTATTATGGGGAAGCTTCATTACGCAGACTTTACAACAGTCCTTGCGGACATCTCCTCATCTTCTGTGCCATCTGTGTCTTCCAGTGACAATGGCACCGCTTGGGTACATTAAACAGTAAATTGCTGTATAGGGGATTGGTTTGCGCACAGTCATGCCAATACGTGAAGCTAAGCTTTTTGGAATTGCTTGCAAGAGCAGCACACCTGGTTGTGTTTGTACCAGGACTTATACTCACATAGTACTATCATGAGATGAGACAAAGGACTTATACTCACATAGTACTATCATGAGATGAGATAAAGACTTATACTCACATAGTACTATCATGACTGAGATAAAGACATACTCACATAGTACTATCATGAGATGAGACAAATTTCTTATACTCACATAGTACTATCATGAGATGAGACAAAGGACTTATACTCACATAGTACTATCATGAGATGAGATAAAGGACTTATACTCATATAGTACTATCATGAGATGAGATAAAGACTTATACTCACATAGTACTATCATGAGATGAGACAAAGGACTTATACTCACATAGTACTATCATGAGATGAGATTTTTTTAAAATTTTTTATTTTAAAAGTTTTATATAGCGCTAGCTAGACCCGTGGGTATCAGAGCGCTTTACATACACACTGTACAAAACCAAAGGAAATTGCATTACTTAGTAGGAAGGCAGTAGGGAAGCAAAAACAGAGATAAAAAATACAACATGAAAAATAGATAAACAGTGCAGCGGAGGGAGAGAAAACAAACGAAGGTGGTTAACACAGACCGGTCACCACTATCCTTGAATGTCAAGAGAGAGAGGAGTTAACTCGGATATTGAAGTCTAGGTTAGTTGATGTTGGTCAGGAAAGTATTTGTTAAGGAGATGGAGTTTCAGGTCCCTTTTGAAACAGGAGAAGGAGGGGTTGCATCTGAGGACTCTAGGGAGAGCGTTCCATATCCTGGGAGCGTTGCCAGAAAACGATCGGTATTGGGTGATTTTCTTTTTCAGTTTCGGAGGGATAAGAAGGAGTGAGTTAGAACTTCTCAGTGTTCTGGATTGACCTGCTCTTACCAGTTTGTTGTTCAGGTAGTTGGGGGCCGGAGAGTGAAGGGTTTTGTGTGTGATGCAGGCCAGCTTGTAAATACACCTCCCTTCCATAGGAAGCCAGTTGAAGGAGTTGAGAGCTGGAGTGATGTGTTCAAATCTTTTCACTCCAGATATGAGTCGAGCGGCCATGTTCAGCACTGCCCTTAGTGGGGCTAGGTGAGCTTTTGGAGTCCCTGTTAGGATGGCGTTCCCGTAGTCGATTTTAGAGAGAACTAGGGATTGAACTACTGTCTTGAGGTCATCCTGGGGAAGAAAAGGTTTCAATTTCTTGAGGTGTTTTAGTGAGAAAAGAGCACCTTTTGCAGAGTTTTTGATGTGGGCCTCCATTGATAAGTTCTTGTCAAGGGTGATGCCTAGCGACTTCACTGAGTCGGATAGGACGAGGGGGCAGTTTAGGGCAACCAGATTCTTGAGCCACTCTTGGATTGGTCGATGGTTGCTTTTTGGAGAGAATAGGATTAGTTCCGTTTTATCTGGGTTGAGCTTTAAGTGGTTAGTGTTGAACCAAGTTTGGATCTCGGTTAGAGTGACATTGAGGTGTCGGATGTCGTTGGGAGACTTGATTTTGAAATAGATTTGGGTGTCGTCAGCGTAGAGGTGGTAGTTCACTCCCGCTTTTTTCAAGATGATTGTGAGGGGCTCTATGAAGAGATTGAAGAGGGACGGGGAGAGGATCGAGCCTTGCGGGACCCCAAGTGTGACTTTTGTTGGCTTCGAGAGACAGAGGTTGATTTTAATTTGTTGCGAGCGGTGTTGAAGGAAGGAGGTGAACCATTTTAGTACTGTGCCATTAATGCCGGAGCGTTTCGACAAGGTCTCCAGAAGAGCTGGATGATTTACAGTGTCGAATGCCGCAGATAGGTCAATAAGGATGAGAAGGCAGGCATCACCTTCATCTAAAGCCTTGTGAATATCGTCAGAGATGTTGAGCATAGCTGTTTCAGTGCTACAGCCTTTCCTGAATCCTGATTGAAAGGTGTCGAACTCATCAATGTGTTTGTTGAGTTGGTGGAGAACGCATTTCTCCAATGTTTTCGCAAGGAACGGGAGGTTGGAGATAGGTCTGAGGTTGTTAAGATCATTAGGGTCGGCCCCTGGTTTCTTGAGAATGGGTGTGATTTGTCCTAGTTGAAGGGAGTCTGGGACACAGCCTGAGATGAGAGAGGCATTGATGATTTTTGTCCAGAAAGGGGAAATGGTGTGGTTGAGTTCTTTTATAATTGTGGATGGGAGGGGGTCCATAGTGTGGGAGGAAGGTTTTAGGGTAGAGATTATACTGAAGACCTCGTTTTCCGACATTAGCTCAAAGTCGGACCAATGCGCATTGTTTTTAGCTGGAGGCAGACCTGATTGTCCTTGGTAAGAACTCTTTCTGATTGGTCAAGGGTGGTTAAAGGGGGGCAGGTTAAGAGGGAAGGAGGGTTTGCGGTTTGGAGGAAGGATTGATCAATTTTTGAGACTTTATTAGAGAAGAAGGTGGCAATTTCTTCACATCGCTCTTTGGTGGCTATGATTTCGTTAGAGGGAGTGCAGTTTGTTTGGCTTTTGACAATGTTGAAGAGTTCTCTCGGTCTGTTTTTCACCAGATCTAGTTGGTTGCGGAAGAAAGACGCCTTTTCACTAAAAATGTGTTTTTTGTATGCCTGCCGAGCAGATCTAAGTTGCGCTAGGTGCAAGGTCGAGGGGTTTAGTCTTCAACACCTTTCCGTTTGTCTGAGTTGATGCCTTTCGTTATTCAGATCTATATTGAACCAGGGTTTAGATTTGGTTCGCCTCATTTGTTTGAGTTTGAGTGGAGCTACTTGGTCTAAGACCTCTGTCATTTTAGAGTTAAAGTGTGTAGTGAGGTCATCGGCCGTCCATGATGAGGGTTGGGGTTGTAGATGGGCATGAATCCTGGATTCAAGTTCGGGTAAAGGGACTTTTTGATGTTTCTGGTCCAGTGCTTAGGTTTGTCATCACGAATAGGTTGGTGTCTGACAAGTGCATCAATCTTGAACAGAATGAGGTGGTGGTCTGACCAGTCAATGGGAGAAATCGCTCTCAGAGAGACCAGTTCATTGTTGGTAATGATCGCATCCAGTGTTGCACCTTTGATGTGAGTTGGTTCATTGCAGAGTTGTTTGAGATTGTATATTTCAAGTAGGTTGGATAGGTTCTGGACAGTGGAGTCTTCTGGGTCATTCCAGTGGATGTTGAGGTCACCCAGGAACACGTCTTTTGTGTCTGTCATGGAGAAACGTGTTATTAGGTCTGTTAGTTCTTCAGGGAAAAGGGTACGCTCTCCAGGAGGATGGTAGATGGTGTGGAATTTGATGGGAGAGGTGCCCTTGGCAGTGAGTTCGACACCCAGGTATTCAAACGATAGGTATTCTGCAGGTTTAAGTTTGGTGATCTGTATTCCAGCTTTGTGAATGATGGCTAGTCCCCCCCAGTTTTGATTGGCCTGTCTTGTCTGATGATGTTGTACCCTGGAGGGGTGAGAATGTCAAGAATGGGGGTGGAGTGGACATTAAGCCAGGATTCTGTGAGGAAAGCGATGTCAATTTCTTCAGCGAGTAGAGCTTCAGCAATGTCTGTGGCATGTTGTACTGCTGATCTGCAGTTTAGGAGCATGCAAGAGCCTTGGTGGTGGGGGGAGCTAGGTGGATAGAGGAGTATTGAGCAGGAGGTCTAGGCGAGTGGACAGTTTTAGGGAGTCTGTTAGTGCCAACAATAACAGGGATGGGGAAAGGGGCTGATTTCTGGCTCAGAGCGAGGTAAGGGTCGTTGGTCACATCAGGTTTCAATACCGAAAGGGGAGGCGATCCCGGTTGGGTCGAAGTGCCTGACTCGTTGACGGACTGGAGGGTCGGGGGTTGCTCTGTGGGGCCATGGGAGAGGTATTGAGGGGGGTTTGAGCAAATCTACCCGACGAGAGGGAGTACGGTGGCTTGGTCCTGTTGAGAAGGTCTTGTTGTAAGTGTAGGAGATCGGCAGCAATGGAGTTAATTTTCTGCTCCATTCTGTTCAGTTGCTGTGTTATTGAGCTGAAAAAGTTTAAGGTTTCTGGCAGGGGTCGAGAATGACTTGGGCCTATGGAGAGAGAGTGAACAGGGGTCAGGGATTGGACGGAATCAGTGGGATTAGGAGAGGGAGAGGTTGGACGCGGGAGCCGGATTAGTAATGCTCCCATTCAAGGAGTTCAGAGGAGGAGTAGAGGGTCTACTGTCCAAGTGAGGAGGGAGAGAAATTCTGGGTAGGAAGTCAGAGTTCCGGGGAATGTCAATGAGATTAGCGGTGGAGGCAGGTTGTGTATGTGGGTGTGCGACGGCGGACGGGGAGTGGGCGGTGATAATAGGGGGGAAAGTGTCTGCTGTATTGGTGAAGACGTTGGACATGGGGAAGTCACGGGGGTTGTCAGTGAGGTAAGTGGTGGAGACGGGTTGTGCCTGTGGATGTGGGACATCGGAAGGGGAGTGTGCAGTGGTGGTAGGGGGAGAGTGACCGCTGGATTGGAGATGACGTTGGACAAGGGGGAAGTAAGGGTCGGGGGAAGAGGGTCTGTGTTGGAGGAAGGGGTAGTTTGAGAGGGAGGGTTCAGATTATCAGAGGTCGAGGGGGAGTGCCTGTGGGGATTTCAGTCGTGGGAGGGCTGAGGGTGAAGTCCGAGCTGACGAGATCGAGATCGGCCTTGTGGTGTTTGTTAATTGTGATTTTGATTGTTCCTGGTGTGATCAGTTGATGTAATAATGGTGGGCGTTTGGCGGCGGAGAGTAATGATGGGGGTAGTGTGATTGTAGTGAGTGATGGTGGATGTCCATGAGTTGAAGAGAGGTTCTTCAGGGCAGGGAGATTGGATCAGTTCCACGTTATTAGTGAGGGTGGTGGGGGATAGGGGAGATAGGGTTTGGTGGCTCAGTTGAGTTAACTAGGAAAGAAGTGTGGGGAAGTGGCGGTCAAAAGTGGTGAGGTGCGGGTCGGTGGCCTGTATGAGAATGGTTCCAGTTCTGTAGATGGAAATGGTGAGTTCCCCTTTGAAGGTCAGAGAGATAGTGGTGGAGATTTTTTCACCATAGGGAATGATTACTGACTTGGCGACTTTAAGGTGAAGAGAGAAGGTGTTTTTCCATTTAGTCGGGCGATTAGTGTAAAAAATGAAGTTAGTTTTCGTGTTGCCGTTCGTCGCTGTGTGGTAGTTATCTACAATGAGTGTTTCCGGGTGTTGTTTTAGAGTACTGTGCTTGAAGTTCTCTTTTGCATTACTGGTCAATTTGTCTGGGTAGTTAATGGACCAGGAGTTGGGTCCGTAACGCACGAGATTCGAGTTACTGGAGGGGTTAGGCGGGCGAGATAAAGACTTATACTCACATAGTACTATCATGAGTGAGATAAAGACTTATACTCACATAGTACTATCATGAGTGAGATAAAGACTTATACTCACATAGTACTATCATGAGATGAGATAAAGGACGTATACTCACGTAGTACTATCATGAGATGCAATTAAGGACTTATACTCACATTGTACTATCATGAGATGAGACAAAGGACTTATACTCACATAGTACTATCATGAGTCAGATAAATGACAGACTCACATAGCACTATCATGAGTGAGATAAAGGACTTATACTCACATAGTACTATCATGAGATGAGAAAAAGGTCTTATATTTGCATAGTACTATCATGAGTGAGATAAAGGACTTATACTCACATAGTACTATTGTGAGTGAGATAAAGGACTTATACTCACAAAGTACTATCATGAATGAGATAAGCATAGTGAGGATTACCGGTAGGTAATCAACACACATAGGGGTTTTTGCAGTGCGTTTCCCCCACTGCTCTAGCAAAATTTCTCAGACCCTGACGGCTACAGTGCACCATACAGAACACCGCAGCCAGACTCGTCCTCGGCATCCCTCGACATGAACACATCACCCAACACCTGCAAGACCTCCACCGGCTCCCCGTCGAGAAGAGAGTAACCTTCAAGATACTCACCCACGCCTACAAATGCCTCCACAACACCGGATCCCAATATCTCAACGAAAGAATCTTCTTCCACGTACCCAAGAGAAACCTCCGATCCGCCGACTTTGCCCTCACCGAAACCCCGGGGATCCACGGAGCCAGAACGGGTGGAAGAGCCTTCTCCTACATTGCGGCAAAGACCTGGAACGAGCTCCCTATCAACATCAGACACGCCCCCACTCTGCACACCTTCAGGAGAGCCTCAAGACCTGGCTTTTCCGCTGTCCCGGAGCTGCCCCCCCCTCAGTTTCTTGAGACCCTCACGGATGAGTAGCCCGCTTCACAATTCCCTGATTGATTTCATTAACAGTGCCAGAGGATGCACTGCACTTGTAAAAGGTGGATGGGATATCCCAGGAGCGGCCCGTGCAGGTAAGAGCAGTGGAGCGGTGAGGCCGGTTGAGGGGGATTTCGACAGATGATGACAAGGGAAAATGAATTATTTATTTGTTTCCCTCTGCTGTTACTGCAGTCCGGAAAAAAGTGCCAGGGCGCAAAACAGAGCCCGATAGAGACCCGTTTCGAGACAGCAGGCACATCGATGTGCGCTGCTCACACTGCTCACTTCTCACTAGTGGAGAAGTTACAGCATGACGTCATGCCAGGGGAGCGTTGTTGGGGAAGGGAAATCTTTTAAAGAGAGTCATTTTCTCTCTGGATTTCCCTTCTCTTTTTGAAACTCAGGAGCAGCAACATCGTTGTGATGTCACCAGGGCTTTAAATGGAAGCTGTTTCAATATTATATACAAGCCATAGTTGCTGCTTATTTCTCTTATGCGACTAACAACCATTGACAAAGCCAATAGTCCTGACTTATTGTAAGTATGATGTTACTTGTTGTGTCATATATCTGGATGCAATGACAGAAAAAGGAAAATACAAGTTGGGCGCACACTATGCTATACACAAATTTTTAGCATATGTGTTTTTAAGCCACGCCCTTAATTACATTGGCCACGCCCCTTTGAGAGACCCCCCAGTTTTTTCATCCCACTTAAAGCCCTGGGTAGGAGAGCTTGGAGTGTTCTAAGGCTGTTTAAAAGTTGTTTGTACTCTTTGAAAGTAAGATTATGCCCGTGTGCCTGCCTATAGTGCTCTGTGTGGTTGTTAGTTGTGATGGGCGATGTTGAATGTGTCTAGGAGTTGTTGTGAGTTTGATTGAGTTGCGAGTTTAACTTTAGAGAGTTGTTGGTGTCTGGGGTCATCGGGAGAGTTGCACTTTTTTAGAGTGTTTGGGGATCATTTTGAGGGTATGTGGGTGCAATATGAGGGTCCCTAGGGAATTGTAAGTCTGAGTAGGGATGTAAGCGTGTTTCTGTAGAGTGTTTTAGGAGTGTTTGGAGTTGTTATGTCATGCTATGTTTTGTGGTATCTGGGAATTTGTGTGGCTGTCTAGGGTGTGTTGTGTGGCTTTCTAGTTGTTTTAGGACTGTTGAGTGCGTGTTTTGGTGTGTTGAGTTATAAGCATGCAATGAGCGTATTCGAAGGGAATCTTTGTGGCAATCTGTGGGTATCTGGGAGCAGTGAAGGTGTTTGGGACGTTGCAAGAGTGTGGGGGCATTTTGAGTGTGCATGGATGGATTGGGGGGGGTGCATCGAGATAGTGAGTATGCTTAGCAGGGGTGTTAAGGGTGCCAGGGTTCCCTAAGGGTTTTCTCAGATTGTTTTGACTGCGATTGTGACTATTATGGTGTTATTTGGGGTGCATATGGCTGTCCAGGGAGAGTCGTGTGGCTTTTTGTAGTATTGTGAGGCTGTTTGATGTTTCTGTTACTGTTGAGAAGGATCTGGGTGACTAAGTTCCTTTGGTGAAGCGTGGAACAGTTTTATGTGTTTATGGGAATTTTGATGATCTATTTGTGCATTGTGAGAGTGTTGTGAGATGTGGGAGGGCAGGCCGGATAAACAGATGTGATGGCTGAATGTACTTCTTAATGATGAAGGTTTAATGTAATTTGGATAAACAGAAATGCAACATCAGGCTGTAAAGGTCTCCTTTTCTTCCTTCTCATCCAGAGTCGTCTTCTCCCCAATGGCATCTCCCGGAGGCTCGGAGAAGGAGACAGAAAGGAGCGGTAAGTACTCTACCCGTCACCACACCACCTGTGAGAACTGTGATAGGGTCTCAGTGGGATGAAAAATACAAAAACCAATAATAAACGTCTCAAAATAAGATCAGAACGGGAGGGCTCCGGTAGTCGGATCTGTCCCTTCTCGTTTGGTTCTGAGTCCAAAGGGCGATTCTAAACAACGGCAGTTAAGGCTTATGAGACCTCTCTTTCCTGCATATAGTCCGTAGGTTTTTCCTCACCTTACGGAGGTTAGGGTAATTCCTATTTAAAATATACACAATCTCCTGGTCGGTGTTTTCCTCACACCGGTTCTGCCCCTCTCGAAATGAATGGCCTCAATAATGCCAATGTTTTCTTTTATGCGGTTTGATGGGAAGAAGGGAGGGGTTTCTTAAAAATCAGATCAGTGCTCCCGTCCGCCACCACCCCTAGACTCTGCCCACCCGTCCCGTAATGACTTGCCCTCTCCGCCGCAACTCTCCGGCGGGCTCCAC
Organism: Calotriton arnoldi; assembly: GCA_963921515.1. Lineage (NCBI taxonomy): Eukaryota > Metazoa > Chordata > Amphibia > Caudata > Salamandridae > Calotriton > Calotriton arnoldi. The sequence continues at coordinate 1,222,488 of CAWUFW010002447.1, forward strand.
CACTCCTCACTCCACGGCTCTGGAGCTTCCTCTGTTCCTCCTCTGTGTCGGGATTGGTCCGTCCGGCTTGCTGGATCTCTGCGATGTCCTTCGGCTTCTCCAGGTGAGCAATGGGTGTGTCCTCTCCTCTGGTCCGTCTTTTTCTTTCTCCATCTTTTCTCTTCCGGGTCTGTCTGCCGAGTCTCTGCCCTCCTGCTGTAACATGTGATAGGTGGGTGTTACTGTCGGAGGGGTAATGCGTATCCTGTTTTTTTCTTTACAGGTGGAATCCGGGTCCCGGTCATCAGAAAGCAGACTCGACTCTGGGATTGCAGGTAAGTACAAAGGGTCGGGTTCGTTTTCCTTACATGAGGGCACTAGAGGGCGATTTGATGGTTTTGATGTTTTGGGGGAGAATTGTGAGGGTGTCTGGAGGGCTCACACGGCTACCTAAGTATTTTTGTAGCTGTCAGGGCGCTGTCTTACACTGGATATGAGCTTCTGCGTCTGGAGGAAATTGTGAGTGTGCCTTTGGGGCATTATGAGGGTGGCAAGTGGTAATTGAGGGTGCATTTTTCTGACAATTCATGTGATAATGCTAAAGTGGCACTGTAAGGGGGGCCTGTAGGAATTGTGATGGTGTGTAGAGGCTTTGTGAGAGAGTCTGGGACACTGCAAGGGTGTCAAGTAGGTTGGGGATTTCAGAGATTGTGTGGGTGCTCTTAAGGATCCCTTTTTGAGATACTGTGTGCATGCCTCGAGCGAGAGGTAGTCGAGAATGCCTCAGAGGTGGTGCAAGTAGGGGTCGGTGGTGCTGCAGCGCCCCTAACGTAACCATGCTGGAGTTCAGAAGAAGGATGAGCAATAAAGATGCCTTTACATTTTGTTTTTATCTTATCAAATTTGTTGTGCTTTAAAGACAGAGGTCAAATTTCAGGTTAAGTCTTCGGACAGATTGCTGCTTATTCTTTTAATGTGGCGTGGTGTTTACTTTTCTTTCTCCAAAGTTAGAGAATTTTGTAAAGTTAAGTATGTGATAATCTTGCTGTGGTCCAGGGAGTGAGAAAGGAAAGGCTGTAGGATGTCAGTTGTTTTGTAACATACAACACAATTTAATTACCTGTAAGTGAACTATACAAATATTTCAGAATATATATACAGTTATGAAAGCACACATGAAGTCATTTTGTTTTTTAATTCTGAAGTGTAATGGAAGCAATGATTTAAATAGGATTACAACAAATCAATACACTTCACTTAGTGAAATATTTGCCGGAACTCAATTTCCACACATTATTGTTTTTTCTGTGTATTGTTTTAGAAGTAAAACTGCATGTCTGTGTCAAATTTGTGGCTATTTCAATGGAAAATGTGATGTTTGTAAATGTCAGTGTGCCACCACACCATGATTTAGCAATCTATTTGCAACAGTGTGCTCTAAAGTGCACCACCAGCTACATACCACACCAATGCCCCTCTCCTCCTGATGGGCGTGACTCATTTCCAACGATTGTTGTTTGTGTAAAGCTATCATTTTTCTCAGTCCCTATGATGCAACATTGATGGCAGCACCCCCACTCTCGAAATTGTTCCAGCATCACTGGAATGCCTAGTGTTTTCTAAGGGTGTCTTATGGTTTGTTTGGTTTGTAGGAAATGTGAATGAGTTTTGGCACATAAGGTTGTCTAGGGCGCATTGTGCGGCTGCTTGGAGTGTTGTGTGGCTGTTTGTTTTCTGTTCCACTGTCTTTAAGGAGTTATGTACTTGTCCATATGGAGTTGTATGAGTGTCTGGCGATAGTTGCAAAGGGGTTGTTTTGGGGTGTGAGGGTGTCTGTAGGCTCATGCAGTCATCTGTGATGTATTGTGTTGTGCGGCTGTGTAGTGTGCTCTGTGACTCGTGGGTTTGTGTGTTGCTGTCTCAAGCATATTGTGAGTTTGCTTTAGGAACATAGCAAGGGCGTGTGGGAGCAGTACAAAGTGGGGATGTGAGGGTAAGTGGTGTAACCGTGCGAGTGCAGTGTGCCCGTGTGAGTGCATGGTGAGCAGTGTTCCTGTGTGAGTTCAGGATGAGCAGTGTGCATGTGTGAGTGCATGGTGAGCAGTGTGCCCGTGTGAGTGCATGGTGAGCAGTGTGCCCGTGTGAGTGCATGGTGAGCAGTGTGCCCGTGTGAGTGCATGGTGAGCAGTGTGCCCGTGTGAGTGCATGGTGAGCAGTGTTCCTGTGTGAGTTCAGGATGAGCAGTGTGCTTGTGTGAGTGCATGGTGAGCAGTGTGCCCGTGTGAGTGCATGGTGAACAGTGTGCCCGTGTGAGTGCATGGTGAGCAGTGTTCCTGTGTGAGTTCAGGATGAGCAGTGTGCATGTGTGAGTTCATGGTGAGCAGTGTGCTTGTGTGAGTGCATGGGGAGCAGTGTGCGTGTGTGAGTGCATGGTGAGCAGTGTGCGTGTGTGAGTGCATGGTGAGCAGTGTGCTTGTGTGAGTGCATGGGGAGCAGTGTGCGTGTGTGAGTGCATGGTGAGCAGTGTGCTTGTGTGAGTGCATGGTGAGCAGTGTGCTTGTGTGAGTGCATGGTGAGCAGTGTTCCTGTGTGAGTTCAGGATGAGCAGTGTGCATGTGTGAGTGCATGGTGAGCAGTGTGCCCGTGTGATTGCATGGTGAGCAGTGTGCCCGTGTGAGTGCATGGTGAGCAGTGTTCCTGTGTGAGTTCAGGATGAGCAGTGTGCATGTGTGAGTGCATGGTGAGCAGTGTGCCCGTGTGAGTGCATGGTGAGCAGTGTGCCCGTGTGAGTGCATGGTGAGCAGTGTTCCTGTGTGAGTTCAGGATGAGCAGTGTGCATGTGTGAGTGCATGGTGAGCAGTGTGCTTGTGTGAGTGCATGGTGAGCAGTGTGCCCGTGTGAGTGCATGGTGAGCAGTGTGCCCGTGTGAGTGCATGGTGAGCAGTGTTCCTGTGTGAGTTCAGGATGAGCAGTGTGCATGTGTGAGTGCATGGTGAGCAGTGTGCAAGTCTGAGTGCATGGTGAGCAGTGTGCTTGTGTGCAGCATCGGATTGGGAAGGCGGGCAGTCGGGCTTTGGCCAATGGGCCGGTGCCTAAGGGTCACCAGTGGGCCTGTTTTTGTTAACCGGCCCACAGAGCCTTATTGTCTTCCCCACCAGGCCACTGTAAGGGGGAGGGGGGGCAGCATCATGGGCAGGGAGTCTCTGAGGGGGTTGCTTTCAGCAGCGTCGCTAGGCCAATATTGTGTCGCTAGGCCAATATTGTTCTGTCCACTGCAGACTTTATCTTGGCCTCCCTTGGGGCCGGCGCAGACGGCCAGAAGCAATGTCCCACCCCCCTGCTGTGGGCCATTATCACCTCGGCTCCCCTGGAGCAGCAGCAGCTCTGTGCTTTTCTTCACCCCTCCCCTGCCAGGCCATCACCCTGAGGCTGCAGTTGGCTGGGCTGGGGAGAGTAAGTGAATGGCCCTGCTGAGGGCCTCTTATTGGCACCTCGGCTACAGTGTCTTTCAGGCATTGGTGGTGGGGGTGGGGGGGGTGTATGTTTACATAAACCTCGCTGTGAAGCACCTTTCCCAGAGCCGAAAATTTAGATAATGTAATGTTGGGGTCAGAGCTGCCGAATGTGGAACTATGGAAATAGGCTCGAGTCCCAGCCTCACCTCCGCACAGGGTCGGATTGGCAAGGCGGGCAGTCGGGCATTGGCCGATGGGCCAGCGCCTAAGTGTCACCTGTGGGCCGTTTTTTTAAAGCCCTGTGTCACCTGGCCCACAGAACTTTGCAATCTTTGGCAGCCCCCCAGCCAGGCAGACTGACTATCAGAGCAGAGACTTGGGACACTAGGCCTTCCGTCCCAGACTTTAGCTTAGTCCCTGGGGGGGCTGCACAGACAAAGCAGTGCTCCTTCTCCCCTGCTGGGCTGTCAAACAGACGGGACTGGACGAATAAAGCAGCCTCACTGGGGGGTTCAGTGTCAGGTGATAACAGCCGATGGCCCATCCTCACCTCCGAGGCTGGCCCAGAAGCTTTGTTCTTTGCTTGCTTCCTCCTCTGCCAGGCCACAGCCCCGAGGCTATAGTGGGCTGGGAGGATGTGAGTGTGAAGCAGCCAGAGGCCTCCTGGGGGCCAGTTGTTCTTCTGGCTGTTTTTTCACCTCACCCGCTTGGGTTCGATCCAGCCCAAAATCACTGTCTTTCCCTGGCCGCCTCCCCACTGGGCCATCACATCACATTGAGGCCTTGGTGGAGGGGGAGGGAGAGAGTATTCAGGGGCTTTGATGGGGGCCAGGAGTTGTCTTCTCAGCCCCAGTGTCTTTCTGTGCTGAGTGTAAGGTGGTGTGTGTGTGTGTGGGGGGGGGAGGGGGTTGGGGGGTGTTTGCATGATAATCAAAGACGAATCTTTATATAAAATAAAAGCCTCATTCTTTTTTTAACGTGGCTTTTCTGCCTTTGTTAATTTGACGACCCGTCACGGACCATTAAGGCAGCTTTAGAAATCAATGTAAAGGAGCATTTGCCTTACGTTAAAAGATTAAAATACATACGGATTAGGGGGAACAATACTGGATTTTGGTGAGATTTGTCATTTTTGTACAGGCCAGGATTTTAAAATTCCCATCAGAGCAGGTGTTGTGGCCCTTGGACCATTATATTTCACCTTGCCCACCTGGCCAAAACTCAGTGCTCCTAGTTTTTACCCACGCTAATGGCTCTATAAGCTATACAATGTTAAAATTACCAAACATTTCTATAAACATGTGCCAATGAGACTAATCAATTGGTGTTTAATGAAAAGGCACAATCCGGGAATGTGGGCCACTTTTTTAGGAGTGCCCGGGCCGAATTGTGATCCCAATCCGACCCTGCCTCCGCATCCTGTGATTCTGGGCAAATGACTTAATTGCGCAAGGCCTAAAATAAAAATGAATTTGATCTTCTGTAATGTAACTGGTGCGCATATAATTGCGCCCTTTGGCAGAGTTTACGCCATGTAAAACTACAATAAAAACATAACCTTCTGTTTGTTCATTTTTTAAGAATCTGCAAAGGTTGGAAATTAATAACGAGAGAGGATTCTTTATTCAATAATAAAAAAGTCTGCATTCCTTCTTAGCATGGCTTTTCTTCCTTTGTTTAGTTTTAACTATCAGTCACGGATCATTAAAGAAGCTTTAGGCCACATTTTAAACTGCTTTCACCTTACGTTTACTGTTCAAACTTTAAAGTACATATCGACCAGGGGAGAAAATACCAGCTTTAGTTGATTTTCTTCATTTTCGTACTGGCAAGGGCATTAAAATACTGGTAATGCTGGTTAAAAAAACAGTCAGGTGGTAAACATAGCCATAATATAGCCATATCACGAGTTGTGGCATTTGGGCCACTTTATTTCACTTCGCCCGCCCAGCCAAAATGTAGTGCTTCTAGTTTTCACCAATGTTTCTGGCTCTAAGAGCTTTGAAATACATAATTTATCAAACATTTCTTCAAAAACGAGCCCGATGAGACTAGCCAAATGCTGTTTCGTGAACGGGCGTGATCCAGGAATGTGGGACACTTTTTTGGGAGCCCGGGCCGAATTGTGATCCCAATCCGACCCTGCTTGTGTGAGTGCATGGTGAGCAGTGTGCTTGTGCGAGTGCATGGTGAGCAGTGTGCTTGTGCGAGTGCATGGTGAGCATTGTGCCCATGTGAGTGCATGGTGAGCAGCATTCCCATGTGAGTGCAGGGTGAGCTGTGTGCATGTGTGAGTGCAGGGTGAGCAGTGTGCCCATGTGAATGCAGGATGAGCAGTGTTCCCGTGTGAGTGCAGGGTGAGCAGTGTGCCTGTGCGAGTGCATGGTGAGCATTGTGCCCATGTGAGTGCAGGGTGAGCAGCATTCCCATGTGAGTGCATGGTGAGCAGTGTGCTTGTGCGAGTGCATGGTGAGCAGTGTGCCCATGTGAGTGCAGGATGAGCAGTGTTCCCGTGTGAGTGCAGGGTGAGCTGTGTGCATGTGTGAGTGCAGGGTGAGCTGTGTGCATGTGTGAGTGCAGGGTGAGCAGTGTGCTTTTGCGAGTGCATGGTGAGCAGCATTCCCATGTGAGTGCAGGGTGAGCTGTGTGCATTTGTGAGTGCAGGGTGAGCAGTGTGCCCATGTGAATGCAGGATGAGCAGTGTTCCCGTGTGAGTGCAGGGTGAGCAGTGTGCCTGTGTGAGTGCAGGGTGAGAAGTGTGCCTATGTGAGTGCATGGTGAGCAGTGAGCCCCTGTGTGTGTGCAGGAGGGTTGTGAGTGCAGGGTGAAGGGTGTGTTTGTATGAGTGAAGGGTGAGAGTCCTGTCTTTGAGTTCAGGTTGAGTCACCTCTCTGCATGAGCGCAGTGTAAGGGGTGTGCTTGTGAACGCAGTGTAAGGGCTGTGCTTGTGAGTGCAGTGTGCAGCACATTTAGGCCAGACCTATTGGCATTGCCAGTGTTTGTTTAGATGATTCTTCAACTGAGACACTTCGCCCAAGACCACACATGTAGGTGGAGAGGTCGAGTTCCTTCAGGTCGAGTTTCTTCAGTTTCACAGAGGCTAACACACCCAAAAAATGAAGAAATTCATTAATAATGGCCATAAATACCTCGGGGGGGCTTATTTACAAGCCCCTTGTGCCGCCGGTACGTCACTTTTTCCCATATTAAAAGTGACGACTGGTGGCGCAAGGGGCTTGTAAATAAGGCCCTCGTTGTCTACTCTCATTTCACCTCGAAGGAAATGTGTCTTACGACGTTCCTCTGAAGCCTGTCAAGCGCCGGCGTGTAGGGACAGTCTGTCTGATTTACAACAGTCTCGGCCATAATCCCTTTATTAGAAGAAGCATGGCCTGACGGGCTTACTTAAGGCTGCGGGCGAGTGGAGCGGAAAATTGCTTCGGATATGTTTAAGCGCTCGTGTGTGTGGGAGGGGGGCTATCAGAGAAGGTTAGTGGGAAAAAAGGAAGAAAAACGCTTTTTTCAGAGAGTGTGCTGGGTGGTGGTCCTCTTATCCTGCTTCCCAGCCATGCAGAACCTGATTACTGGGTAAGGAGAGCCGAACTGTCCTTTAACAGCCAGGGTCCGGAAGAGGCCTGGTTCTGCCCTTCCTCTATTGGGCCTCTCGGCTGCATCTGACACCACTGGCTAATGACTAATCAAGTCAAGTAAACTTTATAGTTCATGTCATTACAATATGAATCATACCAAATAAATAAAGACTATAAACATAATATTCAATAAAATCTTTTTTAAATCGTGATTAAATAACTTTCTAGCTGGGTAAAAGAGGTGTGGGAACGACTGGCTTCCTGGGCTATCGCCAACACTGTTAGAATCCTTCTTTTTTTTTTTTTTTCCTCATATGACTTCCGTAGCTATAGCAACCTCTCGACCTGAACCACCTCTGGTGCTGATAACTAGGTAGTTTCAGTCTCAGCTGTTATTCTTTCGGGAACCACCCGGGATACACATCCTGAGCTGACTCAGAGGTTTTAATCATTGGAATTTAACCAGTCCCGTACTATAATCTATACAGTTGATGACTTGTCCAGTAAATTCCAAAATAACCCAGTGTCCGGCCTCTCTCTATGGATATTTACCTTCTGATCTAAAACTCTGAAATATCTCACAGAGTTCCACCAGGCATTCCAGGATGGAGGTACCTCCTGACGCCACAGTTTACATATCTCTCTCCTAGCCAAAAGAATCAGATAAAAGACCAACTTATGTTGCAACCCATTTAAGATATGTTCACCCCCAGATTTGGAAATGATGCCAAAAAAAATAAGAGATGGTCTTACCTCCATAACGAAACCCAACACCCTCGAGATGGTGTTACCCACATACTTCCAAAATTCTGTAAGCTTGGAACAGGAGGCAAATATGTGGCTATCATCCGCATTCTGAGAGCCACATCTGAGACATCTTGCTTCACCACCGCCCTTTATTCTTGAGATTTTGAGGGGAGACCAGTATAACCTGTGAATTGTGAAAAAATGGTTCTTCCTGAGTGCAGCAGGTTTAATTAATGGGTAAAGAGTGTCTATAGATACTTGCCATATATCATCCAGCTCCTCGCTCGGCAAGTAGTTTTCCCAGATTCGACTCGGCTTGTCCATCTTACTGTCTACTGCAGCAAGAAGGTAACTGTACCAGTGGGCTACTTCTTTTTTCCTCGGGGCCACCTCTTGTAGATCACTCTCCATTGAGTTCTCTTCCGGGTGAGACCAGTGTTGGCCCTTACACCAAGAAGAAATCTGATAGAATTTGAACCTCGAGAGGGCACCTCTAGTGACGTTGTTCCAGAACTCCCAAGTATGACATTCATTACCCTTTACAATGTCCTTCCAGTTAGTGACTCCAGCCTCGATCAATGGACAGGCTAAAACATCCTTTAAACACACCGGAGTTCCAGGGGAGTCCCACACGGGTGCCCAGTCACTATAGTAAGAAAGTCCTGAGCACCCTCTGCATCCCGACCATAACTTAGCCGCCATACGTAAAGTCTTCAAACGAACTTTTTTGAAAAATTTGGAGGAGCCGAATTTATACATGAAACCTGATTCCTCTGTGCCAGCCAACATAGCTTTAAACATGCTCTCAATTAATGAATTGTCTGGGGTGAGTAGTAACATCCTACAATTTTTCAATTGATAGGCCCAACAATATAACTGTAGGTCAGGCAAACCCATACCTCCACACTGTAATTTACGTCTCAGCTTTTTCCAAGACAGTCGGATCCCTTTACTTGCCCAAATAAAGGAGGAGATCTTACCCTGAATTTTAAGGAGGTCTGCTTTTGCAAACTCTAAGGGGATGTTATTAAACAGGTAAGTGTATTTTGGGAGTACACACATTTTAATAAGGTTAACTCGCCCGTAATGGGAGAGAGGAATACTCTGCCATCTTTTTAGTAAAATATCAACCTCTTTAGAGACCCTATCAAGGTTAGTTTTTGGGATCTTTTCAGGGTTTTGAGTAATTGTGATCCCAAGATATCTAAGCTCTCTAGCGAAGTTGTTCTCTTGATCAGGGATGTTCCAAGCCATAATCTCGGTTTTGTCCTCGTTTATCTCGTAGCCTGAAAATTTCCCGAAAGACTGTGCTTCCATCATGAGCTCCGGAAGTGTAGCCAAGACATTGGAAGACAGTAAGACCAGATCATCCGCATAAAGCGCTACTTTCCTCTCAAACCCATTTACTGCAAAAGGAACTATTTTCTCATTCTGTCGTAGACTCTGGGCAAAAGGTTCGATATATAAATCAAATAAAATGGGAGACAGTGGGCAGCCCTGCCTAGTTCCGCGACCAATCTTGACAATAGGAGAAAGGCTGCCGTTAACCAAAATCTGGGCACTGGGCGACTTGTATATTTTTTTTAGTACTTCTCTAAACCCTTCGCCAAATCCAAAAGCCTTCAGAACCCTGTCTAAAAAGTGCCAGTTCACACGGTCGAAAGCTTTGGCAGCATCGACTGTTATAATGGATAGCGGAAGGCCCCGTGATACTGCCAAATCAGTCGCCCCTATTAAGGTGTAAACTAGGTCCGACATCTGCCTTCCCGGGAGGAAACCCTTCTGATCTTCGTGGATAATTGGCCCAATAATCTTAGACAACCGATTATTCAGAATAGAAGCAAAAACCTTATAATCGGCATTTAATAATGAGATAGGCCGGTATGATTGGCACTGAGTTGGGTCCTTCCCGGGTTTCAGTATCAAAGATATAACTGCGCCACTCCAAGAGTCTGGCAATGGGGATCTGCCTCCCAGAATATCATTAAATAATTTCAACCAAACTGGGATGACCTCTTCCCTCAGTAAAGAATAAACCTCAATTGGGATTGAGTCTGGGCCTGGGGCCTTTCCTTTCTTAGCTTTGTCTAATACCATCAATATCTCACTCCCGATTATTTCAGTCATAAGAGAATCTTGACTGTCCTCAGATAACTTAGGTAGTTGTTTCTCAGTGAGCCAACTGTCGATGTGTTCTTCCACTATATGGGGGTCCCCTTGATATAACTCTTGGAAGAACTGTGCAAAAGCCTGTTCTATTTTATCCTTGGCCTCAGTAAAATGTGTATTAGTCTTAATTCTCCTAATATAATTATGAGATCTATCAATTCTGCTCTTCATAGCTAAGAGTTTGCCACAGTTCTCCCCCTGCTCAAAGTCCCTCATCTTGCTGGCTTCCCATTTTTGAAGTAAAATCTCTTCCGACTTAAGCCGGAATTTTAACTGTAACTCTTCCAGATTCCTTGTTAAGTTTTCATTTTCTATGCCGGGAGGACATCTAAACTTTAAATCCGCTTCTACTCTTTTTATTTCAGCTTCCAGATCGACCAGCTCTTTCTTCTCTGCCTTAGCCCAGCCTATCACCGCGCCCTTTAATATTCCCCTCAACCAGGCCTTGAAAGAATCCCAAACAATATTCAGAGATGTTGACCCCAGATTGGTTTGTAAGAAGCTAACTGTTTCAGACTTCAAAAAGCCTGGAGTAGTAGGCTGCAAAAGAAATCTCCTATTTAGGGTCCATCTCCTTAAAGGCACCGCTTGAGGAAGATCCACATTGAGGGCTATTGCGCCATGATCCGATATAAGGATAGGCAGATACTCCATTAGGCTTACTTTATCCAACTCTGAGTGATCCATAAAAATATAATCAATCCTGGAATAATGTGAATTCTTTTTCCTGTAAAAGGAGTATTCCCTGGTCTCGCCTCTTGTTTTCCGCCATACATCACTCAGGTTAAGGTTTTTAAGCATTGACAGAAGGTGGGCTTTAACCCTCGGGGCAGAAATCAGTGTCCGGGGTGAGGATCTATCTAATCTGTTATCTAAGAGTACATTGAAATCTCCTCCCATAATCAAAGGGGACTCAAAATCAGCCAGCGCAAAGCAGAGGTTATTTAAGGGCCCTACATCATCCTCATTAGGACCATAAAAACTTACTAAGGTATATTTACTGCCCTGCGATTTTATTTCCGCTACAACCCAGCGCCCTCTATCGTCTACCTGCGATTTAATAAGGTCGGTCCCTGAGTTTGATTTAAGGATAATAGCGACCCCCTTCGAGCAGCATAGTTGGTCTGAAGCGATAACCTTATCCACCCATCTTAATTTACCAAATAATGCTTTGCACTCTGATTGCAAAAGATGGGTCTCCTGAATCATAAGGATGCTAGCAGAACTATTTTTTAAATACTGAAGAATCAGTCGCTGTCTTCTTCTTACTCTCAGACCATTAACATTCCAACTTAAAAACCCCAAACTCTGTTTCGCCCCCAGTAAAAAACTACCCATCATCTTTGGCCTGCTCCCACCCTCTGCTCTGGCTATTGGAGGTTATTATGTCACATGAGTATGTTGTTACAATTACTTTTTTTAAATTTTTTCCCAATGCTCCCCACCAACAATCGTGCAAAACCCCCCCCCCCCCCAGACTGCCTACAACCCTCCCCTGGGAACCCTCCCTGTTTACCCATTGGCAATGCCTATTGCCTTATGAGCCGTAGTCCTCCCTCCCCTGAAGGAAGAAAATAGAAAAAAGGTACAAAAACTGTCAGAGCCGAGTTCTCTTAAACTTTAAACTACTAACTGGTTTTAATTTGTGCCAAAAAACTATCCACCTCCTCCGGAAATCTGAAATTGTGCATCTTATTGGCCCAAAGGACTTTTAAGAAGGCTGGGAATCTCAACTGTACCTGTGCCCCCTGTTCTCTCAAGGCATCCATTCGCTTCCCTAGTTCCCACCTCCTATCTTCTGTAACTCTGGAAATATCAGACCGGATTCTGAAGGAGGCATCTTTAACCTGTATGAATTTAAGTTTAAGGGCTGCCCCCAGAAGTTGTTCCTTCAGAAGATAGGACTGAATAAATACTAAGATCTTCCTTGGCTTCTTTCGTGCTGGGTTCAACCTAAAGGGATCTCTATGAACACGCTGGATTTCAGTCTCCCAGATTGATGCTGGGGCAAGCTGGGGAAATGCTTTTGTCAGAATGTCTATGATATATGCTTTTAAATTATCACCTTCCAACCCTTCTTTTAAATCTAGTATCCTTATGTTATTCCTCCTCGAGATATTCTCAAGTCTCTCCAGTCTTTCAGCCAAGTCCCGCTCTCTTACTTTAAGCCTGTCCATTTCCTGCCGGTTATCCTTAATCTCCAAACTCAGTTCTCCTACTTTATTTTCCAAAACCTCCATCCGATGTGTTAAAGCTGTCAGGTTTTCTTCTAGACTGGTACAGGTATCTTGTATCTTTCTCTGATTGGCCTCTGAAGTGGAAAAGCGGACTCCAATTTCTGCCGATAACTGCCTTAGCATCCCTTGGAGTGTAACTGGGCTCTGCTCTACTTCTCCTGGGCTCTGCTCATCCCTAACTCGTATTGTGCCCCCTGATTCTTCATTCACTACTGGGCTTACTCCCCCATCGACGAAGCCTCAGGAGCTTTCTCGCTTAGTACCGAAAAGCGATTTGATAGGGGGACTGCAGAGTTCAGGGCCTGTGATTTACCTGCGCCTGACATATCCTTATTGTCGTGGTCCTTTTTGCCCTGTAAATTTGCTGTAAAATAAGACCTGAGAGAGGGCGTTATTTTTAAAAGGGCTTGATTTTTATCTCTTTTTTTTCCTTTCACCGGGGTTGGTCTCCCTGCTTTATCTGTGTGCTTCTTAAATTTATGAGTATTTATCGGAGGCTCACTGGTCTGACAGGGTTGGACAGACTGTGTTGTTTGCTTGGGTTGTGTAAGTATCGTAGGTTGTGTGGGGTGTTGCGGGGGGGGGCTCTTTTCCTAAAAGTATTCTTGATCTTAATTTATACCTTCTTCCCTGTACGGCTTCGGCTGTAGACACACCAGGTGTTAGGCCGGCTGATTTAAACACCGACTCCTTGTATGGGTATTTATTCGGCTGACCCCTTTTTCCCTCAAGCTGATCAGGATTCTGTTCAGGTTGTAAGTTGACTACCTCCATGTGGTACACGTAAGAGTCATGCCTTATAATATTTATCTGATCACTGCGGGCGACAGCTTTAGCCTGTAAACAGGTCCCTCCCGGGATAACTTTTACTTTTAGAGAAACCTCTGTTCTATTATATAAACAGGACAGGCGACTCACAGTAGGAGAGGTAATTATACTACCCGGTACTCTTATGGTGCTACCCCTAAAATATCCCAACAAGCTGCCAGAGCACTGGGCATAGGTAAATCTCTGTGTGCGCCGACACTCGGCTAATGCCCCAGCTGGCCTTAGAAACGAGGTTTTCGAGCCTGCACACATACAGACAGATTAGGAATTTTTTTCTAAATATCTGCCTCAGTGCTGTCGATAGGAATCCCCACCCTCAGTCCTACCTCCTCCGCTGCTGCTCCGGGGCTCCAAAACAACCAGCACACCTCGCCTCTCTTCCCAGCTGTACTCAACCCTCAGAGAGCCGGGAAGCCGAGGCTTCACACCAGCGGGAAAAAGCAATCTGATCCAGCTGAACCCGCAGCTTCCACAAAGCGCATACGAGTGTGAGAGCGAGAGACAGCAGGACACAGCACAGCGTCTCCTCCAGCCACGAAGATTCCGAGGTAAGGCAGCAAAAAGGAAAAGAACTAAACTTTAGACCTTAGATCAACCCGCCACCGTATCATTAATCTACTGCCTTTAACATTTTCCTTATTAACGGGCGGGCTCGGCTCAGCTCCAACATCGCTTAATCAGGGAACGGGAGGACGAGCGACTCGCGACCTGCTTGCGAGCTGGCCGCCATGTTCCCCGTCTGCTGGCCCTGTTAGAATCCTTCTTGTGCAATTTGCAAATAAGTGCCTTAGCATGCACGTGAAATACCCTGTCATTGTTCCTGCTTGAGGCCGTGAGCTAGACTAAGAAGAAAGTGCTTGTGCAAGAACAGAACTTGTGCAAGGGCTCTTTGGGAGCAGCAGTTGGAAGCAGTTGCCTTTCTGCAGTCATTGGCTACTGAATACTCCCCGATAGGTCGAAACATGCAGCGGGTATCAGTCACCGCTTAACACCAATCAGAACGTTTGGGTTAAACTAGGCCCAGTGTCGGCTTTAGCGCTGGTGGCGCCCTGTGCAACAATGTTTGTTGGCACCCCCCAATGACCACCTCTGCCACGGATTCCCTCACTACCAACCTTTAACAGTGCCCCTCAAGTCCCCATAACCTCTGTCTCTCAGATTCATTTAGTTTTATAGCGCCACTCACACCAGTGTAAGGTGTCAGAGCACTTTACATCACACACACATTGCACAGAGACAATCATATGTGTGTAAATCAGTGTATAGGCAATGTTACATAAGACAGAGGACTACAAGGTGTAGGAATCACCTATCATCTATATTTGTAGGCAGTATAGTTTGAGTCCTTGGTATGGAAAAGCACAAACTCAGAATTTAAAACGTAACACCATTGTTAGGAATTCTCTTTAATAATAAGAATTTATTTTTACACAAATTAACCCTTTTTGCAAGATTAGGATAATAAAAGACTAGGGGAAAAACATATAGCTCCAATATATACCTTGCAGTGTGCATGCAGTTTTTCGATGACAGTTAATAGCTCACAGTTCTATATTAGGATTTTAACTTAGAAACTGCACGTAACAAAAGGGGCTCTGTGACAAAAGCAGTAACCCACTGACCTATTTACATTGTATGCACTGTGTGATCTGCATGGTACACGTTCTTTGCAGCAGGCACATTAACACTCTGGGCTACCTTAGGATGAGTCAAAACTTCAACTAGACAAAACATCTGTCTCTCTCAAGGAAGAACATTAATCACCAGAGTTATCTTGACATTTTTATTGATGCCTGAAAATTGCTGGAGGCCAGGAACGCAGCAGCAGGTGCTTTTAAAATGATAATATACTTGCAAACATGGCGCCCCCACCCCAAGTCAGCGCCCGGTGCGGTGGCACCGATCGCACCACCCTAGAGCTGGACATGACTGGGCCCTTTGTTTTCTAGCTCTACCTCGAACATCTTCTGGTGCAGGAAAACTGGATATGCCTGACCAGAGAAGAAAACAAACTCTTGCTTCTAGGCCCGGACAATCTGGTCACCTGCTTTTCTTGTCTACAACCGACTTGCAACTTCGCAAAAATGTCAAGAGTTGTTGTCCTTTGAAGTGGGAATCTTGTATAGATACAAAAGAGGGCCGTGTTTCCACTCTCTCAAGTGTGGATGGCTTTTGTTCAGCTGTAGCCCCCCCTTCTAGTACCTGTGATGGTGTGTTCCACTCTCCATCACCACAGAGATCCTGGTTTATGACCCCTCCTTCCCTGGGGCATTCACCCTGTCCCCATTACCACCCATCTCTTGAAAGAACACGCCATTGCTGACTAGTTTCCCCTCCCCACTGCCCATGCTCCCTTCAGCTCCGCTGGCCATGCTCCCTTCAGCAGGCTGCCCATGCTCCCTTCAACTCCGCTGCCCGTGCTCCCTTCAACTCCGCTGCCCGTGCTCCTTTCAGCTCTGCTGCCCATGCTCCCTTCAGCTCTGCTGGCCATGCTCCTTTCAGCTCCGCTGGACATGCTCCCTTCAGCTCCGCTACTCATGCTCCCTTCAACTCTGCTGCCCATGCTCCCATCAGATCCACTGCCCATGCTCCCTTCAGCTCCACCGGCCATGCTCCTTTCAGCTGCACTGCCCATTCTACCTTCAGCTCCGCTGCCCATGCTCCCTTCAGCTCCGCTGGCTATGCTACTTTCAGCTCCGCTGGACATGCTCCCTTCAGCTCCTCTGCTCATGCTCCCTTCAACTCCGCTGCCCATGCCTCCATCAGATCTGCTGCCCATGCTCCCATCAGCTTCGCTGCCCATGCTCCCTTCAGCTTCTCTGCCCATGCTCCCTTCAGCTCTGCTGCTCATGCTCCCTTCAGCTCTGCTGCCCCTGCTCCCTTCAGCTCCACTGCCCATGCTCCCTTCAGCTCTGCTGCCCATGGTCACTTCAGCAGGCTGCCCATGCTCCCTTCAGCTCCGCTGCTCATGCTCCCTTCAGCTCTGTTGTCCATGCTCCCTTCAGCTCCGTTGCCCATGCTCGCTTCAGCAGCACTGCCCATGCTCCCTTCAGCTCCGCTGCCCATGCTCCCTTCAGCTCTGTTGCCCATGCTCGCTTCAGCTGCACTGCCCATGCTCCCTTCAGCTCCGCCCCCTTCAGTTGCACTGCCCTTCAGCTCCTCTGTCCATGCTCCTTTCAGCTCCATTGCCCATGCTCCTTTCAGCTCCGGTGCCCATGCTCCCTTCAGGTCCGTTGCCCATGCTCGCTTCAGCTGCAATGCCAATCCTCCCTTCAGCTCTGCTGCCTATGCTCCCGTCAGCTCCACTGCCCATGCTCGCTTCAGTTGGACTGCCCATGCTCGCTTCAGCTGCACTGCCCATGCTTCCTTCAGCTCCGTGGCCCATGCTCCTGTCAGCTCCGCTGCCTATGCTTCCTTCAGCTGTGCTGCCCATGCTCGCTTCAGCTGTGCTGCCCATGCTCGCTTCAGCTCCGCTGCCCATGCTCCCTTCAGCTCCGCTGCCCATGCTCCAATCAGCTCCGCTGCCCATGCTCGCTGCAGCTGTGCTGCCAATGCTTCCTTCAGCTCTGCTGCCCATGGTCCCTTCAGCTGTGCTGCCTATGCTCCCTTCAGCTCCGTTGCCCATGCTTGCTTCGGCTGCACTGCCCATGCTCCCTTCAGCTCCACTGCCCATGCTCCCTTCAGCTCCGCTGCCCATGCTCCCATCAGCTCCGCTGCCCATGCTTGCTGCAGCTGTGCTGCCAATGCTTCCTTCAGCTGCGCTGCCCATGCTCCCTTCAGCTCCGTTGCCCATGCTCGCTTCAGCTCCGTTGCCCATGCTCGCTTCAGCTCCGCTGCCCATGCTCCCTTCAGCTCCGCTGCCCATGCTCGCTTCAGCTCCGCTGCCCATGCTCGCTTCAGCTCCGCTGCCCATGCTCCCTTCAGCTCCGCTGCCTATGCTCCCTTCAGCTCCGCTGCCCATGCTCTCTTCAGCTCCGCTGCCCATGCTCTCTTCAGCTCTGCTGCCCATGCTCCCTTCAGCTCAGTTGCCCATGCTCCCTTCAGCTCAGATGCCCATGCTCCCTTCAGCTCTGCTCCCTTCAGCTGCGCTGCCCTTCAGCTCCTCTGCCCATGCTCCCATCAGCTCTGCTGCCCATGCTCTCTTCAGCTCCGTTGCCCATGCTTGCTTCAGCTGCACTGCCCATGCTCCCTTGAGCTCCGCTGCCCATGCTCCCTTCAGCTCCGCTGCCCATGCTCCCTTCAGCTCCGCTGCCCATGCTCCCTTCAGCTCCGCTGCCCATGCTCCCATCAGCTCCACTGCCCATGCTCGCTGCAGCTGTGCTGCCAATGCTTCCTTCAGCTTTGCTGCCCATGCTCTCTTCAGCTGCGCTGCCCATGCTCCCTTCAGCTCTGTTGCCCATGCTTGCTTCAGCTCCGCTGCCCATGCTCCCTTCAGCTCCGTTGCCCAGGCTCCCTTCAGCTCCGTTGCCCAGGCTCCCTTCAGCTCCGCTGCCCAGGCTCCCTTCAGCTCCGCTGCCCATGCTCTCTTCAGCTCCGCTGACCATGCTCCCTTCAGCTCAGTTGCCCATGCTCCCTTCAGCTCAGTTGCCCATGCTCCCTTCAGCTCAGTTGCCCATGCTCCCTTCAGCTCAGTTGCCCATGCTCCCTTCAGCTCAGTTGCCCATGCTCCCTTCAGCTCAGTTGCCCATGCTCCCTTCAGCTCCGTTGGCCATGCTCGCTTCAGCTCCGCTCCCTTCAGCTGCGCTGCCCTTCAGCTCCTCTGCCCATGCTCCCATCAGCTCTGCTGCCCATGCTCCCTTCAGCTCCGCTGCCCATGCTTGCTTCAGCTGCACTGCCCATGCTCCCTTCAGCTCCGCTGCCCATGCTTGCTTCAGCTGGTCTGCCCGTCAGTCGCGGCCGGCATGACTTACAGGTGGGAGGTCGCGCGGGGAGGGGGAGTCGCATGAGGGGTTTAATTTAATAATAAAAAAAAATATTAAACTTACCTTCCCGCCTGCCCTGTCCCGCGTCGTCTCTACTTCTGCTGGTGGGCTCCTGCCTCCAGCAGGAACAGGAAGCAGGCAGTCAGGCTCCCACCCCTAAGCCAATCACAACGCTGCCCAGCCAGGGGCTAATGGCAGGGCCATGTTCTCCATGTAGGCTGCATTGCAGCCTGCATTGGAGAAGGGCAGAGGGCGCATGACTGGTTTGGTCGGCCCCAGAGGGCCGACCAAACCAGTCATGCGCACTCAGTAATGGGCACACCACTCCTCCCCTGCCCAGCCCTGCTCGCAGAGCAGCCCCGGTCACCCACCCGCCCGCCCGCAACCAAACCCTTCTGCTGTCTCACAGTGCGAGAAGCAGAAACATAAAATGGTAGTTATTACCATTTTATGTTTCTGCATCTCGCACTGCGAGAAAGCAGTGCGGTGACGCACCTCGGCCCTAGTGGAGGAGCCGCCCCTGCAGCCCATGCTCCCTTCAGCATCTGAAGCCCCCCAGCTCCTTCCCTGTGCTGCCAAAATCATTGCTGCCCCCCAGTAGCCTCCTGTAAACCCCCCTTTTCTGCATCCTTGGTGAAGTGCTGTGGGTGGTGGGGGGAGGAAGAGGGACAACGGCCAAAAGTACAGAAAAGGTGACTCTGAGCAACAGTATCGAATACACACCAAGCATTTATCAAAGACACAAACTACACATGGGTTTGTGTCATCATTAGAGCAGTCGCTGCCGATGCAGTTAAGCGCAGTGGGGCGGTGGAGCGGGGCAGTGCGGGGGGACGGGGGGAGTCGCCAGACAACGGAATAGGTTTTATTTATTTATTTAATTTTACCTATTCCGTCGTCTGTCAACTTTCCCCCCTCCCACCTCGCCCCGCTTCACTGCGCTTACCTGCACCGGCCGCGACTGCATTAGAGCCATGTTTCTATCTAACCCTGGGCGTAGTTCGCGGAGTTTCACCACGCGGAACTCCGCGAAGTTACAAAAAACTCCGCGAAGTTCCCTGAGTAGCGGAGTGCAGTGCGAACTGCAGTTTGTGCTGGTATTCCTGCCGCTCGGGTAGAAATTCTACCCGAGCGGCAGCTCGCGCTCGCGAACTTACCGTTCGCGATCGTGAGCAGGGAAAAAACTCCGCTGCACATCGCGAAGCGGAGTTTTCTGCACTCCGCGAGCTCCGCGGAGTGCAGAAAACTCTGCAAACTCCGCGAACAAAGCGAAGTTCACCGCCCAGGCCTATTTCTATCCCACCCCATGCAGAGATCCGCGGAGCTGGTGGAAGCAGCCAGGATATTCTCAAATACAAATTCACATCCAGTGTGTAGACTGCATCTTGGGAAGACAAAGGGTGTGTCTCTCCGAGAGGCACTTCCGGCTTTAAAAAAAGTGAATGACAGTATCTTGTGTCAGCCCTAGAACTTTAAAAGAGTGATACAACCGTGATATAAACTACATTCTACATTTAAGTGGGAAGAATTCAGTTTACTCTTGTCTCAAGTTTATCATTTTTCTGTTTCCCAAATGTATTATCTTCCTTAGGTTCTGGTGAAAGACGTCTAAAGCCTAGATTTACTAAGGGTTGCGCGGCACGTGCTAGTGCTTTGCAGTTTTGTGCTGCGCCTCTGGGCCTCTTCAGTGGTAAGTCAGTCAGCGCAATGCTTTCTATCCCTTGCCCTATATTGCTCCATGCATAGGTCTGCATAAACTCTACATAATAACCCCTATGTGACTTGTGGAGGCCGGAAGTGTATCTTGAACCCCCAGCTCTACTAGAGGTCGATTTTGGATAGGGAGGGAAGTGCATGTGCACTTTATTTTCGACCATTTTGTCTCTACAAAGAAATCATTTTCACTGTGGGGAAACCCATTTCATCATAACCAGCATTGAATTTGGGCCTGTCCCCGTCTCATTTTCCACCCTGAAAACGAACTTACATATTTGAACTTTAAATATAGTGAAGCAGGGGTGGGTTGGGGCCATTCCAGGGTGGCAGCACCTGCAAAAAGTGGTGAACGTCCACAAACTGGCAGGTTTGTGGGCATTTATACACTTTTTTCAGGCATGTCTGCATCATGAACATTTTCAAAGGCAGGAGTAAATGAGGGGCTTGTTTATGAGAGCCCTTTGTCACTTTTGCACCAGGTAAAGTGGTACATGCATGACGCAGGGCTCTTATAAAGATTTATGAAGCGATGCAAAGCCACCCTGTGTGGCCGTGAGTGGCCTCATAAATCATGAGTAAGGCGACGCAGTGCAAATGAAGCGTTCCATAGGAATTGCGGTTGGTTTTTCCAGCAACACCCGTGGAATTTGACACTGCCCCAGATTTACAAAAATGTAAACCTAAAGGGAGGCGTAAGGAGGAAAAATAAATTAATTTCTCATTGTTTTTGCCTCTTTCCCTGTGTGCATAGAAAGAGGAAAACGCCTCTTAAGATTGTTTTTGTGCAGAAAGATGCCCCTTCCTGCACAAAAACGATCTTGCCTGCAACTGAGGCACCCTTGCACCGTGGTGCAAGAGTGTCTACGTTGGCGCTAGGCTGCATAAATAGCGCCAGCACAGGCAGAAAGGACAATAATGCAACGTATTGCTTAAACGCGGTGCATTCCTACCCGTTCACATTGGCATAGGGCAGCACAATAAGGTGCCTTGCTGCGCTGACCTGCGCAAACTGCAATAAATGACGACCTTAGTTCACAAATGCATCTTTGCTGCATTTCTGAATGAGTGAGTGTTTTTTGCACAGGAGTATGTCTGGGAGAATGCAACAGACTCAGAACTACTGGAATTATTGGTGAAATGAAAGAATGTCACAAGTGTGCTCCAAACATAGGGAGCAAATTACCGTCTTCCTTTGTGAATTAGGCTTTACGCTATGTCTTAACTTTAAATAAGTGTTTAAGTAGGTAGGTAACCTCACAAAAGCCAACTCCTGTGTCTCTACCGCAAAAAACCCTTCCTCTGGTAACTGGGCAACATCAATCAATCAGAATTTATATAGCGCAATGCTATCACCCCTAGGGGTATTTGGGTGCTGAGGTTTCTGCATCTGTGTCAAAAAGGCTAGACGTGAGTCGCTTTCTGAAGTCCACCAGGGAGGGTGCCATTTGGAGGTGGAGGGGGAGGTAATTCCAGGTCTTGGCGGCGATGTAGGAGAAGGAGCAGCCTCTGCTGCGGCTGCGAGGAACAGGGGGGACCAGTGCTTGGGCAAGTGAAGCGGAACGCAGGTGTCTTGGGAGTAGATGGAAGTTCAGCCAGTGGTTGATGTACGATGGTTCTTGGTCGTGGAGAGCTTTGTAGGCGTGTGTCAGCATCTTGAACTGGCATCTCTTCTGGATGGGGAGCCAGTGGAGGTTTCTGAGGTGGGGAGAGATGTGGGTCTGTTTGGGGTGGTCGATGGATGAGTCTAGCTGCATCGTGCTGTATGGTCTGGAGACTTCTGAGGAGCTGGGTGGGGATTCTGGTGTAGAGAGCATTGCAGTAGTTGAGGCGGCTGATGACATGGGCTTATGTGACGGACTTTCTGGTGTTGACTGAGATCCATCTGAAGATTCTGAGGAGCATGCAGAGGGTGTGAAGCAGGAGGAAGCGACTGTGTTGACTTGTCATTTCATGGTCAGTTGGCTGTCAAGGATGATGCCAAGGTTGCGTACATGGTCGGTTGGTGTGGGTGGGGGTCCGAGTTCTTCCGGCCACCAGCTGTGGTCCCATGCGGAGGTGTTCCTCCCGAAGATCAATACTTCTGTTTTGTTGGAGTTGAATTTGAGGCAGCTTTTTCTCATCCAGTCGACTACGTCGGTCATGGCATTGCAGAAGTTGGTTCTGGTGTTGGAGGGGTCCTCGGTGAGCGAGAGGATGAGCTGGGAATCATCGATGTAGGAGATAATGTTGAGTCCATGGGCTCTGCCGATGTCTGCGAAGGAGGTCATGTAGATGTTGAACAGGGTGGGGCTAAGGGATGAACCTTGGGGTACGCCGCATATGATATCCTTGGGAGCGGAGGTGAAGGGAGGTAGATGGATGCTCTGTTTGCCTCCTGAGAGGAATGAGATGATCCACATTTTCGCGAAGACCTCACAGTGACTCAAAAACTGCCACCATCTGCAGTGACATCCCAAAATAATAGCAAAAAAAGTAAAAATTCAAATTAGTGGTAAACATCTTTCCACTCAAAAAATCTTACCTGAGTTCGACCCACTATTAAATCCACACACTCAGACCAAAAGAAAGAAAACTGCTTCAGCTGTCCCATGTCTACTAATGAACCCTTCATTTGCACCTAAATCAATACGAAAAATACTCCCCTCTTTCCATCTGGATTTGTCCAACTTTCATGCTTCACTTCCTGTTTTGTGAGTAGCAGCAAAAAAAGAAGGAAGATGGCGGAGAGTTTTGGCACGCTAGTGGAGTGTTCCAGAGTTTTACACTCCTCGTTTCGATGGTGCTGTGTGAGGGCAGTTATAGAGGACACTTATTCTTATCCTTCGTGCTTGCCATGAAATACTTCCCAACTTCTCTTCTCCATAGATATGCTGTGCAAAAGTCCAAGGTGGGTCTGCCTCGAAGCTGTCCCATACACTTAGGGCCCGATCCACAAAGGTAATCTTAGACCAAAAGTCTAAGTTTACAAGTTCGGTATTCCCAAAGGTAAGTTATGAGTAGTAACTTTACGTCCGCACTAGGGGTGGAGTTTGCGCACTCAGAGTGAAATCCCCGCACTCGGGGTAGATCTCCGCCCCGAATGCTTAGATCCCCACCTGAGTGTGGACGTAAAGATACTACTCGTAACTTACCTTAGTGAATACCAAAAAGTAGTAAAGTTAGACTTTTGGTCTTAACTTGGACCACAAGTCTAAGTTTACGACTTCGGTATTCCCAAAGGTAAGTTATGAGTAGTAACTTTACGTCCGCACTAGGGGTGGAGTTTGCGCACTCAGAGTGAAATCCCCGCACTCGGGGTAGATCTCCGCCCCGAATGCTTAGATCCCCACCTGAGTGTGGACGTAAAGATACTACTCGTAACTTACCTTTGTGAATACCGAAAAGTAGTAAAGTTAGACTTTTGGTCTTAACTTGGACCACAAGTCTAAGTTTACCTCTGTGAATCAGGCCCTTAGACTTCACCGTACCACAAGTAGATACCAATGAGGGTGTCTGTATCAATAACCCGACACGAGCACACACTCAAAGCACAAGCAAGCCAAGGCATGGGTGGACCACTATGAAAAGTCCCTCTGGAAGGAGGCTGATGGTTTCCTATCACGGCTGGACCAGTCTTGGGGTGCATAGGGTCCGCTCCACCTTGAAGGGTGTTCTATCTCCACCAAGGACGGCTGAGTAAAGTGCGAATGCTGACTCCCCAAATTCAAACACCTGAGAAACCTGACCTGGATCAAACAGGTCTGAGCCTGCCTAAAGCTTAACATATATCTGTGGTCTTTGGAAGGTAAGACATATATATCCTTCACTACAGAGGACCTGCAAGCTGCTGAAGATGTGGTTGGTATGTATGATATTGACGTCACCACAGCCTTTGTCCGTCTGCATTAGGGTAGAGGTAAGTCACATTGAAGGGCAGGATAGCCTGCCCCACTCTTGAGCCAGAAATGTTCCCCAGATGTGTAAAAGTGACCAGACCTGATGTGTGCTGGTAACAAAGAAGGCAGACTCAAACAGGTCATTCGCTACAAGTGATGCAACACTCAGAGACGTCATGCAGAGGTGCTTCTAACCTGAAGGTTTTGAATCCTGCTGGTGTACTCAGCCTTTCATCCTTCTGGGGCCAACATAAGGAGTACCATTGAGAGGGTAACAATAAAACGTGCTGTTAAATCTCTGACAAGATGTTGGTCCAACAGTGAGCCAGGAATTAGAAGGTACAGAAGGAAGATAGGACCCCCGTTCCTTACTCCTTCTGGAAACGTGTCATGTGTGTGTGTTGCATTCGTCAGGCTGAGGGGCGGCTCAGTTACACTTTGACTGCAATGAATTCCTTCACCTAGGATGTATCTAACACCCCCTTGTGCTTTTATTTATTTTGATGGACAGGTGCTTGCCCGATGAGCCGGAAGGGGCTGTAAGCCACACTCTGCTGTTTTTGCCACGACTGCGGAGTGTGGAAGGATGTGACCCCAGGGCGCTGGACAACAGACTGACCCAGGGCTGAGCAGGCTCAGGCAAAGCTGACGACTGGCGTCTGTGGGCGAGGAGCAGGCGGAGGGGCTGGGGGGCACACCCGCCTCTTCTCCCGTTACTTATTGCGCATTAGTATTCGTGAAACGCTCTGCAATGAATCAGGTCTATTAGGGAACATTTCATACATATATATGGAGTGATTTGTGGCTGTCTGTGGTCCTCTCCTCATCCTGCAGCTCGCAGAGGTGTTTCATTTTGACAGTTGTTTTGTGCCACCATCGCCTTCATCATAGGCTGCTGCTCCCAGCCTCCTCTATTGTTTACAATTAGAGCCGGCTGGTTTCTACATTTGCATCCGGTCCAATGTTCAGTATACCTCTTCCCCCCCCCCACGCTAGACTCTCACCCTCAGACCCACCCCACAGACCCTGCCCTCAGACCCCCTCTTACAGACCCTGGCCTTCAGAGCCCCCTCTCACAGCCCCTGACCCTCAGACCCCCCTCTCACAGTTGCTGGCGCTCATACACCCCTCCAACACAACGTGGCGCTCAGGCTCCCCTCTCACAGCCCCTGGCCCTCAGACTCCCCTCTCACAGTTCCTGGGGCTCAGGCTCCCCTCTCACAAACCCTGCCCCTCTGACTCCCCTCTCACAGCCCCTGGCCCTCAGACTCTCCTCTTACAGACCCCGGCCTCAGACTCCACTCTCACAGGTCTAGGCCCTACAACTTTCCCCTCACAGACTCTGGCCTCCAGACCACCCTTTCATAGCCCCTGACCCTCAGAGCCCCCTCTCACAGTTTCTGGCGCTCAGGCTCCCCTCTCACAGTTTCTGGCGCTCAGGCTTCCCTCTCACAGTTCCTAGTGCTCAGACCCTGGCCTCAGACCCCACTCTCACAGGTCTTGGCCCTCAAACTCTCCCCTCATGGAGCCCTTTCATAGCCCCTGACCCTCAGAGCCCCCCTCTCACAGTTCCTGGCACTCAGGCTCCCCTCTCACAGCCCCTGACCCTCAGAGCCCCCTCTCACAGTTCCTGACCCTCAGAGCCCCCCTCTCACAGTTCCTGGCGCTCAGGCTCACCTCCAACACACCCTGGCCCCAGACTCCCCTCTCACAGCCCTTGACCCTCAGAGCCCCCTCTCACAGCCCCTGACCCTCCGAGCCTCCTCTCACAGATCCTGACCCTCAGAGCCCCCCTCTCCTTGTTCTGGCGCTCAGGCTCACCTCCAACAGACCCTGGCCCCCAGACTCCCCTCTCACAGCCCTTGACCCTCAGAGCCCCCTCTCACAGCCCCTGACCCTCCGAGCCTCCTCTCACAGATCCTGACCCTTAGAGCCCCCTCCCACACACCCTGGAGCTCAGGCTCCCCTCTCACAGACCCTGGCTCTCAGACTCCCCTCCCACACACCCTGGCGCTCAGCCTCCCCTCTCACAGACCCTGGCACTCAGACTCCCCGCTCACAGACCCTGACCCTTAGAACCCCTCTCACAGTTCCTGGCGCTCAGGCTCTCATCTCACAGACAATAAGTCAAAAATAAAATTCCCTTTGGGATATTTTATAGCATACCATGCTCCTAACTACCACATTCAAACTGTCAATCATTCATCACAAACGATTGAGGACGGGGTATACAAGGAGGCTGATTAGTCCCGGAAATAACTCCATAACGAGTCTAAATGCTGCTGTGGTGAAAGGTCTGAACCTCCGCTTTTTCGAATTTGGGGTAAACAATCAAGATATCGTAGAGGTTTTCGATCAGGGCATGAGGACTTGGTGAGTCTCAGCCGGTTTGGAGAATAGAGACGACACGAGTATATTTTTGAAGAGGTCTAATTTTGGGAAAGACATGATGGTCTTGAAGAAATAGACTGTCAACCCTGGTTTTTTAAAGAAGAAATACAAGTGAGACATCAGGAGTATATCGCAGTCTTGCCTCTCAAAGTGCGGCAAGAAGCCATAAGATACATTGAGTGAAGGAACAAGTATCTCAAATGAACATCTGACCGTCTTAGACTCTGAATTTTTAACAAAAAGACTGCTGGGAGACATCAATTGTCAAGCCTGAAGAAGGTGGTTGGACCCTTTGGATACCACCGAAACGCGTTGCTTTTTTGGTCCTGTATTGTTTTGCCACTATTCGTTTGAAACTTAGGATTAGTGAAATTGATCTCAATAGTGGTTTGAATAATTATATTCATGTGTTTGCACAGAGTTTTTTATTTTGTTTTGGAATTTATGCACAAATATGCAATGAACTGTTATGAGTTATAAGTTTATTGTATAATAAATTGTGTAGATTTTATGAATTTTAATATACATGAAATAGATATATTTAATAAACATTTGTGTACTGATAAGAATTTTTTGGCTTTTCCCCAATCTTTGTGATGAATGATTGACAGTTTGAATGTGGTAGTTAGGAGCATGGTATGCTATAAAATATCCCAAAGGGAATTTTATTTTTGACTTATTGTCAAGTGGTGTCCTATCCCTTTGGTGAATTGGACCCCTCTCTTTCTTTTTGATATTCTCATCTCACAGAGCCAGGCCCTCAGACCCCCCCCGCCCCCTCCCTCACATACCCTGGCCCTCGACATCCTCTCTCCTCCCTGGCTCATCTTCTCCCTTCCACTCTGGATTTGCATGATAATTGCTCAGGCCTTTCAGTGTCCTCAGATGTGCATCTCGCGCTTGGCACAATAGCTCCTTCAATTATGAGGCGCCCTCGGATAAAAGGCTGAGTGAACCGGAATAAAATGAATGAATAATGTTGTGTCAGAGGGGACCTTCCTGGCGGTGCTGCGGCCTGTGCTGAAATCATCATATGGAGTGGAGGGGGGCTGGAGGGGGGGGTGGGAGGTGTCAAACGGGCTGGTGCAGGGGGGCTCACATGTGTGGCACACGCTATTCTCTGCCTTTTCACAGCCCCCTTTACTGCAGCCGGGGGTCTTAGTCTCTACATTGACATCAATAGCAGCTCTGTGGGTTGAGCACCTTCTGCACAGGTATGTGCCACCTCTGCCTCTCACAGGTTCTAATATCAACAGCAGCGACTCCACCTTTCATCTTTCAGAGGACGCTTAAATGAGTACATTTGATTTGAGGAATGTCAACACCTATTATTGAAGAGCGAATTGGTATATATGATCTGTTACACAATTATAACGCCGGTCTAGTTCTTTATTGTTAATATTACCGTTATTTTAGTGTTATAAATATTATTGAATTTTTTTTATGGTGACTACTTTTACTACCAATTTCGTTATTATTATTATTAATATTATTAATAATAATAATTTTAGTAGCATTATTATGTCAAGAAAAACAACATGATTGTTCAAAATTAATAATATTAAAAATACTACTTATTAGTATGCCTATTACTACTACTATTATTGTAAATAATGCAACTACTGCTCCCTCTACATTTACTAGAAACACTATTACTATTTCTACTGCTACAACTAATAGTTATTATTATGACATCTGTTAATAATAATAATAAAAGTGTTACTACTATCACTACTTCTACTACTACTAAGAGTAATACATTTTTTATTAATACTTCTCCTAACACCTAATACTACTAATAATAGTAGTAACAATAATAATAATGATGATGATAATGACAATAATAATAATGGCAATAAGAATGCTAATGATAATATTAATAATAATAATATTGATAAAAATAATGCTAATAATAATATTAATAATAATGATGATGAGGATGATGATAATAATAATGATGGTGATGATAAGAATAATAAGAATGGAAATAATAATGATGATGATAATATTAGCAATAATAATATTGATAATAATAATAATAATAATATTAATAATGATGATGATAATAATGATGATGATAATATTAATAATGCTGATGATAATAATGATGATAATAATAATAGTAGTAAGAATAACAATAATGATAATGATAATAATAATGATGATAATAATAATAATAATATTGATAATGCTAATGATAATAATATTAATAATGATGATGATGATAGTGATGATAATATTAATAATGATGATGATAATGATGATGATAATAATAATTCTGATGATAATATTAATAATGATAATAATATTAATAATGATGATAATGATGATGTAATAATAATAATAGTAGTAACAATAATGATGATGATAATGACAATAATAATGATGATAATAGTAATAATAAATAATATTGATAATAATAATAATAATAATAATATTAATAATGATGGTGATAATATTATTAATAATGATGATGATAATATTATTAATAATGATGATGATAATATTATTAATGATGATGATAATAATAATGCTGATAATAATAATGATAATAGTAATGCATGAAGAGGCCCCAGGGTCGGGACACTGCGTCCAGTGGGTCTTCACCCCACAGACGCACGCCCATCGTGCGGGTCCTCTTCATACGGGGGCTACGGCTGCACAACCAGACCCGGCTTTACGACAACACAGGAGCGAAGTAGATGACGCTAAGGTGAGTATGCATAATAAATAAGTAAATATCATATAATAAATATGTTACATTCCGCAGTATGTTTGAATGTCTGTGGCATTTCTATAATGCAAACCTCGCCAAACAGGCATCGAATCGGGGCAAAGACCAGCCTAAAGTCCACGGGTGCTAGGAGAGGCAGCTGGCTTGTGGCCGGTCCATGCTCTGTGATGCAGTGTTCTTTCAAGAGGTGAGTCTTTCTTTCAAGAGGTGAGTCTTTCTTTCAAGAGGCGAGTCTTTCTTTCAAGAGGCGAGTCTTTCTTTCAAGAGGCGAGTCTTTCTTTCAAGAGGCGAGTCTTTCTTTCAAGAGGCGAGTCTTTCTTTCAAGAGGCAAGTCTTTCTTTCAAGAGGCGAGTCTTTCTTTCAAGAGGCGAGTCTTTCTTTCAAGAGGCGAGTCTTTCTTTGTGAGTCTTTCTTTCAAGAGGTGAGTCTTTCTTTCAAGAGGCGAGTCTTTCTTTCAAGAGGCGAGTCTTTCTTTCAAGAGGCGAGTCTTTCTTTCAAGAGGCGAGTCTTCAACTCTCTCCTAACTTGGAGCAGGGTTGGGGCGGTCCAGGTGGGGTATTAGGATTGCTGCCTTACTTCGTCTTATCCAAGCTCCAGTCTGGTTGATAGTAACAGGGAAGTTACTGTTAACATGGGGGTGTTGGTAGTACTGTCAACATGCTCAGTGCAAATTACTGCCAACTGTGTGTGTAACATCACCTTAAGACCAAGTCCAGTTATGCCAGCAATATCTGGAAATTCTTGTTCTAATCGCCACCTATCAGAAAGGTGTGGGGGTAATTCACCGAAGACGCGCCTCTTTCATGCCAAAGGGAGTTATAAAATTGGAACTCTTACATGTGGTCAGCAGGTGGGCGAGCTCTTCAAAAATGCCCAATGGCAGAAACAACATTGCAAGTCAATCAATCAGGGGGCTTGTAAAGTGCAGCTACTCACCCGCGAAGGTCTCAAGGTGCTGGGGGGGTGGCTCTGTTGAGTGCTGGGGTCATCCGAAGAGCCAGGTCTTGAGGTCCTTCCTGACTTGGAGCAGTGTAGAGCTTTGCCGGAGGTGGAGGGGGAGGTCGTTCTAGGTCTTGGCTGCGAGTTGGGAGAAGGACTTTCCTCCCGTTCTGGTCTTGTAGTTGCATGGGACGGTGGCCAGAGAGAGGTCGGCTGATCGGAAGTTTCTCTTGGGTGCGTAGAAGGAGAGGCAATTGTTTAGGTATGCTGCTCCGATGTTGTGGAGGGCCTTGTATACGTGAGTGAGGAGCATGAAGGTTATTCTTCTTTCTATGGGGAGCCTGTGGAGATTCCTGAGGTGTTGGGTGATGTGGTTGTGACACGGGATGTCTAGGATCAGTCTGGCACCTGGGTGCCGCCAGCCGCCACTTCTCCTCCGTCGTCTTCTCCACACCGCAACAGGAAGCACACAGCCTCCCAGAATCCCTTGGCCAATCACAACACTGCAATGCAGCGTTGTGATTTGTCGGAGTGCCGTGGTTCGGCGCTCAAACAGGGAAAGGGAGGCTGTGCATGTTCTGGATGGTCTGGAGCTTGCAAAGGAGTTTCTTGTTGATTCCTGCGTAGAGAGCGTTGCCATAGTCCAGTCTGCTGCTGATGAGGGTGTGTGTGACTGTCTTTCTGGATTCGGATGGAATCCAGCTGAATGTTTTTCGGAGTATGCGGAGGGTGTTGTAGCAGGCAGAGGATACGGCGAATAATCTGGCGGTTCACCGTGAGCGATGAGTCTAGTATGATGCTGAGGTTTCGTACATGGTCTGTTGGGGTGGGGGGTTCCGAGGGCTGGGGTGCACCAGATGTTGTCCCATGCGGAGGGAGTGGAGCCCAGGATGAGGACTTCTGTTTTCTCAGAGTTGAGTTTCAGGAGGCTCTTCTTCATCCAGGTGGCGACGGCTTTCATCCATTCTTGGAAGTTGTGCCTGGTGATGTTGGGTTCTTTGGTGAGAGAGCAGATGAGCTGGGTGTCTCGGCGAGTGACTCTATGACACTTTTAGGTCTGGCTGGACAGACCTATTGTGACCGGCTTGTTAGCCTATACAAGGAATAGGCCTTGGCTTCACCCAGAGTATTATTCGTCTCTCATCGCCTGGTATTGGCTGTTTGGTGTATCATACCGCCTTCTATAGAGTGCCTGATTGAAATGAATAAAGGACTATGTTACATCTCAAAACTATACTGAGTCATCACACACTACAT
The DNA here is from genome assembly GCA_963921515.1 of Calotriton arnoldi. Lineage (NCBI taxonomy): Eukaryota > Metazoa > Chordata > Amphibia > Caudata > Salamandridae > Calotriton > Calotriton arnoldi. The sequence goes on from CAWUFW010002447.1 coordinate 1,253,327, forward strand.
TTTTTATCTCACAGATGCATTTTATCAGTAGCTACTGCTACTGAACAGGGGTGGTGAGGCGGGGGATGGGGGGAGTGCAGGGAGGGAAAACACTTTTTTTTTTTAAATGACTTACCTGGGTGCCGCCAGCCGCCACTTCTCCTCCGTCGTCTTCTCCACACCGCAACAGGAAGCACACAGCCTCCCAGAATCCCTTGGCCAATCACAACACTGCAATGCAGCGTTGTGATTTGTCGGAGTGCCGTGGTTCGGCGCTCAAACAGGGAAAGGGAGGCTGTGCATGTTCCTCAACAGGCTGTGTAATGCAGCCTGGTGGGGAACATGCAAAGTGCGCAGGACTGTTTGGCCGGCCAAGAGGGCCAACCAAACCATCTGGCGTACTTTAGAGTGTGCTTAACACTCCTCCCCCTGGCACCGGCTCTGGCCAGCCCAGCCCCACCCGTCCCACCCGCCCCACCCCTAAGCAGGACGGAAAACTAAAATGATAATAACAATAGTTATTATCATTTTAGTTTTCCTTTTTAAACTGCTCGCAGAGCAGTGGGGCGACGCTCATCCGCCTTAGTGGAGGAGCCGCTGCTGCATTTTCTATAGAAAGCAATCATTTTTTTATCACTGTAAGTGGCTTTTTATGGTTTAAAAACCATACACACAAGGTGTGCACAAGCAGTACACACAAGGTGTGCACAAGCAGTACACACAAGGTGTGCACAAGCAGTACACACAAGGTGTGCACAAGCAGTACACACAAGGTGTGCACAAGCAGTACACACAAGGTGTGCTTACAGCATCATTTTCTTTCTTGTAAAATGCAGAGACCTCAAATCACTTTTTTTTTTTTTTTTAAATAGAGAGAGTATGCGTAGTGAACCGTGTAGGCCTTTCCCCATGATGAGAAATTTATGATGCCAAAGCTGCTGAGCTGAAAAGTAATACAGAGCTGAACAAGGAAGCAGAGATTAATCACGTCATATTAAATACGGGAAATGCAAATTAAGGTCAATAAACTCTAAGAGCAAATTACATTTTGCCTGATCTCTCGTTGTCCACAGCTTCCCCCTGGGTATCCATCATCCCCGCCTACCTACCTCCGAGCTTCCTTCATTTCACAGCCCAGGACTGTATTTGTTTCAGTCCCACAAAATAATGCACAGATGACAGATTGTTCTGAATCAACTGTTCCCCCATAGTGCTTATGTGTTGGGCCGAGTTCTAAGCACTGTGGTGCCTTTCTGAGTCCTTCTCGATTCGGAAATTACAGGGTACCAACAGAAATGAACAATTTGTATATCTTTCCTTTCATACATGTGTGTTCCCTATCCCTGTGTGTGCACATTCCTGGCATTGTAAATCTTCACTTTTAGGTTAGGACATTTGTAAAATTGCACAAGTATCACGGTATCTTTTTTCGCATGGGCCATATGTCTCCCATTTGTCATTCGTTCGCTTGCAGTTCCTGGAAAGATTGTTTGGTGACTGTCCTGCTCTGTTACATTGTATTTCTCGGCACCTCCCCTAGGAGTCTGCAATGTTTACAGTTATATGATTTTTTATTTTTTATTATAGCTCTTATAGCTCTTATATTTTTTTATATTTGTATAATGAGATGTAAATGGATGTATGCAATGTCAAGACTTCTATGACTATATTTCTTAATTTGATTATTACTTATAGTTTTTAAAATATTTGTGCAGTGTGATGCACATGGCTGTATGGGATGTTGAGATTTATAGGACTATGGGTCTAATTACGAGTTTGGCGGTCCATGCGACTGCCGAATCTGTGTTGGCGGTCCCTGGTCCACCAGACTGGCGGTCCACCTGACGTATTACAAGTACAGCAGTGGGACCACCACAGGACCGCTGAACCTGCCCCCGGCGGTGGCACAGCGGTCTGAGGCTGTAATATGCTGGTGGTGCCGCTACGGCACAGCCACGCATATTACGAGTCTCCTCACTGTGACCCTTTTCATGGTGGAGAGCCCGCCATGAAAAGGGTGGCGGTTAGGAAACTAAGGGGGCCCTACAGGGTCCACTGTTGCCTCTGTGCACTGGAGTGCATTCAGGGGGGCACATGTGCCCCCCTTTATTTTTGCACCTTTATTTCTTTTAATCATATCCCTCTCCTGATTAATGAATGTCTCGAACAGGAAAAAGAGATATTTTTAATCACTAGTCACATTTCATGACTGCGACCACCCAGACAGTCTCCCTCCTGGCGGAGGTTGGTTAACCACTTGGAGAACCGAACCCTCAAGTGATTACGACCCGATGATGACACTATCCACCTTACCACACAAACGGAGAAAAAACATATACCGTTCATTGTGAAAGTGTGGTTGAGGGTCTCCGATACAATATCCTTTAGACTCCATGATTGCGAGATTATTCAAGCAGTAGCCATATTTGCTTATGCTTAAGAAGTCTAACACCGCAGCATTTCCAGACGTTTAGAATTCTTACTATGGCTTATTTTATTTATAGGTATTTTTTGTTTAAGTTTGAGCCCTGGCATCGCTTCACTGAGCCTGCACTGTAATGGGTTTAGTTGCCAAGCAATCGCTTGGAGACTGATCCATGAATGGTGTCTTACCTACGCAGACAATCTGCAGTGCACCAGCTGGAATTAATACCCTTACAAACCCAGGCCTCGCCCTTCCAATACTCATCCAAAGCGTTGTATCTCCGTGTGTGGCAGATATCTCTTTATAATACATTGAAGCCAGCAATCCTGGCATAAAAACATGCCTTTAATTTCCTTGTTACAGTCTAGTTGTGACCGCTCTTGTTACCTGTAATAAGAAAATGACAGTTCCATTTGAGTATTAGCCCAGTTGACTTGTTCCATTAAAAAAATACATGCACCATATGCCTAGGGTGTACATGCCCATCATTTTATGAGCACTGCACAGTATGAAATTGTGGTTTGCTAAGATTCTGGATGTGAAGGGGCATTGTGCAGAATTACCACGCATGTAATAATTTTCCTCCAGGAAAAAAACGGCCAATTTTTGGGGTAAAATAGGACATAAATAGGGCTATTCACAAAGGTAACTTACACTTGCGAGTAATTTACATGTATAATTTACACTTACACTTCTGAGTAACTTCAAGTTACTGTAACGTGTAGTCCTTTTGAGGCCCGTTCATATGGGCTGAGGGGCCACGTCCTCCACCTTTTTGACGAGGCGAGTGCCTGTCAGGCTGAACAAAGGTCATCGTGACAGACACTCTTCTTGTTCAGGTCAGGCGGCGAGGAGCTACACATGCACTAAATGCGCATGCTCCTGGCTGCCTGAGCTGAACTTTGCCAGGCTGAAGACTTCACAGCCCTGTGGGCATGACCTCCTCAGCCTGGAAAAAGTGCCTCGAGGCCCTCCACCTTGTGACGAGGGGGAGCATCACTGATTGCCTTGGGCATGGGTGCTTCAGTTTTAAGTCCTAAAGTGCCCAGGGCAAGTGTCAATCAGTGACACCTTGTCACAGAGTAGGGTGGGGGCAGCCAGTGAGGAAAGGCAGCAGTCCCAACTCTCCTGAGACCTACAAAGATTCCCTCCTGGAGAACTGCTGTGAAGGTAAGTGTTTTTTTTTTGTTATGTTTGGTACGTCTATGTATGTATGAATGTAAGGTATGTATATTTGAGTGAGTGTTGTGAATGGGTGTGTGTGTGTGTGCGCAAGTGTGTGAATGCATGGGTGTGAGTGTGTGTGTGTGTGAAGTCCCACAACCTCCCTCCATGCCAAAATTATCGGCCGCCACTGGTGTAGTCTTACACGTCTAGAGCACCTGAAAAAAGGAGGCGGAGCCAAAGTTACAATCGTAAGTTACTACTGCAAAATAGAATTAGAAGTCCAGCACCACAAATGGCCAACCACTAGTATTACAACACACATGTATAGAAAATAACGCTGATACAGACTTAAAATAAAACCCCATAGGAAATAATGTTCAATTATTATTATTATTTTTTAAATATTCACAAATATAAATCTATAATTAAATGTTAAAACATCTAATAATACAAAATATTTATTCTTTGATTATGAAATATATTTTTGAGTTTACAAATCAATGTACTATTCATTTTTGTTGTATCTACTTTTTATTAATTGTATACAAGACTTTTAATCATTATTAATGCATAATAAAAATATTATTTAGATGGGAAATTATTTTTTAATTTTAACTTTAGAAAAATAATTTAATTTAAAGAAAGATTTAATTCACAGTTAAATTAAAAGTGCAGTATCATTTTTTATTTTGGTTTAAATTTAGAATACATATATATATAAATAATTGATGTTATTACTTAACATACAAATATTTTTGATAATTTATTACAAAGTTTAATTAACTTTCTAAATTTTCCCTATACTTTACCATAGGGAGATCTTTATCTCAACTGTGGTGTCTACCAATGGTACATCCTAGGGAAAAGTAAAAAGTTTATTTAACGAAACATACAGTAAAATATTAAACATTAAATATTAATGTAGATTAATCTTATATATTTATTTTCAAAGTAGGCCAAATTGCAAATAATGCAGGAGCTCTACAAACTTAATTTTGCATTAAATCCACCTGAAGTAAAAACAGTAGATTTTATTATACATTAATATCACAAGTGAGGTGTAGAATTCATTAAAAATATGTTAATTCTATTTGAATACAAAAAATGTTACATTAATTAAAAAATTCAGAAAAGGTTCTTAAAATATTTTATAATTAAATGATAAATATGTTATTTTTAGATTGGTATAACATTAAATTAAATTTATGTATATTTTTAACAATTTTAAATAATTTGATTTAACATGATTTCCTATGGGGGTTTATTTTAAGTCCCCACCTCCATTATTTTCTATGGGAAATACCAGTGGTTGGCCATAAGTTGTGCTGGACGTACTGCAGTTCTGAGCTGGAGTAATTTTCTAATGTTTTTTGGTCCCTTTTTGGTTGTAGTAACTTGAGAAGCGCAGTTTATAAATAGCAATGGGCTTACTCTTTTGTGGGAGACTGCATGTCCCTCCATAAACACCTTTCTACCCCCTAAACACATCTAATTTAGTGGAAGTATGCCCTTTTTCCAGCCTCTCCTCTGGGTCCCTCCCACATTTACTACTAAGGGCCTGATTACGATGAGGGCTGAAATGGCTCCGACCGTTGGTCGGAGCCATTCAGACTGCATCGTAATCGGCCGTTCAGATTCCTTTCTGACCAACCCATTTTGATGGGGTCAGTCGGAAGGGAATCTGTATCGGATTTCCAAATGGCCTCCGATGGGCTCGGAGAGCCCGTCTGCCATTCGGAAAGCCTTCAGTAATCCCAGTAAACCGTGTTCGGCCGCATCCTTATTGCTGGGTTGGGACCGACGACAGGAGGTCGTTCGGTCCCACTTCCCAGACGATGTCAGATGGACTCAGGTCTGTCCGACATCGTAATCGGGCCCTTAGTGGTAAACTTATTAGGAGGATCTCCCCATTGAAAACAGAGAAGCGGTGGAGGTGGAGATTTACATTTGTAGATTTGTGAATAGCATAGACTAGTACTTTAATAGTACTATTGTAGTACTACTAAACTCCTACAAAATGCAGTTTGTGAATAGGCCCCAAAGAGTTAAAACATGCAGCAGTCAGATGCACAAACATCAGTACCGTGTTGTAGGCCTCATTCTGATCTCATTATCTCAGAATGGGGTTGTAATTTTGCTCCACAGTAAAACAGAACCTTGCTGTATTGATATTTCAATGGGACAACATTACCACTCAGCAAATCCAACTTTGCTAACATAAACTTTAGATTTCACATACTTCAGTATTTTCCACCCAACCGTAGTTATTATTTCAGAACTGCATGCACCAGAGTGTGTGAGCTACACTTGGGAGGGATCTGGGAGCCAGAGCTCACCAGAGAGCGAACAACAGTTACTAGTGGTGAGCGTCACATCGGAGTGTGAACAGCAGTTACTAGTGGTGAGCATCACACCTGAGAGTGAACAGCAGTTACTAGTGGTGAGCGTAACATTGGAGAGTGAACAACAGTTACTAGCGGTGAGCGTAACATCGGAGAGTGAACAACAGTTACTACTGGTGAGCGTCACACCAGAGAGCGAACAACAGTTACCAGTGGTGAGCGTCACACCGGAGATCGAACAACAGTTACTAGTAGTGAGCGTCACATCGGAGAGTGAACAACAGTTACTAGTGGTGAGCGTCACATCGGAGAGTGAACAACAGTTTCTAGTGGTGAGCGTCACACCGGAGAGTGAACAACAGTGACTAGTGGTGAGCGTTACACCGGAGAGCGAACAACAGTTACTAGTGGTGAGCATCACACCGGAGAGCAAACAACAGTTACTAGTGGTGAGCGTCACACCAGAGACCGAACAACTGTTACTAGTGGTGAGCGTAACACCGGAGAGTGAACAACAGTTACTAGTGGTAAGCGTCACGCAGTAGCGGTCCGTGGTAGGAGTGCTGGCTGGGTGGTGACGTGGGGCGGGGGAGGGGCTGGGTGGGGGGTAGTAAACCACGGATTACGGCCGAATACAGGTAAGTAAACATTTAAATAAATAAAACGAATTTCGTTGCGCGCACTGCATCGCATTTGGCATGGGCATTGCTCTAGATATATACAAGGTATGGATCATGTTTACATCTCTTAGTGACTGTCTGGCGTGCATCATCATGGGCCCAGCTCTAGGTGTTTACAAGGTATGGATCATGTTTACATCTCTTTTAGGAGGGGACGGCGTTCATCATCATGGGCACAGATCTAGATGTTTAGAAGGTATGGGCCATATTTACATCTTTTAGGGCGTGCACAGGGTGCATCATCATGGGCAGTTCTAGATATTTACATGTTATGGGTCATGTTTATATCTCTTAGTGACTGTCTGGTATTCATCATCATGGGCACAGCTCTAGATGTTTACAAGGTATCGATCATGTTTACATCTCTTAGTGGCTGTCAGGAGTTCATCATCATAGGCACAGTTCTAGATGTTTACATGTTATAGGTCATGGTTACATCTCTTAGTGACTGGCTGGCGTGCACCATCATGTGCACAGCTCTAGATGTTTACAAGGTATGGATCATGTTTACGTCTCTTAGGGAGTGCACGGTGTGCATCATCATAGGCACAGCTCTAGATATTTAAAAGGTATGATTCATGCTTACATATCTTAGGGGTGCATGGTGTGCATCATTATAGGCACAGCTCTAGATGTTTACAAGGTATGGATCAGGTTTATATAAATCTCTTAGGGGTGCACGGTGTGTATCATCATGGGCATTGCTCTAGATATATACAAGGTATGGATCATGTTTACATCTCTTAGTGATTGTCAGGAGTTCATCATCATAGGCACAGTTCTAGATGTTTACAAGGTATGGATCATGTTTACATCTCTTAGTGACTGTCTGGCGTGCATCATCATGGGCCCAGCTCTAGGTGTTTACAAGGTATGGATCATGTTTACATCTCTTTAGGAGGGAACCGCGTTCATCATCATAGGCACAACTCTAGATGTTTACAAGGTATGGGCCATATTTACATCTTTTAGGGCGTGCACAGGGTGCATCATCATGGGCAGTTCTAGATGTTTACAAGTTATGGGTCATGGTTGCATCTCTTAGTGACTGTCCAGCGTGCATCATCATGTGGAGATCTGGATGTTTACAAGATATGGGTCATGTTGACATCTTTAAGTGGGTGCAAGGCTTGCTTCATCCTGGGCACAGTTCTAGATGTTTACAATGCATGGATAGCATTTAAAGCGATTAGTGGATGCATGGTATTATGAGTTTTGCAAGTTTTGTAAAGATGTGGCATTTGCAATGGGTCTTTTCTGGTCTGAACAATCGCCTGACTGCTTTGTCGTGTGACTTCTGCTTCATGCTTCAGTTTGTACCTGTAGTTAGATCCTGCGGTAGCTGCCCGCAAGTGCTGATATGATCGTATAATGTTGATACAGTGATCTTGAATATCTGTAACTCCTATGACCTGCCAGTTTGTTACCTGTACTTTACCAGTTTGTTGCTGTAAGAAATACTTCTGAACGGAGGCGGCGATTCAAGATGGCCGCTCCTTGAAACGCTCTCTGACACCGAGCTCCGGTCGGCGCTGGAAGGCTCATCAAACGGTTGTGGTCCCGTCGTTTGAGCATAGCTCCTTGTGTACGAAGCAGCGGGGCACACTGAGGCAAGTTTTTGGGCTTATTGAAGGTCATTTTCACTGGATTTGCTCAGCGTTTGCCTCACCTTAGTGTCTCTGCTCTGAGCGACCGCCATTTTGCGAGTTTGCTGTTGCTATTTTTCTTACACAGCAATGGCTTAACGCAACCTTTTTTTTCTGGGATTTTCAGCCCTTTTTCAACAAGAACCATAACCTGGCTTGCTAAGAGGACACTATATGGATCAGCTACTGTTATATTTTTGTTGGACTCTTTAATTTTCCCTCTTCATTGTCTGCCATTCACAGCTACTTTTTATTGGCAGGCATTTTGTCACAGTGTTATGTGCAATGACGTTATCAGGTTTCTTCTCTCTCTTGTGGCCTCTTTTTTTTTTTCTGAAACCTTTCTCCCCACGTTAAGGATTTAGGGGCTCATTAAGGCAAATCTATAGACCCGTTGTCGGTCTCTTTTTTTAACGCCCACGGCTTCTCCCCATGGGCTCCAATTTATGTGGCCGCCATTTTGTGCTTTTTGCTATCAGCGTCTTGTTATTACAGAGCTCTTCCACAGCATTTAGGAATGTGAGTAATTTTTGGTTCTTTCTGCAATATCCGCAAGCAATGGTCTTTGTCTGATATCTGCACATCAGAACGGTTCAGTCATTACTACATGTCTGTTGGATGGATCATCTCATTCAGGCTCTGAAGCTCTTTGCACTTTTCAGTTAGCTTTGCAAGTGGTTTTCTAACATCACTTCTAATTGACTGCACTACTGGTGACCTTAGAGTTTTTAGACCTACGAGGTCCTATCTTCTGTTGTGGTTTTCACATTATTTCGCTATGGATTTTTCACACTCAAACAAGTCCCTTGGAGCTACTGGGTCCACCTCTGGAGGTCGCAAAGATTCAGTTGCAGGTGCAAACAAACTCCCCATAAAAGGCCCGTCTTCTCCATCAAAATCACCTCTTCCTCTGACTTTAGAGGACATAATGGATGAACTACGCCACATTAGACCTTTCATGTCGGATACCATTGCCACTCTTCAGAGAATTCGAGAGAAATGGTCTGGGCGTAGTTCGCGAAGTAGCGCTACACGAAGCTACGCAAAGTGCAGTTCGCACTACGCGAGCTACGCGTAGCACTACGCGAACTGCGTAGTGCACTGTTCGCAATGATTGCACAGTGCCGGATGCTTGTCCGCACTGTGCAATCATTGAAAACGGCATCTTGCACAGTGCGAGCTAGCTTTACTGCCGCTCGAGTAGATTTTTACTCGAGCGGCAGCTTCTCAACGCGGACTGGTAGTTTCTCATCGCGAGCGGTCGCGAGCATACGCGACCACTCGCAATGAGAAACCTGACCTCCCCTGTTGAGAATTTCGCCGGGAGGTTTATTTTCCACGCTCGCGATCGGCAACTTGATGTTGCTGATCGCGAACGAGGAAAAAGTCTCGCCGGGATGTCATTTTGCTTGCTCGCGGTCGCCAACTTGAGGTTGAGGACCGCGAGCAAGCAAAAAATGACCGCTGCTCTACGCTACGCTACTCGTGATTGCACTGTGCTACGTGCAATTCGCGTTGTGCGAAGTAGCGCAAACTTCGCAAACTACGCGAGCGTAGCGTAGTGCTTTGCCCAGGGTTAGTCTTGAGTCAAGACTTTCGGATGTGGAACAAAAAATCAGCGATGCACAGGACGTTGTTGCCAGAGTCGATATCCTCACTAATGAAATTACTCAACTTAAAAAGTCTACAGAGGACCTAGAAAATCGTAATGGGTGCAACAATTTAGGCATTTATGGAATTCCGGAAGGTTCTGAAGGCTCGGACATGATCTCCCTTTTGAAGACTCAAGTTCTGCAGATTGTGGGTCTTCCGAAATCTCTGGATCCTAACATTCAAAGGGCGCACAGGTTGGGTCCACAAAATGCATCTTCCTCATCTAAACCAAGAGGCATCATTGCTTATTTCCTCCTGTACTCAGACCTCATGGCAATTCTTAATGCTGCCAAGCAACACAAGCAGATGCTCTGGTCCGGTCACAAAGTCTTTTTTAGTCAAGATGTTTCTAGGCCAACTGCCACCCGGCGTAAGGAATTTCTCGACCTCAGACCATCTTTGAGATCCATGAATGCCCGCTATGGTCTTATACACCCATGCTTTTTCAAAGTGACTTATAAAGACAGAACTTTTTCTTTTGACGATCCGGCTGATCTTCGGAAATTCATCCATACCCATAAAGGAGAAGCTATGAAATTGAGCAAATCTTAATTGTCTTCATGTCTGTTCTCTTCCCCGTTTCTTAGGTCTTCTCTGTGCAGTCCCCGACGCTGATGTTCATACTCCCGTTCTCCTTATGTTTCGTTATGTATGAGTTCCTCCGTTCATTGTCTTCCCATTGTCTGGTAAGATCCCTTCCATTTTGTTTCGTATGTTTACCATCCATTTTCTATCTCTTATCTCTTTTTTCTTCTTTTCCATTTGTAAACTCACCCCTTCTCGGTGTCCCTCCCTTTTTTAGAGTGGCCGTCTTGTTCTCTATCCCCCCCTTCCTCATTAATGTTTTTCCTGTTTTTGACCACCATGACTAAAGCCTCTTGGCTTTTTGTCATCTTTTCTATGTTAACTCTTTCTGGGCAACTACGCTCCCCTTTTCATTTTCTCTTCTGTCTCCTTTTCCTTCTCTTTTTCCCCCTCTCCTTTTCACGCCTCTTCGCCTTTGTCTCTACTGCATCCCTTCTTTTCTATTTCATGCTTATGGTACGTCATTACTTCCTCATTCTTTCATTCTTATGGATACTGCAAACTAGTAATTCTAATTTCCTTCCTCTTTTTATCTTTCTATTTTCTGCTCCTTATTCGTTTTTACTTATCTCTATGTTATCTATCCTTGCTTTTTTCAGATACTGGTATATCCTTTCTTCTTTGATGGGTCTGTCACACATTTTTTTCTTCCTCTTTTTTTTACTTTCATGCCTATTTTTACTTAAATTTTATCGATGACTGGCTTTCGTGTAATCTCATGGAATGTTAAAGGTATTCGTAATCCTGGTAAAAAACAGCGAGTCTTGTCTCACCTCGCAATATTGAAATGTCATATAGCGTTATTACAAGAAACACATCTGAAGTTGCACGATCTGTCTTCACTGCGCAAACAGTGGGTAGGGGAGGTTATCTGCTCCCTGGCAGTGAATAATAAGAATGGCGTTGTTATTTTGTTTCATATGTCTTTAAATGTTCAGTTACAAAATGAATTCCAAGATACTAATGGTAGATGGCTGTTTTTGAATGCTAAAGTTAATAATATTCAACTCTCTTTTTGTAATGTTTATGGCCCTAATGGCATTGACTTAACTTTTTGGAATGATTTTTCTACTCTTCTTTCTTCCCATGCCGCAGATAATTTGATTGTGGGTGGTGATTGTAACCAACTTATGGACCCCTTCCTAGATCGTTAATCTCAAACTAAATACATTCCTAACAAGATGCAGAAAACTTTTTATAAGGTTATCACTTCTAGAGGACTGGTTGATTCATGGAGAACTTCTCACCCTGACATTTTAGAATATTCCTTTTTCTCCCCCGTTCATAGATCTCATTCCCGCATAGACTACATTTTTCTCACTCAACATGCTCTTCAATTTATGACTAATGCAGAGATTGGCTCCATTCTTATTTCTGATCACGCCCCTGTTATTTTAGATATGGATTACCCTTCACCTTCCCCTACTTCCCGCTGCTGGCGTTTTAACAATTTCCATCTTCTCGATTCCTAATTTGCTGAACAATTCACTCTTTGTATACAGGATTTTTTTCACAATAATCTATCCTCTGCTTCTCAATATCACTTTTTTGGGATGCCTTCAAAGCTACTGCCAGGGGCTTCATAATCGATTTTGTATCCCGGAAAAAAAAAGAAAACTCTTATGGATTCAACCCTTATCCTAAAGCAAATCAAAGATCTTGAGCACAAATACTTCACTACCAATTGTCCTGACACTTTGTCAACTCTCATCAAAGCAAAAATGCAATATAATAAACAATCTTGGTATTCCGCTTGTAATTATCTCCTTAAATTCAATGCAAAAATGTACGGTGGTCGGAATAAGGCAGGTAGATCTTTAGCTAATTACCTTAAAATTAAAAAACAAAAATCAAAAATTACGGTTATCACAGATCACTCCGGAGTTCGGCATATCACTGATGCGAAGATTCTTGACTGCTTTACTCAATATTATACCTCCCTTTACACTCCAGAGTCCACCCCTTCCCCTGAACAAATTGACTCCTTTTTTCAATCTATCCCCAAACCTCCTGAGGATATCGTCGATCTCACATCCTTGGATGTTCCCATCTTGGAACAGGAAATCACTAATGCCATTAACCTATTACCCAAAGACAAATCACCTGGCCCGGACGGTTTTACTGTTCGATTTTTTTCTTCATTTTAAACAACTTTTAGTTCCCCAGTTATTCTCATTGATAAGTCACTTTCTTTCTACCGGTGAATCACGAGGATCTTTCACTCAGGCAATGTTATGTTTGATCCCTAAAAAAGATAAAGACCCCTCCCTCTGTAAAAACTATAGGCCCATTTCCCTCATTAACACAGACTGTAAAATCTTTGCTAAAATACTTGCCCTCCGTATTAATAAGGTAATCCCAGACCTCATCAATATTTACCAATCAGGGTTCGTCAAAGGACGATCTATCACAGATAATTCGAGAACCTTTCTCAATATCATTCACCTTGCTTCTAAAATGGACTCACCAGTTGCTGCCATTACGTTAGATGCTGAGAAAGCATTTGACAGGGTCAATTGGGATTTTATTTTTGGCGCATTGAGATGGCACGGCTTCAGCCCTTCTATTATTAAATACATTCAATTGTTATACTCTGCCCCCTCTACCTCCATTTGGGTAAATGGCTGTCAATCTAAATATTTTCCACTCCTTAGAGGTACTAGGCAAGGATGCCCTCTCTCCCCACTTTTATTCATTCTTGCTTTAGCACCCTTCTTAATGAAACTCAGACGTTCTCCTCATTATACAGGTCTCCAATTTCAAAACATCGACATTAAATTCACTGCTTATGCGGACGACATTTTGTTGTATATCTCCAACCCGTCCACTTCCTTGCCGACTCTTTTCTCTTTATTACAAGATTATTCGTTAGTTTCCGGCTATAGATTGAACATTGATAAGTCTGAAATCCTACCATTAAATAAATACTGCCTTCCTCACATGTTTCACGGTTCAGGTTTTGAGTGGAACCCCAAAAGTATCAAATGCTTAGGCATTCTATAAGCCAATAGCATTAGGGAAACTATCAAAATTAACCTTGCGGATATACTCAAAAAGCTCTCTGCCCTTACTGAGAGCTGGTCTCCTCTTTTCTTATCCTGGTGGGGTAGATTGGCCACAATTAAAATGATGCTCCTTCCGATTATCAACTTTTATCTTTCTATGCTCCCGGTTTCCCTCCCGCTTACCTTTTTTAGTAACATTAATCGCGCCCTGATCAAATTTTTGTGGAACAACCGTAAAGCTATGATTTCACTTTCTCGTCTCCAACAATCCAAAGAATTAGGTGGAGTCAATTTTCCCAATCTTAGACGTTACCACTCTACATTCACCTTGAAACAAATATGTACTTTTTTAACCGAGTCTCCACATACGCCAAAAACGGCTTGGAGATCATTAGATCAAGCTCAATACACTCCTTTTTCGTTTATTACAGCTACTCGTTTCTCTCAACCTCTGAAGCGTTTTTCCTCACCCACCTTTATTCATTCCAAAGCACTTGCATCCTCTCTGCTTCGAACTCATCTTTCCTCTGCAGATCATTTCTCTTGCACTCCAATTTGGTATAATAAATATTTAAAGATTAATAACAGAGCATTATTCTGGAAGGAATGGATTGATAAAGGCATCATCACTCTAGACCATTTGTTGAAGGATGGATCCCCTATGGATTTTTCGGAAATCCGAGAGTCTTTTGGCATTTCCACCACACACGCCCTTCATTACCCCTTACTTAAGGCATCCTTGATTCATATCCTTTCCCAGGATTGCTCTCCTGATACACCTAACCAGGCCTCCTCCTCCCCACTTGATTTTTCTACCCAGCATATAGCAGCAGTTATTTACAAAATGTTATCCCGTCCTTTGGTTGTTAGAACTAAATCTAACTTAGAACTCTTATGAGAGAAAGATTTGGTCCAAGATTTTTCGTTTCAAACATGGGATTCTATTTGGTCCAAAATACACACTTCTTCATGCTCAGCTAGCACTACGCAGACTTTATATTATTTTTACAATAGACTTTTCTTCACTCCTACTGAACTGCACAAATTTAAATTGTTAGACTCCAAAAAATGTTGGTTTTGCTCCTATGACAATAGTGATTTCCTCCATATGTTTTTCCACTGCCCTTTGGTTAAGTCCTTCTGGTCTCGTATAACCCTGGGCGTAGTTCGCGTAGGAGCGCTACGCGTAGCTACGCGAAGTGCACTTCGCACTACGCACGCTACGCGTAGCTACGCGAACTGCGTAGTGCGGTAGGGAAATGCTGTTCGCACTGATTGCACAGTGCCGGATGCTTGTCCGCACTGTGCAATCATTGCAAACGGCATCTTGCACAGTGCAAGCGGTCGTTTTCTGCCGCTCGAGTAGGTTTGTACTTGAGCTGCAGCTTTCTCAACGCGGACTGGTAGTTTCTCTTCACGAGCGGTCGCGAGCATACACGACCACTCGCAATGAGAAACCTGACCTCCCCGCGTTGAGAATCTCGCCGGGAGGTTTATTTTCCTCGCTCGCGATCGGCAACTTGATGTTGCTGATCGCGAACGAAGAAAAAGCCTCACCCGGATGTTGATTTTGCTTGCTCGCGGTCGCCAACTTGACGTTGAGGACCGCGAGCAAGTAAAAAATGCCCGCTACGCGTTTTTGCACTGTGCTACGTGCAATTCGCGTAGCGCGTAGTAGCGCAAACTTCGCGAGCGTAGCGTAGTTTTCCGCCCATGCCTAGTCTCGTATTTGGTTAAAACTGAATGTAATTTTATCTACAAACTTTTCTTTTGAAATTGTACATGTGTTTTTGGGTAGTTCTTCGCCTATCTGGGTGTCCAGATCCATGTAGGTAAATTTATTGATTTGTTTTTAACTATTTCCTTTCAGATTATCACCACCAATTGGAAGGACACCTCAAAGATCTCTTATCAAGCTTGGTGGAACTTGCTTTGTCACCATCACAGGTTTGATCGTGCCCATGCCACTTCATTACCTCTATTGATCAAAAAAGATTTGATGTGGTCACCACTAACCTCTTTTCTTTCTAGATTTGCTACCTGATTATCACTTGTTTTTAATTGTACCGTTGTTATCTTTTATCACTTTATAACACTAAGGGGCCGATTCCGGCCGGAAATCTCTCCGACCGAGCCGGACCCGGAGAGATTTCCGACCGAATCGGACCCTAGCAGTCCGACCGGACGAGTACGATGCATTCGCATGCTATCGGACTCGAGTCGGTCGGACTCCCATTGAAGTCAATGGGAGCCGGTCGTACAACGCGTACACGGGCTCCCATTGACTCAATGGGTGCGAGGCGGACAAGGGCGCCCCCTACAGCGTGTACGCATCCATGCGCATCGCGGCGTACATGCACAGGTAGGGGGGACCCATGGGTCCCCCCTGTGTGCGACTCGCGCGCCTACGCCTACAGGGGGTCCGACGCGGACCCCCAAAGTCCGGCTCCGACAGCTTTTTCGAGCCGGACGGCGCGAGTCGGTCGGACTCGCTCGCGGCGCGCATCGTACTTACCCGGCCGGGAAACGTCTCCATAGCGCGGTGCGAGTCGTGTCCATGCGAGTCGGTCGGAGCGTGTTGAAGCCTCGTTCGAGTCGGTCGGCGATTTCGTGGGTGCTTGCATCGTACTCGCTCGGCCGGACCCGCGTACGATTCGGTCGGGAAACAGGGCTCCGAATCGGATCCGGTGAATCCAAATCCGATTCGGAGCACTACCGGCCGAGATCGGAATCGGCCCCTTATTGTTTTCCATGATGATGCATTATTGTTTTACTTTCTGATGTATCTCCCCTCCTTCTCTCTTCCCCCCTTTTTCTTTTTCTTCTCTTTCCTTCCTTAAATTTAAAATGTTAAAATGCATTTACTCTATGTACAATTTTTCCCTCTTGAGGGTTTTGTTGGTATTTTCGTCATATATATTGTGCCCTTATTTCCTTTGCTATATGACTATGTAATGATGTTTTTACTTTGTTTATTATATCAATAAAGCATTCAAAACTTAAAAAAAGAAATACTTCTGAACCACTGACTCCTATAATGTGTGCTAAAATCGCCAAAGATATCTGGGCCCTTTGGGAACCGGTGATGTGATGTAGACTACGATTAGCTACGTAACAGATGCACAACTGTCTGCACAGATTAAAATCAATAAAAATGGTTTTAAAAAAAACAAATGCCAACCTGTCATTTTGTGCTATATTTTAGCTCAAAGTGCGTCCTTGTCAAATTTTGGGGCGAGGACACACTTAAGAAAAGCACAGCTAACTATAGCAACTCGCATTCTGCTTACATGCATTTGCAGTAAATGTTTACCTCTTACAGCACGTTTCACAGAAAGGTTTTACCGCGAATGGCACATTATTACATGAACTGGTATAATTGCATAATATAGGGCATTTTGCATAACTACAGGAATGTGAAATTCACAAAATTACATGAATTACGCTGGCATAATTTAAATTTCGCCCAGGCCTAGTGAAAATCAGTTCCTGGTCATTGTGGCTGTCATGCTTTTTAAGGTCATAAGAAAATGTGATTGGTTAATTCAAGCATTTATGGCGAGGCAGAGTGTGATGGTGAAGGCTCCAGAGAAGGACAGAATGTAGGCTTTCTTTCTGTGCATAGTAGGCAAGCATGTTCCTGTCATTAGGCTATGTGGTGTCAGGAGCGGTATCCTTCTAGGGACACTGACGTGAGTGGTATCCATCCGGGGATACCGCCAGGAGCGATAACCTTCCAGGGATACCAATGGGCACGGTATCTTTCCAGGGATACCGACAGGAGTGGTATCCTTCCAGGGACACTGACGTGAGTGGTATCCATCCGGGGATACCGCCACGAGTGATAACCTTCCAGGGATACCAATCAGGGCGGTATCTTTCCAGGAATACCGCCAGGAGTGATAACCTTCCAGGGACACTGACAGGAGCGGTATCCGACCAGGGCTACTGACAGGAGCAGTATCCTTCCAGGGATACAGACGGAAGAGGTATCCTTTCAGGGATACTGAGATGGTATCCTTCAAAGGATACCGATGGGGGCAGTATCCTTCCAGGGACGCTGACGGAAGCGGTATCCTCTCAGGGACACCAACAGGAGTGGTATCCTTCCTAACCCCAGGTGGAGAACTCCGCTCCGCAGGCTGCGTTTATGGAGTTTTGCCTACTCCGTGCTCTGGTGAGAACGTGGAGTTCAGGCAAAACTCTGACTCCGTAGCGAAGCGGTGTTAGCCGGCCCCTCCACCCTCCCTAATTTAATTGTAACAAAAAAAAGGCACTTACCTGCTGTGGCGTTTCCGGGCTGCCTCCTCCTCGCCGTGGTCTCTCTCTCCTCCTCGTCCTCGCCGT
Source organism: Calotriton arnoldi (assembly GCA_963921515.1). NCBI lineage: Eukaryota > Metazoa > Chordata > Amphibia > Caudata > Salamandridae > Calotriton > Calotriton arnoldi. Next base: position 1,271,156 of record CAWUFW010002447.1, read on the forward strand.
CCTCGTCCACGCAAACCCCTACGTTGTACGTCTTGAGCGCACGCAAGATGTACAACATAGGGGTTTGCGTGGACGAGGACGGTGAGGACGAGGAGGAGAGAAAAACCACGGCAAGGAGGAGGCAGCCCGGAGAGGCCACAGTAGGTAAGTGCCTTTTTTTTGTTATAATTAAATTAGAGAGGGTGGAGGGGAGCGGAGCAGGGTTCCTCTGAGTTTTTTTCCAACTCCGTGGAACTCCGTGTAGTGGCACTCCGCCAACTCCAACCGGGCTTAATCCTTCCAAGAATACCGATGGGAGCGCTATTCTTCCAGTGACACTGATGGGAGTGGTATCCTTCTTGGGACACAAACAAGAGTGGTATCCTTCCAAGAATATTGATGGAAGCGGTATCCTTCCAGTGACACTGACAGGAGGGGTATCCTTCCAGGGACACTGACTGGAGCGGTATCCTTGCAAGGACACTGATGGGAGCAGTATCCTTGCAGGCATACTGACAGGAGCGACATCCTTCCAGGGATATCGATGGGAGCGGTATCCTTCCCGGGACACCGGAGAGCAGCATCCTTCCAGGGATACTGACAGGAGAGGTATCCTTCCAGGGATACCGATGGGATGGGAGCTGTAACCTAATGGGAGTGGTATCCTTAGAGGTACACCGTCGAGGTGGTATCCATACAGGGATACCAATGGGGGTGGTATTCTTCCACGGATACCAACTGGAGCAGTACCCTTCCAGGGATATCGACAGAAGCGGTATCCTTCCAGGGACACCAACAGGAATGGTATGCTTCCAGGGACACCGTCGGGAGCGGTATCCGACACCCATGGGAATGGTATCCTTCTAGGGACACCGACAGGAGTGGTATCCATTCAGGGGCACCCACGGGAGCGGTATTCTCCCAGGGACACTGACAGGAGTGGTATCCTTATAGGGATACCGATGGGAGTGTTGTCCTTCAAGGGACATCGACCGGAGCAATATCCTTCCAGTACACTCACGGGAGCGCTATCCTTCCAGAGATACAGATGGGAGCAGTATCGTTCCAGGGAGACCAACGGGAGGGGTATCCTTCCAGGGACACCGATGGGAGCGGTATCCTTCCAGGGATATAAACAGGAGCAGTATCTTTCCAGGGACACTGACGGGAGTTGTATCCTTCCAGGGACACCGACGAGGGCGGTATCCTTCCAGGGACACCGATGCTAGTGGTATCCTTCCAGGGACACCGACAGGAGTGGTATCCTTCTAGGGACACTGACGGGAGTGGTATCCTTCCAGGGACACCGATGGGAGTGGTGTTCTTTGAAGGACACCGACGGAAGTGGTATCCTCCCATGGACTCTGACGGTGCGGTATCCTTCCAGGGACACCGACGGGGGTGGTAATCTTCAAGGGACACTGACTGGAGCGGTATCCTTCCAGGGATATCAACAGGAGCAGTATCTTTCCAGGGACACCGACGGAAGTTGTATCCTTCCAGGGACACCGACGAGGGCGGTATCCTTCCAGGGACACCGATGGGAGTGGTATCCTTCCCGGGACACCGACGGGAGTGGTGTCCTTCCAATGACACTGACACGAGTGGTATCCTCCCACGACACTGACGGTGTGGTATCCTTCCAGGGACACTGACAGGAGCGGTATCCTTCCAGGGACACCGACGGCGGTGGTATTCTTCCAGGGACGCCAATGGGAGCGATATCCCTAGAATGGTACTCCTCTGGCCAACTTGCAGTTGGTCCCATTAGCGCTCTACAGTCTAGCTGTGAGAGTTGCATGGACAGTGATGCCCCCCCCGGGTATAACATGTAAAGGGAGGGTCTGTGTTATGGACTAGGGGGTGGTATGTGGTAAAAGAGGCCTTAGTTGGGACCAGGGAGTCTCCTTTGCTTGTTTTTGCTGCTGAAGCAGTTCATTGTGGTCTGGCAGCCGGAATGCAATGGATTTCCACTCACTTTCTGAAGCAGAAAGAGGGAAAACCATGTCCTGACACTGCAGCTGTCTCAAGATTGCTTGAAAAACCCAAGGGAATGAAAGAAACAAGCCAAGCAAACATAATCAAAACCTGGTGCTTGTGTGAACAAACATGTGGAAGGTCATTCCTGCAGCCCCTTCTAATCAGATGAAGGTGGGAGCCGATCTGAGCACAGCAGTAATTGCTGTGTGTGGAACACAGGGGAGGGAGGGAGGAGGGAGAGGTGGAGAGAAAGGCAGTTGCGGGGGGGCAGTCAGGCAACCATTAATAGCTCCTGTGTCTTGCATGGGGGGAGCAGAGAAGCCCTCATTATGAGCTGCAGTGAGGCTGGGGCGCCACAGTCATATCCTGCACACAGGAGGACAGCTTTATTACCACCGCGGATGGTATCATCATTACCATTATTATTATTAGTACTATTATTATTATTATTATTATTATTATTATTATGAATAAAATTATTATTATTAAATCCCATACTACAGGTGCTACTACTATCATCATCAGTATTATTGTTTTTATTATCATTATTATTAAATCCCATACTACAGGTGCTACTATCATCATCATCATCATCATCTCATCATCATCGTCGTCGTCTAGAAGACTGAGAAGCACTGACGGAGCTGCACAGCGGGGCCACGTGTACGCTGTCTAGAAGACTGAGACGTACTAACGGAGCTGCACAGCGGGGCCACGTGTACGCTGTCTAGAAGACTGAGACGCACTGACGGAGCTGCACAGCGGGGCCACGTGTACGCTGTCTAGAAGACTGAGACGCACTAACGGAGCTGTGGGGTCCAGGGTTGTAATAAACGAGGTTACATAAGGTCAAGATCGAGGTGCACTGGAAAAGTTCTAGGGGATTCAAAGTGCTACACTGGTAGGGATGCTACAGTTGGGTATTGAGGTGCATTTGTAAAGCAATTTGAGGTTTACTGGTGCAATAATGACAAGTAAGTAGGGTTAAGGGCTGAAATGGCAGCTACTCAAGTCATAGTGAAAATGATCTCCCTGTGGGGACTTTGTATCCCAGCAATGTCCAGGGGGTGCTGTATGTGAAGATGGGTTGCACTTGTGTGATGGTTTCTCTGCTTCCTCGAGAGGAGTCCAGTCTGTGATGCTGGCTGCATGTGTACCACCACAATGTTGTTGGAATGGGTAAATACAATGTCAACGAATACCATAATATGTGCAGGCAACACCAATAAAGGCAATATCAATGTATGCTATAAACTGTGCTTGTAGGCCTATGCCAATACCCGTCAATATAATATCAATGTATGTCATAATCTACCCCCGCAATGGCTCCGACATCAGCAATAACGAGATCAATGTATATCATAATCCATGCACAAATGATGATACTGTTGCGAAGAAAAACAATGCTGATGTACATTATGACTAAATCAAACGTAACTGTGTCAATACCAGTAAGAACAAAGTCAATGTACGCTATGACAACTGCACGCACAGTGTTGAGAATGTCGATAAAAATGATGCCAGTGAATGGCTTATTATTTTCAGGATTTCCAATGAACTCCGATCAATTGCTGTCGGATTCACCCAAGGTGACCTCCCGATCAACCCTGAGTCAGAGATAGACAAGCCCTATGACCCACACCCACACCTATCGGTTACCAAGGCACAAGTGGGGTCTCTCTTAACCTAAAGACAAACGTGTGCCGAGGGAAAACCTTGATCGATCCTACAGATAGATAGTGCGATAAAAAACAGGTCAGAGGAAATTGGCCCCAATAAAACATATTTGGCCAAGGGCTTGCGTTCCCCAAAAAACCACAAAGCTAGATGCAACATGTAGATAGAAACACTCAACCAATCAGGACATGACATGAGCAGTCACGCGTAGTGCTCACGCGTTCCACATGCCAGACATCTGGACACACACACACTGGCCCACACTAGCTATCCCCGAAGTCGAGAGCCATCTGTATCTTTATCAGATGCCCGCGCTTGTTGATTTACAACTATGATGCATTATGGAATGTAGAAAATTGTTTTATTGTACCTTATGAATTGTATATAACAGTGGCCAAAACTTTGTACACCAAGAGTCTTTGAGCAGACACACTCTGTCGAGGCTCTCCCAGCCGCAGCATTTAATTAAACCAATGTGTTCCTGTTTTGCCAAATGCCTCTTGTCTTTTCATTTATTTAAGGTAAACTCATATCCGAGCAACAATGCCATGACAAGGACGATGGTTATTCTCTGGGTTCAATCTAGCGCTCTGAAGCTTCATGTGACACCTTCAATTAGTTCTGGCTTTTTAGCCAACAGTACTTTGCATTGAGGGGCTTATAAATCCACTTGAAACATTGTGAAAAGACAAAACTAGGAAAAATGTGCCATACATGACGGCTACTGCTAAATGTGCTAAATAAATACATAAATAAATGTCAAATTACAGTTGGAAAGGATCTGGTGTGGGATGCTGAATTTAATTTTAGCTGTGATGTGCCGTTTTTAGTGGCAGGATGCATGCGTAATGCAACAACATATGTGTGTCTGTCACATGTAATGGGGAACAAGGAAGCTGTATGAGCACAGCTGGCGGCCAATCGTCTGTCCAGTTGTTATTCAGCAGGGGGCACACTCTTAGAAGACAAGGACCTGATCTGGAAAGTCCAGTAACGCTTTCTCCCGTCCATTCCTCTGATTGGCAGCAGTCCAGACACCTAAAGGATGTTTAATTAGCTGCAGCTGAGTGACAGGTAAGACATGGATACAATGCATATTGGTCACAGTTAATGACCACGGCAGGTGCACCTCCACCAGTAAGGCCTATCCTCTGAGTCCCACCAGCTTTGTGACTGCGGTGGCCTCCATTTTCCTCAAAAAGCTGGCCCTGGCCCTATATCTATCACCACCATTTTGCATACTTCCCCTTTCACAAATACATAATCAAGGCACACAGAGATGACTCCCCCCATAGCCCACCTACAGACCATTAGCAGGCAGGTTTAAAAAGGGTGTGGGGAAGGATTATCAAAATGGCATGACTGGGTCAGCATGCATTCGAAAGGAAAGACATTTAACAGGCTGATGGGTCTCCCCCTCTCAGGGTTTATAATGCTGGTGTAAGCCTTCTGTCCCAATATTCCAATGTTTGTCTTTCAGTGTCTCCCTTGATAATTTATAACATTCTACCCTCAGTGGGTGGAATTTCTAATGACCTTATAGCCCTTCTGCCTCCTGCTATACTGGTTGTTAAAGGCCCTCTCCCTCGTTATAGGCCCTCACCTGTGGCCTATAACTCTGGTTCCGGTCCTTTAACAACTGGTACTGCTCTCGACAGAGAGCTATAATGCTATGTTATCTGAAGTCCTCAAAGATAGGCCTGTTTTCTGACGAGTGCAAACTTGTATGTGTTCCACAGACTATTGTGCTGAGGAGATGGAAGGGGCAGGGTTCATAAAAGGGTTCTCCTGTGATCTCATGCAAGACCAATATTAGCTGGTGAGTAACATTTTCAGTTGAATCTTGTGTCTGTACTTTTTTTATAAGTAACCTCTGTATCTTGCACAGCGTCATGAACCCTTTTGTATCACTAATAATAATAATACATTTTTTTTTATCATTGTTAACCCCTTCGATGCGTCGGACGGCCCCCGGCCGTCCGACGTCACAGTGGGTGTGTGCGGAGGACGGCCGGGGGCCGTCCGAACCCCGCCCACTCAATAAATCACCAGCACCGCGGCGGAATTCGCGCCGCGGTCAAGGTGTTAATATTCAGTGTACATGGTGCTTTAACCGAAAGGAATCCAATCGCTATTTTGGGGATTAACAGTCTTACTGCCCCACAGACAGGACCGTAGCTTCCATTGGTGCAGCAGGTGCAGTGGCACCGGGGCCCAGAGGCCTGAGGAGCCCACTGAACCCTCATTATTGCTGCATTTTATAATTCAAACAGTAGCTAAGGGGCCCATTTGTTTCTTTGTGGTAGGGTCCATGACACACGGCTACACTACTACCCACAGACCCCTTCTACCCACACTCCACACTCATGCGCTATGGGTTGACGAAGCTGGAACTTGCGGTCATCTCCCGCTCTCCTAAGGGGATTCAGTCGCTCCACCCTCTTGGTCTGCCTTCGAAGCCGATGACCCGGCAGTTTCACTGGCCGGCGCTCCCATTTTCTCTCTTCCCCTCATCACTCATGTGGAGCAGAAGAAGTCGCTGGCAGGGTTTCTGCTTTGGCCGCTGAAGGGTCTGACTTGCTGCGCTTCAAAGGCTCAGTGTTAAATTGCATTTCATTGTGCGGCTCAGCCTATATCTGGCTAATTCTGAGGGTACCAGCAGCTTAGAGGGATAAAACATGCAGAGCCAGCCCCAGGAATCCCAGCCCCGAGTCCGCACGCAGAAAGGCACTTTAGCGACATCTGTATAGCATATCAATCATTAGAGGGACCGGAAACAGACGGCTCAGGCCCGCTTTACCTGTGCCCTGTTAATTCCACTGGGCTTTGTGAAGGATATTACCGGGCCCATCACAACCATCAGGGCTATTCACAAAGATAACTTACACTTCTGAATAAGTTGCATCTGTACGTTTACTCTTACATTTGTAAATAACTTTACTACTTTCGGCTATTCACAAAATCCAAGTGTAAAGTTACTCAAAAGTGTAAATTTACACGTCTCCACCCCCTGAAACAGAGGCATAGGAAAACTTACGATTGTAAGGTATTACTGCCAAAAAGAAACAGTGGAAAGTCCGGCACCACACATGGCCAATCACTGCTACTGCAACCCTTAAATAATGTTAAATTAAATTATTTAAAAAAGCTAAAACATATTTAATTCTAAAATATTGTAACAACCATTTTGGAATGTATAAATTATTGTAACACTATTTTGACTAAAAAATCATTGAGCTAATTTAAATTGATACTGTACACCACTTTTAATAATTATTAATGCATAATAAAAATAATTCTTTTAGTTTGGTGGGAATTTATTTTTTTAATTTAAACTTCAGAAAAATATTTTTTATTTAATTTAATATATTCAAATTAATTAAAGGTTTCATTCAAAATTAAGTTAATAACATTGTAGCCTTTTTAAAATATGTGTTCTACATTTAAATAAATGTATAAAATTAATTTACATTAATATTTAATATAAAAATATTTTTACTACAAGAAGGGTACTAGTTCATGTACTCATAAATACCTTTGAGAATAGCCCCTATTTTCTTTCCAAGGCTAGTTAGCACTTTTAAGTATTTTTGCGTGCTTTCTTTTTTTAATGAAACATACTATAGTGCATCATATGTTGAACCACACTGCGGATGTGGTCCAGAGGCAGGCGATGCCCAGTTCATTGCAGAAAATACACCTGCACAGAGTAGAGAAGTAAGCATCTGCCCTGTGGGAAAACCATCTGTGTTGGAGTACCCACTAAATGAACCAGGAAGGAGCAAGATGCTCCGGCTGTTCTGATTGGCTGCAAAATACACCAGTACCCATGCTGATAGCATGAAGGACAGAAATATTCAGATTGGCTGAAACTGCAGGTTATTTCAGACATTCTGATTAGCTACCTTTTGATCAATCTGATTTTGGTCTCTGTCTAGATCATCGGGCAGCCAATTAGAATGACAGAGGCAGCCCACAGATTCCAAGATTATTTTGTTATCCAGGAAAGTATTGGTTGTCCAGGGCAGCATGGGTGTGACATCCGGAATCCTGGAGCGGTAGGTTTCCCACTGTGGGCATTCAGTCTTCTATATGCTTCCATTTTTGTGTTCATAGATGTGAAAAGGAATCCTAAAAATGGCAGTTCTGTCCAGCAATTTTCTTCCTCTTTCTGCAGATAGGAACTTTTGCCATCTGCCCATCCCTTCCCAGGACATCAGACCCTAGTAGTGGAAACATCTCCTGGGGCTTAGGCAGAGCTCATGTTCCAAATGAAGTTTATTCTGATGTCACTTGTCACAAAATCAGTGCTTAATTTGTAAAAAACATAAGTGTCAGGGCCCTTATCAGGAGACCACTGCAGCTTGCACCACCCTTTGCCCTGCCAGTGAAAGTACCAACACAACTACTAACATCACACTCCTACAAGTGTAACAATTTGGACTATTTCAGGTCCCCAAAGCTATAAGAATGGCTTTCTGCTTCTCCTCTGCTCTGTTGATCTGGCGCTTTGTGGCTTCCCTTAGTCATAAGAGTGTATTACAAAACCAAATAGAAATCACAGGGACAAATTCTGTCCTATAAGAGAGTGGTATTTCAGACACGAAGCATTTATTACCACTGAGCTCACTAGAAGTAAAGACCCATTATCTATCAATAGCGCCAGAGGACTCCCCCCCCCCGTGCTCTACAAACACTTATTTCCTGTTGACACATATCTTCAAATATAAATGCAATGATTGTAGTTGGTACTTGGTGTGCCTTTTAAGCAAACTCTTTGCCAAGCACTCCTTCTCAATAATGGATAGTGACTAATATTTTTTAAAGGTTCATAACTCTGCGTCATAGAGAGAGGGAGAAACAGAGAGAGAAAGACAGAGACAGAAACAGAGAGAAAGAGAGAGAGAGAGACAGAGGGAGAGAGCGGGTGAGAGAGAGAGAGGGAGAGGGGGTGCACAGAGAGAGAGAGATAGACAGAAGGAGAAAGAGAGAGAGAGAGGGAGATAGAGAGAGATGGCGAGGGCGAGAGAGACAGAGAGAGATAGAGACAAAGGGAGAGCCAGAGAGAGAAAGAGATAGAGAGAGCCACACAGAGAGAGAGACAGACAGAGAGAGAGAGAGAGGGGGGTCAGAAAGAGGGGAGAGAGAGAGAGGAGAGAGAGGGGGCACAGAGAGAGACAGGGGGAGGGAGAGAGAGAACGAGAGAGAGACAGAGGGAGAAAGAGAGAGAGAGGAAGAGAGAGAGAGAGAGAGAGAGAGGGCAGTATGGGCCAGTGCCCTGTGCATTTCTACATCTGTATCGACAAGATGTCCACCAAGTCTTTTGATGAACTGGCCAAAGACAAGACATCTGAGCATCACTGTAAGTTCACTCTTACAACAGAGCTCATCCCACTTCATAGAACTGTCAGAGCAGATGGCGAGTTTTTCAAATCTATTCATCCCATCCAGTAAAGCATTGGTAATATAAAAAGAGAGGGACATAAAATGTATAGTTAATAATATTCATGAATCTTCTTCCTCTGTTTCATTGATTTAGTTGAATGTATCTAGTGAGCTCTGCAGGCCCCAGGTAGTCCTGGAATTAAGAGCCCCTCATTGACATACAACGGCAAACAGGTGCATGACTATCAAGATTTCTGCGGGTGGAACACATCTGGCCTCCCCATGAGGGCCTCTGTGCCTGCGTCTGTAATACAGGTGAATGGCTCTCAAGTTTCCTGAGGGTGGCGCACATATGATCTCTCCATGAGGTCTTCTTTGCCTCTGTGCCTGAGTCTGTAATACAGGTGAATGGCTGTCGAGTTTCCTGTGGGTGGCACACATATGATCTCTCCATGAGGTCTTCTTTGCCTCTGTGCCTGCGTCTGTAATACAGGTGAATGGCTCTCAAGATTCCTGTGGGTGGCGCACATATGATCTCTCCACGAGGTCTTCTTTGCCTCTGTGCCAGCGTCTGTAATACAGGTGAATGGCTCTCAAGATTCCTGTGGGTGGCGCACATATGATCTCTCCATGAGGTCTTCTTTGCCTCTGTGCCAGCGTCTGTAATACAGGTGAATGTCTCTCAAGCTTCCTGTGGGTGGTGCACATATGATCTCTCCATGAGGTCTTCTTTGCCTCTGTGCCAGCGTCTGTAATACAGGTGAATGTCTCTCAAGTTTCCTGTGGGTGGCGCACATATGATCTCGCCATGAGGTCTTCTTTGCCTCTGTGCCTGCGTCTGTAATACAGGTGAATGGCTGTCGAGTTTCCTGTGGGTGGCGCACATATGATCTCTCCATGAGGTCTTCTTTGCCTCTGTGCCAGCGTCTGTAATACAGGTGAATGGCTCTCAAGATTTGTGTGGGTGGCACACATCCGGCCTCTCGATGAGGGCCTCTGTGCCTGCGTCTGTAATACAGGTGAATGGCTGTCGAGTTTCCTGTGGGTGGCGCACATATGATCTTTCCATGAGGTCTTCTTTGCCTCTGTGCCAGCGTCTGTAATACAGGTGAATGTCTCTCAAGCTTCCTGTGGGTGGTGCACATATGATCTCTCCACGAGGTCTTCTTTACCTCTGTGCCAGCGTCTGTAATACAGGTGAATGTCTCTCAAGTTTCCTGTGGGTGGTGCACATATGATCTCTCCACGAGGTCTTCTTTACCTCTGTGCCAGCATCCGTAATACAGGTGAATGGCTCTCAAGATTCTTGTGGGTGGCACACATCCGGCCTCTCGATGAGGGCATCTGTGCATGTGTCTGTAATACAGGTGAATGGCTCTCAAGATTCCTGCGGGTGGCACACATCCACCCTCTCCATGAGGGTCTCTTTGCCTCTGTGCCTACATCTGTAATACAGTTGAATGGCTCTCAAGATTCCTATGGGTGGCACACATCCACCCTCTCCATGAGGGTCTCTTTGCCTCTGTGCCTACATCTGAAATACAGGGGACTAGCTCTCAAGATTCTTGTGGGTGGCATACATGTGGCCTCTCCCTGATGGCCTCTTGGCCTCTGTGTCTGCATCTGTAATACAGGGTAATGGCTCTCAAGATTCCAGTGGGTGGCACATATCCGGCCTCTCCATGAGGGCATCTGTACATATGTCTGTAATACAGGTGAATGGCTCTCAAGATTCCTTTGGGTGGTGCACATCTGGCCTCTCCATGAGGGCGACTTTGCCTCTGTGTCTGCGTCTGTAATACAGGTGAATGGCTCTCAAGATTCCTGGGGGTGACTCACATCCGGCCTCTCCATGAGGGCCTCTTTGCCTCTGTGCCTGGGTCTGTAATACAGGTGAATGGCTGTAAAGATTCCTGGGGGTGGCACACATCCACCCTCTCCATGAGGGCCTCTTTGCCTCTGTGCCTGCGTCTGTAATACAGGTGAATGTCTCTCAAGATTCCTGGGGGTGACTCACATCCACCCTCTCCATGAGGGCCACTTTGCCTCTGTGCCTGGGTCTGTAATACAGGTGAATGGCTGTAAAGATTCCTGTGGGTGGCACACATCCACCCTCTCCATGAGGTTCTCTTTACCTCTGTGTCTGCGTCTGTAATACAGGTGAATGGCTCTCAATATTCCTGGGGGTGACTCACATCCACCCTCTCCATGAGGGCCTCTTTGCCTCTGTGCCTGGGTCTGTAATACAGGTGAATGGCTGTAAAGATTCCTGGGGGTGACTCACATCCACCCTCTCCATGAGGGCCTCTTTGCCTCTGTGCCTGGGTCTGTAATACAGGTGAATGGCTGTAAAGATTCCTGGGGATGACTCACATCCACCCTCTCCATGAGGGCCTCTTTCCCTCTGTGCCTGGGTCTGTAATACAGGTGAATGGCTCTCAAGATTCCTGGGGGTGACTCACATCCACCCTCTCCATGAGGGTCTCTTTGCCTCTGTGCCTGCGTTTGTAATACAGGTGAATGGCTGTAAGGATTCCTGGGGGTGACTCACATCCACCCTCTCCATGAGGGTGACTTTGCCTTTGTGCCTGGGTCTGTAATACAGGTGAATGGGTGTAAAGATTCCTGGGGGTGGCTCACATCCACCCTCTCCATGAGGGCCACTTTGCCTCTGTGGCTGCGTCTATAATACAGGTGAATGGCTCTCAAGATTCCTGGGGGTGACTCACATCCGGCCTCTCCATGAGGGCGACTTTGCCTCTGTGCCTGGGTCTGTAATACAGGTGAATGGCTCTCAAGATTCCTGGGGGTGGCTCACATCCACCCTCTCCATGAGGGTCACTTTGCCTCTGTGCCTGGGTCTGTAATACAGGTGAATGTCTCTCAAGATTCCTGGGGGTGACTCACATCCACCCTCTCCATGAGGGCCACTTTGCCTCTGTGTCTGCGTCTGTAATACAGGTGAATGACTGTAAAGATTCCTGGGGGTGACTCACATCAACCCTCTCCATGATGGCCTCTTTGCCTCTGTGCCTGGGTCTGTAATACAGGTGAATGGCTGTAAAGATTCCTGGGGGTGACTCACATCCACCCTCTCCATGAGGGCGACTTTGCCTCTGTGCCTGCGTCTGTAATACAGGTGAATGGCTGTAAAGATTCCTGGGGGTGACTCACATCCACCCTCTCCATGATGGCCTCTTTGCGTCTGTGCCTGGGTCTGTAATACAGGTGAATGGCTGTAAAGATTCCTGGGGGTGACTCACATCCACCCTCTCCATGAGGGCGACATTGCCTCTGTGCTGGGGTCTGTAATACAGGTGAATGGCTCTCAAGATTCCTGGGGGTGGCTCACATCCACCCTCTCCATGAGGGCCTCTTTGCCTCTGTGCCTGGGTCTGTAATACAGGTGAATGTCTCTCAAGATTCCTGGGGGTGACTCACATCCGGCCTCTCCATGAGGTTCTCTTTACCTCTGTGCCTGGGTCTGTAATACAGGTGAATGGCTCTCAAGATTCCTGGGGGTGGCTCACATCCACCCTCTCCATGAGGGCCACTTTGCCTCTGTGCCTGGGTCTGTAATACAGGTGAATGTCTCTCAAGATTCCTGGGGGTGACTCACATCCACCCTCTCCATGAGGGCCACTTTGCCTCTGTGTCTGCGTCTGTAATACAGGTGAATGGCTGTAAAGATTCCTGGGGGTGACTCACATCCACCCTCTCAATGATGGCCTCTTTGCCTCTGTGCCTGGTTCTGTAATACAGGTGAATGGCTGTAAAGATTCCTGGGGGTGACTCACATCCACCCTCTCCATGAGGGCGACTTTGCCTCTGTGCCTGTGTCTGTAATACAGGTGAATGGCTCTCAAGATTCCTGGGGGTGGCTCACATCCACCCTCTCCATGAGGGCCTCTTTGCCTCTGTGCCTGGGTCTGTAATACAGGTGAATGTCTCTCAAGATTCCTGGGGGTGACTCACATCCGGCCTCTCCATGAGGTTCTCTTTACCTCTGTGTCTGTAATACATGTGAATGACTATCAAGATTCCTGGGGTGGCACCCATCTGCCCTCCCCATGAGGGCCTCTGTGCCTGAGTCTTTAATACAGGTGAATGGCTGTAAAGATTCCTGGGGGTGACTCACATCCACCCTCTCCATGAGGGCCACTTTACCTCTGTGCCTGGGTCTGTATTACAGGTGAATGGCTGTAAAAATTCCTGGGGGTGACTCACATCCACCCTCTCCATGAGGACCACTTTGCCTCTGTGCCTGGGTCTGTAATACAGGTGAATGTCTCTCAAGATTCCTGGGGGTGGCTCACATCCACCATCTCCATGAGGGCCACTTTGCCTCTGTGCCTGCGTCTATAATACAGGTGAATGGCTCTCAAGATTCCTGGGGGTGACTCACATCCACCCTCTCCATGAGGGTGACTTTGCCTCTGTGCCTGGGTCTGTAATACAGGTGAATGGCTGTAAAGATTCCTGGGGGTGACTCACATCCACCCTCTCCATGAGGTTCTCTTTACCTCTGTGTCTGTGTCTGTAATACAGGTGAATGTCTCTCAAGATTCCTGTGGGTGGCACACATCCACCCTCTCCATGAGGGCCTCTTTGCCTCTGTGCCTGGGTCTGTAATACAGGTGAATGGATGTAAAGATTCCTGGTGGTGACTCACATCCACCCTCTCCATGAGGTTCTCTTTACCTCTGTGTCTGCGTCTGTAATACAGGTGAATGGCTCTCAAGATTCCTGGGGGTGACTCACATCCACCCTCTCCATGAGGGCCTCTTTGCCTCTGTGCCTGGGTCTGTAATACAGGTGAATGGCTCTCAAGATTCCTGGGGGTGACTCACATCCACCCTCTCCATGAGGGACTCTTTGCCTCTGTGCCTGGGTCTGTAATACAGGTGAATGGCTGTAAAGATTCCTGGGGGTGACTCACATCCACCCTCTCAATGAGGGCGACTTTGCCTCTGTGTCTGCGTCTATAATACAGGTGAATGGCTGTAAAGATTCCTGGGGGTGACTCACATCCACCCTCTCCATGAGGGCGACTTTGCCTCTGTGTCTGCGTCTGTAATACAGGTGAATGGCTGTAAAGATTCCTGGGGGTGACTCACATCCACCCTCTCCATGATGGCCTCTTTGCCTCTGTGCCTGGGTCTGTAATACAGGTGAATGGCTGTAAAGATTCCTGGGGGTGACTCACATCCACCCTCTCCATGAGGGCCTCTTTGCCTCTGTGCCTGGGTCTGTAATACAGGTGAATGGCTGTAAAGATTCCTGGGGGTGACTCACATCCACCCTCTCCATGAGGGCCTCTTTGCCTCTGTGCCTGGGTCTGTAATACAGGTGAATGGGTGTAAAGATTCCTGGGGGTGACTCACATCCACCCTCTCCATGAGGGCCTCTTTGCCTCTGTGCCTGGGTCTGTAATACAGGTGAATGGCTCTCAAGATTCCTGTGGGTGACTCACATCCACCCTCTCCATGAGGGTGACTTTGCCTCTGTGCCTGCGTCTGTAATACAGGTGAATGGCTGTAAAGATTCCCTTGGGTGGCACACATCCACCCTCTCCATGAGGGTGACTTTGCCTCTGTGCCTGCGTCTGTAATACAGGTGAATGGCTGTAAAGATTCCTGTGGGTGGCACACATCCACCCTCTCCATGAGGTTCTCTTTACCTCTGTTTCTGCGTCTGTAATACAGGTGAATGGCTCTCAAGATTCCTGGGGGTGACTCACATCCACCCTCTCCATGAGGGCCTCTGTGCCTGGGTCTGTAATACAGGTGAATGGCTGTAAAGATTCCTGGGGGTTGCTCACATCCACTCTCTCCATGATGGTCTCTTTGCCTCTGTGCCTGCGTCTGTAATACAGGTGAATGGCTCTCAAGATTCATGGGGGTGACTCACATCCACCCTCTCCATGAGGGCGACTTTGCCTCTGTGCCTGGGTCTGTAATACAAGTGAATGGCTGTAAAGATTCCTGGGGGTGGCTCACATCCACCCTCTCCATGATGGT
Organism: Calotriton arnoldi; assembly: GCA_963921515.1. Taxonomy (NCBI): domain Eukaryota; kingdom Metazoa; phylum Chordata; class Amphibia; order Caudata; family Salamandridae; genus Calotriton; species Calotriton arnoldi. Next base: position 1,286,197 of record CAWUFW010002447.1, read on the forward strand.
CTCTTTGCCTCTGTGCCTGCGTCTGTAATACAGGTGAATGGCTCTTAAGATTCCTGCGGGTGGCTCACATCCACCCTCTCCATGAGGGCCACTTTGCCTCTGTGCCTGGGTCTGTAATACAGGTGAATGTCTCTCAAGATTTGTGTGGGTGGCACACATCCACCCTCTCCATGAGGGCCTCTTTGCCTCTGTGCCTGGGTCTGTAATACAGGTGAATGGCTGTAAAGATTCCTGGGGGTGACTCACATCCACCCTCTCCATGAGGGCCTCTTTGCCTCTGTGCCTGGGTCTGTAATACAGGTGAATGGCTGTAAAGATTCCTGGGGAGGCTCACATCCACTCTCTCCATGAGGGTCTCTTTGCCTCTGTGCCTGGGTCTGTAATACAGGTGAATGGCTGTAAAGATTCCTGTGGGTGGCACACATATGATCTCTCCATGAGGGCCACTTTGCCTCTGTGCCTGCGTTTATAATACAGGTGAATGGCTGTAAAGATTCCTGTGGGTGGCACACATATGATCTCTCCATGAGGGCCACTTTGCCTCTGTGCCTGCGTTTATAATACAGGTGAATGTCTCTCAAGATTCCTGGGGATGACTCACATCCGCCCTCTCCATGAGGGTTTCTTTGCCTCTGTGCCTGTGTCTGTAATACAGGTGAATGGCTGTAAAGATTCTTGTGGGTGACTCACATCCACCCTCTCCATGAGGGCCTCTTTGCCTCTGTGCCTGCGCCTCTAATATGGTGCTGGTGCAGGAGTGCATCAAAGGGGAGCAGTGCTCGTCAGGTCACGTTGACTATGAAGGCCGAGCACTGCAGTAAATCACCACAGCGCCAGGAATGTATCTCTATCAGCCAATGACGGGGACATTTCAGGGACATAAGGTTTAGGAGAAATGAAGCTGAAAAGCTTGTCCCAGCAGTTGTAATTCTTCTCAGTGACCTGCCGTCGCTGATTCTAGCAACAGCTAGTGCGATGTCACAACTATTGCACCACAGTTGAGTAGTGATGTCAGCTTCCTATTGTAGGTGAATAGTGGTATCATAAGTAGACCATAATATGGAGATTGTCGTTGCTTTATGTTTGTGAAAACTCACGTTGGAAAATCGTCGTCTGACATAAACAGATAGACAAAACGACAGTTTGGTGAATTACTAAGATGAAGAAGCATTTTTTTAATGAAAAGAAAATATATTTTCATTTAAAAAAAAGAAAATTTAAAAAAAGCACCAGACAGGCTTTCAACAAGAAGTCTGGGCAAGATAACTTTTGCAAGTGCTTGCAATTCCTGGAAATGTTGTGGTTTTGTTAGAAGTATATAAAACTCAAAGAGGGCAGTGGAACAAAAAAGCAAGGTTTACATTAGTTTGTCATTTATTTTTACTAACCTACTAACTACTAATCTTGGGTTCCGAAGTAGCGTGCTACTCGACGAAAAAGCACTTTCATGCCTCGACAGGGGTCGTAAGCACTATATAAATAAAATTACAAATACATCTCTGTCTGCTGTAACCTATTCGGAAGGTACCAGGTTGGTGGAAAGAGGAGAAGGAAGAGAGAAGGAAGAGAAAAGGGAAAAGAAAACATGAAGGAAAACATAGATGTTGGAGGAAGAGATGGTCATATACCTAAAAGAGAGAGGGAGAAAATAGAGATTGGCTGAGGAGGAATCTTTCCTCTCACCAGAAGGCAAGGGGCGAAAATTTGGAGGGAAGAGGAAAAGAAAGGGAAAATTTCATTCGACCACCTTGTACTGCACTTTCACACTTGTGCTGCACTGAGGAGGAATCTTTCCTCTAACCAGAAGGCAAGGAACGAAAAGTTGGAGGGAAGAGGAAAAGGAAGGGAGAATTTCATTCGGCCACCTTGTACTGCACTTTCACAATTGTACTGCACTTTCACACTTTTACTGCACTTTCACAGTTTGCACTTTCACACTTGTACTGCACTTTCACAGTTTGCACTATTACACTTGTACTGCGCTCTCACCAGAAGTTGCAACTCATCATCACAGAAGCAAGCAGACTATAATGCAACTGAGAGGCAAGTGTCAGGCCTGCTGGATTCCAAATACCCTTTGTTTTACGGATAGGTGCCAGCGTGGAAATGTGTCTTTACACTTTATCACACGAGGTCCTTTACAAAGAGTTATTATGTGGCAAACCAGAAATAGATGGAAGGCGCGGTGATGGGAAATGAGGGCTCTGGGCCACACTCGACAGCCGACAGATGTGAGGATTAAGATTTTAAATCCTGAAGGACCTCTGTCTCTACTGTCATTTGTTTTAAAATACCCTCACTATAGAAGTGGAAACAGGAATGGCTTGAGTCAGTCCCTATCGCACACTCACTTTACCAGGCACGTTTTTCTTTCCTACTTCTCTCGCCCGGACCTTTCACAATTATATGCCCAAAAACTAAGATAGCGCTTGGGAGGTGATATATGCGCTACACAAATTTAAAATACATACATATGCATGCATACCTATGGATTTGTGGAAACTGTACGTGATATGATGCAGGTCTTGGGAACCAGCACTGTTATCAAGTGTGAAGTGAGGGTGTTTATAGATCACCATGCAGGTGCCACTGGAATGTGCAGCACTCAGTGAAGGCAAAATATACCTCTTATCTCATAGCTTTCATAAGAATACAGATGAGATTAAATCTGGCTTTACCACCCTCTTCCGAGCCAAGGTTACTTGTATGCTTTGGTTTCGATCACATTTTCCAATCAAAATTCGCAAATTAAATTTCATTTTAATGTCAACAAAGAAATGAATGTGTTGCTGCAGCAGTCGCTTGTGGGAAAACATGTTGATGTTTAAGAAGCAGTTTAGACGGGAAACGGTCTTTCCAACGTGGTCTGAGACACGTGTGCCGTTTCTCCGCAAGCGGAACCATATGCGTGGTTAAGGCAGTGCGGGGCCTAGATGCGCGGATGGGCGGGCACAGGAAGAGGAAGGATCGGGGAGGATACGGTCTAGTAAGTGGGGCTGGGGCCGGGCTTTGGGTTTTGGGGGGTCGTTTTTAGGGGTGGAGGTACGTTTTAGAGCTCGGGGTCGGAGTTGATTTCAGGGCTCAGGGAGGTCTGGGTTGTTTTAGGGCTCGGGGGGGGGGGGGTTGGGATGTGTTTAGGGCCCATGGGGTTCAGGTTGTTTTTAAGGCTTGGGAGGGTCGGGTTGTTTTCAGGGCTGGGGGGCAAATTATTTTTAAGGCTCGGGGTGTCTGGGTTGTTTTTAGGGCTCGGGGGGGGGTCGTGGCTGTTTTTAGGGCTCGGGGGGGGCTGGGTTGTTTCTAGGACTCAGGGCACTCGGGGTTGTTTTTAGGGCTCAGGACGGGGAGCTGGAGTGTGATCTTTACCACACATACCCCTTTACCAGTCATGACTTTAGCACGAAATTGCAGGGTAAAGGCATGGATGGTAAAGGAATGCATTGTTAAGACGCAAGTGGTGTAGCGTAGAGTGGCAAGGCGTAGAGAGGCATTGAGTGGAGTGTCATAGAGTGGAAGGTCATAGAGTAGAGAGTTGTAGAGTGTCGTGGAGTGTGGCAGAGTGTTGTGGAGGGTCATAGAGTGGAGCATTGTAGAGTGAAGGGTCATAAAGTGGAGGGTCAGAGAGTCTCGTGGAGGGTTGTAGAGTGTTGTGTCGTAAAGTGGAGGGGCATAGAGTGGAGAAGAATAGAATGGAGGGGCATAGAGTGGAGAGGAGTAGAGTGTTGTAGAGTGCCATAGAGTAGAATGGAGTACAGTGGAGTACAGTGGAGGGACATAAAGTGGAGAGGCATAGAGTGGCATAGCACAGAGTGGAGTAAAGTGTCCTAGAGTGGAGTCAACTGTCACAGATTGGAGTACAGTGGAGTGCCGCAGAGTGGAGTTGAGTGAAGTGGAATGCCGCAGAGTAAGGTAAAGTGTTAAAGAGTGGAGTGGCATAGCGTGAAGTGGTGAAGAGTGGAGTAAAGTGGCATAGAGTGTTGTAGATGGTGTGTTGTGGAGTGTCTTAGAGTAGACTGTCATAGAGTGGAATAGAGTGTCGTAGAGTGTCATGGAGGGTCGTGGAGTGGAGGGGCGGAGAGTGGGGTAGAATGTCGTAGAGTGGAGTGAAGTAGAGTGTTGTGGAGTAGAGTAGAGGGGCATAGAGTGAGTGGAGTGGATTGTCGTAGAGTGGAGTCTAGTGGAGTAGAGTGGAGTGGCATAGCATGCAGTGGAGTAAAGTGTCATAGAGTGGAATAGAGTGGAGTAAAGTGGTGTAGAGTGTCATAGAGTGGAGTAAAGTGGCATAAAGAGTCATAGTGGGGAGTGGCATACAGTGGCATAAAGTGGAGTAAAGTGATGTAGAGTGTCGTAGAGTGGAGTAGCATAGAGTGGCGTAGAGTGGAGTGGAGTGGCGTAGAGTGGAGCGGCATAGAGTGGAGCGCCATAGAGTGTCATAGAGTGGAGTGGAGTAGAGTGTCGTAAAGTGGAGTGGCATAGAGTGGAGTGGCCTAGAGTAAAGTAGTATAGAGTGGCATAGAGCATCATAGAGTGGTATAGAGTAAAGTAGCATTGGGTGGTATAGAGCATCATAGAGTGGCATAGAATAGAGTAGCATAGGGTGGAGCAGATTGGAGTGGCATGGAGTGTCGGAGAGTAGAGTAGAGTGGCAGAGAGTAGAGTGGCATAGAGTGGAGCAGAGTAGAGTGGTGTAGAGTTTCGCAGAGTTGAGCAACGTATATGAGGGAAGAGGTGTGGTGCAGCGGCCAGGGCGGCTGACTCCGGAACATGGGGGCTCACGGTTCGATCCCCTGTGCCGGTGGCAGGTTTGCCCAGCACCTTGTGACTCTGGGCAATAGCTCGCTTAATCTTCCCGACGGCCCCCAGCGCCGGGACACCTCTCCGGAGGTAGCTGCGCGCTTTACAAATGCTGGTATTATATTATTATAGTGGCGTGGAGTGCAGTAGAGTGGAGTGGCATAGTGGAGAGGGGAGTAGAGTGTCATAGTGTGTTGTGGAGCGTTGAGTTGTAGAGTGGAGCAAAGTGTCGTAGAGTGGAGTTGAGTAGAGTGGAGTGTGCATGGTATGATTGCGCATTGCAATTACAGACAACACATCTTCATTGAAATGGCCATTACATTTCCACAGCCATACAGTTTTACTGATAAAACTATACAGTGTATAAACAATAGTATGTGGAAATGGCATCACAATGTGTACATATTTGTTTTGATCGTATTAAGGGATTTGCTTCCAGCACACTTCAGAATTAGAAAAAAATGTGCTTCATTTGTGCTTTCCTGAGTCTGATATATTCTGAACTATTTGCACAGTTCATTTACAGACATTTGTGTGCTAGAAAAAGATAACATCCAACAGCCTCGTCTTACATGGTTACTGGGCCTGGGCGGAACTCACAGAATTCCGCGGAGTTACCAAAAACTCAGCGGGAGTCTGTGGAGTTCCACGAATGGCCGGAAATAGACACACTGCACTGCTTGTGCTGTGATTACGTGCCGGGAGCTCGTTCTGCACTGAAAAATCAGTGTGAACTGCCCCACACAGCACACCGAAGGGCGCAGCTTCTTGAGTTGATTTTGCTGCCGCTCAAGCAGATTTCCAAATTGAGCTGCAGCTTTCTGACCACGAACGGTTGCAACCGCCTTCATTGGAGAAATCTTGCCGGGTATCCTCCTAGCGACTGGAAATTGAGCTAGGGGACGCCAAATGTCACTTGCGAGCTTAACATTTTGAGCTGCGCACAAGAAAAAACTCTGCCAAGTGGCGGCTTGTGGTATTTGGGTAGAACTCCGCATTACAAGTGTCACGCAGAGTGGTCAAAATTCCTCCAATTCCACCCCCAGAGCGGAATATATCCCCTATCCCTAATGGATACCCAGCAGGATGGTCACATAAATCCTCTCACTTTGAAGTCAGGTAAAGAAAAATAGCGCCACACTCCTTCGGAAGGCAGAGCCGGACATTTGACCTCTGTCTTTGAATGCACAGCAAATGTGACAAGATAAGAACAACATGTAAAGGATGTTTACAGAAAGTGAGCACTCGTGGGTGCTTTCATGGAAGAATACAAGGAGCCCTGGTAAACAGGCTATGCTTTACAGCAGAGGTCTTCAAACTGGGGGGCGGGCCCCCCAGGGGGGCCTCGAGTGATCCCAGAGGGAGCACCAGGCTCTGGCCAAAATAAGCATTGGGCTGATAACGGTGCTTAGTTTCCCACAGAATTTTCAGTAGGAAAAAAAGAGCGGCAGGAAGCCTCTCTGCAATGGGCCATCACTAACATCTTTTGTCATTTATATCCTGGCTGGGAGAAGGTGTCAAAAGGGAGGGGACTCCAAATATTCTTCAAAACCACCACCCCCGCTTCTAATGATAACACTGTGGATAGTTTTACATGTTAGTAAGGCCGGCCTGACCAGGATAATATGTTTGGTAATCATGTATTTGATTGAATTTCTAAAACGGAATGATAACTTCACTGCAATGTTTAACCCCTTGACCGCGATCGGAATTCCGCTCGTGTGCTGGACATTCCGATCGCGGGTGTGGTCGTGACGAGCTCAGCTTGTCATGCGCACAGCGCTACCGCGCAGCATGACGAGCTGAGCTCGTCACGAGCATCGAAGGGGTTAAATAAGTCTAGACATATTCAAACATTGCCAATTGAATAGAATAATTGTGACAAATTCTGAGGGGGCTCGATGATTTTTTCTCTCCACCTTGCGGCATTAAAAAGTTTGAGGACCACTGCTCTATGGTATGGACTAACTCAGCTGGACAGCGTAAAATAAATAAAGGCAGCAAATAGAAAGCAAGCAAATGTGACCCACAAACTAAAAAGCCAATGACAGGCAATGGGCGGAATGCATTCCCAGGGAAGCTTTTCAAATGTCCCCAAGATGTCTTTAGAAACCAGAGATCTGCGGTGTCTGCAAGGCTTCAACCTAAACATTATGCCTGTCCATTAAAACACGCACATCAGTTAAGGTTTTATTTTTAAAATATTAACTCATCACAGTGCTATAATATTCCTGAAAAATGCAAGGAATGATGGTGCGGAATGTCGGTGATCATTCTGACTAAGTTATGGATTGTGTTTAGCATTATAACGTGTTTTTCAGTGCCACTTAAATGATGTATTTCTGTCCCTTTGAGACATGTTACGTGCTGTATTCTGCGCCTACTGTACCACTACCTCCCATTGAAAACATTGTACATGGTGACTGGCACTTACTATGGAGAATTATATAGCAACAGAACAAATATGTGAAGACAAAGTGTGCTCTTTCCATTTTGTTTCATAGCACTCACAAAAATGTTGAAAACCTCCCCAGCTTTGTTGAAATGCGAGGCTGTCATAGATTTAATTTAAAAAGCATCAAATGAGGGACATGTGTGGTAACACGGCTACCACACAGAGCCCCAAGCATGCAACGAGCAAGACGCACTTTAAAGGTTCAGATGAACACACAAATCTCACTTCCCTGCAGCTGGAAGTCCCCTGATAGAGCTTCAGGGAGCACTAAGGGGAAGGCATTCCTGAGTGACAGCACAGAACTCAGTCCCCTGCATCTCGATGTTCCACTGAACTTCCAGCTGCAAGAAACAAGGTGGGGATGGTGCAAAACTGCACAGGCAAAGTTTATAATTCACACATCCCTAGTTCTGTTTTGCTTCTTGGGGTCACCCTGACTTGATAACCAACCTTGAGCCAGACTGATTTGTTAATGTCATCATAACTCGAGAAAATGTTCTCTCTTCAGCATTTGTAATAATGCATGTTGGTGACATAGGAAAATGCTCATTGAATGCTGGACTGCATAACACTGGGACGTGCAGTGGGGTTTTATAATTTGGAGCCTTATTTATGGAAAATAGTAATTTGCAGAAATAGCATAACTGCTGCAAATTATAGAAAATGATACATACTTTTGACATCATTTCGATGAAAAATGATCCAACGCCCCAAAACACAATGATCGTCAGTATTTACGTCGTAGCGCGGCACTGCTTAACTTCACATCTCATGCACTTCGGACATACCCTGCAGCCAGAACCCAATGATTGTCAGTATTTATGGTCAGCGGTGGTACCGCGGCACTGCTTAACTTCACATCTCATGCACTTCGGACATACCCTGCAGCCAGAACCCAATGATTGTCAGTATTTATGGTCAGCAGTGGTACCGCGGCACTGCTTAACTTCACATCTCATGCACTTCGGACATACCCTGCAGCCAGAACCCAATGATTGTCAGTATTTATGGTCAGCAGTGGTACCGCGGAACTGCTTAACTTCACATCTCATGCACTTCGGACATACCCTGCAGGCAGAACCCAATGATTGTCAGTATTTATGGTCAGCAGTGGTACCGCGGCACTGCTTAACTTCACATCTCATGCACTTCGGACATACCCTGCAGCCAGAACCCAATGATTGTCAGTATTTATGGTCAGCAGTGGTACCGCGGCACTGCTTAACTTCACATCTCATGCACTTCGGACATACCCTGCAGGCAGAACCCAATGATCGTCAGTATTTATGGTCGGCGGTGGTACCGCGGCACTGCTTAACTTCACATCTCATGCACTTCGGACATACCCTGCAGCCAGAACCCAATGATTGTCAGTATTTATGGTCAGCAGTGGTACCGCGGCACTGCTTAACTTCACATCTCATGCACTTCGGACATACCCTGCAGGCAGAACCCAATGATTGTCAGTATTTATGGTCAGCAGTGGTACCGCGGCACTGCTTAACTTCACATCTCATGCACTTCGGACATACCCTGCAGCCAGAACCCAATGATTGTCAGTATTTATGGTCAGCAGTGGTACCGCGGCACTGCTTAACTTCACATCTCATGCACTTCGGACATACCCTGCAGGCAGAACCCAATGATCGTCAGTATTTATGGTCGGCGGTGGTACCGCGGCACTGCTTAACTTCACATCTCATGCACTTCGGACATACCCTGCAGCCAGAACCCAATGATTGTCAGTATTTATGGTCAGCAGTGGTACCGCGGCACTGCTTAACTTCACATCTCATGCACTTCGGACATACCCTGCAGGCAGAACTCAATGATTGTCAGTATTTATGGTCAGTGGTGGTACAGCGGCACTGCTTAACTTCACATCTCATGCACTTCGGACATACCCTGCAGCCAGAACCCAATGATTGTCAGTATTTATGGTCAGCAGTGGTACCGCGGCACTGCTTAACTTCACATCTCATGCACTTCGGACATACCCTGCAGCCAGAACCCAATGATTGTCAGTATTTATGGTCAGTGGTGGTACAGCGGCACTGCTTAGCTTCATATCTCATGCACTTCAGACATACCCTGCAGCCAGAACCCAATGATCGTCAGTATTTATGGTCGGCGGTGGTACCGCGGCACTGCTTAGCTTCACATCTCCTGCACTTCAGACTTACCATGCAGCCAGAGCCCAATGATTGTCAGTATTTATGGTCGGCGGTGGTACCGCGGCACTGCTTAGCTTCATATCTCACGCACTTCAGACATACCCTGCAGCCAGAACCCAATGATCGTCAGTATTTATGGTCAGCGGTGGTCCGGCAGCACTGCTTAACTTCACATCGCATGCACTCTGGACATACCCTGCAGCCAGACGCCAATGATTGTCAGTATTTATGGTCAGTGGTGGTACAGCGGCACTGCTTAACTTCACATCTCATGCACTTCGGACATACCCTGCAGCCAGAACCCAATGATCGTCAGTATTTATGGTCGGCGGTGGTCCGGCAGCACTGCTTAACTTCACATCGCATGCACTCTGGACATACCCTGCAGCCAGACGCCAATGATTGTCAGTATTTATGGTCAGTGGTGGTACAGCGGCACTGCTTAACTTCACATCTCATGCACTTCGGACATACCATGTAGCCAGAACCTAATGACTGTCAGTATTTATGGTCGGCGGTGGTACCGCAGCACTGCTTAGCTTCATCTCATGCACTTCGGACATACCCTGCAGCCAGAACCCAATGATTGTCAGTATTTATGGTCAGCTGTGGTATCGCGGCACTGCTTAGCTTCATATCTCATGCACTTCGGACATACCCTGCAGGCAGAACCCAATGATTGTCAGTATTTATGGTCGGCGTTGGTACCGTGGCACTGCTTAGCTTCATATTTCATGCACTTCGGACATACCCTGCAGCCAGAACCCAATGATCGTCAGTATTTATGGTCGGCGGTGGTCCGGCAGCACTGCTTAGCTTCACATCTCCTGCACTTCGGACATACCCTGCAGCCAGAACCCAATGATTGTCAGTATTTATGGTCGGCGGTGGTACCGTGGCACTGCTTAGCTTCATATCTCATGCACTTCGGACATACCCTGCAGCCAGAACCCAATGATCGTCAGTATTTATGGTCAGCGGTGGTCCGGCAGCACTGCTTAGCTTCACATCTCCTGCACTTCGGACATACCATGCAGCCAGAACCCTGCTTTGCAATAACCTCTGGGCATAGCTATGCTTAGTGAGCACCGAGGACAGGTACCCTGCTGTCGTTGTCCTTTGGCCAAGGTCTCCGGCTAGCCCAGTGGGTACTGAGCACATGGAAAGGTCTGCACCGGTACTCAGTACAGCTGCTTGCAGGACACATTGGACACTGGACACAAGTTCTGCCAATTGTCTTATCAATTATCTTACAATGTCACAAACGATAATTAAGGTTTGCTTTCTTAGACATGTCAGATTTGAACATCTGTAGTCAGTGTCTAAAGCAGCATCTTTATACATTGTTGTATTTTTGCCCACTCCTCCGGGCATCTCCTTGGCCCCACCAGGCTTCTTTGTGTCCCTTCCAGATCCAGAATCCTGGTGCCGGTCCCTTTACACATGTAGTAATGAGGCTGGAGTCTACAGCCAAGATAAGGTAAGTTTATTACTACAGATGAGCTGCACAGTAACGGGGGCAGACACACAGGATCCCCTCTGCTGCCTGCAAAAGTGTAAATGCCAAACCCTTGAACATCACATATCTTGAGCACCTACATCATTACATTCCAACACAGAATGCACAGTACTGAGAGCTAAGTGGAGCTGAACTCTCAACCTTACATAGAAGGTACATAGAAGGTATTACAACACAGCAACATTTTCTCACTCTGAATCACTGTGCACCGTCGCATTTACCTTTTGACGTGTCACTTGCCCCTTCACGGCCATCATAAAGTCACAGTTACCTGCACCAGGCCTGTCATCTTCAGAAACATTAGTGCACAGTTACCAGCGCCATCACCAGACAAAATACACAGTGCCATTCCATTAGCCATTCCCTGTGATATCGATATTTGCCCAGCAGTACCCCTCCCCACTTCTGGAAAGAGCCCATCACATCTGAAATCTCCAGGTAACATCACTTTGCAAGGTAATGCAACCTTACCGGGCCTTGTCCCCACCAACCCTGGCCCATGGCCCTGTTCCCCTGAATACTTGGTCCCTTCGGCAACTTTATGTAACTACCTCCCCATCTGCTGACCCTACCCTCTCTCATCACCAGGGGGTGGCTATTAATAGTGCAGCAGGTGCAGCGACCCCAGAGCCCAGAGGTGTGAAGAGGTCATTGCACCCCAATTATATATAATGATATTGCAAGTGACTGAAGAATTCCGTGATCATATAGAGGAATGAGAGTGAAGGCTAAGTTCCTTCATAACGTAATGGAACTCCGAGGTGACTTGCAACATCCTTATAATATATGTCAGCGGGTACTTTATTCCTTATAATTAAGGCTTCCGGTTTTCCGTTTTTACTGATTTTTACAGATAAATGCAGACAGAAATCAATGTATTACCTGTCTGTATTTATTTTTAAAAGTGGAAAAATACTGACTCACCATGCTGTCTTTCATGAATTCCAGACAACAGCTGAGCAAATAGACAGCATGGAGAGTTAGAAAATAGGATGAGATTTCCTTAAATAAAGGCTTATGCTAACATATAGTTGTAGTAGTAGTATAACGCTAATATGTACCTGTGAGTGTAGTCTTTTGTTATACGTGACTGCTTAATTTGCTAAAACATGACAGGCATCCATGTATGAGTGCACGTCCAAGAGTTAAATAAACGTGGAAATATACCATTTTACAGCTCCATTTATTCTCAAAACACAAAATAAATATGGATAAACACCAATGAGATGGTCCAAAAATAAATATGGATAGATACAGACGGAAATGTTAAAAAAATAAATACCATAAAACCGGGAGCCCTACTTAGTTATAATACATGATTATACCCTCACCCGTCCCACAAACCCTTTAAATCCTTGTTGCGGTGCTCGTTCATGTGAAAGAGGTAGGATGTTCGCAAACATGAAACATATTAGGTAAAATCTTGAGTGCAAAATTAAACGCACCAAAAAGCAGGTAGACACTTGCTGCAAAAAGATATTAGAATTGGTTTAATATAAGTCAGATTTGAGACAAAAACACGGTAGCTCAGAATGTGAAGAAACATGCAGAGAGACTGTGTCTTTCCTATAATTTCCTAGACTGTGTACAAAATAAACATGTTGCCATACATATCTTCTTCTTGTTTATCACTGCTCATGTAGAAAAACAGAGTGGAAAAAGGAAAAGCCACGTTTCATTTTCCTTTTTAAACTGCATCTTTAATAATGATCTGTGGCCTGCCTTTTACCTCAGCTGCAGAATCAGGTAGCAGGCTTTGTAACATCAGAAGTCAACTGTAATAAGTTATTACAGTTGAGCGGCTAGTTTCATATCTTTATTACGTGCGATTAGGTGCATCGCAAGGCGCCTATAAGGAGGAAATTCGAGCTGGACTTGTATACAGGGCTTGCAGGATCCCATATATTATAGCTGCTATTTGCTACCAACGCTGGGGTTAAGGCCCATATACCTTGCTTGCATTAGAACCCATGGCACCGTTACTAAATCACTGCTCATAACAACAAGTCCACTTTGCAACTAGGTTCCTTCTTTATCAATCTAAATACTTACACACAAAGGGTCACCCAATTGTCACTTTCATGGGGTAGAACCTGCTTCAGCTTCAGTGTAAGGGCCTGATATTTCTTAGAGCAACAAGGGTTCAACCAGTGACATTCCAATACACTAGAGAGAGGGCATTTAATGTTCCATTTCTAAGCTCAGTTTTAGCCTGTCAGTATACAAAAAGTGATGGATCGAATGCTTGAATTAATCTCAACCACTGGTAATTACTCAGGGCATACATGTTATTTTACACACCATGTCAGCTCAGTTATAACTCAAATCCAGCTATATGCAAATCAGTATTGACCCTGCACTTCATGGGAACAGTCCAGCCTGAACTGCCAAGCCAGGGCCTCCCAGGACCAGAAACAAGCATCCTAGGACCGGTTTTACCCTAGTTATGGGCTCATCAGCCAGGTAAAGCTTGGTTCCAGTGGCACAGTGTGCATGGACCCACGTCTGGAAGTACCCCTGCCAATTAGGGTGGGAACTGAAGCACAATAAAGGAGATGGGAGGGTGCTTGCAATAAGTCAAACCACTGACAATAGTTTGGGTAGCACTCCAATCCATCGTTCTTTTGTCCACCATGCCACCCCAGTTTGGACTCAGCCATATGTAAATCAGTCTTGACCCTGCTCCTGTCTTACTGATGTTGCCTCAGTGTGGGTGTGCTGTGGAAGGGATTCGCCAGCAGGCATGTAGATGTGATATGATGTGATGTGATGTGATGCGATGCGCTGTGACGTCATGTGACGTCATGTGATGTAATGTAACGTGTTGTGATCTTGTGTTACGTTATGTTATGCGAGGTAATGCTGCGATACGCTGTTATGTTTTTTCCCAGTATGCTATGCTATGTCATGTATTGGCACTTGCTTATTATGAGTCTGCCAGTGCTGACCTCTTCATACTATGGGATGTCTAGATTGTGATTTGTATCTCTGACGTGGGATGTCTTCAAGGTACATTAAGTCACTGCGCAGGGCTGTTAGTGACATTGTGCTATCACCTTGTTTCCAGGCTGAGAAATCTACACAGATCTACCGCATGTTTAGGAGTGCGCGAAATTCACCAAACTTGGTTTCACTTTATTACGTGAAATTAGGGCAACATTTTGTGTAATTACATGGTATGCAAATTTGTAACTTCTTGTTATATTTTGCCATGAAATGAATGCTTGTGTCAATTGTTGGTGTGAGGATGCTTTTAAACATCGTGAACCAACAACCACTCACATTCTGTTATACCTGTGCATTCGCTGAATTACGGCGAGTTGTGCTATTCGCAGTAGATTTTTACCATGAACGGCGCATAATTACACAGAAGTGTAATGGTGTAATTTCAGGACTTTCACATAACAAGTGTAATGCAAAATGATGTGATTTACACCAGCGTAATTTACATTTCTGCAAGGCTTACTGATGTCTCTCTCAATGCAGTGCAAGAAAGCAGGAGTAATTTTCAAAACATATCCCTACCACTCAGTCGTTGGTCTTGCACCACCACACTGGGCGCATTGAGTGTCTTGACGCCCATCCGTATTGATTGCACCCTGAACGTCAGCGCTGCACAACACACATCATTACGCATTTCAGACCAGTTGGTGATCCTATCAAGCCAATCTTTTTGCACCAATTGTATTCTGCTCCGATGACCTTCCAAATGTTTACATAAGGTCGAAACTAAGAGTGTGCGAAATATGTATAATTCACTTTCACGTAATATGCAAAATTTCGCGAAAATTATGCGAAATGACTTGCAATTTTGTGAAATCCAAATCCACCATTAGATCCGTATTTTAGAATGGAATGTAGCCTTCCACCTTTTTTGTTGCACGGATGTATTTCCCAGTAAACAACAGCACGAAACACAAGTGGTGCGAGCTACAGCTGCTCATGTTCTGGTCGTTCGAGTTGGCACTGAGCACTTTCGGTAACATTGTGCTGCGAAAGGCACGTAACCAAGCCATGTGGTGGAACAGCGTGATTTCAGGAATTCACCTAACAACCGTAACGCCTTATCCATACCTTAAACATTGACCACTTACTGTGCATAGGTTTTTTTAAAATAGATTTTTATAGTTTTTTTATAATGATTTCACTTAACCAGTCGTTGTCGGTAGTCACGCCCGCTTCTTTCTCGCCAACCATAGGACACGGGGGCATTCACAAGAAAATGTTGGAGCAAGGAACTGCGCCGTAATTGGCAGCACCCCACTGCGACATTTTCAAAATGCAGGGCTGCACTGTATTTACAAGAATACGCTGCATCCCTGTGTTTCCCTTAGCGCTGGCGCAAAAAAACTTGCATAGCGCCAGCACAGGCACCCTGCCGCCATGTTACAAGGGTGCCTGCGCTGCAGGGCCGATTGTGTATGTGCAGGAAGGGACACCTTCCTGCACATAAACAATCAATAATGGCAATTTGCACCTTGCAGCACACATGGAAAGAGCAAAAAACGAGGAGATGCGCCATTCTTATGCCTGGTATTCCATGGCGTTAGTTTTTGGCGCTGCCACAGCCTTGTAAATCTGGGGCAGCGTCAAAAAGCAATGTGTGTTGCGGTGGAACGCCCACAGCAACACCCATTGCATGCCCCTTTGCCGCAGAGGACTGCGGCGGAAAGGGTAGGGTGACCAGATGTTCCGGTTTACAGAGGACTGTCCTGGTGTCCCAACACTTTTTGTCATTTTAAATACTTTTCTTGGTTTTTGGGACAAAGGTCAGGTCATTCTGAAGCAGAATTAAAATGTATGCTCTCCTTTGACAGGTGCCTCTGAAGACTGAAAACACTCCAGTAATTTATCTGTTTCTGTTTATCAGCAAATGAGGTCAGCCGCATGTTCCCAGGAGAGGGGCCACATATCTTCCCATTTACAAGGCTCTGCAAAAAACGGGATAGGTCAGATATAGAAGTAAGGCGAAAGGCGTTAGTCCTACTTTTATGTCTGACCTGTGCTGGTTTTTGCTTCACAAAATCTGGTCACCCTAGGAAAGTGGCATGTTTAAAAGGTGCCGTTAAGTAATGCAAAGTGGCTTAGCACCAACTTGCAAATATGAAAAATGGCGCTGCGCCACATGAGCGTCAAAAAAAGTGATGATCCAGTGGCGCCGAGGGCTTGTATATATGCCCCATGGTCACTTTTACCAGCCATTGCTTCGCCCCCCCCTCCCTTTTTAGGGGGGGGGGGCAGTTTTATGTAGCGCAAACTCGACCCGAAGGTATTGGAGCGCTTTACATGAGCACCAGTTACGTTACACAAGGACACATTCATGGTCTGCGCCTGTGCAGAGCCAGTGCACCAGTCACTGTTGACAGCCACTTTCGCCATCTATTGAAATGTGCCATCGAGTGTTTTTAGGGCTTTCACCTCATTCACAGGCACTTTCACCTCCTATGCCACTATCACTATTCACAGGCACTTTCACCTCCCTTACTGCTCTGAGGCACTTTCAGATTCTCTCTCTCTCTCTCTCTGTATCTCACTCGGTCACTCCCTTCTCTAGCTCTCTCTGCCTCTGTCTCTCACCTCTCTCTCTCCTCTCACTCCTGCAAATACTAGGCAAATACCGGTATTAGGCGCTACAAACAGGACTTATGCTCTTCCCTCCTAGACATAGGTTTGCGCCTCGAGGCGCTGTTCCTGGGCCGGTCTTTTGGTTACTGAGAACCCTTACTTTCTGCGCTTCAAGGCTCTGTGTCCAGGACTCGTGGCTCACGATGCAGCCTACTGCACCCCTCCTCCTCCGGCGCTCTCGGGCTGATGACTCCCACTCACCTAAGCTAGCGCTCACGGGCAGCCGTGGGTGCCTCGAGGCGCGTGGCATGCACAGTAACCCCTAGTGTCCCGTGTGTCTGCCTCGAGGCAGGATGGCCCTGTGAGTACCAGTCCTGCCCCTCTGAAGTAAATTCGTTTCTCAACGTGCACAGAAGGGGGGGGGGGGGTGAGTCGCCCGTTATTACGTCAAATACTCGAAGTGTTTGTAGAGTTTACTGGGTAACAGAAAATAACTGGACACGGCGGTGCTAGGCCTAGTGCGGCCCCGCAAGATAGCTCAGGGATCAATGTCCTCACTGCAGAAAATTATCCGTTCAGTCTCGTATCCTCCCGAGGACGGTAAAGAAGCGATGTTGGATTATTATAGCGCCTTGAGTTTTCACTAGTAACCTCACTATATTACGATTCCAATGAGACATCTCGGCGACCTATGAGGGTGAACACTTCTCTATCTATCTAACCCGTCACGTCAGTCATGTTCTTGGCTCCTCGAAAGGCTGTCTCGGCCCTTTAGCCTTCTAAGGTAGATCAAATAAACACGCAAAATTCTGATGCCACGCAACACTGAACATTATTATCATTTTTATTATAAGCTAGAGATGTTACACAGACTCTAAGAGAACCCCCTTACCAAGTCCAGGGCTGATGCATTCACCATCAGAGTGTAAAATGCGCATCTCTGCATCACAAGTTACTCCTCCCTGCAGGTTAAACTGCAACCCACGCCTTTGTAGCTATACAACCATTCATAGGGGCATATTTACGTTCCCTGGCGCATCCCTGCAAATCAGCAGGGATGCGCCAGGGAAGATGCGTCACGCAAGTTTGCCCTTGCGCCACCGCCGATGCGGCGCGACGTGGCGCACGGATGGGCAGATGCGTGTCGCATCCCCCGACGGAAAGGCGGCGCATTGCTGGAGTCGCGTCGCAAGCACGACGCGGCTCCAGCAAGGCTCGGGGGTGCCCTATGCCTAACATGCTGCGCAGGTTTCATGTGGCGCAGGGGTTTACAACGTGACGCATCTCCCTAGATGCGTCACGTTGTAAATATTGCGCAACGTGGCGCATGTTTTGCGTCGCCGCTGCATCACATAAGTGACGCAACGGCAGCGCAAACGTGGCGCAAGGGGCTTGTAAATATGCCCCATTGTTTTTACAACCACGAGCTCCAAAAAGGGCGGGAGTAACTGATGTGAATTAGAGCGCCTCCTGTCTCCTAAGGCGATATGAAGCGCTATTTAAATTGCTCAGCAGAATACATGTTGGGTTACTTCAAGAGCTAATAACGGGTGTTTGGTTCTTTGAAGTTCTTAAGAATGAAAGAGGGGCTTCTCTGCACGTTTTGGGAATGGGGAAGAACCGGAGGACCTGTGCTTCGAAGGGTGGGTTCAGTGCCACGTGCGCCCACGTCTGAGCTCTCACGACGGAGGCTCCAATGTAGGAGGCGGGTCTAATAGGCGCGTGGCTGACTTTAGAATTAGGCGCGTAATCAAGACTGCCCCGCATTGTGTTGTCCTGGGCAATTCACTGAATATTACTTCCTGTATTTTACAAATGGGGAGTGCTTCGAAGCAAGCAGGCTCCTGCAATTGAGCGCTGTGGAGAGGCTGTGTGATAAGGATAATTACAACTCCGAAACCTATTAGCGTTCTTTGCCATCTGACGGCCCCTGATTTACTTCACTTGGTGGGCCGGGGGAGGGAGAACTCGGTGTTATACTTCACACAAAACTCTCCCTAGAAGGTTCCTTATTGTCCTGCTGGTCCAGGAGGAATTGTGTTTTTGTTTGAAAGGGTCATAATGAAGAGAAATGTTGTGTTTAGGTTTCACACAACAACCATAAAAAGGATTCTTTTAGATCAAAAATGACCTCACATATTCATCATATTTACAGAGATTATTTTCAGTAATATTAGTGGCTGCTGCTGTGGTACAATATTGAAAACACACAGCACTATCCCTGAATATTAGTTCAAACAACATTTAGAATTTGAACTAGTGCGCCTGCGCACCGTCAGTGACCTGGCCAAGAGGGCTTGAAAGAGATGAAACTGGATCATAAATTCAAAGCTGACTGAATAGGGGCCCCCAGAATGTGTCTGGCCCAGGGCCCTCAAAATCCTTAAGATGTCCCTGACTTGGAGGAGTACGGAAGTGCTAGGGCATGTACTAAAGACTCGAGACCACCCCGCCCCTCTCTAGGATGCACAACAGGTTCATACATGTTTAGTTCATGCCTCCTCTAACTCACATGCATGTTTGCTTTAATCTCTCTGATTGCACTTCTGACGCTGCCACAGCTCGGGTCATGGGTCTCACCCTGTCCTTCTGTGAAAGTCATATCACTGCGCCCCCCACCCACCCCTAGCGCCTTGAGACCCTTACCGCGCTCTATAAGAAGCATGATTGAGTGATTGATTGATTGACTGCAGCCCAGCAATACCTAATGTGCCCCACCAGCTCACTAACGCCAATAATCATCTGCCCCACCCATCAATCAATCGATCTGTAGCGCTGCTTGTCACCGTGAGGGCATCCAGGCGCTGACAGGGTCACTAGCTACCAGAGCCAGGCCCAGAGCGTCCTGCGGAATTCTGATAGAGCAGCTGAGGTTCGGAGGTGTAGGGGGGAGGTGGGTGCCGATGGCATAGGATACAGAATGCATAGTGTACAAATAATAAAGTGCATAATGTGCTTGTGATGCACTGCACAACACGTGCTACTGTAGACGGATGGTTTAGACAGAGCAATGCGTGTGTTGCACAGTGCAGTTACTGTATCTTCTAAAGCATCCAGATGGTATAGTGTACGGGTGTAGATGGTATAGTGCATTGACTGTATCTTTCGTAGTATAAAGGTGTGTATTATACAGGGTGTAGATGCTATAGTGCACAGTGTACAGATGGTATTGTGCATAGAGGGTGTCTTGTATGGTATATAGATGTTTATTACACGACGTGTAGATGATATAGTGCACAGTGTACTTATGGTATTGTGCACAGTCAGTATCTTCTATAGTATGTCGATGTGTATTATACAGGGTGTAGATGGTATAGTGCACAATAGGCAGAAGATATTTTGCACAGACTTTATCTTCCATAGTATACAGATGTGAATTATGTGCGGTGTAGATGGTATAGTGCACAGTGTACAGATTATATCGTGGAATAGTATACAGATGTGTATTATACAGGGTGTAGGTGGTGAAGTACTCAGGGAACAGATGGTATAGTGAACAGAGGGTAACTTCTATATTATACAGTTGTGCATTATACGGGATGGTACACAGATGGTATAGTGCTCAGTGTACTGATAGAATTCTGCATAGACTGTATCTTCCATAGTATACAGATGGTGTAGTTCACAATGAACAGAAGGTTCTGTGCACAGATGGTAGGTACCTTCTATGGTATATAGATGGTGTAGTATAGGGGGGGGTGTACACAGAATAGTACACAACGTAGAGATGGTATTGTGCACTGATGGCTTACAGCACAGTGCATAAGTGTTATAGTGCACTGTGCACAAATGTATACTGTGCAGATAGTTTACAGTGTATTGCTAGTATTATGCACAGACAGTATCTTCTACAATAAACAGATGGTGCAGTATAAGGGGTGTAGATGGTGTAGTGCACAGTGCACAAGAGGTATTGTGCACAGAAGGTAGGTATCCTCTATAGTATACAGATGGTGTAGTATACGGGGTGTAGGTGGTGTAGTGCACAGTGCACAAGAGTTATTGTGCACAGAAGGTAGGTATCCTCTATAGTATACAGATGGTGTAGTATACGGGGTGAAGGTGGTGTAGTGCACAGTGCACAAGAGTTATTGTGCACAGAAGGTAGGTATTCTCTATAGTATACAGATGGTGTAGTATACGGGGTGAAGGTGGTGTAGTGCACAGTGCACAAGAGTTATTGTGCACAGAAGGTAGGTATCCTCTATAGTATACAGATGGTGTAGTATACAGGGTGTAGGTGGTGTAGTGCACAGTGCACAAGAGTTATTGTGGACAGAAGGTAGGTACCTTCTATAGTATACAGGAGGTATAGCATATGGGGTGTAGATGGTGTAGTGCACAGTGCACAACAGTTATTGTGCACAGAAGGTAGGTATCCTCTATAGTATACAGATGGTGTAGCATACGGGGTGTAGGTGGTGTAGTGCACAAGAGTTATTGTGGACAGAAGGTAGGTATCCGCTATAGTATACAGGAGGTATAGCATACGGGGTGTTGATGGTGTAGTGCACAGTGCACAAGAGTTATTGTGGACAGAAGGTAGGTATCCTCTATAGTATACAGATGGTGTAGTATACAGGGTGTAGGTGGTGTAGTGTACAGTGCACAACAGTTATTGTGCACAGAAGGTAGGTATCCTCTATAGTATACAGATGGTATAGCATATGGGGTGTAGGTGGTGTAGTGCACAGTGCACAAGAGTTATTGTGGACAGAAGGTAGGTATCCTCTATAGTATACAGATGGTATAGCATATGGGGTGTAGGTGGTGTAGTGCACAGTGCACAAGAGTTATTGTGCACAGAAGGTAGGTATCCTCTATAGTATACAGATGGTGTAGTATACAGGGTGTAGGTGGTGTAGTGCACAGTGCACAAGAGTTATTGTGGACAGAGGGTAGGTATCCTCTATAGTATACAGATGGTATAGTATACGGGATGAAGGTGGTGTAGTGTACAGTGCACAAGAGTTATTGTGCACAGAAGGTAGGTATCCTCTATAGTATACAGATGGTGTAGTATATGGGGTGTAGGTGGTGTAGTGCACAGTGCACAAGAGTTATTGTGCACAGAAGGTAGGTATCCTCTATAGTATACAGATGGTGTAGTATATGGGGTGTAGGTGGTGTAGTGCACAGTGCACAAGAGTTATTGTGGACAGAAGGTAGGTATCCTCTATAGTATACAGATGGTATAGTATATGGGGTGTAGGTGGTGTAGTGCACAGTGCACAAGAGTTATTGTGCACAGAAGGTAGGAATCCTCTAAGGATACAGATGGTGTAGTATACGGGGTGAAGGTGGTGTAGTGCACAGTACACAAGAGTTATTGCGCACAGAAGGTAGGTATCTTCTATAGTATAGAGGAGGTATAGTATACGGGGTGTAGGTGGTGTAGTGCACAAGAGTTATTGTGCACAGAAGGTAGGTATCCTCTATAGTATACAGATGGTGTAGTATACGGGGTGTAGGTGGTGTAGTGTACAGTGCACAAGAGTTATTGTGCACAGAAGGTAGGTATCCTCTATAATATACAGATGGTGTAGCATACGCGGTGAAGGTGGTGTAGTGTACAGTGCACAAGAGTTATTGTGCACAGAAGGTAGGTATCCTCTATAGTATACAGATGGTATAGCATATGGGGTGTAGGTGGTGTAGTGCACAGTGCACAAGAGTTATTGTGGACAGAAGGTAGGTATCCTCTATAGTATACAGATGGTGTAGTATACGGGGTGTAGGTGGTGTAGTGCACAGTGCACAAGAGTTATTGTGGACAGAGGGTAGGTATCCTCTATAGTATACAGATGGTGTAGTATACCGGGTGTAGGTGGTGTAGTGCACAGTGCACAAGAGTTATTGTGCACAGAAGGTAGGTATCCTCTATAGTATACAGATGGTGTAGTATACGGGGTGAAGGTGGTGTAGTGCACAGTGCACAAGAGTTATTGTGCACAGAAGGTAGGTATCCTCTATAGTATACAGATGGTGTAGTATACGGGGTGAAGGTGGTGTAGTGCACAGTGCACAAGAGTTATTGTGGACAGAAGATAGGTATCCTCTATAATATACAGATGGTGTAGCATACGCGGTGAAGGTGGTGTAGTGCACAGTGCACAAGAGTTATTGTGGACAGAAGGTAGGTACCTTCTATAGTATACAGGAGGTATAGCATATGGGGTGTAGGTGGTGTAGTGCACAGAGCACAAGAGTTATTGTGGACAGAAGGTAGCTACCTTCTATAGTATACAGGAGGTATAGCATATGGGGTGTAGATGGTGTAGTGCACAGTGCACAAGAGGTATTGTGCACAGAAGGTAGGTATCCTCTATAGTATACAGATGGTGTAGTATACGGGGTGTAGGTGGTGTAGTGCACAGTGCACAAGAGTTATTGTGGACAGAAGGTAGGTACCTTCTATAGTATACAGGAGGTATAGTATACGGGGTGTAGGTGGTGTAGTGCACAGTGCACAAGAGTTATTGCGCACAGAAGGTAGGTATCTTCTATAGTATAGAGGAGGTATAGTATACGGGGTGTAGGTGGTGTAGTGCACAGTGCACAAGAGTTATTGTGCACAGAAGGTAGGTATCTTCTATAGTATAGAAGAGGTATAGTATACGGGGTGTAGGTGGTGTAGTGCACAGTGCACAAGAGTTATTGTGCACAGAAGGTAGGTATCCTCTATAGTATACAGATGGTGTAGTATACAGGGTGAAGGTGGTGTAGTGCACAGTGCACAAGAGTTATTGTGGACAGAAGGTAGGTATCCTCTATAGTATACAGATGGTGTAGTATACGGGGTGTAGGTGGTGTAGTGCACAATGCACAAGAGTTATTGTGCACAGAAGGTAGGTATCCTCTATAGTATAGAGGAGGTATAGTATATGGGGTGTAGGTGGTGTAGTGCACAGTGCACAAGAGTTATTGTGCACAGAAGGTAGGTATCCTCTATAGTATACAGATGGTGTAGTATACGGGGTGAAGGTGGTGTAGTGCACAGTGCACAAGAGTTATTGTGCACAGAAGGTAGGTATCTTCTATAGTATAGAGGAGGTATAGTATACGGGGTGTAGTGCACAGTGCACAAGAGTTATTGTGCACAGAAGGTAGGTATCCTCTATAGTATACAGATGGTGTAGTATACGGGGTGAAGGTGGTGTAGTGCACAGTGCACAAGAGTTATTGCGCACAGAAGGTAGGTATCTTCTATAGTATAGAGGAGGTATAGTATACGGGGTGTAGGTGGTGTAGTGCACAGTGCACAAGAGTTATTGCGCACAGAAGGTAGGTATCTTCTATAGTATAGAGGAGGTATAGTATATGGGGTGTAGGTGGTGTAGTGCACAGTGCACAAGAGTTATTGCGCACAGAAGGTAGGTATCCTCTATAGTATACAGATGGTGTAGTATACGGGGTGAAGGTGGTGTAGTGCACAGTGCACAAGAGTTATTGTGCACAGAAGGTAGGTATCCTCTATAGTATACGGAAGGTGTAGTATACGGGGTGTAGGTGGTGTAGTGCACAGTGCACAAGAGTTATTGTGCACAGAAGGTAGGTATCCTCTATAGTATACGGAAGGTGTAGTATACGGGGTGTAGGTGGTGTAGTGCACAGTACACAAGAGTTATAATGCAAGGTAGGTATCTTCTATAGTATACAGAAGGTGTAAGATTCGATATAGTACATAGAGTAGAGACGGTCTTGTGCACAGATGCATTAGGGCACAGTACACAAGTGTCATGGTGCACTTCACCCAAATGGTATAGTGTACAGATAGTTTACAGTGTACAGGCGGTACCGTGTACAGACCTTAGAGTACACGGTGCACTAACTGCCCAGTACATACATCACACTCTGGGTGACACCGAGGACCCGCCACGGTTTTCCAAACATGAGTCCTCTCGAGTCACTTGGAAGCCGCTCCCACATTTTCGAGGGAACCGAACATCTTCACACACTTTTTCAAATAAAGACATCACTAAAGGATTCATTTTGTACTCAAACCTTGAAATGGCATATAAGGCATCCCAGGGACCCAAAGCGCTGCGAAGCCAACTTAACAGCAGACTGTGCGCTTTACAGGTGACATAACGTAAGTGCTCAAGCTGCACCCATGCTTGTGAGAAACGACCCCACTCTACTCCAAGCCCCCCCCCCCCCCCTTCCGCCCGCCCCTCCCTGCCCTCAGCCCTCACCTGAGGGCGGAGGGACCCCCAACTCTCCAGCCTCCAGGGAAGGGGTTCAGTCACTCACCTCAGCGCTCCCACGGCCGCTCAGCACTTTGATGCATGGATGAAACTTCCTCCTCAGTGGGCTGCAGCCCTCCAGCGGCCGCTGCGGGTCCCGGCCCGGCCGAGGGTCCTGGGAGGGTTCCGAGAGTCCGGGCACTAAGGGCCAGTGAGGCGCCGGCTCCGCGCTCCTACCTCGAGCCTGGCATGATGCGCTCCCTCTGTCCCTCTCCCTCCGCTCGCTTCACTGCTCCTCGCTCGGATCCACAGACTCGGAGAGGGATGGGATCCCTCCCACCCACCGGATTTACCCTTCCCGCGCCGGCTGGGGAGAGATCTGCTGCCAGAGAGGGGGGTCCACAGACTCAGGCGGGGATCCTACCCCACGGATTAACCCTTCTAGCGCCGGCTGGGGAGAGATCTGCTGCTAGAGAGGGGGGTCCACAGACTCAGGCAGGGATCCCACCCAACGGATTAACCCTTCTAGCGCCGGCTGGGGAGAGATCTGCTGCCAGAGAGGGGGGCTCGCCGAGGAGTCTGCTGAGATGCAGCTCCCACGGAACCCTCCTCTTCATCATCCCCACGCGTAATCCCAGATCCTGCTTAAGCGCCAAGGGACCAGGCATTCTGAGCTGGGCGCTATATAAATGATGCAGCTGTTCATATGACTGTTTGAAAATCCTGCATTTAGCTCTTCGACTCTCTGACATGCTGCGCCCTTCGAGGCTGCCTGTCCCAGACACTGCCTCACCTGTCCTCCTGGCTTCAAGGCACAATGGTTGGTAGAGCGCGAAGCGAGGCGGTAGGGCTGGGCTGGCGAGAGCGTGGGGGGGGGGAGAGAGAGACTGCGTGGATGAGTGAGTGATGGAGTGCACAGGTAGGGGGTGACGAGTGAGCGGGCAGGTCGATAGATGAGAGAGTCCCCTGACTCTCTCATCTACGGACCTGCCCGCTCACTCGCGCAACTAGACCCGAACTTCGGGGAGGCTAATACTCCCAGCCAGGGCCGACTCGAGCGCTAGTGGCGGCCCTCACGACAGTCTTTTTTGGCACTCTCCTCCCCCATAACCTCCTCCATGAATTCCCTCGCTACCACTCTCGAACAGCGCACCTCATCTCCCCATAGACTCTCTCTGAGGTACATTTCATTTTTTTTATAGCGCTACTCATGGTTCACTTACACTCAGTTCTATGATCTGCATGGTGCACATTATTTGAAGCAGGCACATTAACCCTCTGTGCTACTTTAGGATGAGCCAAAACTGCAACTACACAAAATTCTGAACTTTCACTAGTAGGAACATTAATCACCAGAGTTATCTTGATTGTTTTATTGTTGCCTGGAAACTGCCTGAGGCACAAGGAAGTACATGCGCTTTTAACCCCTTCGCTGCTAGGACTCCCCCCGTGCTAAGGCTTTTTGGCTATTTGGGGTAGTTCGCGCTTAGGCCCCTGTAACTTTTTGACCACATAAGGTATCCACGCCAAATTTGCGTCCTTTTCTTCCAACATCATGGGGATTCTAAAGGTACCCAGGGTTTGTGGATTCCCCTGGAGGGGACCCAGAAATTAGTCAAAATACAGCTACATTTTTTTTGGGGGGGGGGGAAATGGGAAAAAAGTGCTGCAAATGAAAGTGTCTGGTTTTTTCCCTGCAAATGTTATCAACAAAGGGGTTGTGGTGCTGAAATCACAACTTTCCCACCTTTCAGGGACTGATGGACTTTTGTCAGGAAACCAACATTTTTTACACAGTTTTGGCATTTTACTGGGACATAGCCTACTTTTGCTATTTTTTGTGCTTTCAACCTTCTTCCAGTTAATGGTAGAAATGGGTATGAAAGCAATAATGGAGTCCTGGAAAGCTATACATTTTAGAAAAGTAGACAAAATTCTGAATTCAGCAAGGGGTCATTTGTGTAGATTCTTCAAGGTTTCTTTATAGAAACTAACAGTTGAAAATAGGAAAAAGTGAAAATGAGTTGAAAAAAACAGCCATTTGTGCCAACGTTTTCACCTGTAACCTTCTAATTATGACATATGTATGAAAGCAATATACCATTATATCCACTGGACCTTTCTGGTTGTTGGGATATATAGGACTTGTAGGTTCACCAAGAACCCGACGAACCCAGAGCCAATAACTGAGCAGCGTCTTGCAATGGTTTTTTATTATGTACCGGGTATATAGCAATTAATTTGGGAAAATATATATAGTGAAAAATTGGGATGAAAGACACCTATGTATTTCTGAAATTGGAACAAAATATAGAGTTTAGAAACAGTAGCTATTTGCACATTTCCGAAATTGTGAGTACCCATACTAGCATGAGAATTATAGGACATTTTTCAAAGTGACTTCTTTTTTACACATTGTCTTTCAATTGGAAGGCAGAAATGCATTGAAAGTCAATAGGTAATGACAGTTGCTCTACAATTCTGTGTTACCCTAAGTCTCCTGATAAAAATGGTACCTCACTTGTGTGGGTAGGCCTAGTGCCCGCGACAGGAAAGGGCTCAATACGCAACATGGACACACTTCATTTTTACAGTGAAAAGTGACTAACCCTGGGCGTAGTTCACGTAGTAGCGCTACGGGTAGCTACGCAAAGTGCACTTCGCACTACGCGAGCTACGCGTAGCACTACGCGAACTGCGTAGTGCGGTAGGAAATTCTGTTCGCAATGATTGCACAGTGCCGGATGCTTGTCCGCACTGTGCATTCATTACAAACGGCATCTTGCACAGTGAAAGCGGTCGTTTTCTGCCGATCGAGTAGATTTGTACTCGAGCAGCAGTTTTCTCAACGCGGACTGGTAGTTTCTCATCGCGAGCGGTCGCGAGCATAGGCGACCACTCGCAATGAGAAACCTGACCTCCCCGCATTGAGAATCTCACTGGGAGGTTTATTTTCCACGCTCGCGATCGGCAACTTGATGTTGCTGATCGCGAACGAGGAAAAAGTCTCGCCGGGATGTCATTTTGCTTGCTCGCGGTCCCCAACTTGACGTTGAGGACCCCGAGCAAGCAAAAAATGCCCGCTACGCTACGCGTTTTTGCACTGTGCTACGTGCAATTCGCGTAGCGTGTAGTTGCGCAAACTACGCGAGCGTAGCGTAGTTTTCCGGCCAGGCCTAAAACTGACCCTTTTTTTGCAAAGTGCCTAGCTATAGAGTTTGAACCCTAGCTCTGCCGGCACCTTGGGAAACCTAGCAAACCTATACATTTTTGAAAACTAGACACCCAGGGAAACCAGGATGGGGTGACTTGTCTGGCTCTCACCAGGTTCTGTTACCCAGAATCCCTTGCATACCTCAAACTTTGTAAAAATAAAAAACAAATTTTCCTCACATTTCTGTGGTGGAAAGTTCTGGAATCTGCGTAGATCCACAAAAGTCCACCCACCCCGCATTCCCCAAAGTCTTCCGAGAAAAATGGTACCTCACTTGTGTGGGTAGGCCTAGTGGCCATGACAGGAAACGGCCCAAAACGCAACGTGGACACATCACATTTTCACAGTGAAAACAAACCATTTTTTTGCAAAGTGCCTAGCTGTAGATTTTGAACCCTAGCTCTGCTGGCACCTAGGAAACCTAGCAAACCTATACATTTTTGAAAACTAGACACCCAGGGGAATACAGGATGGGGTGACTTGTCTGGCTCTCACCAGGTTCTGTTACCCAGAATCCCTTGCAAACCTCAAACTTTGTCAAAAAACCCACATTTTCCTCACATTTCTGTGGTGGAAAGTTCTGTAATCTGCGTGGATCCACACACAAAATTCTACCCTCCCCGCATTCCCCAAAGTCTCTCGATAAAAATGGTACCTCACTTGTGTGGGTGGGCCTAGTGCCCGCGACAGGAAACGGCCCAAAACGCAACGTGGACACACCACATTTTCATAGTGAAAACTGACCCTTTTTTTGCAAAGTGCCTGACTGTAGATTTTGAACCCTAGCTCTGCCGGCACCTAGGGAAACCTAACAAACCTATACATTTTTGAAAACTAGACACCCAGTGTAATCCAGGATGGGGTGACTTGTCTGGCTCTCACAAGGTTCTGTTACCCAGAATCCCTTGCAAACCTCAAACTTTGTCAAAAAACCCACATTTTCCTCACATTTCTGTGGTGGAAAGTCCTGGAATCTGCATGGATCCACAAAATTCCACCCACCCTGCATTCCCTAAAGTCTCTCGAGAATAATGGTACCTCACTTGTGTGGGTAGGCCTAGTGCCCGCGACAGGAAACGGCCCAAAACGCAACGTGGACACACCACATTTTCACAGTGAAAACTGACCCTTTTTTTGCAAAGTGCCTAGCTGTAGATTTTGAACCCTAGCTCTGCCAGCACTTAAGGAAACCTAGCAAACCTATACATTTTTGAAAACTAGACACTCAGCAGAATCGAGGATGGGGTGACTTGTCTGGCTCTCACCTGGTTCTGTTACCCAGAATCCCTTGCATACCTCAAACCTTGTAAAAAAAAAAACATATTTTCCCTCATATTTCTGTGGTGAAAAGTTCTGGAATCTGAGTGGATCCACGAAATTCCACCCACCCCGCATTCCTAAAAGTCTTCCAAGAAAAATGGTACCTCACTTGTGTGGGTAGGCCTAGTGCCCGCGACAGGAAACGGACCAAAAAGCAACGTGGACACACCACATTTTCACAGTGAAAACGGACCCTTTTTTTGCAAAGTGCCTAGCTGTAGATTTTGAACCTTAGCTCTGCCGGCACTTAGGGAAACTTAGCAAACCTATATGTTTTTGAAAACTAGACACCTAGGGGAATCCAGGATGGGGTGACTTGTCTGGCCCTCACCAGGTTCTGTTACCCAGAATCCCTTGCAAACCTAAAACTTTGTCAAAAAAACACATTTTCCTCACATTTCTGTGGTGGAAAGTTCTGGAATCTGCGTGGATCCACGAAATTCCACGCACCCCGCATTCCTAAAAGTCTTCAAGATAAATGGTACCTCACTTGTGTGGGTAGGCCTAGTGCCCGCAACAGGAAACGGCCCAAAACGCAACGTGGATACACCGCATTTTCACAGTGAAAACTGACCCTTTTTTTGCAAGGTGCCTAGCTGTAGATTTTGAACCTTAGCTCTGCCGGCACTTAGGGAATCCTAGCAAACCTATACATTTTTGAAAACTAGACACCGAGGGGAATCCAGGATGGGGTGACTTGTCTGGCTCTCACCAGGTTCTGTTACACAGAATCCCTTGCAAACCTCAAACTTTGTAAGAACCTGGTGAGTTCAAGACAAGTCACCCCATCCTGTATTCCCCTGGGTGTCTTTTTTTCATAAATGTATAGGTTTGCTAGGTTTCCCTAGTTGCCGGCAGAGCTAGGGTTCAAAATCTACAGCTAGGCACTTTGCAAAAAAAGGGTCCGTTTTCACTGTATAAATGTGGTATCCACGTTGCGTTTTGGGCAGTTTCCTGTTGCGGGCACTAGGCCTACCCACACAAGTGAGGCACCATTTTTATCGAAAGACTTTGGGGAATGCGGGATGGGTGGAATTTTGTGGATCCACTCAGATTCCAGAACTTTCCATCACAGAAATATGAGGAAAATATATTTTTATTTTTACAAAGTTTGAGGTTTGCAAGGGACTCTAGGTAAGAGAACCTGGTGGGAGCCACACAAGGCACCCCATCCTGGATTCCCTGGGTGTCTAGTTTTCCAAAATGTATAGGTTTGCTAGGTTTCCCTAGGTGCCGGCAGAGCTAGGGTTCAAAATCTACAGCTAGGCACTTTGCAAAAAAAAGGGTCAGTTTTCACTGTGAAAATGTGGTGTGTCCACGTTGCGTTTTGGGCCATTTCCTGTTGCGGGCACTAGGCCTACCCACACAAGTGAGGTGCCATTTTTCTTGAAAGACTTTAGGGAATGCGGGTTGGGTGGAATTTTGTGGATCCACACAGATTTCAGAACTTTCCACCACAGAAATGTGAGGAAAATGTGATTTTTTTGACAAAGTTTGAGGTTTGCAAGGGATTCTGGGTAACAGAACCTGGTGAGTTCAAGACAAGTCACCCCATCCTGTATTCCCCTGGGTGTCTTGTTTTAAAAAATGTATAGGTTTGCTAGGTTTCCCTAGTTGCCGGCAGAGCTAGGGTTCAAAATCTACAGCTAGGCACTTTGCAAAAAAGGGGTCCGTTTTCACTGTATAAATGTGGTGTCCACGTTGCGTTTTGGGCCGTTTCCTGTTGCGGGCACTAGGTCTACCCACACAAGTGAGGCACCATTTTTATCGGAAGACTTTGGGGAATGCGGGATGGGTGGAATTTTGTGGATCCACTCAGATTCCAGAACTTTCCATCACAGAAATATGAGGAAAATGTGTTTTTTATTTTTACAAAGTTTGAGGTTTGCGAGGGACTCTGGGTAAGAGAACCTGGTGGGAGCCACACAAGGCACCCCATCCTGGATTCCCCTGGGTGTCTAGTTTTCAAAAATGTATAGGTTTGCTAGGTTTCCCTAGGTGCCGGCAGAGCTAGGGTTCAAAATCTACAGCTAGGCACTTTGCAAAAAAAAGGGTCAGTTTTCACTGTGAAAATGTGGTGTGTCCACGTTGCGTTTTGGGCCATTTCCTGTTGCGGGCACTAGGCCTACCCACACAAGTGAGGTGCCATTTTTCTCGAAAGACTTTAGGGAATGCGGGGTGGGTGGAATTTTGTGGATCCACACAGATTTCAGAACTTTCCACCACAGAAATGTGAGGAAAATGTGATTTTTTTGACAAAGTTTGAGGTTTGCGAGGGACTCTGGGTAAGAGAACCTGGTGGGAGCCACACAAGGCACCCCATCCTGGATTCCCCTGGGTGTCTAGTTTTCAAAAATGTATAGGTTTGCTAGGTTTCCCTAGGTGCCGGCAGAGCTGGGGTTCAAAATCTACAGCTAGGCACTTTGCCAAGAAAGGGTCAGTTTTCACAGTAAAAATGTGGTGTGTCCACGTTGCGGTTTGGGCCGTTTCCTGTTGCGGGCACTAGGCCTACCCACACAGGTGAGGTATAATTTTGTGCCATTTTTCTCGAAAGACTTTGGGGAATGCGGGATGGGTGGAAGTTTGTGGATCTGCGCAGATTCCAGAACTTTCCATCACAGAAATATGAGGAAAATTTGTTTTTTTTACAAAGTTTGAGGTTTGCAAGGGATTCTGGGTAACAGAACCGAGTGAGAGCCACACAAGTCACCACATCCTGGATTTCCCTGGGTATCTAGTCTTCAAAAATGTATAGGTTTGCTAGGTTTCCTTGGGTGTCAGCTGCGCTAGGTCCCAAAATCTACAGGTAGGCACATGGGGAGGGGGGAAATCGGGGGCTATTGCCCTGATATGCCCACAAAGGGGGCAGAAAGATTGTGGCTATTTTTTGGGGTGGGTGGGAACATTGAGATGCCCATTCTGGGAAGCCCACACCCCTACGTATAAAAAAGCCAGCATAATCGCTGGCGCCTAGTGGGCTCTCTGCCCCCCCCCCCCCGGGAGGCAGATTAGGGGCTACTGTCCCCATCTGCCTCCTGGGGGGGCAGAAAGACTGTGGCATCTTTTTTTGAGGGGTGGGGGCATTGGCATGCCCATTCTGGGCAGCCCCCACCCCGAACTTTGAGGGAATTAATCCCTGGTGCCTAGGGGGCTTTCTGCCCCCCGGGGGGGGGCAGTTAAGAAGCTACTGTCCCATCTGCCTCCCGGGGGGGCAGAAAGACTGTATCATTTTTTTTTGGGGGTGGGGGCATTGGCATGCCAATTCTGGGCAGCCCCCACCCCTAAGTATATAAAAAAAATCCCTGGCGCCTTGTGGGCTTTCTGCCCCCCCTGGGGGGCAGATCAGGGGCTACTGCCCCCATCTACCTCCTGGGGAGGGGCAGAAAGACTGTGGCATTTTCTTTGGGGTGGGGTGGAGGCATTGGCATGCCTATTCTGGGCAGCCCCCGCCCGGAACTTTGGAGAAAAAAAATCCCTGGTGACTAGTGGGCTTTCTGCCCCCCCGGGGGGCAGATAAGGGGCTATTGCCTCATCTGACTCCCAGGTGTTGCAGTAAGACTGTAAAAAAAAAATGTGGGGTAGGGGCATTGGCATGCCCATACGGGGCAGCCCCCACCCCTACGTATATATAAAAAAAAATCCCTGGGGCCTAGTGGGCTTTCTGCCCCCGAGGGGCAGATCAGGGGCTATTGCCCCCATCTGCCTCCTGGGGGGGCAGAAAGTCTTATTCCTTCTTTGGGGGGGTAGGGGGGGGGCATTGGCAGGCCCATTCTGGGCAGCTCCCACCCCTGGCCTATAAAAAAAAAGCCCTGGCATCTAGGGTGCTTTCTGCCCCCCCCGGGGGGGCAGATTGGGGGCTATTGCCCCCATCTGCCGCAGAAAGGCTGTCTGGCAAAATTGTATGGGGGGAGCAAAGACCCTTGCCCAAGGGGCCGCTCCCCCCTCCCTGGTGGCTACTGGGCGGATCCCTGCTTTGGGATCGCCCTCCTTGGGTGATCCCCAAGCAGGGATCAACTAAGCAAGGGTACCATTGGAAAGGAGAGATTCTCCCCTTTCCAACGATACCTCTCCCATGTTTTCCGGTGCTCGGGGGGCTGAGATAGCCCCACAAGCACCGAAACTGTGAAACTGAAACTAAGTTTCAGTTTCGTTTTCATTGTAATGACGATAGCGCGCCATGCGCGCGATCGTCATTGGAATGAAAACCCCTAACAGGCCTTGGGAGGTTTGGGAAGCTCTTCCCCACCTCCCAAAGCAAAAAAAAAAAAAGGGAAATCCCTCTGCTGTTTACAGCTGAGGGATTTTTTAAAAGTGTGCTCATGACGGAATGGTTCCGTCATGAGCACACTTGAACTTGTGCTCATGACGGAACCATTCCGTCATGAGCATGGAAGGGGTTAAAGCAAAGATTATTTTTAAACACAGCGCCCCCCCACCAAAGTCAATGCCAGGTGCGGCTGCACCAGTCACACTGCCCTAAAGCCAGTCCTGCTCCCAGCAATAGGGCAGGGCAAGCATTTCCGGAAACGGAGTGAGAGCTAACCTCATAGCCATTGTGTGAGGAAAACGATCTATGTAAATGGTGCGGTGTGATACCCCAAATTCCAACAAGCAAAACAAGTTAACAGATTTCTTCTTGATGATTTAACGGAAAGCAGTCTTCTCCTCTGAGAATTTATGACATTTTTGGGATCAAATTTGCTAAAAAGCCATAGACCCATATGGGCATTCATGAAATATTCCAGCACTTTCATGGCGCACCAGGGAAGCCTGGCCTTTCCTAGGAGTAGATCTCGTTTTTTTCAAATGTCTTAAATCAGAAATTACTTCCACTATACCAAGGTCATTATTTTTTCATGAGTGATCCCCTGATGCCAAGGAGTTCATCCATTTGACAGTGCCAGGAATGTACCATGGGTACTCCAGCCAGTCGTGGGTACCTCTAAAAATTCCCTCTGGTATTCAAGGGTCAGCATTTCCTCATCGACGTCCCCTATAAAATGAGGACAAGAAGTCTTATGACAAGAGTTACCTCAAATATCAGTTCCAACATTTTGCCATGGATCCACCCCATATGCTAAGAATTATGTGTATCATGTCAGGGTCTTAGGCCAGGTGGGTTGGCGTGTGTCCTGTGTCTCTGCCGCCGGGTATGACTGGGCTAGCGGCTTTCTCAGGTAGAGCGTTCTAGTCCCTATAGCCAATGATGGTGTCTTCGTAGAAGGATGTCAGGGCCTGCAGTTTGCCATAGGTAACACCTCCCACCCATATTTTATTAGTGCCCTTGTCCATAAGGCAAGTATAACCTCCAGTATGCCAGACCAGCAGCACACTTGCACACATAACACCCACACACATTCACTCACACACAGACATTCTCTCATACACACATTCTCACTATATCTCTTGCACTCTTTCATACATTTGTACTGTCACACTCATACACAGACACACCGCCACACACACTTCCATTAGTCAATCTGCTTTTACTGTGTTAGAAAAGCTCGCCCTGCTGCTTCTGCTATACCGGCCTTGCCTTTCAGTGATGCTTAATAAAAACATATTCTCTACACGCTATTCAAAAATATTAATAATTTGGCATGTCAATGTTTGTTACAAGCATGATGTGAATGAAAAGTACACTTCCTTAAAATAGCTGTACGGAGCTTATATTTGGTTTCACATATGGATCAAGCAGTTACAGTACTGGAAATGAACTAATCTACGTTCTAATATGTAATATTACAGATTCCAACTGACCTTATGAAATGCTTGACTTCTTCGGCAACCATGGATTTTATCCAGTAACACTTTGCATTTTTGGATTTTTGAGACCCAACCCACAATGTAAAAAAACGACAAGCCCCGAAATGAAGTTTCATTAGCGGAAGAGTTACTTGGGCGAGAGATTGGGTTCAGAGACGGAGTGAATAAGTAGTTGGATGAATTAAGTGAAAGGGTGAGCGAGTGATTACATGACTGAGTGACTAAATCAGCGAGTGTACCAGTGGGCTGTGAGCGAGTTGGTGGGCGCATGTATCAGTGAGAGAGTGAGTAGGTAAACAGATGAGTGACTGCGTGTGTGGGTTTGCGGAGCAATCTAGGCTGAGCGACACAATAAGTAGATAATAGTTGTGGTTGAGTAGTCTGTGAACGACTCAGTAGTTGGATGAGCTGGGTGAGTGATTAAGTAATTGAGTGAGTGGGTAGGAGAGTGAGTGAGCTAGTGGTCGAAGCACATTAAAAAAGTATGGTAACTGTGATACTGCATGCAAATAGGGGCGAGGTCAAAGGTATGGCTAAAACCCCCCAAAATATTCTGTAACTTTTTTCAGTCTTTCACCTTCAGGTAACTACATATAAAATAAGGCACAACCTAAATGAAAATCAAATGCAAGTTAAGTTAATCAGTGGAAAATGCACTATTGTACATTATGAAACCTCTATTAGTTAATGGACTGCAGAGGTCTGTGTGTGCAACCAGAAAGACACAGCACTGAACCCAGGTTGGTGCAGTGGAGAATAGTGACTCGTGTATGTTTAGTGCTCCGATGTCCCAGTCTGTGACAGAAAGCACTGTGAACATGTGAGTCATTATTTTAAACTTGCATTACACACAGTAGAAGATAGGCTGCTATAAAATGAGCAAAAAGAATTAGGATAAAAAAGGGCTTCCAAAATATAGATTTTAGTAATAACCAGAATGCATGTAGTAGAGTTATTTTTATAACTGTTCTTTAAAAGAGCACACTTCACAGCTCAGCTGGTAACTCCTTTTTAATACCACTCAAAAAGAATAAACCTGTGTCATCAGCAGCTTCAAATGATTCCATCAATTTAAGCCAATACCGGTTTCCAAGCCCCCTTTACATTTGCAGATTGGCCTGTTGTGCATGTTTACATTTCTTACAGGTAAGCAGGCACCCTGGCTGGAAGGCGTGTTTAACTGTCTGCCTGTCCCTACCTCGGTTTCACAGCACAGAAGACTCTCTGCCTTACACTTCTGCTGAAGCATTTCAACGAATTAATTAACCACCTGGGGACAGGAATCTTTTCACAAGAAGTAGGGGAACTGATTTTCTAAAATTAAAAAAGTATGGGTACTTCGTGCCCCTTAGATCCCGCCCACTTTGACCACAGGACGCAAGGAATATTGAGTGAGTTAGGGAATGGGTGAGTGAGGTCAGTGAGCTGGTGCCCTGGTGACTGGGTGACAATTTTAGTGTGTGAATAAATAGACGAATGAGTGAGGGAGTGAAAGTTATTGAATTATTTCAGTAAATGGTAGAATGAGTGAGTCACACTTTACCGAGCGGCTTAGGTGTGGACCTAGCTTTTTGGAAGGCACCGGTGTGTGGGTTCCCCACAGTAGAGCCAGTCCCTCACTCTGGCCATCAGGGGGCACCAGGCCTACACAGGTAGGCGCGAGGTACGTTTGGACTCAATGCCTATACAGTCTATGGCTTCTGTAGCGAGACAGCACACCAGTGGGAACTCCAGGATGAGCTTGAATCAAGGTCCAAAAGAATCATGTCACTATGTACATGTACCAGCACAAGTGATCAGGTTTTTTGAAAAGTGTTCTGATAAATCTATTGTCTTTCAGATAAGTCACCTGTGCTGCGGTTTCAAGGTAATAACCGAACATGAGCTGTGCAGGAAGGTCTCCTCCGATGATGACATTGACTGGTGCTTCTATGGCAGAATATCGAGAACAATACTGTGACACCAAAATATCATGTCAAAAATATAATCTACAAAAATGTAAACTACCAGAATATCAAGTCAAAAATATTGTGTAACATTATATCGAAAAAAAGGTAAGTATCTTGAAATATTTGTATAGCTGCCATTATATGTAAAGTTTTAAAAATGAAAATACAAAATAATGATAGATTTAAAATACTTTAAATTAATAATATAAATTAAATATTTAAATATGCATATTCTCTAAAAAATATGGAAACAATTAACAATGATTTAAATTAATTTAAAGACATTAAAAGATTTTAACAGTCTCTTAAAAGTAAAAATAACAAGCATATACATATAATAAAAATATATCTGAAACTTAGCTTAAAAAATAAAAGTAATATAATTTAAAAAAATAATAATATGAACTAAATATGTATGTATATACATGCATATACTTGAAAAAATATACAAACATTTAAAAATTGACATTAAATATTAACAATAACTTAAAAAGTAAGATTGTGCATGCACGTATTGATAAAAACATATATTACACTTATCTAAAAATACAATTAATATCAAATCAAAAATACAATTTAAATAAAAACATTACAATTATTTTCATCAATACATTAAGCATTACAAAAATAAATATAAAAGTAATGAAAAAATAGCAACAATAGAAAATAAACAATACTAGCTAATGTGTTGGACTTTAAAAGAATCAGATATTATATTCATGTAAGCAAAAGTAGGGAAAGTGAAGGGCTTTGGAGAGGTTAGAGTTACTACTCCCAGTCCAACATAAGCAGCAGTAGGGAAAGTGCTAAACTCCAGAAGGGTTATATTTACAATTCCCACTCCAATCTAAGCAACAGAAGGGAAAGTGTTGAGCTTTGGAGGGGTTAAAATGTACTATTCCCACTTCAACATAAGAAAAATCAGGGGAAGTGTCGGACTTTGGGAATGGTGAGAATTACTATTCTCACTCAACTATAAACAACAGTAGAGAAGGCATTGTACTTTGAAGGGGTTAGATTAACTATTTCTGATCCAAAGTATGCAAAATCAGGGAAAGTATTGGGCTTTCAAAGAGGATAGATTTACTAGTACAGCTCCAATCTAAGCAACAGTAGGGAAAGTGTTGGACTTTGAGGGGTTAGATTTATAATTCCCACTCCAACATAAGCAAAACCATGGAAAGTGTTTGATTTTGGAGGGGTTAGATTATTATTCCCACTCTAACATAAGCAAAATCAGGAAGAGTGTTGGAATTAGGATGGGTTAGTTGTACTATTCCAATTCCTAAACAGTAAAAAACATTTAAACACGTAACAACATAAAAATATTAAAAGCTTTTTTTAAATAAAAAATATATACCTAATAAATAAATAAAATGAGATGCATAAGAATAAATTTTAATATTACAAAATAATTTAACAAATATAAAACAAAAGATACACATTTCAAATAAGTACACTTTCCTTCCTACTTCCTAAAAAACAGCAAAACTCTTTAAAATAAAATATAAATAATGCAATAATAACAACGCCCTTTTCCAGCCATCAAACCGCTGCAACAGTTGCCTGACAGGAGGGGGGAGCAGGACTACAGCTCCCAGCGTTCCCTGTGGCCCGGGAGCCGCCGCCAAGGGTGAGAGCGCGCCAGGAGGTGCTTAGGAGCACGTCAGGGCTCCCGCGGCACGGGATGCCCTTTTCCAGCCATCACACCGCCGCAACACTTGCCTGACAGGAGGGGGCAGCAGGACTACAGCTTCCAGCGTTCCCTGCGGCCCGGGAGCCGCCGTCAAGGGTGAGAGCGCGCCAGGAGGCGCTTAAGAGCACGTCAGTGCTTCCGCAGCACGGAACGCCCATTTCCAGCCATCAAACCGCCGCAACACTTGCCTGACAGGAGGGGGAGCAGGACTACAGCTCCCAGCATTCCCTGCGGCCCGGGAAATGCCGTCCAGGGTGAGAGCATGCCATGAGGTGCTTAAGAGCACGTCAGGGCTCCCGCAGCCGGAAAGCGCGCGGGCGTGCCCGGGCAAAGCCCGGGCCAAGGGCAGGCCCATCTGCGCCTGTCAGCAGCCGGAGGAGGCCGGGCTGGGCCCAATCTCTTGGTCTTTCTATTATTACTTATCGATCATAGCGGATCATTATTGCTGGCAAAAGGATGTTGGCCATCTAACTCTGAGGATTGGAGCAAAGTAAGTCTGTTGTCCCCTTCTTTTGTACCCTTATTATTGAAACCTACAACTAGCAGAATGGCCAAACGAAAGGTGGGGGGCACACAGGCATTGGCTAAGCAAACTACCACCCCTAAGCGAACCACCATAGACACCTTCCTGGCTCGTGCTGTGGGAGCCATATCTAAAGGAATTGACCTAGCCGAGCGGCGCATGTCCCTTACTGTGACCGGCCAAAATGGGGGTAGCCAATGTTTAATATCTACTAAAGGGAAGCCTGATCTAGGTGATGAACAAGATGATCAAGTCGACCAGAGTACGGGATGCACAAGTGGACCTATTTACCAAACGCCAACACAAATTGTATTAGAACAGGCACTAACTTCTACTCCCCCGGGTCCAGTAACTATATGCACAGCTAAAACCTCGAATGCAACCCGTCAACCAGCAGCCAAATGGAAAAGAAAGACACAGCATGGATCTCCTGTTGACCTTAGGTCCACGGATGTACTTGCTCTGCTGGGTGGGGTCGAAAATGGAAATAACCTTATGGACAATCCAACATGGACTCCATTTTGGAACAAACTAACATCTATCATTAGCAGCTTTCTAAGCCCCCTGGAAGAAAGATTGGGAAGGGTGGAGGAGGAATTGGAAAAGATTACTAATGTGAGCAAAATGCCACTGGATAAGAGGCCCCCATTAATAGATACTAGTCTGAAGAGTGCTATAGGCAGCATGCTCCCTCATGCCGAGCCTATGATTCATCCAAGCCAAGACGCGAGGTTGGGTGGAAATGTACAAGAGATTAATAGGGATCTCACTAGGGGGCCAGTCACCATGACACACGCTGTGGCACAAGATTCAACGGACCCAAATACACCCCCCCTAATATCAATACCAATACACCCTTACAAGATTCAGTGACCATTAATTTGCCACCTGCTAGCTGCCCTTATGTGGCAGTATTAGTCAATGTCCCCCCACTAAAACAGGGGGTAAGGGAAACTGCAGCATGCCTGAAGAACAAGGTGGTGCACTGGCTTAGCTCTAAACATTTATTTTCCCCTAGTAGAGCACATGAAATCCTGTTTACAAGGAGAGTAGGGTGGATTGGGCCATTGGAGAAGAATTTTGGTGGCGAATGTAAAGTAATTAATTTTAGGAATCCCAGAATTGCTAGAGGTATCCACACAATGACAGGGGTATTAACTATGGATACACAAGATATGGGTATACTCCCATTGGGGTTCTTCTACCGCCACTTGAAGAGTTCAGACCAACGCAGTAGCAGTGTACAGAACTCACAAAGACAGAGGGTCGTTCCAAGTTCGCACCTGTCACATGGTTTGGAATTTGCAATGCCTAATAGATATGATGCCAATATTGAGTAGATTAGATGATAATGAATGACTCAGCCATGATCAAAGCTATGCCAGGGAGTCTAGGAACCATCAGACAAGGGATCTTACAAAGGATCTTATCACCAATCGGATAAGCCACCACCCCCAAAAGACTGTATGTATAGCACGCAGGTACCCGCTATTTGTGGGCTGGTTGAAGTTAATGCAACTGGTAAGGATAACCCTAGTTCCTGTAACATACCTATAAATGCATTAAACATTCCCCCTGTATGTCAGCCTTTTGAGGAAGGGTTCGAGTTTGCTACTTGGAATGTGAACGAGCTATCCAACAAGGTTGAGAATATTGATTAGGTTAATACCATATCTAGTTATGACATTATTTGTCTACTAGAGACCTGGTGTATAAGCCCTGTACATGTAGAAGGATATTCCTCGCATTTTTTAGCAGCAGTTGGGTCGCAAGCAGGGCAAGCAAAAGGGGGACTACAGACACTTATTTCTAATAAAGTCTCTACCAATGTTAAGAAGGTTGCATCAGTGGGCCCCCATGCACAATTACTGTGGTTAAGTAAAAAAGGAGGGAAAGATTTGATAGTTGTAAACTTCTATAACAACATCTTCGATTCCACACGTAGTAATGTGGCAATAGCCTTTGACCGTGGTCTTGAGACCTTTTTCGCTCCAATTAACACAAATTATGTTTTATTGTGGGCAGGAGATTTTAATATACAGGCATGTGGAGCATCCACTAATCAGGTATGTGGCCATATTTCCTATGATGGAGAGGGAAACGATCATTTTTGCCATAATGAGTATGGGGAGGCACTAAACCGGATGATTCCTAAATATGATCTTCAATTACTTAGAGGGGGCTGTGGTCCTAATGGGGATTTAGTCACAACCTTTACCGGGAGTAACTTGTATTCTATCATTGACCATGTATTAGTGTCTGCCTCAGCTATTTGTATGTGTGGTAATCTTAGTGTTGTTCCCTCCATATTCAGCGACCATAACTTACTTACACTATCGTTTTTTTTCTAGGCCAAAGGAGAGACGCATTTGATTTAGCAAATAATATTGACCCTTCCAGGGCAAACGGTCTAAGAATTAAATGGACGGGTGTGGATCCACGTACGACCATGCAGAAAATAGCAGCGTCTAACTGTAGGGAAATAACCAACTGCCTGCAGGATGAAATCACCCCAAATATAGTGACCGAAAATTTTTGCTGTATTACAATCTCCATTAAATCGCTTTTAACTAAGTACACAGGAACAGTAGGTAGCAAAAAAAAGGGATGGTTTGATGGTACTTGCACTAAAGCATTACAGTTATTAAAGCATGCCCTGTCTAAGTCCCCGTGAGATATATCAACTATTAAATCCCTACGGAGCAAGTACAAATTAGCTACAGTTGCACACAAAAAGAGGCTCAAGGACGAAGCATGGGAAAACTTGGCCATCTCTGCAAAAACTAAGAATACCAAACTTTTCTGGGATACAGTAAATGCTACCTTCCTAAAGAATGACGATATCCCCTCAGATATATGAGTGACACATTTTTCTGAAATTTTTAGTAATAGTAGGGAGAGGATGGTAGGGTCTGATTGGGAGTTGCACGAGGGGAGGTCTAAGTCTCTGAATATTACTAATGATGAAGTGCTACAGGCTATTCAGGCGAGCGCTGGGGGAAGGGCGCCAGGCCCGGATGGTGTCCCAGTTGATGTTTACAAATCTGCCCCTGATTTATGGGGACCTATCTTCACTAGAGTGTTTAATTCAGCCGCAACAGACATGTTCCCCCAGACATGGGGAGAATCGATCTTTGTACCCATATATAAAAAAGGGGATAAAACAGACCCTAAAAACTATCGCCCTATCTCGCTCCTAGATACTGCCTTGAAAGTGATGAGGAGGGTCCTGTTATTTAGACTGGAAGAATGGGCGCTAGAGCATCTGATCCTAACCCCGGTGCAGTTCGGATTTAGGAAACGACTTGGCACAATTGAGCAATGCATTAACTTAGAGTTATTTATCAGCAAGTATACTAGGGCAAAGGCAGGTACCCTTTATCTATGCTTTGCCGATCTAAGTAGTGCATTTGATCTGGTCGACCACAATTTACTCTGGCCAACTCTGATTTCCATGGGAGCACGTAGGGCGATTATTGGGTTTCTCTCCCGCCTATACGAGAACCTAACTAGCCAAATTTGTTTCGGCCCTCGAGGAGAATGCTCAGATAAATTTAAAGTAGGGCGGGGTATACGTCAAGGGTGTGTGCTAGCGCCAATTTTATTTTCTCTTTTTATTAATGGGGTAGATGATCATTTGCAAATGATACAGGCTGATGCCCCACGGGCGGCTGGCCGTCCGATACCCATACTATTATATGCAGACGACGCAGTATTATTAGCACGGACCCCAGTAGGTCTCCAGAGATTGATGGACACTTTTTTAGACTTTATGAATCAAAGGAAAATGGTAATCAATAAAGCGAAAACATTCACT
Organism: Calotriton arnoldi; assembly: GCA_963921515.1. NCBI lineage: Eukaryota > Metazoa > Chordata > Amphibia > Caudata > Salamandridae > Calotriton > Calotriton arnoldi. Next base: position 1,329,172 of record CAWUFW010002447.1, read on the forward strand.
ATGGTCTGTGGCCTTAAACCCAAACCCTGCAGATCATTTTTATTGATAGTACTCCAATCCACACAGTGAGTTCCTTTTGCTACCTCAGTGTTTTATTTTCGGGAAATGGCTCATGGTCCCAACATATTTTAAACACCAGAGCTAAAATGAGTAGGGCAACTCAAGGGATTTTTACATTTTCCTCAAAACTAGGGAATCGACCAGTCAATGAAATGGTTGCCATATACAAAGCAAAAGGTGTAAGCACAGCCCTTTATGGGGCAGGTCTCTGGGGTTATGCAAATAGCTCTGCATTGCAAACAGAAGAAAATTGTTTTTTAAAGCGTTTATTATATTTACCATCCCCTGTATCAAATACTATTGCACATCATGAGGCAGGACTTGGGTTTTTAGAGGATCTTTTTTTGGCTAGACCGCTGCTAATGTGGGCCTCACTTTGGAAGAGGGAAGAAACGGCCTTCACTAGATCAATTATTTTAGACTGTCTAAATCTGAAAGATGCAATAAGAATTCCCTGGCTATCACATATTAGTACCACATTAGAAAGGCTGTTTAAGATATCAGTCTGGTTGGATATCTCAAAAATATTGTCTTACACAAAGACAGAGATTAAAGATTCCTTTCTGCAGCACAGACTGAATCTTAGAGCAATGGCTGAGCAGAATAAACCGACTGTCACCCTGTACAAATCTTTTAATTTGAGGAGGGAGCTAATAATTATTTGTCACAGGTGACTCATGTACAGCATTGTTTTGTATTGTTGAGATTGAGATGCAGCATTGCTCATTATCTTGTCGCATTTCCAAAAATGAAGTCCCATCCATCTGATTTGGAACCATGCCCCTGCGACAACAAAAGTAAACAAAGCCCATTGCACTTCTAATTGTTCTGAAATTTTTATCATAATTTTAGGTGTTTTTAACTTAAACCATTGTTTATTACCCATAACATAAGGTCACACAAAGGGGTCGATTCCGATCTCGCTCGGAAGGCCTCCAAATCGGATTTGGCTTTACCGGATCCGATTCGTAGCCCTTGTTTACGACCGAATCATACACAAGTCCGAACGACCAAGTACGATGCGAAGATCGCGTAAGCGACGACCGAATCGTTTCCGGACCCGAACCGCTCCGTACATCTCGTTTGTAGACGAATCGTGGCGCGCAATGGAGCCGATTTCCGACCGAGCAGGTACGATGCACGATTCGGACAGCCGCTTCGCCTCGGTCTCAGCTAGACGATACGGCTGTCGGAAGCATACTTTGGGGGGCCGTAGCAGGCCCCCCTTCACCCAGGGCCCTCTGAATCTATCACGGGGGTGCCCATGGGTCCCCCCGATCCAAGCATGCACAGTGTGGTGGGCACCATGGGGTGCCCGCCACAGGGTGTGCACTTTTCCCCACCCACCCCTTTTCTGCTATGGGGGCCTGTGTACGCGTCTGTACACAGGCTCCCATAGAGTTCAATGGGAGTCGAGCGAACCGAGTCCGTACGCATACAGCTGCATCGTACTCGCTCGTTCGGACCCCCAGAGCACGTCTCGCTTGGAAAATCCTCCAGATCTGAGTCGTACGTAGGGCTTTCCGAGCGAGATCGGAATCGGGCCCAAAGTAACAATGAAATTCCTGGTGACACTAGATGATCCTCTTACATGCTATAACGTTGCATTGTTTATCCTGAAATCGATTAATGCGAGGAAAAGTATTATGTTATAGTGTTGTAAAAGAACTGTTTAAAAAATGTTATTGTAATCATATGCCTTTTTAATGCTTTTTAGATATACGATTTTGTCTGTACTTTTATGGCTGTTTTGTTTGGTAGCCGAATAAAGATTTAAATGAATGAACAACGAATAGTACTTAAATACACAATTAAACCAAATAATAAATATAGAATTTAGGTTAAAAAGTTTTATAATAAATACACTTTTCAACCAATCAACAATTAATTGCACTACAATAAATAAATAATTAGCATAACAGATAATCAGTTAAATGATTTACATAAATAACTACTTAAATATGTAATTAACAAAGAAATAATTAAAAAAGAAAACAAATAATTGAAATAAATGCCCTCATTCTGCAATAAACCCAACAACTAGCTACTAAATTACAAATTAGTAATTAAATAATAAAACAAATTAATATAACCATTAAAAATCACAGACTACTTACATAAGAATAATGGGGCATATTAGCAAGGGCACTATCGCCGCTTTAGCGGCACTTTTTTCCGCTAAAGCGGCGATATTTATATCGCTCTATCAGCAAACTGTCTCTAACAGCAGTTAGCGACAGTTTGCGGGCATTAGCGCCCGTTTTTACCGCTTTGCATGTCAGCGATATTTATCGCTAATGACATGCAAAGTGGGCGTTCCCGACGAACAAACCTGGGAAACACTCGCTAACAGGCCTATCGCCTATTAGCAAGGTGGCCATGGCCCCAGTTAGCGACGTGAAAAGTCGCGCTAACCGGGTCATCGCCATTTATTTAACACCTGCAATTAGCAGGTGTTAGCCATACCTAACATGGGGGGTGGATTATGCTGATACGACCACAGGGTCGTATCAGCAAGGTGTTCTCCCTTCTCCATGCAACATCGCTGGTTTTTCAGCGATGTTGGCCCATTTCCCCCGCTATCGCTGGAATATTCATCGCCATAGCGCTAATCGTTGCTAATACAGCATTAGCGTGGCGATATATTCCAGCGATAGCCGGCGATAAAAAAAATCACGCTAATCAGGGTTAGCGATGATTATCGCCTCTTCTTGCTAATATGCCCCAGAATTTATTCAATAAAATAATTTACAGAATTAGTACAAAGTAAATACCTAATAAACACTAAAAATGTATTTAAATAAAAACAATAATTTTCCATTTAAATACCTTTTCCACCTTATTCCCTTACAAACCCAAGAACCCGCTACTAATATATATATTAGTAATTAAACTATTGAAAATTAAAGAGACGCATTAAAAATCACAAATTACACCTAAATACTTAATCAGTTAAATAGTTTACATAACTAATACCAAATAAAAACGTAATTACCATAAAAATACTTCAAAATAAAAACAATAATTTATAACTTAACTTCCCACCCTATTGCCCTACAAACTCAACAACTCACTTATAAATTATAAATTACTACTTAGGGCCCGATTCCGATCTCGTTCGGAAAGCATACCGACCGAATCGCTTCAGGAATGCTTTCCTCGACTCGGATCGGGGGAGTCCGACCGAACGAATATGATGCATCCGTATGCATCCAGATACGATTCGGTCGGACTCCCATTGTCTTCAATGGGAGCCTGTGTTCCGAACGTGAACACAGGCTCCCATTGAAGAAAGGGGTGGGAGGGGAAAACCTTGCACCCTGTGGCGGGCACCCCATGGTGCCTGCCACATTGTGCATGGTTGGAAAGGGGGGACCCATGGGTAACCCCACGGGCCCAATTCGGAGAGGCCCGGGTGAAGGGGGGGCCTGCTATGGGCCCCCAAAGGCCAATTCCGGCAGCCGCTTTGTTCCAGGCAAACCGATTCGGAAAGGCTGTCTGAATCGGTCATCGTACTCACTCGTTCGGAAACCAAGTCCATAGAGCTGTATGAATCGGCTCCGGAAAGGCTTGACCTGTCCGAATGCCTTTCGGAACCGATTCGGTCAGCCCGAGGGGTTTCCAGGCATTGTACTTGGTCGTTCAGAACTGGGAACGAGTCGGTCGGAAACAAGGTCTCCGGATCGGATTCGGGAAACCAGAATCCGATTCGGAGCCCTTCCGACCAACATCGGAATCGACCCCTTAAATGTAGAACTAATTTAGGTACACAGCAAAACTTATAAATGATGCAAAAAAGTTTAAAATGATTATTAGTAATATACTAATATCTAAAACAGATATATAAACTAATATATAATAAAGAAATAAAAAAAATACTGGATACAGCAATGTTAAAGTAAACAATATTATCTACAACAATATTTTAAAAACAATATTATGCACAAGAAAAACATAAACAAAACAATATTTAAACCTTTTATATTCTGTTTCTTGATATTTTTGACTTGACGATAATTTTGCCAAAGTATTTTTGCAACTAAGAAGCTGCAGGCTGCATGGCACCAGTACTTCCTTCTTTGCAGAGTCGAGCAATCCCTTCCTGAACCCATCTTCAGAGCAGTCATTCAATCATTGGTTCTTTCCACTGGACGGAGGCAATGTCCTGCTCTCAGAATTCACACAAACCTTTGAAGAACGGCCTACATGCGGCACCAAGATCCATCAAGTGATTTAGAAAGTATATGGATCTGCGAACTCAAGCGCGCATTGTGATAGGCTGGCCGCATCCTGAAGGAAAAGTTGGGGCCGCCATCTTTGGACTCGGGTACTTGGTCCCTTAATCCTTCAAACTAAAATAAAATAAGGTATTAGGAGTCAGGATAGGGGTACCCTGACCCCCTATGGCCCAAATAATAAAAAAAGTTTTGGGGGGGTTTCCATGGATGTGCGAATCCACCTTGAGTGTGTTCCCCCTCAGGAGAATCGTGGAGGATCCGCAGATCTGTGGCACCACAAAAAAATAAAGGTGGTTGGGCATCAAACCCTACTCTGTACCATTTTGGTTTGTATTTGGTACGGCTTGAGGACCGATTTTGGTTTGTATTTGATACGGTCTGAGGACCGATTTTGGTTTGCATTTGGTACGGTCTGAGGACCGATTTTAGGAAAAATATTTGCAAATACTTTGCCAGGCATAAATAGTGAACATGTTTTCTTTTGAGAATGGCTGGTATAAGTAAACCGGTTTCTTTGTGCTGTCGTTGTTGTTCTACTGATGCTCGACTAGAGGTAAGACAGCCAGCGCCTCCAGAAGGCACTCCGAATTTTGATATGCATGTGAAGCATGGCCTTGGCCCTATTATGTTTAGTACGTTATGGCACAAATAGACGAGGGACAATGCCGAGTTGCAGTGGCCGTTGACGGGCACTTTTGATGAAAAAAAAAAAAATTGGGGTTTTTGCTGGAAAAATTGTTTACAAACTGAAGTAGGCAGTCTATGTTTGATTCTCTGCGAACGTGGCAAAAGGAGGCTAAACAGAGGTGAATGAAAGCAGAGAAAGAGGCCCGAAAGGGGAGAATGCAAACATTGACTCAGAAAGTTGTAGCACATGATAGAGAGAAGAAAGAGATAGGGATTGAACGTGAAGATAGGAGGTTTCGATTCACTATTGATAAATATTATGTGACCCAAGAAGAATATGATATGTTTGTGGAACAATTGTAAGATACTCGACACCCACCCTCATATGCCCCGCAGAGAATATATCCCGCTCTTCCCTCACAGCCCCAGCTACCCAGTTCTTCTGTCTCTGCTGTTTCTGCTTCTGTTACTGTTGATCGGACTGCTTTGGCCACAGCACCTCCTGTCCTTTCTTTGTCCTCGTTGTCTGTGGCGACTATGACTGTTAGTACTCCTGCCACACGTATTGCTTCAGCTTCTCTTTCGCCAGCTCTTACACCTGCGATTCAGTCAACAGCGACATTAGTGCCTGTTACTTCCGTTGCTACACCCGTTGTGTTTTTTCATCACTCAACAGTATTGAGTAGTGGGACGCCAGCACGTTGATTTGAGGATAGAGACTGGACGAAGTTTAGGGAACGTATGGGGCCGCTCATATGATTTGATGTGGGAGATGAAGAGAAAGGAGTAATAGCTAACAGAGAAGCGGCTCGTTTTCAGGAGCAATGGGTTTACACTCCGTGGAAACGAAGTGAAGTTTTGTCTCTTAAGACTCAGTTACCTGACACTAGGACAAATACTACTGCATATTATAAAAAATTGACTGAGGATGCCTCCTCTACTGTGATGGCTATGGCTGATATTGAAATGGTTTTTTTGGTCTTCTTGTTCCGGTTAATATTTGGAGACAGGTGCATACTCAGGATCATGTTGCAGAATTGGGTGGTACATGGGATCAAATAAAAGTATGGGATCAGGTATGGACGCTGGGTGACAAGACTAGATTTGAGGTCCTTGCTTTGTCAGGCCGTATCATTAGGTATATGCATTCTCTAATTCCTCCGAGAAAGGTTGATTGGGACAAGGTATCGGCTTGTCGTCAGAAGAAAGATGAGAGTGTGTCTGATTTTTTCACTCGGTTTGAAGATGTGTTTCTAGATTATAGTGGACAGGATTTGTCAATCGAAGGTGGTGTTCGATTGTTTGTTAATGGATTTGTTTCTAATTTGCTTCCCGAGATTGCGACTCGATTGCAGGCTTCCGAAAGCACCTGGTACAGCTCATCCCCTTCTGTTATCTTGAATATGGCCCAGTACTATGAGCATAGGGAAAGTGAGGATAAGAATAATAAGGATTTGAAGACGAAGGTGTTGTTGCAGCAGGCCTCTAGGGGGAATGGTAGAGCACGTGGTGGTTTGGCCCGACAGCTTCCACGCACTAGCAGGCAGCCGAATACTATGCCTTTAGGGCCGAATTAGTGTGCGTATTGTAAAGAGGAGGGACACTGGCGTAGCGAGTGCCCTGTGCATTTGCAGAAGGTGGCAGTTCCGAGAGGACGGGGTTCTCGTGGACGGGGTCGTGGAGTTGGTGGTCAGGACAGGGCTCAGAATGCTGTGGCATCGCAGGGTCGTTCTGATCAAAGATTATTTTGATGACCCTCAGGGAGGAAAAAGGGGTGGTTGAGAAGACGACTGCTAATATTTGTGATATCCCTATTCTTCCTATTCTCAAACGGACACATTCGGGTTCCTCTGATGACCATACCGATGTTTATCGCTTTGTGATTGATTTGCGTGAAGTTAATAAAATAGTGATTCCCCAGTTTCTGGTGGTTCCTGACATCACTACTCTTTTGACAATGCTTCCTTCTTCTGCTACATTCTTTTCTGTCATTGATTTGAAAAATGCATTCTTCAGTATTCCTATTCATCCTGATAGCAGATATCTGTTTGGGTTCGCCCTAGCTGGTAGAAGCTTTAGGTTCTGTTGCGCTCCTCAAAGCTATGCAGAGAGCCCGGGTATCTATAGTCAGGCATTGAAAGGTCAGCTGGATTCCCTGTTGCTTCCCACAGGTAATGTATTGCTGCAGTACGTCGATGACTTACTCATCGCTTCCGACACAGAACAAGGTTGCAGGGACAGTACAGTTAAATTGTTGTTGCATTTAGCTCAGCATAGCCATAAAGTATCCCTTTCCAAATTTCAGTATTGTCAACAGGAGGTCACCTACTTAGGTCACCTACTGTCAAAGGAAGGTAGGAGACTGACCCCTGAACGCATCAGTACCTAGCTATTCGCTGTTAATTGCGCTTTGCTCGGCTCCAGTGCTTGGTATCCCTAACTATGCCAAATGCTTTGCATTGTATGTCCATGAGATGGGTGGTTGCGCGCTTTATGTTTTAACACAAAAATTTGGAGATAAGCAACGACTGTGTGCTTATTTCTCTGCTGTGCTTGACCCTGTTGCACAAGCCCTCCCGAGCTGTCTAAGAGCGGTCGCGGCCGTGGCTGTCTCGATAAGACAATCGGCTGGACTCGTACTTGATACTGACCTCACAGTCATGGTACCCCATGCTGTGGATACCCTTTTGAATAAGACAAAGACACAGCACCTCACCAGTGCACATCTGATAGGTTATGAGTTAACGCTCTTTGCTAAACATATTACGATTAAACGATGTGCCACTCTGAACACAGGCACGTTACTACCCCTCCTTTCTGAGACTGATGAGCTTCCGGACGGAAGAGGAGACGAAAGGACGTATAGACCTGACTGATGTTCCCTTATCTGACCCTCAAGGGGAACAATATGTCGATGGCTCTAGTTTTGAATTACCAGATGGCACTGCAACTGCTGCGCATGCTATTACTGCGCTGCGTACGATAGTTGAGACATCACAAGTTCCCTATCAATAGAACCTAAGCTGCAGAGCTCGTTCCCCTAATGCGAGCTCAGTATGCCTTTGGAGTCGCAGGCACCTTAGATGGAGGCTTTTGTCTGCTTTGATACACCCTCAGAAATTGGCAATAAGAAAGTGTAGCACCTATCGGAAAGTTACTGATGCTGGAGGTAGAGGGAACGTGTTTGCAGATCAGACAGCTAAGGAAAAGCCCAGACTAAAATGAAAAGAATGTTTGTAGCGGGTCCCGCTAGGTGGGTCCCTGAAGTTACCATGTTTGAGGACATGCTCGAAAATGTGGAGGAGATACAAAGTGAGGCCACGATAGAGGAATTAGCAATGTGGCAAGAAAGTACAGCACAATTGAACAATGAGGGATGATGGATTGATAAGTCAGGGAAGATGAGATGGATGGTGCCAGATGCATATGCTCTTTCTGTAGTCACGATGGCTCATGGCCCAGCCCATATTAGTGCTAAAGGGTATTTGCAAGTTGTTAGACCCCGTATGGCAGAATAAGAATGTTTCAAAACCAGCTGTAGATTTAGTAAAGTACAGTATGGTGCATGATGCATAATGTTGGGAAGGCTACCCCTATACCACCCGGTGATTTTGTGCCACCCACTCCCACTTTTTGAGGTCAATGGCCAGATGCTTTATCATTAGTTCTTTTGTCGACAAGAACAACAGTACTATGCATTGTTAATAGACTACATTTGTCAGTTTACTGAAAATTTGTGTTCTATTCACCAACAGGTCCGCAAGTCCCTGCCCGTTACACAAGAGGGACCCGGACACGGAGTTGAGGATACTGAGTGCAAGATGATGCCCCAGTTTGTCTCTTTCAATGAGGCGAAAACAACATGAATGCGAAAGGATGTGGAGAATGATTAAATGCTGAACGCAGCCGTCTCACCGGAGATTGGGGGCTATCCAGGAGCCCCCTTTTGGTTGACGCCTCTGTGCCTGGAGTCACAAGGTATAATTTGCATCCTTGGCTGAGGAATAGTGCACCAAGAGAGAAGTTAGATTAGTCAGGGATGGACTGTGTGAGTCAGGGTGTACTTTGCTATACTACCAACGGTGTTAGTTTAGGGTGATGTGAGATTGGTGCACTGTTCTGGCATTGGATAGGATCAATTAAAAACGTGCTCCCTCGGGGGGAGGTACATTATCCTGTGCTACGTGGGATTCATCGTGAGCTAGGATGGAGCAAGCTTCACCGCCGGTGCTCAAGAGCGACAACGTTGATGAACAATAGGAGCCTGTACCAGTGAGGCTCTGACGGACACTGGGAACACTGTCCTTTGCGATCGTTTTGTTGCATTTATTTCCTTGCTCCATAATGCATCCTTTTGGTCGGCCTATTGATGAGGAGGAACAGCCATTTGCACCACTGCGTCTAGCGCAAGGTTGGTCCACAAAGAGTAAAATAGTTTTCATATTAATAGTTGTGATTGCATTAATAGCAATACCTGGAATATCCTGGTTCTTAGAGGAGAAATACCCTGTACATTCCTTGGTTGGTACAACTCCCGCTCCCCCTGAGCATGTTTTTGTTACTCTGGCTCCACACAAAGAAGAGCATAGGTTGTCATACACAGACAATGTATTTATACAAATGTTGCCCAACACTCTCGCCCCATTCAAGTAACCCTCCAACAGATGCACCGACAAGAAAGCCAGCTGGTTCACCTCAGACCTCCAGGCCTCCAAGCAAAACTGCCGGAAACTTGAGAAGAAATGGCACCGCGAACAGACACTGGACAGCTTTGCAGCCCACAAGAACGCCATCCGCAGACACCATCACCTCATCAGATCCACCAAGAGGACCTCCTTCAAGGACCGCCTCGACAACAATGCACACAACAGCAAGGAGCTCTTCAACATAGTGAAGGAACTCTCCAACCCCAGCTCCAACACCAACGACATCCCACCGTCGCAAGACCTGTGCAACTCCCTCGCCACCTTCTTCCATCGCAAGATCGCAGACATCCACGACAGCTTCAACAACCAGACCACCCGGGCAGCCACCGACACCTCAGACAACACGCCCACCATCCACCTCGACCCCTTGCTCGGCTGGGCCACCGTGAACGATGATGATACCATCAAAACCATTAACACAATCCACTCCGGCTCTCCGTCAGACCCATGCCCGCACCACATCTTCAACAAAGCCAGCGCCACCATCGCACCCCATCTCCGCAAAGCCATCAACATCTCCCTCGAGACCGCGACCTTCCCGGAGAGCTGGAAGCACGCCGAGATCAACGCCCTGCTCAAAAACCCAAGGCGGACCCGAGAGACCTCAAGAACTTCCGGCCCATCTCCCTGCTCCCGTTCCCGGCGAAGGTCATAGAAAAGATCGTCAACGGACAACTGACCCGCTACCTCGAAGAGAACAACATCCTGGACCCGTCCCAGTCCGGGTTCCGCAGGAACCACAGCACTGAAACTGCCCTCATCGCCGCCACGGACGACATCAGGGCCTTGCTGGACAACGGTGAAACTGCAGCCCTCATCCTCCTGGACCTCTCAGCCGCTTTTGACACTGTCTGCCACCGCACCCTACGCACACGCCTCCACAACGCAGGGATCCGAGACAAGGCCCTGGAATGGACCACCTCCTTCCTCTCCGGCAGAACCCAGAACGTCCGCCTCCCCCCGTTCCGTTCCGAAGCCTCCGAGATCATCTGCGGCGTGCCCCAAGGATCGTCCCTCAGCCCGACACTGTTCAACATCTACATGGCACCGCTCGCCCTCGTCGCCCGACTGCACGACCTCAACATCATCTCCTACGCCGACGACACCCAACTGATCCTCTCCCTCACCAAGGACCCCCTCACCGCCAAACCCAACCTCCACGAAGGAATGAAGGCCATCGCCGAATGGATGAAGAACAGCCGACTGAAGCTGAACTCAGACAAGACGGAGGTCCTCATCCTCGGCTCCAACCCCTCAGCCTGGGACGACTCCTGGTGGCCGACCACACTGGGAGCAGCCCCGACACCCACCGACCACGCACACAACCTGGGGTTCATCCTCGACTCAACACTCTCCATGTCCAAGCAAGTCAACGCCGTCTCTTCATCCTGCTTCAACACTCTCCGCATGCTCCGCAAGATCTACAGATGGATCCCCACCGAAACAAGGACAGTAACCCAGGCCCTCGTCAGCAGCAGGCTGTACTACGGAAACGCCCTCTACGCGGGAGCCTCGGCCAAACTCCTGAAACGACTGCAACGCATACAGAACGCCTCGGCACACCTGATCCTCGACGTACCCCGCCACAGCCACATCACACTCCACCTGAGAGACCTGCACTGGCTCCCCGTCAACAAGAGGATCACCTTCAAGCTCCTCACCCACGCACACAAGGCACTCCACAACACCGGACCGGCTTACCTCAAGAGACGACTCACCTTCTACACCCCGAACTGCCAGCTCCGCTCAGCCGACCTCGCCCTTGCAACCGTCCCTCGCATCCAAAGAGCGACCACCGGCGGCAGATCTTTCTCCCACCTCGCCGCCAGGACCTGGAACACCCTCCCCCTCCTCCTACGACAGACCCAGGACCTGCTGTCCTTCAGGAGGCTACTCAAGACCTGGCTCTTCGAGCAGTAGCAGCACCCCCCCCCAGCGCTCATGGGTGAGTAGTGCGCTCTACAAATGTCCTGATTGATTGATTGATTGTAAAGTAAAGAACAAATGCCTGATTTCGAATGGAAGTGACACCTTTTTGGTTGTAGTTGATGGTATTATCTTTATATTTTGCCTCTGAATACACTGTCTTCCAGCTTGTTACACTTATTGTGTCAATGTTCTCACCCCAAACAGACAATATCAGTTCATGATCCTAATACTGCCATTGTGTTACTAACAGCATACTGACGATATGATGCAGATGAACAATTTCTCACAGTACTGTTGCTTATCCTTGCAAAATGTTGTACTTTTCTTGACAAAAACCATAAATATGGTTTAGCTTCTGCTAAAAGCAGGGTCTGTTAGAATAAAAATATTCTCGCTGTGTTGGTTACGTATTGCCCCATGTTAAGTTAGCATTCGCTGCACCATTTTATGTTTGGCCGCCATTTTGAGTCATGATCGAAACTAATTTCTTTTCCTGCATCTGCGAGAAGCGGTTTCGGTAAGTGTCACGTCTCCAAGGTCGGACCTTGCTGTACTAATGAATACACTGTTCTTATTAGCGCATACTTTTCCCTTGAGATAGAGGCCTGCTCCCACTGGTCTCGTGGTGGGCACGGCCAGAACGACCTTGGTTTAGCGATAATGTGTGCCTGGCCTCAGAATCGAAACTTATCCCTCTGTACTCCTTTGTGTAGCTGCCTCTGCCTGCAAATTTCCAGTCTGGGCGTGTCTTCATTGGTTGTGAACTGTACATAATGTATCTCCATGTTGGCTGATGTCAGTCCCTCTGCAGGAATCCTAAGAGGCTGGTTAGACCTGCTCCGCTCGAGTGTATCTGAATAAATATACTTGGTTTGTATTCTCTACTGTCTGACCGACTCTTCGTTTGGTATGGAAGGCTGAGAGGTGGTCGCGAGTGACCCGGGTGACCCTAATCGGGTCACTTTCTTCACCATGCACTTCTTTACCTTCACATATTATGCCACTCAAGACATGTTCAGTGACTGCATTGATAACCTCTCTAATGATATCTGAAATTACTTAATTGATAACAACACTGGGCATGTTGAGGGTACCATATCATACACACAAACTCATCAAGTCATGAAGAATCAGATGTGTTGCCTGTGCATGTTTTAATACTGTGCAAATGTTGAATAGTATCTTTGAATGCACCATGTAATGCAAGATAGCTAAGGGCCATATTATGAGTTTGGGGGTTCAGGGGTGGCACTGCCCCACTACTGCAATGCCAAACCCGTGTAGAAACCTCCCGCCAATTCAGAAGTTTTCTACAGGTCTAGTGGGTGGTTCTTTGGCGTTCCTAGGGCGGTGCCTTTGAAATAGGCACTGCAATGACAACGTCAAAGGCAGTACCTGCACGGCATAGACTGCTGCAGTCCTTGCTGTACAGGTACTGGTGTGCATGCACACAGGCTGGCACATGTTGTGCCCCCCTGTGTGCATCCTTATGGCGTCAGGCACGTAGGAGTTCTGTAGGGCCCCCTTTGTTTCCTCACTGCCACACTTTTGATGGCGGTCGCACCGCCATGAAAAGTGTGGCAGTAAGGAAACTCGTAATGTGCTTGGTGGGGATTCAGCGGTTCGCCAAGCATATTGCGGTCTCGGGACTGCCACGAAACCGCCAGGGAACAGCGGTTCCCTGGCAGCTGCAGTGGTCCCAGGGCAGCCCGACCGCCCTAGTCATAATAAGGCGGTCGGGAGACCACCACCGTGAGTCTGGTGGTATATGGACTGCCAGACTCATAATAAGGCCCCAATTGTGGCATTTCTGTCCTGACATATTGCGTTGTGTCAATGCACGTAGTCACAGATCACTCAGGACTGTGTCCGGTAACACATCGTGCACGCATGAGTAATGTGTACTAAACGGCCCAGAACACAATCTAACATGATTTTTCAATATCGAATAAATCACACATGTACACCTGGGCTATTCACTGCCTTGTGATACCCTGTATCTAGGATGTGTGACATTGGTGGATCATTGGAATTTCCATGCATCCTCCCATGTATGTTCACACAAACCAAGGTTTACTATTGTCTGTAATCCTGGGTTTGTGCCAAAATAGTGTGCCTACCCAAGGCTGGCATAACAAGGAGAAATACCTTTATTTCTCCTTGTTACTTCCTCTTTGCATATATGTTGTATTCTTTATTATTATTATTATTATTATTATCATTTGTTAAGCACAACGTATCATCCCGAGGGGATCTCTCAGCACCGCATTATCAGACAACAATTAGCAAAGCAATGTCAGGTTAGAGATTGAACAGCCAGGTTTTAAGAAGTTTTCTGAACTGAATTAAGTTGGTGCAGGAGCAAATGTATAACGGCAGCTTGTTCAAATGGCGGGGGGCCAAGAAAGAAAAGGAGTGACCGCCCAATCTGGTTTTATGTATCCGTTTGGGGCACAGTAATAACTGGTCACTAGATCGAAGTTGCTGGGTGGGAGTATATGGCTGTAGTTTATTTTTAAGATAGCATGGTCCCCCTCCATGCAGGTATTTAAAGACTAGGCCTAGGAGCTTAAATAGAGCCCATTTGTTTATGGGCAGCCAGTGAAGCAGGCGCAATAGAGGTTCAGATGGTGTGCGTGGAGGAAGATTGAAGGCAAGGCGAGCCGCTCTATTCTGCAACACCTGAAGCCCAGAAAAAAGGCCTTCATTCATACGACCATTAGGGAATTACCATAATCCAGGCGGCTCAATATCAGAGCCTGGGTCAGGGATTTTCTGGCAGAAAGAGGGATCCAAGGAAACACCTTCCTAAGCATGCGCATCAGGCCAAAACACGTCCCCGATATGCTTTTAACATGTTCATCCATGGATAAGCCATCATCCAATAGGGCACCTAGATTTTTCACACATTTTTTAGAAGTTGGGGGTGGTCCCAATTCCGGGGGCCACCAGTCAGAAGACCATACTGCGTGGGCTTTTCCAAACAAGAGAATCTCAGTCTTGTTTGTGTTGATCTGGAGGACATTCACAGTCATCCACACAGCAATCTTTAGCATACAATTTTTAAATTTGCCCTTAGTGAGAGTAGTGATGCAAACATCAGTCAAAAACATATAAATAACACTGGAAAGAAGACTGGCAAATAAAAACACCATGTTTAATAATTAATTAGAAATCAGCACATCACAACCACAAAGCACAACTTTAAAAATAAACACAAAGTTGAACCAAGTAAATCCAACACACAGGGCCTCATTGCGATATTAGCGGTCGCACTGCTGATAGGCTGTCGGTGGGGGTCCAAGCATATTACAAGTTTCCTCTCCTCCAGGGTTTACATGGAGGTTCTTCCTCCATGTAAACCTTGGAGGAGAGGAAACAAACAGGGCCCTACAGGGCCCCCCTGTGCCTCAACTGCATGTGGATGCACAGAGGGGGGCATAACATGTGCCCCCTGTGTGCATGCACATAGGTTCCTGCATAGCAAGGACTTTCGAGTCCATGCCGTGCAGTATCCTTGTAGTGTGGTCCCATTGCGGTGCCTTTTTCAAAGGCACCACCGCCTTTAAAAGAGGCACCGCCATGGGACCGCCACGACGCCCGCATGCCAGATTACTGAAAAGTCGTAATATGGTGGGCGGGTGGGAGGGGCGACCTTTGGCAGAACGGTGGCATGGCGGTTTGCACCGACGTGCCACCGCTCCGCCAAAAAGTCATAATCAGGGCCTAAGCGGTAAAAATAAATGACTGCTACATGAAAAGAAAAAAAGACTACCTCCCTATAGAAAAACATTGGGATTTATAATAAAAAGTGTGTAACAATGGTATAAAGTATATAAAAATGCCAATAATTGTATTAAGAACATATAAACCATTATGTAAAGTATAATGTATTAAGGGTCTTATCAGTCCCCAGACCGTCGTACCTGTGGTGGCAGTCCGATTGCCGTGACCTCGGCGGTCCAACCACCGAATTCCTATCCTGGTGGTCGGACCGATAGAAGACCGCCACCACCGCCTAGATCCTGAATCCCGTGGCGTTGTGGAAAGCGGAGCAGAATGGAGGCGGTGCCGATGCCGGCACCACTGTGCCTATTCCGACCTGCCTTTCGGCTGACCTTTTCATGTCAGGGATCCCTCCATCAAATGTAGGTTGAAAGGCAGGCAGAAGGCCTCAAACATGGGCCCCGACTGTTTTCACCTATTGGGCATTGTTACTGGGGGTGCATGTTCTGCCCCCCTATGCCTACACTGACATGGTGCATGATAACAAGGCACACACAACAGTGCAGGTGCTGTGAGGCAGCGGCATTGCCTTCAGGCTCACTCTGTGAGCTGAAGCACGCTGCTGCCGCAAGAACGCCGCCCGCACACCGCCGGCCCAGCGGTCAACTCAGAATGCGGTGGTCTCCTGAGCGCCGACACTGCGGACTGGCAGTTCGACCACAAAGGTCGGAATCAGGCCCATAGTACTATAACACCAATACATGATACAATATAGTACTTTAAAATTATAATATACTTTAAAAAGTATATAAAACTTTAAAAAAAAGGTTTGACTATTAAATGTATACAGTTAAAAAAGGTACCATAGTTGCAAAAAATGTTGAAAAAATATAAAAAATATATATAACATGTTCTGTATTTCACAAAAAATATAAGAAAAGTAAAAAAATAACAATAATTTCCTAATGTTATAAAAATATATATGTGGCAAATGTGTTAAAACTTAAAATATTTACAATAAATAAAATATGAAATAAAGAACAATACAAAAATCATAAAATGTGTCATTTACTGTCTTTTTAAAAATGTTGATACTAATGATGGGTTTGAAAATTGTAATACTTACAGTCTTACATCTAATGCTCACAGTGTAATATACCATATTAGAAAAAACATGTTATACACTCAAGTGGTTTACATTTACTACTCCCACTTCTATTTAAATAATTTGGGGGTTATGTTATACACTGAATAGATCACAATTACAGTCCCATCTCAAACCTAAGCTATTTAGGGCAGGGTGTTGGACTCTCCAGGGGTGGCATTTACTATTCCCCACTCCAATCTAAGCCATTTAGGGGAATGTGTTGGGTATTAAAGGGATCACAAGTACCATTCTCACTCCAATCTAAGGGCCTAATTATGAGTTTGGCGGTGCGGGAGCGGGGCGGTTCACCACTGCCCCGCTCCTGCACCGCCAAACCCGAACGCTGCCCGCCACCCAGATTCAATACAAATCATTGTCTGGCGGGCGGGCACCGTGGCGATGCAGTAAAAAGGCTCAATGAGCCTTTAATAATGCCCCGCCGTGGGGCTGCCACAGCGCGTTTCAGTAAAGCATGGACTGTAAAGTCCATGCCGTGCTGGAACTGAGGGGGCGCTTGCACACAGGGGGGCATAACATGTGCCCTCCTGCATGCACCTATCTGCATGGGGCAGGGGGACCCTCTAGGTCCCCCTTTGTTTTCCCACTACCAGCTTTTACCTGGC
Source organism: Calotriton arnoldi (assembly GCA_963921515.1). Classification (NCBI taxonomy): domain Eukaryota; kingdom Metazoa; phylum Chordata; class Amphibia; order Caudata; family Salamandridae; genus Calotriton; species Calotriton arnoldi. The sequence continues at coordinate 1,346,228 of CAWUFW010002447.1, forward strand.
GGTTGTGAACAACATGTAAGGCTAGCAGTCGGAAAACTTAAAATATGCATGGCGGTGCCGCAGCAGCACCACCAGCATATTCAGAGCCCCTGACCACCGCGCCACCACCAGGGAATGCGGTTCCCTGATGGTCGCGTTGGTCAAATGGCAGTCCGACTGCCAAACTTATAATACGGCGGTCGGACCGCCAGTGTGGCGGAGGCTGGATCGCCACTGGCACGCCACGGCGAGTCTGGCGGTCCATGGACCACCAGACTCATAATAAGGCCCTAAGCCATTTAGGTGAAGGTGTTGGACACTAAAGGGGTGTTATTTACTATACCTACTTCAATCTAAGCCATTCAGGGGAAGGTGTTGGACACTAAAGAGGTAAAATTTACTATTGCCTCTCCAATTGAAATCATTTAGGGGAGAGTTTTTGACAATCAAGGGGCCGATTCCGATCTCGGCCGGTAGGGCTCCGAATCGGATTCGGCATAACCGGATCCGATTCGGAGCCCTATTTCCCGACCGATTCGTACGCGCGTCCAGACGAGCGAGTACGATGTGAAATCGACGACCGACTCGTTCGGGCGTCCCAACCGCTCCGACCGACTCGTTCCCGGGTCGAACCGCGCCGACCGACTCGCTCGGACACGACTCGCACCGCGCAATGGAGACGTTCCCCGGCCGGGTAAGTACGATGCGAGCAGTCTGACCGACACGCGCCGTCCGGCTCGAAAGAGCAGTCGGAGCCGTACTTCGGGGGTCCGTGTTGGACCCCCCTGTACGCGTAGCCGCGCGAGTCGCACACATGGGGGACCCATGGGTCCCCCCTACCTGTGCGTGTACGGCGCGAGTCGCTGCGCCGCATACCCGCTGTAGGGGGCGCCCTTGTTCGCCTCGCACCCATTGAGGCAATGGGAGCCCGCGTACGCGTTGTACGACCGGGTCCCATTGACTTCAATGGGAGTCCGACCGACTCAAGTACGATAGCATACGGACGCATCGTACTCGTTCGGTCGGGCTGCACGGGTCCAACTCGGTCGGAAATCTCTCCGGGTCCGGCTCGGTCGGAGAGATTTCTGGCCCGAATCGGAATCGGCCCCAAAGTGTTCACTTTTACTTTTCCCACTAAACTATTTAAGGGAGGGTTATGGACAACAAAGTGGTCATATACCCTATTCCCAGTCCAGTCTACATTAATTTTGTGAAGGTCTTTAACACAAAAGATAGCATAATATATATTTAACACTTCAAATGTGTTTTTATAATATCTAAATGATATTAAACATACAAAAATAATCATAGAAAATCACATGAATTTTATATAAACGAATTAAAATATGAAAATCTACAAAAATAAACATAAATTAATATTAAATTATGTAATAACACATATAAAATTATTTATTAAATAAAACTAATTTACAATCATTTTACACAACACATTTTAAAAAATAGCACATTAAAAAACACAACAAATAACTAAATATATACAAAAAAATCAATAAAACTAAAATTATACAAAACAATTTTTAAATAATTTCACACACCATTAATAGCAATTAACATAACAGTATAACTATACATTAAAAACTAATGATATATATATATATATATATACATATTACCATTATTTTTAATCAAATATAGAAAGTGTATACTTAACATGTAATAAATAATGAAGAAGCTATCATTTATTAATTAAAATAATATATACATTTGTAATTTTCTACAACTAATTTATAAAATTAGAAATAATAATTTATTTAATAGTTTAAAAAATGTACACAATAAAAGACATTTTAAATGGCTAAAATTGAAATAATAAATTACTACATAATAGAATAAGTAAATAAAATTCAACAATGATCATAAATATAATTTTCAACTAGACTATATTAAAAAGTCAGAATATAAATTCTTTTTAACAAAATATTAATTAAATTCAAATATTTAAAATATTATCAATATAAACTCCACATATTTTCATATAAAGTATATATCAAATCTATGAAAAATAGCAAGAAAACAGCACAATTAAAAACAACATCCATATTACAAAACAAAAAAACACATTATTTAAAAAGTGTTACAAAATAGTTCAACAATTATTTTCTTATAAAAGAGAAAATATTCAATTTAACATTACAAATTAAGGGGGTCATTACAATAGCGGGCGGATCGCCACCGCCCATATGGCTGTGGCGATCCGCCCGCCATATTCCACCGCCCGCATGCCAATTCCCCCGTTATATTACGATGGTGGGGGGGACCCCGGCGGATGGAAAGACCGTCCGCCGGTTTTCCGCCGGTCTGACAGGGGACCGGGTGGAAAAGGACACTAATATGGTGGCGGTGTCTGCAAGACACCGCCATCCATATTAGGATGGTTGCGGAGAGCAGCCTTTCCATGGCGGTGTTGCCGCCATGGAAAGGCATGTGGTCTTTGCTTCTGGGGGCCGTTGCGGGCCCCCAGGGTTTTGGGGGGTGGGGGTGCACATTGGGGGTACCTGTAGTACCCCCTACATTTGAATGCACAAGGCGGCAGGCACCGCGCGGTGCCTGTCACGTTGTGCATTCAAATGCACAACATGCGTTTTTTGCATTGCGGCGGGTGCTGCTGACAGCACCGCCCGCCGCAATGTGAACAATACGGGATGCCACCGCCACCGTGGCGGTGGCATCCTAATACCCATGGCGGGACTGCCGCACCACTTGCGGGCGGTCCTGTTTGCCATTGCGGTGGCGGGCGGACATCGTAATGACGATCCAAATTAATAAATCAATAAAATACCCTATTAGCACTAAAATACTAACAAATTTTTCACAAAAATTAATACAAACATATTGTTTAAATATCCCCACCTTTTTCTCCTATACACTCAACATCCCACTCCTGAAATATAGTAAAACTTATAAAAATAAAGAATTTCACAAAAGTCTAATGAAAAAAGAATTATACTATTTACATATTACATTAAATAAATTAGAAACAAAAAATAAACACAAAAATTAACATACAACATACAACACTACTTAAATACTACAAAAAAGCATAATAAAATAACTATAAAAAACAATATTATATACATTGATAATATACAAAGCAATATTCCTTACAACAATATAAAAAAACAACACTCAAAAAGATATTTTTAGCTTCAATATTTATGTCCATAATATTTTGGGCATCACAATATTCTTGACATGATATTTTAGTTTCACAATATTTTGTATTCAATATTTTATCCAAACACCATTTTACGTACCCTTACACACCTTTGTGAATCGGGCCCGAAACATCCAACACTAAATTGATAAAAATTCAAAGAGGGGACAGTCCTTTCAATTTCTACTACTTGTATTTAAATATCCCCCAAATAGAATATGTAAAAGAGAACTACAGGAGTACTTTTTTTACATACTCCTGCAAGCCTTTGTCTTGTAAATGGACATGGCATGATCAGGCAAGTCTTTTGGTATCAGTGCCAAATACGTTCAATATAATTCACCGATATTTTTTGTGTTAGTTGTAATAAACATGTCTTACTTGGTATTTTCTTTATGGTAATGTTTATACTTGATTTTGTGCTCATCTTTCATTTGTTAAGAATATATTTTGGAACTACTAATCCCCTAATGGTAGTTATGTAACTACCCATTAAAGAATATGACTTAGAGGACTACTTCTATGGGTTCACTGACAGAATATCAACCTCAAAAATATAGATGTAAAAAATATCGAGGTAAAAATATAGAATGCAGCAATATCGACTCCCTATACTTAAACAGGTAAGTACAAAAATATCGGAAAAAAATATCGATGTCAAAAATATAGTTGTACAAAATATTGATTTGTGTATATATATATATATATATATATATATATATATACATATATATATATTTTATAAACAAAGCATCCTCGATTGAAAGCGCACTCAAAACCAACTCCATTTATTGGCAAAGCAGCATTTCTTCACACAAAGTTCATCTTTTGCCTTACGCGTTTCGGGGCTTCAATCCCCTTGATCACAGGCATTGACATGTAATGGCCCAGTAGTATTTCGTTTTTGAAAGGCACTCCTCAGCATGTGATCAATTAAGCCCTCCAATGGGCAACAGATGGATTAAAATTATGTTGCATGCTGGAATCGGAAGTCCGAAATTATTTGCTTTTAGTAAAGTTACACAGTGCCTTTCTGTAATTGCTCCCTTCGTAGGCTCTGTCCAATTACATATAATATTTGTCATTTTCAGTAACCCTCCAGTGGGCCTCATGCATGAGAAATGTTACCTTTCATGCCAGCTGGTTTTCCAAATGGGGAAACTCCGAGCAGTTCAGTGTCTCCATGGCCCCCAGATTTGAGGAGTGGTGCGTCTTCGCGGCTGGACTGCCGCCGTAAATTTTATAAACAAAGCATCCTCGATTGAAAGCGCTCTCAAAACCAACTCCATTTATTGGCAAAGCAGCATTTCTTCACACAAAGTTCATCTTTTGCCTTACGCGTTTCGGGGCTTCAATCCCCTTGATCACAGGCATTGACATGTAATGGCCCAGTAGTATTTCGTTTTTGAAAGGCACTCCTCAGCATGTGATCAATTAAGCCCTCCAATGGGCAACAGATGGATTAAAATTATGTTGCATGCTGGAATCGGAAGTCCGAAATTATTTGCTTTTAGTAAAGTTACACAGTGCCTTTCTGTAATTGCTCCCTTCGTAGGCTCTGTCCAATTACATATAATATTTGTCATTTTCAGTAACCCTCCAGTGGGCCTCATGCATGAGAAATGTTACCTTTCATGCCAGCTGGTTTTCCAAATGGGGAAACTCCGAGCAGTTCAGTGTCTCCATGGCCCCCAGATTTGAGGAGTGGTGCGTCTTCGCGGCTGGATAATATTTTGGGCATCACAATATTCTTGACATGATATTTTAGTTTCACAATATTTTGTATTCAATATTTTATCCAAACACCATTTTACGTACCCTTACACACCTTTGTGAATCGGGCCCGAAACATCCAACACTAAATTGATAAAAATTCAAAGAGGGGACAGTCCTTTCAATTTCTACTACTTGTATTTAAATATCCCCCAAATAGAATATGTAAAAGAGAACTACAGGAGTACTTTTTTTACATACTCCTGCAAGCCTTTGTCTTGTAAATGGACATGGCATGATCAGGCAAGTCTTTTGGTATCAGTGCCAAATACGTTCAATATAATTCACCGATATTTTTTGTGTTAGTTGTAATAAACATGTCTTACTTGGTATTTTCTTTATGGTAATGTTTATACTTGATTTTGTGCTCATCTTTCATTTGTTAAGAATATATTTTGGAACTACTAATCCCCTAATGGTAGTTATGTAACTACCCATTAAAGAATATGACTTAGAGGACTACTTCTATGGGTTCACTGACAGAATATCAACCTCAAAAATATAGATGTAAAAAATATCGAGGTAAAAATATAGAATGCAGAAATATCGACTCCCTATACTTAAACAGGTAAGTACAAAAATATCGGAAAAAAAAATATCGATGTCAAAAATATAGTTGTACAAAATATTGATTTGTGTATATATATATATATATATATATACATATATATATATATAAATAAAATAAATATTAAATATATTGACTAATAAAATTAATTTTTAAAAAACTAAATTAGATTTAATATACATTTTAACAAATATGACAAATAAACTTAGTTAAAAAAAGTTAAACACACATACATAATAATTAATATATGTATAATATATATATATATATATATATATATATACTTTAAAACAATTAATGTACAATTAATTTTAATTGATTTCATAATTTTAAAATGATAGAAAAATGTACAAATATATATATATTTTTTTTAATTAGATTTTATGTTATTGCTATATATATATATATATATATATATATATATATATATATATATATATATCCCAAACAAATCCTTCATGAACACACGGAAATAATGCACTCTCAGGACTTGTGCAAAATTCAAACAGGAAGTTTATTGTCGCTTCCACGCTACGCGTTTCGGCATACAGCCTTGCTCACACGTAGGAAGTCAATATTCAGTCAAAGTTAAATACCAGTTTCCACATCCAACCAGGATAGTACAATAGAGAAAGGACTCACGTTCGTCACAGTATTACAAGTAAAGACGGCAGCCATCTTAGCGCTAGTATGAATTCGATATAAATATACACGTAATCACATCATATGCCTCCTGGGGTTACATTGTACAATATAAATAAGACACAAATTGTGTGAATTAAATTGCCACATCTGAAAGCAAACTTGAAAATAAACTTATACTGTATTATACGCTGATCATTTCAGAGAGCCCTTTCTCCAATGGCATCACTTAATGCTGCTGTCCTTCGTCAATAAACTTTATTGTACACACGTCCTCTCAACTTAATTCACAAAATCGGCATGTGGAAAATCGTTCACTGTGACAGAACTAGTAAATGACCACGTGAGAGTAATTTAAAGAAAATAAACAAAAGTGATAACCACCCTAGAAACCAATGGGCAATTGTACTGGAAAACGTACTCAAAATTAATGATGGTAAGTACTAATCCCGGTGGGAAAAATAGAATGTTGCCTCCTCCTAGTGCACCCAGTCGCCTAAATTGCAGCAACGGGCACAAGTCAAAGCCCACTTACTAATGTGGACCTAAACCTCCATTACTTCCTTCCACATCGTGTTATGGAATGAGTATCTATAAACGGTTATCCATATCTATACTCTGTCCCGGGCAAGTGCCCTAATAATCATGATATGAGTATAACCATGCTTTTGATACATGAATATGATATTTCAAACTCAAATAATCACGCCTCCTGATGCTGATACTATTGATTCATAAATAAATGGCCAGTGCCCAAGTGACATACTTTATATAATCAGCCCACATCGCCTACGATAAAAATAAATACATAATACTGCCAGATAAAGGCGCAAAAGGAGAAGTGAAGGAAGGAAGACGGGGGAGGAAAGAATTATGTATAAGAAAAATTGTAAATCACAATATTCCTAATGAGAACATAACCAGTAAAAAAAAATTATATAAAATTAAGACAAACCACAGGTGCAAAGTCTTGACTGACGAGAAGCTGCGTCGCCATGTGTCACCGGAAAAAAGGTTAGGGAACCCGTGAAATAACTACCAAGGTAGTGTGGGTCCCTTCCTTTCCTCCTGAAATAAAAGAAACATACAAAGAGAAAGGGATATTAAAGAGATGTCAGAAAACAGATGTTAAAAAACAGATGTTAAAACACATTACATAACATAGTCATGTTCCAAAGCCCCACAGTACTATGTACTGCGGAACACTAAATGTAAGCACTAAATATAAGCACTAAATTCTACTTTTCAGACGAGGAATGGACCGCACCTATGCTTCATCTTGTGTATAAATGTACACTAAGTTCCTCATCGAGGTTGAGACCCCAGGGGCTCTTTGTTTGAAGATCAATTATATACATTGATTCGCGCTGTCTTAACTTCAAGGCTCTATCCCCCCCTCTAACTGATCTGGGGATCTGCTCAATCGCGAAATAGCTCAAAAGGGCACTGTTAGAGAAATGGTGTTCTTGAAAGTGACGTGCAACTGGGTATTGCTGGTCTTTATTAGTGATTGCCCTCATGTGTTCGAGGACACGTTTCTTGACCGGATGGATAGTACTCCCAATATACTTAAGTTTGCACGGGCATTCCAAACAATAAATTACAAAGGGAGTGCCGCATGTAATGAATTGGTTGATGTTTTTCTTGCTGCCCCCTCCTCCCGACACTTCCTTCTTCATGTAACTGTTTTTACAGGCCTTACAGTGCCCACAGGGAAAGAAACCACTGAGACCCTGTACATTCTCAGTGTTCTGGGTGGTAATGTCACTGTGTACTAGTTTATCCCTCAAACTATGGCCTCTCCTGTAAGTGATGCTGGGTTTTTCATTCAAAAGGGGACCGATATAAGGGTCGCTTTTGAGGATATTCCAATGTTGGGATAGAATCCGCCTGATGTTCCTAGCGTTCCTATTATATGTAAGTATCACCCTAGTACCAATCTCCTGATCCTGTATCACTGTTGTGCTGTTCGTGTCCCTGTGTACAGTGTTACTTCTGGGTACCAGTTCTACTTTTTTCATAGCTTGATTGAGTACCCATTGTGGATAACCCCAAGCTCGAAACCTTATAACCATGATGGTCATTTCTTCTTTAAAGGCATCATCTGTGCTGCAATTCCGTTTGGCCCTCAGCAGCTCCCCATACGGGATACTCCATTTAAGAGGATCTGGGTGGCTGCTGAGGGCATGCAGCAGAGTGTTGCCTGCTGTTTCTTTACGGTAGAGTCTAGTATGGACAGTATCCCCCACCACCTCAACTTTAAGATCAAGAAAATCTACTGTCATTCTGCTCATAGTGCTAGTGAGAGTGATGTTATAGATGTTATTGTTAAGTTTCCTGATGAAGTCAGTGGCTCCTTCCTCACTACCCTTCCACACCATAAAGATGTCATCAATGTACCGAAGCCACATGACGACATGTTTCGCTTCGGTGTAATTAGGGTTCTCTTTGAAGATCTCCTGCTCCCATTTGCCCAAAAACAAATTAGCGAAACTGGGGGCAAAGCACGTACCCATCGCAGTTCCATTGATTTGTTTATATAATATCCCATCGAACATGAAAATGTTGTTAGTGAGGCAGAAAGCAATCATTTCAAGAACCATGGTGGTTTGTGCTTTGTATTTGATGTTTCTGATTTCTAAGAATAGTTTACATGCCTCAATCCCTTGTTCGTGGTTTATGATAGTATAGAGGGAGCTGACGTCCAGGGTGACCAAAAGAAAATCACTCTCCCAGTGTAGATCTTCCACTTTACCAAGAAAATCTTTGGTATCTTTAACGTGGGAAGGAAGATGGTTGACATACTCCCTAAGGAAGTAGTCTACATATTTAGAGATATTCTCTGTCGCACTCCCTTTAGATGATACTATGGGTCTTCCGGGGGGGTTATTCTTATCTTTGTGCACCTTCGGGAGAAGGTACAGGACAGGGAGAATGGGAAAGTCCCGTTTTAAGTAACAGTACTCTTCCCATTCAAGTAAGCCTGAGTCTTTCCAATTACTCAATTTCTCCCAGATATCTTCTATACTCTGTGAGTATACCTGTTTACTGACTACTGTGTAGAAACTGGAGTCAGAAAGTTGTCTAAGGGCTTCTGCTACATATTTGTCCCTGTCCAAAATCACCACATTCCCGCCTTTATCCGCAGGGCGGATCACAATATCCGAATCCCCTTCTAAAGACAACAGGGCTTGTTTTTGTGATAGTGTGAGATTGTGTCTCTCCTGGGTTCTAAACCATTCCTTCCGTCTGAATCTTATGAGGTGGCTACTCACTACATCATGGAAAGTGTCTATATTATCGTGCCCTAGAGGGGGACAAAATGTAGACCGTGGTTTAAATTGTGTTCTAACCGTATGATCATACGAAATATTCAAATCATGTAGTACATTCTCAATAGACATTTCATTGATATCATCACACATATTAGATTCAAGTTGATGCATCGTTATAAGAGTATCAACAGCACTTATATTCAAATCCAATGTTTCATCGATCACTTTATCACCCTGCTGCAGTTTGGTTCTGCTAGGTTTGAGCAAATGCCATTTTTTAAATTTTAGTTTACGTATAAACTTGAAGAGGTCCACACGAGTCTCTGCATAATTAAAGGGCATAGAGGGACAGAAAGAAAGACCTAAACAAAGTGTTCTTTTCTCTGTATCACTCATGTTTCTTTTTGAGAGATTTATAACTGTTCTATTCACCATTTCATTGTCCATCATTCTGATGTCTTGGAGCTTTTTGCCTGTTGTCCCATGCGCCCCCGTCCTCTGCCTCTTCTTCCACCTTTGCTTGACTCGTTTTCTTCTTTCTTTGTTGTGCCTCTTCCTCTTCCGCATCCTCTTTGTCCTTTCGGATTCGATGTCTCTCTTTGTATTTGGCGGCCCCTTCGGAGGTGTCTGTACTCGTCTAAAAAAGTGACGGGTCGCGTACCCTGTTCCTTTTCTGACGACATATTACTCGATGACGCTGAATTATCCGTCTCATTCCCACTCATTGACGTTTCCTCCACCATTGAGCTTTCTGAGACTCTTGTTGTCTGGCTGGCGCTTGGCATCTGATTTTTATATATATGATCATATTTCCTACTAAAAGTCAAAATACGGTCATGCTCATAGTCCTCACAGTCTCTATGAAGTTTCCACTGCTTGCGCTCTTTAATCTCATCCTCATGTCTTATTTATATTGTACAATGTAACCCCAGGAGGCATATGATGTGATTACGTGTATATTTATATCGAATTCATACTAGCGCTAAGATGGCAGCCGTCTTTACTTGTAATACTGTGACGAACGTGAGTCCTTTCTCTATTGTACTATCCTGGTTGGATGTGGAAACTGGTATTTAACTTTGACTGAATATTGACTTCCTACGTTTGAGCAAGGCTGTATGCCGAAACGCGTAGCGTGGAAGCGACAATAAACTTCCTGTTTGAATTTTGCACAAGTCCTGAGAGTGCATTATTTCTGTGTGTTCACGAAGGATTTGTTTGGGATTAAGGTACCTGGTGCTCTCCCGGGGTATGCACCACCCTCCACGGGTCCCAAGGTCTCAACGAGCGTTTTTCTGTGGAATATATATATATATATATATACATTATCTACTGGCGGTCGCCAGTAGATAGTTATAGTTACAACCTATTATCCATAGGAAATCCGCGACATTCTATTTGAAATAACTCTCTTGCCGGTTGACGTATCTTCGCAAAATTTTCAAACTTTATGGCCCGCTCCGGTCCGCTCCTACCCTGAAAGTCTCGGGGGATTCGTCAAGCGGGGGCCGAGAAAAAGGGGGTCCCAAAACGCGTTTTCCCCATGCAATTTTCCATAGGAAACTTTAGACACGGCTACAGCCCGAACTGCTGAACGGAATTACACCAAATTTGGCAAAGAGGTAGTTCTTGGTTCAGAAAGAACCCTTTTGTTAAATGGTGTAAATCCGTTCAGTAGTTGCTGAGAAAATCAAAAGTAAAAAGATAGTGATATCTATGGCCGAGTAGGGTCCGCGTACCCTCAGCGCACCCTGCGCGCACCTTCCCGATCACGAGCTGCATGTTAATTGGCTGTCAGCTGGCTGTCAACATTCCGATTCAGGAAATGTTGGCAGCCATTTTGTCCCTCGGTAGAACCGAGGGACAGAAACAAGTGCGCAAAGCGCACAAAGGGGGCAGGGTTGAAACACCCTGACCCCTAGGTTTGCTCAGGGGTCCCACAAGGACCCCTGGGCAAAAAAAATTTTTTTTTAAATCGGCAGGATGCGCTCAGGGTGCGCGAATCCTGCCGAAAAAAAATCGAGCGCGGTCTCCCGCGCTCGATAGTTAGTGGCCCCGGGTGGGCCAAGTCCCGGGGGCATGCTGGGGGGTTAATTTTATGTGTGGGGGCCTCTAAGGGCCTCCAAGCCCCGAGGACCACCACCCCCGGGGCTTTATGTGTAATGGTGCGGGAGGGCTCTGAGCCCTCCCGCAGCCCCGGGACCGCCACCTCCCGGGGCTTCTTTTTTATTTTTGATTAACCTGTGTGGGGGGCTCCAGCCCCACACGCCCGGGACCACCACCTCCCCGGGGCACTAAGAAAAATTACAATGGGGGTCCGTTTTGGACCCCCAAGCCCCGGGGACCACCACCTCCCCGGGGCTTTCAAAATGTAAGGAGGGGGCCGCGCGGCCCCCTCCTGGAGCCTGTGGTGGCCCTGGGGACCGCCACCCCCAGGGCCGGCTCCTGCAGTGTCCCGGGTGCCTACCCCCGGGACACTGCTGTTGCAATGACAGGACGGGAGCCTCGCGGCTCCCGTCCTGTCATTGCAAGCTGCTTTGGATATTGGAAGAGAGAGCAGGAAACCTGCTCTCTCTTCCAATATCCAAAGCTGATTGCTTTCCACATGGGGAGCAGCATGTTAGCTGCTCCCCATGTGTAAAGCAATGCCGGCTCCCGTAGGACACGGGGAGCCGGCGGGACTGTGGGGGGTTTGGGGACCCCCCACAGTCCCCAACGAGAGGCCAGGCCCCGGGGATGGGGTCCCCGGGGCCATAAGTGGCCACGGAGGGGGCCACGCAGCCCCCTCCCCAAAGGTAAAAAAGTTTTTTAAAAAAAAGTGCAAGGCCGGCCCCGGGGATGGGGTCTCCGGGGCCTTAAATGGCCTGAGGAGGGGGCCACGCAGCCCCCCTCCAAATAAAAAAAAAAGAGGCCATGCCCCGGGGATGGGGTCCCGGGGCCAATACAGGCCCAGGGAAGGGGGCCACGCGGACCCCTTCCCGTTTTTTTTTTTAATTTTAATTTAAAAAAGGGGTAAGACCCTGGGGGATGGGGTCCCCAGGGCCTAAAAATAGGAAAAAGGAAGGGGGCCACACAGCCCCCTTCAGGGGGAAAAAACGATCGGGCCCGCAGGCCCCGCCCCCTTCCTTCACCACTCTGCAAACGCGCCCCTGGCGCGTTTGCAGAGAGGAACGAATTCCCCTTGAATACTGGGGGTCCCTGGGGGCCAACTAGCCCACCAGGAACCTCCAGTATGCGCCAGGGGCTGCCTTGCAGAGAGGTGTACAGAGGCCACGCCCCTTTTACACCTCTCTGCAACGCAGCTCTGTGGCGCTTTTGGAGGTATATGGTGGGCTAGTTGCACCCCAGGGACCCTCAGGATTCAAGGGAGTTAATCCCCGACTTAAAACGCGCCACGGGCGCGTTTGCACAGTGGTGAAGGGAGGGGGCGGGGCTTCAGGTGACATGTGTGCAAACAGGCCCCGTGGCGCGTTTTAAGATGGGGAATTAAATCCCCTTCAATCCTGAGGGTCCCTGGGGCCAACTTGCCCAACAGGTACGTCCAGAAAGCGCCACAGAGCTGTGTTGCAGAGAGGTGTAAAAGGGGCGTGGCCTCTGTACACGTCTCTGCAACGCAGCCCCTGGCGCATACTGGAGGTTCCTGGTGGGCTAGTTGGCCCCCAGGGGCCCTCAAGATTCAAGGGAACTTAATCCCCCAACTTAAAACGCGCCACGGGGCGCGTTTGCACAGATGTCACCTCAGGCCCCGCCCCTCCCTTCACCATTGTGCAAATATTCCTCTAAAATCAGCCGAAATACGAATTCCGATTTACTCACCTGTTATCAGGAGAGACCTCAGTGCTGCATCTTTCAGCCCAGTACTGATCCTGAAAAGTAATTTTAACCGTACTTACCAGTAACTTGAATTTCCTTCCATAGGATATCATTGCCTGCTTTTTGCTGAAAAAGTTTCTAAGTGTTGATTTTTGAAACATACAAATAATCCTCTAAAATCAGCCAAACTACGAATTCCGATTTACTCACCTGTTATCAGGAGAGACCTCAGTGCTGTATCTTTCAGCCCAGTACTGGTCCTGAAAAGTAATTTTAACCGTACTTACCAGTAACTTGAATTTCCTTCCATAGGCTAACATTGACTGGTTTCACTTGGAAATTCTTCTAAGTGTGGAGTTTTGGAACTTTAAAATATTCCTCTAAAATCAGCCGAAATACGAATTCCGATTTACTCACCTGTTATCAGGAGAGACCTCAGTGCTGCATCTTTCAGCCCAGTACTGATCCTCAAAAGTAATTTTAACCGTACTTACCAGTAACTTGAATTTCCTTCCATAGGATATCATTGCCTGCTTTTTGCTGAAAAAGTTTCTAAGTGTTGATTTTTGAAACATACAAATATTCCTCTAAAATCAGCCGAAATACGAATTCTGATTTACTCACCTGTTATCAGGAGAGACCTCAGTGCTGCATCTTTCAGCCCAGTACTAATCCTGAAAAGTAATTTTAACCGTACTTACCAGTAACTTGAATTTCCTTCCATAGGCTAACATTGACTGGTTTCACTTGGAAATTCTTCTAAGTGTGGAGTTTTGGAACTTTAAAATATTCCTCTAAAATCAGCCGAAATACGAATTCCGATTTACTCACCTGTTATCAGGAGAGACCTCAGTGCTGTATCTTTCAGCCCAGTACTGGTCCTGAAAAGTAATTTTAACCGTACTTACCAGTAACTTGAATTTCCTTCCTTAGGCTAACATTGACTGGTTTCACTTGGAAATTCTTCTAAGTGTGGAGTTTTGGAACTTTAAAATATTCCTCTAAAATCAGCCGAAATACGAATTCCGATTTACTCACCTGTTATCAGGAGAGACCTCAGTGCTGCATCTTTCAGCCCAGTACTGATCCTCAAAAGTAATTTTAACCGTACTTACCAGTAACTTGAATTTCCTTCCATAGTATATAATTGCCTGCTTTTTGCTGAAAAAGTTTCTAAGTGTTGATTTTTGAAACATACAAATATTCCTCTAAAATCAGCCGAAATACGAATTCTGATTTACTCACCTGTTATCAGGAGAGACCTCAGTGCTGCATCTTTCAGCCCAGTACTAATCCTGAAAAGTAATTTTAACCGTACTTACCAGTAACTTGAATTTCCTTCCATAGGCTAACATTGACTGGTTTCACTTGGAAATTCTTCTAAGTGTGGAGTTTTGGAACTTTAAAATATTCCTCTAAAATCAGCCGAAATACGAATTCCGATTTACTCACCTGTTATCAGGAGAGACCTCAGTGCTGTATCTTTCAGCCCAGTACTGGTCCTGAAAAGTAATTTTAACCGTACTTACCAGTAACTTGAATTTCCTTCCTTAGGCTAACATTGACTGGTTTCACTTGGAAATTCTTCTAAGTGTGGAGTTTTGGAACTTTAAAATATTCCTCTAAAATCAGCCGAAATACGAATTCCGATTTACTCACCTGTTATCAGGAGAGACCTCAGTGCTGCATCTTTCAGCCCAGTACTGATCCTCAAAAGTAATTTTAACCGTACTTACCAGTAACTTGAATTTCCTTCCATAGTATATAATTGCCTGCTTTTTGCTGAAAAAGTTTCTAAGTGTTGATTTTTGAAACATACAAATATTCCTCTAAAATCAGCCGAAATACGAATTCTGATTTACTCACCTGTTATCAGGAGAGACCTCAGTGCTGCATCTTTCAGCCCAGTACTAATCCTGAAAAGTAATTTTAACCGTACTTACCAGTAACTTGAATTTCCTTCCATAGGCTAACATTGACTGGTTTCACTTGGAAATTCTTCTAAGTGTGGAGTTTTGGAACTTTAAAATATTCCTCTAAAATCAGCCGAAATACGAATTCCGATTTACTCACCTGTTATCAGGAGAGACCTCAGTGCTGTATCTTTCAGCCCAGTACTGGTCCTGAAAAGTAATTTTAACCGTACTTACCAGTAACTTGAATTTCCTTCCTTAGGCTAACATTGACTGGTTTCACTTGGAAATTCTTCTAAGTGTGGAGTTTTGGAACTTTAAAATATTCCTCTAAAATCAGCCGAAATACGAATTCCGATTTACTCACCTGTTATCAGGAGAGACCTCAGTGCTGCATCTTTCAGCCCAGTACTGATCCTCAAAAGTAATTTTAACCGTACTTACCAGTAACTTGAATTTCCTTCCATAGTATATAATTGCCTGCTTTTTGCTGAAAAAGTTTCTAAGTGTTGATTTTTGAAACATACAAATATTCCTCTAAAATCAGCCGAAATACGAATTCCGATTTACTCACCTGTTATAAGGAGAGACCTCAGTGCTGTATCTTTCAGCCCAGTACTGGTCCTGAAAAGTAATTTTAACCGTACTTACCAGTAACTTGAATTTCCTTCCATAGGCTAACATTGACTGGTTTCACTTGGAAATTCTTCTAAGTGTGGAGTTTTGGAACTTTAAAATATTCCTCTAAAATCAGCCGAAATAC
Source organism: Calotriton arnoldi (assembly GCA_963921515.1). Lineage (NCBI taxonomy): Eukaryota > Metazoa > Chordata > Amphibia > Caudata > Salamandridae > Calotriton > Calotriton arnoldi. The sequence goes on from CAWUFW010002447.1 coordinate 1,362,129, forward strand.
GAATTCCGATTTACTCACCTGTTATCAGGCGAGACCTCAGTGCTGCATCTTTCAGCCCAGTACTGATCCTCAAAAGTAATTTTAACCGTACTTACCAGTAACTTGAATTTCCTTCCATAGGATATAATTGCCTGCTTTTTGCTGAAAAAGTTTCTAAGTGTTGATTTTTGAAACATACAAATATTCCTCTAAAATCAGCCGAAATACGAATTCTGATTTACTCACCTGTTATCAGGAGAGACCTCAGTGCTGCATCTTTCAGCCCAGTACTAATCCTGAAAAGTAATTTTAACCGTACTTACCAGTAACTTGAATTTCCTTCCATAGGCTAACATTGACTGGTTTCACTTGGAAATTCTTCTAAGTGTGGAGTTTTGGAACTTTAAAATATTCCTCTAAAATCAGCCGAAATACGAATTCCGATTTACTCACCTGTTATCAGGAGAGACCTCAGTGCTGCATCTTTCAGCCCAGTACTGATCCTCAAAAGTAATTTTAACCGTACTTACCAGTAACTTGAATTTCCTTCCATAGTATATAATTGCCTGCTTTTTGCTGAAAAAGTTTCTAAGTGTTGATTTTTGAAACATACAAATATTCCTCTAAAATCAGCCGAAATACGAATTCCGATTTACTCACCTGTTATAAGGAGAGACCTCAGTGCTGTATCTTTCAGCCCAGTACTGGTCCTGAAAAGTAATTTTAACCGTACTTACCAGTAACTTGAATTTCCTTCCATAGGCTAACATTGACTGGTTTCACTTGGAAATTCTTCTAAGTGTGGAGTTTTGGAACTTTAAAATATTCCTCTAAAATCAGCCGAAATACGAATTCCGATTTACTCACCTGTTATCAGGCGAGACCTCAGTGCTGCATCTTTCAGCCCAGTACTGATCCTCAAAAGTAATTTTAACCGTACTTACCAGTAACTTGAATTTCCTTCCATAGGATATCATTGCCTGCTTTTTGCTGAAAAAGTTTCTAAGTGTTGATTTTTGAAACATACAAATATTCCTCTAAAATCAGCCGAAATACGAATTCTGATTTACTCACCTGTTATCAGGAGAGACCTCAGTGCTGCATCTTTCAGCCCAGTACTAATCCTGAAAAGTAATTTTAACCGTACTTACCAGTAACTTGAATTTCCTTCCATGGGCTAACATTGACTGGTTTCACTTGGAAATTCTTCTAAGTGTGGAGTTTTGGAACTTTAAAATATTCCTCTAAAATCAGCCGAAATACGAATTCCGATTTACTCACCTGTTATCAGGAGAGACCTCAGTGCTGCATCTTTCAGCCCAGTACTGATCCTCAAAAGTAATTTTAACCGTACTTACCAGTAACTTGAATTTCCTTCCATAGTATATAATTGCCTGCTTTTTGCTGAAAAAGTTTCTAAGTGTTGATTTTTGAAACATACAAATATTCCTCTAAAATCAGCCGAAATACGAATTCCGATTTACTCACCTGTTATAAGGAGAGACCTCAGTGCTGTATCTTTCAGCCCAGTACTGGTCCTGAAAAGTAATTTTAACCGTACTTACCAGTAACTTGAATTTCCTTCCATAGGCTAACATTGACTGGTTTCACTTGGAAATTCTTCTAAGTGTGGAGTTTTGGAACTTTAAAATATTCCTCTAAAATCAGCCGAAATACGAATTCCGATTTACTCACCTGTTATCAGGAGAGACCTCAGTGCTGCATCTTTCAGCCCAGTACTGATCCTCAAAAGTAATTTTAACCGTACTTACCAGTAACTTGAATTTCCTTCCATAGGATATCATTGCCTGCTTTTTGCTGAAAAAGTTTCTAAGTGTTGATTTTTGAAACATACAAATATTCCTCTAAAATCAGCCGAAATACGAATTCCGATTTACTCACCTGTTATCAGGAGAGAACCCAGTGCTGCATCTTTTAGCCCAGCACTGACCCTGAAAAGTAATTTTAACCGTACTTACCAGTAACTTATCTTTTCTTCCATAGGAATCCATTGTCTGGTTTTCAGCAGAAAAGTTTCAAAGTGTCGATTTTCACAAACTACAAATATTCCTTAAAAATCGCCTGTATGACTTAAACGCATTTTTTCAACTGTTTACAGGAGATGCACCAGTGCTGGATCCAGGATCCAACACTGAGTAAGAAAAAGTAACGATAACAGTTTTTACCTGCTAAGTGAATTTCCTTCCATAGGATAACATTGGTGATTCTATGAGGAAAAGTTTCTAAGTGTCAACTTTTAAAATACAATAATATTCCTTAAAAATCACGACTGTAACCAAAACGCTTTTACTCAACTGTTTACAGGAGATGTCCCAGGACTGAATCTAGGATCCAGTCCTGTGGTTAGAAAAGTAATCCATAAAGTAACTAATTGCATTTAACTAGAAATTCACATTGAGCTGAATGTTGCATTGTGTTTGAAAATGTGTTGCCCATTGCAACAACTGTAACTACTGTACTTAAAAGTCTATTGCCTATGTGCTAAGTATTTAAACTAAAGTAATTCATTCTGAGAAAGTATTTTTGTAATGTAATGTATAATGTAATTACAATGTAATTTAAAAAATAAAATATGTAAAAGAAATTGTTTCTAAAAATGTAGTAAATCAGTATGAAAAAAAATAATATAAAAATTAATACATTTAAAAAACCTTTGAAATTCACTGAAAAACCGTAGGTTTCAGGCACGTTATAGTTACAAATTAGCATTTAAAAAACCTTTGAAATTCACTGAAAAAACCATAGGTTTCAGACACGTTATAGTTAGAAATTAGCATTTAAAAAACCTTTGAAATTCACTGAAAAAACCATAGGTTTTAGGGACAGTTATAGTTACAAATTAGCATTTAAAAAACCTTTGAAATTCACTGAAAAAACCATAGGTTTCAGATATGTTATAGTTACAAATTAGCATTTAAAAAACCTTTGAAATTCACTGAAAAAACCATAGGTTTTAGGGACAGTTATAGTTAGTTGGACATTTCACTCGTACAAAACCCGTGAAATTCCCCGTTATAGTTAGTTCAGCTAACTATAACTCGCGCCCGCAATGCACTGCTGATGACGTCACATATTACATCACTCATGACATGGTCAGTGACATCACTGATGACATCACTGATGACATCTCAAATGACATCACTGATGACATCATCCACGTGATAATCTGATGCAGCTCCTCACACCCTAATATAACCTTTGATACACCCAATCTAAATTACAGACTGCCATTCGCAAAACTATAGACACTCCAACACCAATAACTACATACCCACTCACTGATTCTTAGGTCTACACACACACATCCACTCACTCACCCGTACAGTCACTCATACTTATGGTCACTCAGTACAGGACTATCATATGCACTCTTACTCCTATATAGACACTCAAACACCGCCACTCATCCATAGAGGTACTCACACACCTAGTCAGTCATGCAAATAATTAAACACACTGCCATTTACTCACCTATACAGTTATACACATACCAGCTCACTTAATCATAGAAAATACTAGCACATTGTTACGCTCTTATACAATCACTGATACAAGCACACACTCATCCATACAGCCACTATCACAATCACTCACTCTCGCTTATAGCTATTTATATACTCCAACACACATATATACTGGCTTTCACATATGTAGTTACTCACACATGTACCACTGGGACATACATTCACTCACTAACACACTCTTACACACACTTACCCACCCATACAGTCTATCACAGATGCACTCTTGAAACCATCCACCCAGTGAATCACCCACTCACACATCTATGCACAGAGTCGCACACACCCCACCCACACAAACACTCAGGCACCCATACAGATACTCAGACAACCAATCAATAACTCATATAGACACTCATGTAGCTATTCACAAACCCATGCAGCCACTTACACAGCAACAGACAGACGGATACAGACATTCACCCAGTTTAGTCACTAACCCATGCATTCAGTAAGATACGTTAAATCACTCACTTATAGAGTCAATCACGCACCTACTAAATCATCCATACAGACACTTACACACCCACTCATTCTTCAATACGTCTTTTCCTATATATATTAAAAATATTTAAACTTTACAGAAACACACAGTCACTGGATGATGTCATCAGTGATGTCATTTGAGATGTCATCAGTGATGTCATCAGTGATGTCACTGACCATGTCATGAGTGATGTAATATGTGACGTCATCAGCAGTGCATTGCGGGCGCGAGTTATAGTTAGCTGAACTAACTATAACGGGGAATTTCACGGGTTTTGTACGAGTGAAATGTCCAACTAACTATAACTGCCCCTAAAACCTATGGTTTTTTCAGTGAATTTCAAAGGTTTTTAAATGCTAATTTGTAACTATAACATATCTGAAACCTATGGTTTTTTCAGTGAATATATATATATATATATATATATATATATATATATATATATATATATATATAACATAGAATCTGATAAAAAACACATTCTATTATAAATTAAAACTTTAAACTATTTAAAAATCTTTAAACTTAAATTTCCCACTCCAGTGAGTGCAACAGTAGGGAGAGTGTTAGATAGCCGAGGGGTAAACATTTCTATTCCCACTCCAATGAGTGCAACAGTAGGGAAAGTGTTGGATAGCGGAGGGGTAAAAATTACTATTCCCACTCCAGTGAGTGCAACAATAGGGAAAGTGTTGGATAGCGGAGGGGTAAAAATTACTATTCCCACTCCAGTGAGTGCAACAATAGGGAAAGTGTTGGATAGCAGAGGGGTAAAAATGACTATTACCACTCCAATAAGTGTAACAGTAGGCAAAGTGTTGGATAGCAGAGGGGTAAAAATTAGTATTCCCACTCCAGTGATTGCAACAGTAGGGAAAGTATTGGATAATTAGTTCATAAATTTCGGTTTTTATTTCCTACCGTATAACACCACACAATTCACAACCCACATCTAAATTTAAAAAAAGGTTCATCCCATAATTAACATAATTAACTACCAATTAAAGAAATATTATTAATTAAAAAGCAAATAAAACTCATAAAAATTAATTCACTTCCAACACTTTACCCCTATAATCCCCACAACCCACAGTTAAAATTAAACTCTAAAAAAAATGAATTACACAATTAAGACTTATTTTCAATTAAAAAACTATGGGGCATATTCTCAAGGACTTATCGCCGAGTTAGCGGCACTTTATCGCAGCCAAAGTGGCGATAGATTTATCGCCCCATTCACAAGCTGGTGCAAACAGCCTATATCGCCAGTTTTCCTGCGATAGCAGCCGCAAAAAACATCGCCACGGATGACACCGGCAACTAACGCTAATGAGATGCAGAGTAGGCGTTCCCGTGCAAAAACCCGCGACAACACCACTTCGCAACATTCCCAACGACCAGCCACTTTGGCGATAAGATCACAAAACAAGCGATAAGGCGCGTTAGCAGCAGGGAATTAACACCTGCTCTTTCCTGGTATTAAGTCGGACGATAACCTGCACCAGAAATGGGAGCCCAGCCCACAGCCACACCAGAAGAACAACAGATGCCATGGAGCTACTGATCATGCAGCCGGACACCCAAGAGGGCCACAACACTCACCGCCCCCCCCAGGAATCCCCCCCCACCCGGGCCCCACCCCAGACAAAGATATATTACATCAAATTTTCGAAATCATGAACAAAACAATTCGCCTGATGTCGCACAAGTACAACAATTAACATTCATGTGTGGTCAGAAAAAGGAGAATCATACATTTATCTTTGAATTTCCAAACAAATTATTTTATTCAAATTTAACTCAAAAAATCTATTCGGAAGAGTCATGGCGGGTCTTCTCTGGACAATCTGTAAGACACAGCCAGATAAGAAGGTGTGTCATGCGCTCATCAAAGGACAGAGAGAGCGAGAGAGAAAGAGAGAGAGAAAGAAAGGGAGAGAGAGAGAGAGAGAGTGAAAGAGAGGGAGAGAGAAAGGGGGGGAGAGGGAGAAGGAGAGAGAGAGAGAAACAGAGGAAGAGAGAGAGAGAGACAGTGAAAGGAAGAGAGGGAGAAGGAGTGAGAGAGAGAAACAGAGGAAGAGAGAGAGAGACAGTGAAAGGAAGAGAGGGAGAAGGAGAGAGAGAGTAACAGAGTAAGAGAGAGAGAGACAGTGAAAGGAAGAGCGGGAGAAGGAGAGAGAGAGTAACAGAGGAAGAGAGAGAGAGACAGTGAAAGGAAGAGAGGGAGAAGGAGAGAGAGAGCAACAGAGGAAGTGAGAGAGACAGTGAAAGGAAGAGAGGGAGAGGGAGAGAGAGTGCCGACACTGCAGACCCAGGCCTCACTGCCCACCTGCTGCCACCGGTGTGTCTCCAACCACGTGCCGGTATACACTGCAGTCCACCAGGTCCCTCATCTGAAACAGAGTCCAGATATATGAATGACAGAGTTCATATCATTGCACACGCCATCATCGCTTGTCCGGCCCTGCGCACACAGGCTGCTGCACCCCAGCCCCTCCCGCCGCCCAGCAGTGTTTGCCCGCCCCTGCGCACCCAGGCCTCACTGCTCACCTGCTGTCACCGGTGTGTCTCCAACCACGTGCCGGTATACACTGCAGTCCACCAGGTCCCTTATCTGAAACAGAGTCCAGATATATGAATGGCAGAGTTCATATCATTGCACACGCCATCATCGCTTGTCCGGCCCTGCACACACAGGCTGCTGCACCCCAGCCCCTCCCGCCGCCCAGCGGTGTTTGCCCGCCCCTGCGCACCCAGGCCTCACTGCTCACCTTCCGCCACCAGCGTGTCTCCAAGAGGGCCCACCACGTGCCGGTGCAAGCTCCAAGCCCGGGGCCCGCGACCTTGGCAGCCTCCACATCATGCAGCCCTGCCCTGGGGGCCACCAGGTCACTCACGTGATTCTGGGTCTTGATTTCGCTATGGCAGAGATCATATCAGCGCACACGGCATCATCGCAGGCTGCACACCCGCTCAGCTCTATAGGTGCCACTAACTCTGTGAACTGCGAGGCAACACCACGTGGCGGTAGGCCCGCGCTGCCCGCTGGCTCAGGCCTACACTGTGGTCCAGCAGGGCTCACACAAATCCTTACCAGTCCTGACCGCCAGGACGGCGCATCATTGCAGGCTGCACACCCGCTCAGCACTTAAGGTGCCCCTACCTCAGTGCACCGAAAGTCACCTTCCCGTGGCGGTAGGTCCGTGCCGGCCGCAGTGTATCCGGTGCCACCAACTCTCTGCAACGCAAATCATGGACCCTTTCTGATTGAGTCTCGTGATATGCCAGGCGGATGCAGCCATGTCATCTCCGGCAGTGGGGAACAACTGGGACACGTAGCGTCGTCATCCCCCCCTTTATACGTAAGCCGAGTGGGCTGGGTCGGCGTACGCCAGGCCAGCGTAGGGGTGTGAATAATTATCCCTGGGCTCTGGGCGTGGTTCATTTCTGAGCTGGACAGGAAACCAACTGATGCGTGTGTCTCCGTTGCAGTGTCTGCGCCACACGGCCCGCAATCGACAATGTTGCAATGATGCATGCACCCGGAGGGCGGCCGCGCACGAAGGGATTGTACAAGGAGCGCAAGGCCGCTCGGGCTCTTGGCTCAAGCATGCCGACTGTTGTGTGTGTAACACCATTGGTGCACCATAAGCCTAAGGCCTAGCCTCAATTGCAGCGCGAAAGCCACATCACATTTCCAGAATGCAAGCAGTAGTCAGACTAACGTTAGGGAGGAAAGCTCCTTTGTCTCAATACATAAGGCGGAAGGACATCTGCACCTCCGACCTTGGTCTTGCATGTGGCAGGCACCCCCTGAGAGAGACACCATAGCAGATGATGACGACTCCCACACTACGCACAGCGCTAATGAAAGACCAACGTATCCACACCCCAGACACAGAAGTTCTTGCTCGAGGTACTCTTGCATGGAATGCCCTTGACACTTACGTACACAACAACCCATACGTCCAAATGTTGCACACACATACGACTCATTGCTCCGAGCTGTGGCATATCATCCACATAACTGCCGCAGGTCAGAAGAGTGCCGGTTCTACGAGAGCCACCAACGCAATGGCTGAACATCCCGGGCGCATGCACAACGCCTGTCACGTGGAACTGTACTGTGACCGAATACTGCCTGTTAGTGTCTGATGCATTGGGCTGCATGTTGTGGCCCTTGTCTTGCCCGTACTGACACGCACATGCTAATAGAGTCTACGCAACTTCACTAGTGTTCAACTGTGATGAGTGTTGATTAGAATGACAAATCGTGTGCCTCAATGAGCATTGTCCGTACACAGGGAGGGACTGACTGACGCATTTCACTTAGGGGTGAGTCCCTATTGCCAGCTCCACCTCTGTGAGCCAGACATAGTGGTTGGGATAGTTGCTGATAGACCTGTGCTCTTACGTGTCTTCAGCAATGTGAGTATGGTGTCCATATTCTTGCCATGTGGGTCAATGTGATCCATCACTACAGGCTGTGTCCACCCAGTTGAGTGTGAGTAGGTATGCAAAGAGATGTTCTGTTGTCAAATGTGATGGTGGACACTACTTTAGGCCTGCCAACGACTTTGACATTTCATACCCAGCCCTATTTCTAACATTGCGTGGGGCAAAGCTGAGAAATTGCGCAATTGTTGTTTCAGAGCAATGAGGCCCCAGCTAGTGCACACATTCCCAGTCATCCCACTTCCCATGTGTGTCACGGTCAAACATGCGCATTGCTTTCATTTCCCAGGGTGTACCTTTTTGGGCAATCAATGTCCTTACATTCATCCATACTTTCATACTTGATCGATTATGGACATGACACATCTGTGTGAATTTGAATGATTTATTCACATTGGGTGGAGTGTCGGAGCAGGAGCAGTACATGGCCATGCAAACCCCACATTACATTGTAGCCCAGTGGAGGGCCAGACAGAGTCATTTAGGGATTGACAAGTACATCGGAAGAGGAAGAGTACAGTCCGCAGTCTGATTGCTGTGTTATTGGTAAGCAAACAATATATGGCAGTCAATGTTGAGGTACAAGGTGAGTGTCGCTGAGTGTTTCGGGGGACAGTGGGAGGTGTTGTTACAGGGCATGACGCAGATGGCAGAACCAAGCTGAAAAGGGCATATGGCGGAGAAGAATGCTACTGGCTCCTTCTTACTACAAAGGTGGAATCACCCGCATCTTCATCCTCTATGTCATCTGTCTGACATGTGGGTGCTGATGTTTGGTCTGCAGCACTGTGTGCCACTGACACATCAGGGGCCGGAGATGTGTGTGTAGAAGTGCCAGCATTCATCAGCGACTGCCTTAGTGGCAGCAATGCGATGATGAGGATTTGCAGGGCATGGAAGATCCCAACAACTTTTCGCTGGTGTGCATCCGTGGCAGCCATTCTTTCCGCATGCATCCGCTCCATGTTCTCCATTATCCTCAGCATCTGTGCCAACTCTCGGCTGACATCGCTGAGGCCACTCTGACTAGGCAGTTGTTCTCCTCTCAGAGTCATGACTCCAGCGATGTCGGGCATGGATTGTTGGACATCATGGAGCAAACTGTGGGTGTCCGTTAGGGAGTGTAAGTGGTCCCTGATGGGACTTAGACACCCACGTATGTCATCTAGTTTGGCTGCCATGAGGTCGAACCCCACCTGCACCTGTTCAGCCACCTCCTTCTGGCAGTCTAACACATGGCCTTGGAATGCGATGTGTTCTTCGGTGAGGTACTGGGAGCCAGCCGTGGTGGTGGGTGCTTCCTGCTGTGTGGTCTGTGCACTGGGTGGGGTCTCCTCGATGCAGCTGGGCTGCCCTGCTCCTGGAGGTGGGTTGCTGTAGCTGTCCATGAGCTGTTGTAGGGCGTTGGTGTCGAAGGTGTGGAGGTCCTCTTCATCATCACTGATGAGTTCATTCATTCATTCATAAAATCTTTATTTCGGTTTATAATACCATAAAAGATACAAACATATACTTCCTTTTCAATGGTGCTCGAGATAGAATTAGTTAAAAAGTCTTCCGTACACCAAATTCTAAGAAGTCGGGTATTCCAAGTTACAATTTTATAAACACGAAATAGATCAACAAAAAGCATAACCCATTTTGATATTTCTATTAAAAATAGTTAGGATAAAAACTAAAGTGCAAATGCATTCGTTTAACTGGCAAATTTCACAGTTGGTACTCAGTGGGGCACATCAAATCTGTAATAATCATTAGGGTCCCTCTACATCTTATACGTTAAAAATACAAATAATAAAAACACATTAAAATACTTTAGAATCAAATATTGTAATCATTATCTTATGAATTGGAACACCCTCGGTTCATAACAATTTTCTACAATTAAATCACAACAATTGAGGGGTAGTCAGTAGCCTCCGCCTAATAGCCCAAAATTGACCAAGAAATTTCGCAACTGCACATACAATAAGTGGTCTTGTGTCTGATTTTAAAATGCATAGAGCTTCATAGTGACTTTGGGTCCCCAACTCTCTACATACAGGAGCCAACCAGTTCCTTCTTGGGCTAGCATACGCAGGACATGCAAAAAATACATGGCCGACGGTTTCATTTGGGTTTGAGCAAGAGGAACAGCCCTTCGACTGGCTTTTATTATTTGCCCAGGAATTGATAAAAACATTAATAGGTAGACAGCCATATCTAAACTGGGTGTACAGTTTCCTGTCCCCAGGCTCCTTAATAATATCAAAGTAGCTCTCGAGACATTTAACAGATTTGATGTCTAGGAAAGCATCAGCAAGGCTGCCATGGCGGGTTTTCGAATAATTAGTCTGCGCTACCCAAAACCAATATTGGAGTTTTAATTGGTCCTTTGTAAGCTGGGGCGGGGGACCAAGAAACTCATTAGAGAGACCAATTACTGCCCGGGTGGTATTCACATGTTTAATCCACCCAATTTTTTTTATTTATGTCTAGGGCACATACTTCATTAAAAGCAGCAGCGTAAAGGGCCAAATCAGGGGTGGTGACCAATCTATACCAAAAAAGCAATGGGCGCAAACTCGCTAGGTCTTTAATTGCCCTAACTCCCAGGTCCAATTTCAAGGGGAGAAGGGGAGTGCTTTGGGTGAGGGATACCAGGCTCCTAAGGAACTTATTTTGCAGAGTTGTTAATTTGCTTGCATCTGCTGTACCCCACAATTCTGCCCCATAGAGCACACTGCTCACTACCTTCGAACTATAAAGTTTGAGAGCTGGGGCTACAGGCTTGGTATATGATAGTCAAATCTCCCACCGCAAGGCCCCAGTTAGCTGTGAAAATTTCAGGGAAGCCTTATCTAGATGGTTATTCCAAGTCATACTATCAGACAGCTTTATACCCAGATACTCGAAGGAGCGAACCCTTTCTAATGGAACATTATCCAAGACCAGATTTCTTTTAAAAGTTTTGGGGGCATTCAACATCATCAGCTTAGTTTTGGCGGTGTTGATGACCAAGCCCCTTGTATCGCAAAAGGCCTTAAACTGATCCAAAAGCTTTTGGAGGCCCATGGGGCTTTTAGATACCAAAAGGGTATCATCGGCAAACAGCAATGTTGCGATTTTCTGATTCGCCAAAGTGGGGGCATCGGCCGGAATTGAGCATAGCAGGTCAGCAATTTGATTAACATACAGGGAAAAAAGGGTAGGGGCCAAAACACACCCTTGGCGTACCCCCCGCCGGATCTTAATCGGGTCAGTGAGTTGCCCCTGGTTTCCCCATCTCACACGAGCAAAATTATCGTCGTGCAACCTGACCAATGGTTCTAGAATACCCAAAGGCATTCCCATATTCATGAGGACCTGCCAAAGTAGATCCCTGGGGACTAGGTCAAAGGCAGTTTTGAGATCAATAAAGGCAAGATATAAACTGCCTTTGCCCAGCACAACCACCTTCCAATACAGCATGACGAGGCGAAACGCCTGATCGATAGTGCTGGTTTTCCGCCGAAAGCCCGCCTGTAATGGAGAGAGGATGTTATTCTCATCCATCCAGGTCTGGATTTTAGATAAGAGCGAGCGACAGAAAACTTTTGAGCACAGTCTATCAAACTTATTGGGCGGTAGTTGGCGGGCTTAGACCTGTCCCCTTTTTTGAAAATTGGGATCACTTCGGCCCCCTTCCACGAGTCCGGGATGCTTCCTCCGACGATATCGTTGGCCAAATTCATAAAATAAGTTGACCAGTTTGCCCTATCGGCACGAAAGAGATCACCCGGGATGCCATCCGGGCCAGAGGCTTTTGAAGGTATAATGGCATCTAGGGAGCTCATGATCTCTTCCCTTGTAAATGCAATGGTACATATTGGAGCACCCAGATCGTAGGGCATCTGGAGTCTGTCAGTGGTGTTACTAGTGGAATATAACTCACTAAAATGTTTGTGCCATTCACTTGCCTGGATGTTATTGGCCAAGGGAGGTGTGCGCTCGAAGTTAGTTTTTGCCACAAGCGACCAGAATTGCCGCGGATCAGGATGTCCAATAGCCTCCCTTAGATCTTCCCATCTCCCTTCATCCCATTGTTTTTTTGCTTTCCTTTGTGCCTGTTTGTATTCGCTTCTGGTTTTACGAATGCTAATAAGATCCCTATTTTTGATGGCTACTGTCAATCTTGCTCTCGCTGCCCTACATTCTTTATTATACCATGGGTTAGCTCCCAAGGAGCTTTCCTGTCTAGGTCTATTCTTATTGATGGGGATGTGAAAAACGCAGGCCAGTTGATCAAAGAAATCTCTGTGGAGGATACTACAGGTATTCTGCATGAGCGGATCCTTACTCGCTGTTTCTAGTTGTTAGACCTGGCATCCTTGGCGTGGGTCTCCCTTCCATTTTTTCGTAATGCCTCCACTGTTGCCGATATGTTTTTGCTGGACTAGATGCTCATGGGCACTTTGCCGCTGCTAATCAGTGCCAAAGTGCAAGTGCTCCCTATCGTTAATTGATATATGTATTAGTGACTCCATGATTGGATGTTTGGTTTACTTGTCAGTCCCTAGTACAGTGCACTCAGTGTGCCAAGGGCTTGTAAATCCAATGCCGCTGGTGGGCTTGCAGCACTGGTTGTGCCACCCACAGAAGCGGCTTGTAAAATGTGTCTCAGGCCTGCCATCGCAGAGCGTGTGTGCAGCCTAGGGCTGCCATGTCGACTTGGTGAGTACTCCCACTTACCAGTCCCTAAACCTTCCCTTTACTGCATGTTGGTCACCCCTAAAGTAGGCCCTAGGGCAGGGTGCATTGTAAGTATAAGGTAGGACATGCCCTGGTGTGTGTGGCATGTCCTAATAGTGAATTACAGCCATTTTCGTTTTTCACTATTGCAAGGCTACCTGCTCCCCATAGGCCAGAATGGGCAGACTGACTATTACACCTTATAGTCAGAACTGACCCAGGGAACATGGTAGAAAAACGAATTTAGTATGCCTGAACTCAGGATGATAAAATACATCTTTTAGTGAAGTTGGTTTTAACATTCTGGGGTCGATTCCGATTCGGGCCGGAAATTTCTCCGACCGAGCCGGACCCGGAGAGATTTCCGACCGAATCGGACCCGTGCAGTCCGACCGAACGAGTACGATGCGTCCGTATGTTATCGGACTCGAGTCGGTCGGACTCCATTGAAGTCAATGGGAGCCGGTCGTACAACGCGTACGCGGGCTCCCATTGACTCAATGGGTGCGAGTCGGACAAGGGCGCCCCCTACAGCGGGTGCGCGGCGAAGCGGTTCGCGCCGTACACGCACAGGTAGGGGGACCCATGGGTCCCCCTGCGTGCGACTCGCGCGGCTACGCGTACAGGGGGGTCCGACACGGACCCCCAAAGTACGGCTCCGACAGCTCTTACGAGCCGGAGTGCGCGGCTCGGTCGGACTGCTCGCGGCGCGCATCGTACTTACCCGGCCGGGAAACGTCTCCATTGCGCGGTGCGAGTCGAGTCCGAGCGAGTCGGTCGGAGCGGTTCGAGCCGGGAGCGAGTCGGTCGGAGCGGTCGGGACGCCCGGACGAGTCGGTCGGCGATTTCGCATCGTACTCGCTCGGCCGGACCCGCGTACGGTTCGGTCGGGAAACAGGGCTCCGAATCGGATCCGGTAAAGCCGAATCCGATTCGGAGCCCTACCGGCCGAGATCGGAATCGGCCCCTCTGTGTTTGAAAATACCACTTTTAGAAAGTGGGTATTTTCTTGCCTAACTATCCAAGCCTGCCTCTGCTAGGTTGTGTATTCCTTGTCTGGAGATTGAGTGACAGGGGCTGAGGGTGGCTACAGGAGACAGGGTGAGTCAGCACAGGGCTGAATAGAAAGATCTGCATCCAGAGTGGAGGGAGGAGTTGCACCTGGGTCTGAATAGGGCTGTGCCTGCCTTCCACAATGCTGGCTCCACCTCCTGCTGGGCGGCTGAGCACTCTGCCCCACATTCTGAAAGGAAAGAAGGAGTCAGAAAAACAAAGTGCTCCAGGACTGACCAGAACTGGTTTTGGACTAGGCAGAGGCCTCTCTGCCTCCAGAGAACAAAGAGAATCAGGGTATAAGAGGGGCACCCAGACCCTAGGAAAATTAGATCACTTTTGGGAACAAGAAGAAACCTTTGCTGAGGAGCGGAACCAAGAAGAAACTGAGGAGAGACTATCCCTAAGCCTGAAGTGCTGCTTGGGGATTGGCCTGCAGTGGTTTGCCTGACTGCCAAAGAAAGGAGAAAGGAACTTTTGCTTTGCTGTAACTTTCCTCAACTTGTGAAGGATCTCCAAGGGCTTGGAAGAGAGCTTGCCCCCTGACCGAAGTCCCAGGACCATTGGACTTCACCCCCTTTGTGAATTGCTGCTGGAAACTCTGTTTCAGTGGCTACAGAGGTAGGGAGCTGTGACCGACTCTCACGACCGATTCGGTGTCCTGTAAGCACCGCATCGAAGCACCGTCTCGCCCTGCAACGCCCGGCCCTGGTCTCACCGACTCCGTCAACGAGCCGTTGCCTGCACCGCATCGAGGGACAACGCGTCCTGCAACGCTTCGCTACGCCGAATCGAACTGGTCCGACCGACACGGTCACTGCTGCTGAGTTCGAGTCCTGTGACCGCACCGGAGTTGGGCACCGCTCGCACGCTTTGCGACGCACCGCCCGACTCGCACCGCTGTCCGGACTGATCGACGCCAGCTCCTGAATCCGGCTTCGTCGCCGCACCGCAACCTGCCAGCACAGCATCGAAGCACCGTCTCGCCCTGCAACGCACGGCCCTGGTCTCACCGACTCCGTCTCGACGACGTCAACGAGCCGCTGCCTGCACCGCATCGAGGGACAACGCGTCCTGCAACGCTTCCATTTTTGCATCGCGACCGCGACGAACAGCCATCCGGCTCGCACGCCCGTGCCTGCCGCTTCAAGTAAAAGGTACTGTGACCGAGTCTGTCTACGCTGTGTTGGCCCGTCTTGACGCGGTCAGCGTGAACTGTTAGACTCTGTTTGTTCTCGACACCGCCGTAGCCGGAGGAGGCTACCGACTCGCACAGAACCTTGAATTAAGCCTTTTGATCAGAGCTAAGTATTCTTGACAGTATTGTGGATTATTTTGTCGTTTATGGTCTTGTGATAAATATATATAAAGTATACCTATTTTTATAAATATATAACCTGTGTGGTGTCCATTTGTAGTGTTGTCACTTGATTACTGTATGTGTTCACAAATGCTTTACACACTGCCTCTGAACTAAGCCTGTCTGCTCGTGCCAAGCTACCAAGAGGGTGAGCAGGGGTTATTTCAGGAGTGTACCTACTTTCCCTGACTAGACTCAAGGGTCCGTATTTGGACAAAGGTACCTACCTCTGCCAACTAGAGACCCCCAAATCTAACATTGGTGGTCAGCGGTGAGGATTCTGGACTTGCATTTGTGACTCATGTACAGTGATTGGTGAACACTACTTAGTGAGTGCAGACCAAAACGCAACCACATACTTTTATAGCATTTTTTCAGGGATTTCCTATTTTTGCAAATGCCAAGTTCAGTCACTATGGAGAAACCAGCATCAGTAGCCTCTGTTGAGTGTGATTGGGAAGAAGAGAGGCTAGAATGCTACACCCTCAAGCAGCTCAGGCAATTCTGCAAAAGTTTAAAGTGTCCATGACCGGGCTCTCCAGGAAGGAGGACCTCCAAAGGCGCTGAGGGCCTGGGTCGAATCAAGGAGTGCCCCTGTGGAGGGGGCTGAGAATGCAGAAGGGCAGCTGGAGGGGCTATTGGGTCTAGGGGCTAGAAGACCACCTTCCCCAGTAGGTAGCAGTGTTTCTGCCAGAGGACTGTCTCCAGAGGAGATGGAGGACAGGAAAGAGAGTAGGATGCACGAAATGGAGCTGACCAAGCTCTGAATGGGCAGTTAGAATTCGAAATGCAAACTAGGAAATTAGCCCTAGAGGAAAAGAAAATGCAGTTTGAACATGAGAAAGTTTTGAGGAGTTGGAATTGAAGGCCAAGAGCTTAGAGATTACTCCCTCTGGTGGCAGTGTACCGCCTGTGCCTGTTGAAGCTAGGGTGTATATTCCCAAAGATGTGGTGAAGGAGTTTTTTAAAAATGATGACATTGGGCAGTGATTCAAAGCCTATGAGGTAGCCATGTCTTCCCACCGGGTCCCTGAGAAGGATTGGGGAGCGGGGTTGTGGGGACGGTTCCTCAGTGAAGGGCGGGATACCTTGTTGGATTTACCCTCTGAAGTCTATAATTCGTACAGCCACATGAAGGATGCCTTAATGACTAGGTATGGTTTGACCCCTGAGCTTTATAGGCAAAGGTTCAGGAACTGTAGTAAGATTGAAAGCAGTACCTGGGTTGAATATGTGACCTTCTTTTGCAGAGCCTTGGATGGTTGGGTAAAGGGTAGCAAAGCGACTGATTTTCAGGCGCTCTTTGATTTGATTGCCTGGGAGCACTTGTCCGGTAATTGTTTTCCTGAGCTACGCCAGCACCTGATTGATAGTAAGCTGACTAACCCTAGGCAGCTTGCTGAGGAGAGCGGACCGCTGGGTGAGCACCCGGGTCCACAAGGGTCACGTGGGAGACTCCGCCAAGGGTGGGCAGGGTCCCCAGCAGAAGAGTGGGGGGACAAGGGTAAACAGAAGGAGTTCCATAAAGGGACCCAAAGTAAACCCCAAGGGAACCAAGGGAAAGGTTCCCAGCCTCCCCGGAGAAGAAGCCAGTGGCCCTGACATGCCCCCCTGTTCACCAGGGACCACTGGTGTGTTACAAGTGTGGCGCCCCTGGCCACAAGGCAAACGATCCTCGTTGCCCTTTGCATGGAAAACCAGCACCCACCAGTGCAGTCCCCCGGCAGTTGGCTAGTGTAGCCCTGGGGAGGAGTTGGGTGCCCAAGGTGGGGGGGATCCCACAGTGTTTTCCCTTGTCTCATTAGGAGACTCTAAGATGGTCCCTAGGACCCCGCTGCCTGAGAACACTAAGAAATACAGGCAGTGGGTGACCATCAATGGTCATAGGGTGGAGGCTCTGAGAGACACAGGAGCCAGTGTGACAGCTGTCATGTGTCACCTGGTGTCTAAGGAGCAGGTTATCCCTGATGCATTCTATCCGGTTGTTGCCGCTGACAACACAGAGAGTCACTGCAAGGTGGCTCAGGTTCCCTTTGAGTGGGGGGGGTCTCAGGTACTCTTCAAGTAGCTGTGAGGCCAGCCATGCCTGTTGACTGTTTGTTAGGGAACGATTGGAGAGCTCACCTTGGGCTAAGGTGGAGCGGAGTGCGCATTTAGAAATGTTGGGCTTGCCTGATTGGGCATGTGTGACCACCCGGTCAATGGCAGCTACAGGTGTTCAAGAGGACCTGGAGCCTGAGAGGGAGGCCCAGGGGCCTGCCGGAGAGAGAGGAGGCAGGGGGCGCGGGAAACCGGCCCCCGAGGTTCCCACGGTCCAGGAGGAGGCAGACCCTGAGTCGGATGCCCTGGAGCCTACAGGGGAACAGGTAGCTGAACTGGGGGACCTACCTGAGCTGACCCATTGGCAGCAAGAAGGAGGACCCTCCAGGGAAGAGTTCTGCGAGGAGCAGAACACATGCCCTTCTCTCGTGGGTCTGAGGCAACAGGCCACAGACCAGGCAGCAGGTGATCAGTCTGGATCACATTGGATTTACTGGGAGAATGGTCTCCTGTATTCAGAGCCTAAGGTTGCTGAGCCTGGGTCAGCCCGTGTGCTGGTGGTACCCCAGCGCTTCAGAGCCTTCCTACTGGGGTTGGCTCATGATGTACCGTTAGCAGGACATCTGGGGCAGGACAAGACCTTTGACAGGCTTGTTACCCATTTCTATTGGCCCCAGATGCGCAGGAGTGCCGCCACTCACTGCAGGACATGCCAGACTTGCCAGGCAAGTGGAAAGAGTGGGAGGAAGCACAAGGCTCCTCTCCAGCCATTCCCTGTGGTCAGCACCCCCTTTGAACGGGTGGGTATTGACATTGTGGGGCCACTGGACCCCAAGACAGCCATGGGCAACAGGTTTATCCTGGTCTTGGTGGACCATGCCACCCGGTACCCTGAAGCCATCCCTCTGAGGACAGTGACGGCCCCCGTGGTGGGACGGGCACTGATGGGAATTTTCTCACGTGTGGGATTCCCTCAAGAGGTGGTGTCTGACAGAGGTACCAACTTCGTGTCCAAGTACATGAAGTCCCTGTGGCAGGAGTGCGGTGTAACTTACAAGTTCACCACTCCTTACCACCCTCAAGGAAATGGGCTGGTTGAGAGATTCAACCGGACCCTCAAGGGCATGATTATGGGTCTGGAAGAACCCATGAGGCGTAAATGGGACGTCCTCTTACCATGCCTGTTGTTTGCATACCGGGAGGTGCCACAGAAGTCTCTAGGGTTCAGTCCCTTTGAGCTCCTCTATGGACACCCGGTGCGAGGACCTCTGAGTTTGGTCAAGGAAGGCTGGGAGCAATCTCCCAGGAAACCTCCCCAGGATGTATACAGTTACATGCTGGCCTTCAGGAACCAGACTAGGCGTTTCAGAGAACTTGCTGAGGCAAATCTGGAAGCCAGCCAGGAGGAGATGAAGCGGTGGTACGACCAGAATGCCACTCTGGTAGAGCTTCAGCCTGGTCAGAAAGTGTGGGTCATGGCCCCTGTGGAGCCTTGTGCGCTCCAGGACAGGTGGACTGGCCCTTTTACGGTGGTGGAGCGCAAGAGTCCAGTTACCTATTTGGTGGACTTGCAGTCTCCCAGGAACCCCTTGCGGGTCCTGCATGTGAACCGCCTGAAGCCCCACTTGGAGAGGTCCCAAGTGGGCATGCTCTTAGCTACAGATGATGGAATGGAGGAGGAGACCGAGCCTCTTCCTGACCTCCTGTCAGCCCGAGAGCAAGATGGATCAGTGGAGGGAGTAAACCTCTCTACCTCCCTGACACCTGAGCAGCAGGGTGACTGTCGCCAACTGTTGGGACAGTTCCCTGACCTGTTCTCCCTGGTTCCCAGTGTCACTCATTGGTGCGTCCATGATGTGGACACTGGGGACAGTCTTCCTGTGAAGCACAAGGCTTACAGGGTGACTGACAGGGTCAGAGCCTGCATCAAGGAGGAGGTCTCCAAGATGTTTGCGCTAGGGGTAATTGAGTCCTCTAACAGCCCTTGGGCCAGCCCAGTGGTCTTGGTTCCAAAGGCTGCCGCGCTTGGTGCCACACCAGAACTCCGGTTCTGTGTGGACTACAGGGGACTCAATTCCGTCACCAGGACTGACGCCCACCCCATCCCCAGAGCTGATGAGCTCATAGATCGGTTAGGGGCTGCACAGTACCTCAGCACGTTTGACTTAACGTCTGGGTACTGGCAGATCGCCTTGACTGATGGGGCAAAGAGAGGTCAGCATTCTCCACACCAGATGGGCACTACCAGTTCCGGGTGATGCCCTTTGGGATGAAGAATGCCCCTGCCACCTTTCAGAGGTTGGTCAACCAGGTGTTGGTTGGACTGGAGGATTTCAGTGCCGCCTACCTGGATGACATCGCAGTGTTCAGTTCCAGTTGGAAAGAACATCTGCGTCACCTCTGGGAAGTGTTGATGGCGCTGCGGAGGGCAGGCCTCACAATCAAGGCGAGTAAGTGCCAGATTGGGCAGGGTTCTGTGGTGTACTTGGGACACCAGGTTGGGAGCGGCCAGGTGGCGCCCCTCCAACCGAAAATTGATACCATTCTGGCTTGGGAGCCCCCAAGACCCAGACAGAGGTGAGAGCCTTCCTAGGACTCACCGGGTATTACCGGAGATTCGTCAAGGGGTATGGCAGCATTGTTGCCCCCTTGACCGAGCTGACTTCCAAGAAGCAGCCCAGGAAAGTGATTTGGACTGACGCCTGTCAGAAAGCTTTTGACACCTTGAAGACTGCCATGTGCACGGCGCCTGTGCTCCAGGCACCCAACTTCTCCAATGAGTTCATTGTTCAGACCGACGCTTCAGAGCATGGTGTAGGGGCTGTTCTATCACAGATCAATGAGGAGGGCCTAGACCAACCTGTAGCCTTTATCAGTAGGAGGTTACTTCCCCGGGAACAGAGATGGAGTGCTATCGAGCGTGAGGCATTTGCTGTGGTCTGGGCACTGAAGAAGCTGAGACCATACCTGTTTGGGACTCACTTCCGGGTTCAGACAGACCACAGGCCCCTCAGATGGTTGATGCAGATGAGGGGTGAGAATCCAAAGCTGTTGAGGTGGTCCATTTCCCTACAGGGGATGGACTTTACGGTGGAACACCGCCCTGGTACAGAACACGCCAATGCTGATGGACTGTCCAGATGTTTCCGCCTTAGCGATGAGAACTCCCTAGGGGTAGGATAGTTCTCCCCACATTTCAGCTGGAGGGGACACATGTTAGACCTGGCATTCTTGGCGTGGGTCTCCCTTCCATTTTTTCGTAATGCCTCCACTGTTGCCGATATGTTTTTGCTGGACTAGATGCTCATGGGCACTTTGCCGCTGCTAATCAGTGCCAAAGTGCAAGTGCTCCCTATCGTTAATTGATATATGTATTAGTGACTCCATGATTGGATGATTGGTTTACTTGTCAGTCCCTAGTACAGTGCACTCAGTGTGCCAAGGGCTTGTAAATCCAATGCCGCTGGTGGGCTTGCAGCACTGGTTGTGCCACCCACAGAAGCGGCTTGTAAAATGTGTCTCAGGCCTGCCATCGCAGAGCGTGTGTGCAGCCTAGGGCTGCCATGTCGACTTGGTGAGTACTCCCACTTACCAGTCCCTAAACCTTCCCTTTACTGCATGTTGGTCACCCCTAAAGTAGGCCCTAGGGCAGGGTGCATTGTAAGTATAAGGTAGGACATGCCCTGGTGTGTGTGGCATGTCCTAATAGTGAATTACAGCCATTTTCGTTTTCACTATTGCAAGGCTACCTGCTCCCCATAGGCCAGAATGGGCAGACTGACTATTACACCTTATAGTCAGAACTGACCCAGGGAACATGGTAGAAAAACGAATTTAGTATGCCTGAACTCAGGATGATAAAATACATCTTTTAGTGAAGTTGGTTTTAACATTCTGTGTTTGAAAATACCACTTTTAGAAAGTGGGTATTTTCTTGCCTAACTATCCAAGCCTGCCTCTGCTAGGTTGTGTATTCCTTGTCTGGAGATTGAGTGACAGGGGCTGAGGGTGGCTACAGGAGACAGGGTGAGTCAGCACAGGGCTGAATAGAAAGATCTGCATCCAGAGTGGAGGGAGGAGTTGCACCTGGGTCTGAATAGGGCTGTGCCTGCCTTCCACAATGCTGGCTCCACCTCCTGCTGGGCGGCTGAGCACTCTGCCCCACATTCTGAAAGGAAAGAAGGAGTCAGAAAAACAAAGTGCTCCAGGACTGACCAGAACTGGTTTTGGACTAGGCAGAGGCCTCTCTGCCTCCAGAGAACAAAGAGAATCAGGGTATAAGAGGGGCACCCAGACCCCAGGAAAATTAGATCACTTTTGGGAACAAGAAGAAACCTTTGCTGAGGAGCGGAACCAAGAGGAAACTGAGGAGAGACTATCCCTAAGCCTGAAGTGCTACTTGGGGGATTGGCCTGCAGTGGTTTGCCTGACTGCCAAAGAAAGGAGAAAGGAACTTTTGCTTTGCTGTAACTTTCCTCAACTTGTGAAGGATCTCCAAGGGCTTGGAAGAGAGCTTGCCCCCTGACCGAAGTCCCAGGACCATTGGACTTCACCCCTTTGTGAATTGCTGCTGGAAACTCTGTTTCAGTGGCTACAGAGGTAGGGAGCTGTGACCGACTCTCACGACCGATTCGGTGTCCTGTAAGCACCGCATCGAAGCACCGTCTCGCCCTGCAACGCCCGGCCCTGGTCTCACCGACTCCGTCAACGAGCCGTTGCCTGCACCGCATCGAGGGACAACGCGTCCTGCAACGCTTCGCTACGCCGAATCGAACTGGTCCGACCAACACGGTCACTGCTGCTGAGTTCGAGTCCTGTAACCGCACCGGAGTTGGGCACCGCTCGCACGCTTTGCGACGCACCGCCCGACTCGCACCGCTGTCCGGACTGATCGACGCCAGCTCCTGAATCCGGCTTCGTCGCCGCACCGCAACCTGCCAGCACAGCATCGAAGCACCGTCTCGCCCTGCAACGCATGGCCCTGGTCTCACCTACTCCGTCTCGACTACGTCAACGAGCCGCTGCCTGCACCGCATCGAGGGACAACGCGTCCTGCAACGCTTCCATTTTTGCATCGCGACCGCGACGAACAGCCATCCGGCTCGCACGCCCGTGCCTGCCGCTTCAAGTAAAAGGTACTGTGACCCGGTCAGCGTGATCTGTTAGACTCTGTTTGTTCTCGACACCGCCGTAGCCGGAGGAGGCTACCGACTCGCACAGAACCTTGAATTAAGCCTTTTTGATCAGAACTAAGTATTCTTGACAGTATTGTGGATTATTTTTGTCGTTTATGGTCTTGTGATAAATATATATAAAGTATACCTATTTTTATAAATATATAACCTGTGTGGTGTCCATTTGTAGTGTTGTCACTTGATTACTGTATGTGTTCACAAATGCTTTACACACTGCCTCTGAACTAAGCCTGTCTGCTCGTGCCAAGCTACCAAGAGGGTGAGCAGGGGTTATTTCAGGAGTGTACCTACTTTCCCTGACTAGACTCAAGGGTCCGTATTTGGACAAAGGTACCTACCTCTGCCAACTAGAGACCCCCAAATCTAACATTGGTGGACAGCGGTGAGGATTCTGGACTTGCATTTGTGACTCATGTACAGTGATTGGTGAACACTACTTAGTGAGTGCAGACCAAAACGCAACCACATACTTTTATAGCATTTTTTCAGGGATTTCCTATTTTTGCAAATGCCAAGTTCAGTCACTATGGAGAAACCAGCATCAGTAGCCTCTGTTGAGTGTGATTGGGAAGAAGAGAGGCTAGAATGCTACACCCTCAAGCAGCTCAGGCAATTCTGCAAAAAGTTTAAAGTGTCCATGACCGGGCTCTCCAGGAAGGAGGACCTCCAAAAGGCGCTGAGGGCCTGGGTCGAATCAAGGAGTGCCCCTGTGGAGGGGGCTGAGAATGCAGAAGGGCAGCTGGAGGGGCTATTGGGTCTAGGGGCTAGAAGACCACCTTCCCCAGTAGGTAGCAGTGTTTCTGCCAGAGGACTGTCTCCAGAGGAGATGGAGGACAGGAAAGAGAGTAGGATGCACGAAATGGAGCTGACCAAGCTCAAGCTGAATGGGCAGTTAGAATTCGAAATGCAAACTAGGAAATTAGCCCTAGAGGAAAAGAAAATGCAGTTTGAACATGAGAAAGTTTTGAGGGAGTTGGAATTGAAGGCCAAGAGCTTAGAGATTACTCCCTCTGGTGGCAGTGTACCGCCTGTGCCTGTTGAAGCTAGGGTGTATATTCCCAAAGATGTGGTGAAGGAGTTTTTAAAAATGATGACATTGGGCAGTGATTCAAAGCCTATGAGGTAGCCATGTCTTCCCACCGGGTCCCTGAGAAGGATTGGGGAGCGGGGTTGTGGGGACGGTTCCTCAGTGAAGGGCGGGATACCTTGTTGGATTTACCCTCTGAAGTCTATAATTCGTACAGCCACATGAAGGATGCCTTAATGACTAGGTATGGTTTGACCCCTGAGCTTTATAGGCAAAGGTTCAGGAACTGTAGTAAGATTGAAAGCAGTACCTGGGTTGAATATGTGACCTTCTTTTGCAGAGCCTTGGATGGTTGGGTAAAGGGTAGCAAAGCGACTGATTTTCAGGCGCTCTTTGATTTGATTGCCTGGGAGCACTTGTCCGGTAATTGTTTTCCTGAGCTACGCCAGCACCTGATTGATAGTAAGCTGACTAACCCTAGGCAGCTTGCTGAGGAGGCGGACCGCTGGGTGAGCACCCGGGTCCACAAGGGTCACGTGGGAGACTCCGCCAAGGGTGGGCAGGGTCCCCAGCAGAAGAGTGGGGGGACAAGGGTAAACAGAAGGAGTTCCATAAAGAGACCCAAAGTAAACCCCAAGGGAACCAAGGGAAAGGTTCCCAGCCTCCCCCGGAGAAGAAGCCAGTGGCCCTGACATGCCCCCCTGTTCACCAGGGACCACTGGTGTGTTACAAGTGTGGCGCCCCTGGCCACAAGGCAAACGATCCTCGTTGCCCTTTGCATGGAAAACCAGCACCCACCAGTGCAGTCCCCCGGCAGTTGGCTAGTGTAGCCCTGGGGGAGGAGTTGGGTGCCCAAGGTGGGGGATCCCACAGTGTTTTCCCTTGTCTCATTAGGAGACTCTGAGATGGTCCCTAGGACCCCGCTGCCTGAGAACACTAAGAAATACAGGCAGTGGGTGACCATCAATGGTCATAGGGTGGAGGCTCTGAGAGACACAGGAGCCAGTGTGACAGCTGTCATGTGTCACCTGGTGTCTAAGGAGCAGGTTATCCCTGATGCATTCTATCCGGTTGTTGCCGCTGACAACACAGAGAGTCACTGCAAGGTGGCTCAGGTTCCCTTTGAGTGGGGGGTCTCGGGTACTCTTCAAGTAGCTGTGAGGCCAGCCATGCCTGTTGACTGTTTGTTAGGGAACGATTTGGAGAGCTCACCTTGGGCTAAGGTGGAGCGGAGTGCGCATTTAGAAATGTTGGGCTTGCCTGATTGGACATGTGTGACCACCCGGTCAATGGCAGCTACAGGTGTTCAAGAGGACCTGGAGCCTGAGAGGGAGGCCCAGGTGCCTGCCGGAGAGAGAGGAGGCAGGGGGCGCGGAAACCGGCCCCCGAGGTTCCCACGGTCCAGGAGGAGGCAGACCCTGAGGGGGATGCCCTGGAGCCTACAGGGGAACAGGTAGCTGAACTGGGGGACCTACCTGAGCTGACCCATTGGCAGCAAGAAGGAGGACCCTCCAGGGAAGAGTTCTGCGAGGAGCAGAACACATGCCCTTCTCTCGTGGGTCTGAGGCAACAGGCCACAGACCAGGCAGCAGGTGATCAGTCTGGATCACATTGAATTTACTGGGAGAATGGTCTCCTGTATTCAGAGCCTAAGGTTGCTGAGCCTGGGTCAGCCCGTGTGCTGGTGGTACCCCAGCGCTTCAGAGCCTTCCTACTGGGGTTGGCTCATGATGTACCGTTAGCAGGACATCTGGGGCAGGACAAGACCTTTGACAGGCTTGTTACCCATTTCTATTAGCCCCAGATGCGCAGGAGTGCCGCCACTCACTGCAGGACATGCCAGACTTGCCAGGCAAGTGGAAAGAGTGGGAGGAAGCACAAGGCTCCTCTCCAGCCATTCCCTGTGGTCAGCACCCCCTTTGAACGGGTGGGTATTGACATTGTGGGGCCACTGGACCCCAAGACAGCCATGGGCAACAGGTTTATCCTGGTCTTGGTGGACCATGCCACCCGGTACCCTGAAGCCATCCCTCTGAGGACAGTGACGGCCCCCGTGGTGGGACGGGCACTGATGGGAATTTTCTCACGTGTGGGATTCCCTCAAGAGGTGGTGTCTGACAGAGGTACCAACTTCGTGTCCAAGTACATGAAGTCCCTGTGGCAGGAGTGCGGTGTAACTTACAAGTTCACCACTCCTTACCACCCTCAAGGAAATGGGCTGGTTGAGAGATTCAACCGGACCCTCAAGGGCATGATTATGGGTCTGGAAGAACCCATGAGGCGTAAATGGGATGTCCTCTTACCATGCCTGTTGTTTGCATACCGGGAGGTGCCACAGAAGTCTCTAGGGTTCAGTCCCTTTGAGCTCCTCTATGGACACCCGGTGCGAGGACCTCTGAGTTTGGTCAAGGAAGGCTGGGAGCAATCTCCCAGGAAACCTCCCCAGGATGTATACAGTTACATGCTGGCCTTCAGGAACCAGACTAGGCGTTTCAGAGAACTTGCTGAGGCAAATCTGGAAGCCAGCCAGGAGGAGATGAAGCGGTGGTACGACCAGAATGCCACTCTGGTAGAGCTTCAGCCTGGTCAGAAAGTGTGGGTCATGGCCCCTGTGGAGCCTTGTGCGCTCCAGGACAGGTGGACTGGCCCTTTTACGGTGGTGGAGCGCAAGAGTCCAGTTACCTATTTGGTGGACTTGCAGTCTCCCAGGAACCCCTTGCGGGTCCTGCATGTGAACCGCCTGAAGCCCCACTTGGAGAGGTCCCAAGTGGGCATGCTCTTAGCTACAGATGATGGAATGGAGGAGGAGACCGAGCCTCTTCCTGACCTCCTGTCAGCCCGAGAGCAAGATGGATCAGTGGAGGGAGTAAACCTCTCTACCTCCCTGACACCTGAGCAGCAGGGTGACTGTCGCCAACTGTTGGGACAGTTCCCTGACCTGTTCTCCCTGGTTCCCAGTGTCACTCATTGGTGCGTCCATGATGTGGACACTGGGGACAGTCTTCCTGTGAAGCACAAGGCTTACAGGGTGACTGACAGGGTCAGAGCCTGCATCAAGGAGGAGGTCTCCAAGATGTTTGCGCTAGGGGTAATTGAGTCCTCTAACAGCCCTTGGGCCAGCCCAGTGGTCTTGGTTCCAAAGGCTGCCGCGCCTGGTGCCACACCAGAACTCCGGTTCTGTGTGGACTACAGGGGACTCAATTCCGTCACCAGGACTGACACACACCCCATCCCCAGAGCTGATGAGCTCATAGATCGGTTAGGGGCTGCGCGGTACCTCAGCACGTTTGACTTAACGTCTGGGTACTGGCAGATCGCCTTGACTGATGGGGCAAAGAGAGGTCAGCATTCTCCACACCAGATGGGCACTACCAGTTCCGGGTGATGCCCTTTGGGATGAAGAATGCCCCTGCCACCTTTCAGAGGTTGGTCAACCAGGTGTTGGTTGGACTGGAGGATTTCAGTGCCGCCTACCTGGATGACATCGCAGTGTTCAGTTCCAGTTGGGAAGAACATCTGCGTCACCTCTGGGAAGTGTTGATGGCGCTGCGGAGGGCAGGCCTCACAATCAAGGCGAGTAAGTGCCAGATTGGGCAGGGTTCTGTGGTGTACTTGGGACACCAGGTTGGGAGCGGCCAGGTGGCGCCCTCCAACCGAAAATTGATACCATTCTGGCTTGGGAGCCCCCAAGACCCAGACAGAGGTGAGAGCCTTCCTAGGACTCACCGGGTATTACCGGAGATTCGTCAAGGGGTATGGCAGCATTGTTGCCCCCTTGACCGAGCTGACTTCCAAGAAGCAGCCCAGGAAAGTGATTTGGACTGACGCCTGTCAGAAAGCTTTTGACACCTTGAAGACTGCCATGTGCACGGCGCCTGTGCTCCAGGCACCCAACTTCTCCAATGAGTTCATTGTTCAGACCGACGCTTCAGAGCATGGTGTAGGGGCTGTTCTATCACAGATCAATGAGGAGGGCCTAGACCAACCTGTAGCCTTCATCAGTAGGAGGTTACTCCCCCGGGAACAGAGATGGAGTGCTATCGAGCGTGAGGCATTTGCTGTGGTCTGGGCACTGAAGAAGCTGAGACCATACCTGTTTGGGACTCACTTCCGGGTTCAGACAGACCACAGGCCCCTCAGATGGTTGATGCAGATGAGGGGTGAGAATCCAAAGCTGTTGAGGTGGTCCATTTCCCTACAGGGGATGGACTTTACGGTGGAACACCGCCCTGGTACAGAACACGCCAATGCTGATGGACTGTCCAGATGTTTCTGCCTTAGCGATGAGAACTCCCTAGGGGTAGGATAGTTCTCCCCACATTTCAGCTGGAGGGGACACATGTTAGACCTGGCATCCTTGGCGTGGGTCTCCCTTCCATTTTTTCGTAATGCCTCCACTGTTGCCGATATGTTTTTGCTGGACTAGATGCTCATGGGCACTTTGCCGCTGCTAATCAGTGCCAAAGTGCAAGTGCTCCCTATCGTTAATTGATATATGTATTAGTGACTCCATGATTGGATGATTGGTTTACTTGTCAGTCCCTAGTACAGTGCACTCAGTGTGCCCAGGGCTTGTAAATCCAATGCCGCTGGTGGGCTTGCAGCACTGGTTGTGCCACCCACAGAAGCGGCTTGTAAAATGTGTCTCAGGCCTGCCATCGCAGAGCCTGTGTGCAGCCTAGGGCTGCCATGTCGACTTGGTGAGTACACCCACTTACCAGTCCCTAAACCTTCCCTTTACTGCATGTTGGTCACCCCTAAAGTAGGCCCTAGGGCAGGGTGCATTGTAAGTATAAGGTAGGACATGCCCTGGTGTGTGTGGCATGTCCTAATAGTGAATTACAGCCATTTTCGTTTTTCACTATTGCAAGGCTACCTGCTCCCCATAGGCCAGAATGGGCAGACTGACTATTACACCTTATAGTCAGAACTGACCCAGGGAACATGGTAGAAAAACGAATTTAGTATGCCTGAACTCAGGATGATAAAATACATCTTTTAGTGAAGTTGGTTTTAACATTCTCTGTTTGAAAATACCACTTTTAGAAAGTGGGTATTTTCTTGCCTAACTATCCAAGCCTGCCTCTGCTAGGTTGTGTATTCCTTGTCTGGAGATTGAGTGACAGGGGCTGAGGGTGGCTACAGGAGACAGGGTGAGTCAGCACAGGGCTGAATAGAAAGATCTGCATCCAGAGTGGAGGGAGGAGTTGCACCTGGGTCTGAATAGGGCTGTGCCTGCCTTCCACAATGCTGGCTCCACCTCCTGCTGGGCGGCTGAGCACTCTGCCCCACATTCTGAAAGGAAAGAAGGAGTCAGAAAAACAAAGTGCTCCAGGACTGACCAGAACTGGTTTTGGACTAGGCAGAGGCCTCTCTGCCTCCAGAGAACAAAGAGAATCAGGGTATAAGAGGGGCACCCAGACCCCAGGAAAATTAGATCACTTTTGGGAACAAGAAGAAACCTTTGCTGAGGAGCGGAACCAAGAAGAAACTGAGGAGAGACTATCCCTAAGCCTGAAGTGCTGCTTGGGGGATTGGCCTGCAGTGGTTTGCCTGACTGCCAAAGAAAGGAGAAAGGAACTTTTGCTTTGCTGTAACTTTCCTCAACTTGTGAAGGATCTCCAAGGGCTTGGAAGAGAGCTTGCCCCCTGACCGAAGTCCCAGGACCATTGGACTTCACCCCTTTGTGAATTGCTGCTGGAAACTCTGTTTCAGTGGCTACAGAGGTAGGGAGCTGTGACCGACTCTCACGACCGACTCGGTGTCCTGTAAGCACCGCATCGAAGCACCGTCTCGCCCTGCAACGCCCGGCCCTGGTCTCACCGACTCCGTCAACGAGCCGCTGCCTGCACCGCATCGAGGGACAACGCGTCCTGCAACGCTTCGCTACGCCGAATCGAACTGGTCCGACTGACACGGTCACTGCTGCTGAGTTCGAGTCCTGTGACCGCACCGGAGTTGGGCACCGCCGCACGCTTTGCGACGCACCGCCCGACTCGCACCGCTGTCCGGACTGATCGACGCCAGCTCCTGAATCCGGCTCCGTCGCCGCACCGCAACCTGCCAGCACAGCATCGAAGCACCGTCTCGCCCTGCAACGCACTGCCCTGGTCTCACCGACTCCGTCTCGACGACGTCAACGAGCCGCTGCCTGCACCGCATCGAGGGACAACGCGTCCTGCAACGCTTCCATTTTTGCATCGCGACCGCGACGAACAGCCATCCGGCTCGCACGCCCGTGCCTGCCGCTTCAAGTAAAGGTACTGTGACCGAGTCTGTCTACGCTGTGTTGGCCCGTCTCGACGCGGTCAGCTGTGATCTGTTAGACTCTGTTTGTTCTCGACACCGCCGTAGCCGGAGGAGGCTACCGACTCGCACAGAACCTTGAATTAAGCCTTTTGATCAGAACTAAGTATTCTTGACAGTATTGTGGATTATTTTTGTCGTTTATGGTCTTGTGATAAATATATATAAAGTATACCTATTTTTATAAATATATAACCTGTGTGGTGTCCATTTGTAGTGTTGTCACTTGATTACTGTATGTGTTCACAAATGCTTTACACACTGCCTCTGAACTAAGCCTGTCTGCTCGTGCCAAGCTACCAAGAGGGTGAGCAGGGGTTATTTCAGGAGTGTACCTACTTTCCCTGACTAGACTCAAGGGTCCCTATTTGGACAAAGGTACCTACCTCTGCCAACTAGAGACCCCCAAATCTAACATTGGTGGTCAGCGGTGAGGATTCTGGACTTGCATTTGTGACTCATGTACAGTGATTGGTGAACACTATTTAGTGAGTGCAGACCAAAACGCAACCACATACTTTTATAGCATTTTTTCAGGGATTTCCTATTTTTGCAAATGCCAAGTTCAGTCACTATGGAGAAACCAGCATCAGTAGCCTCTGTTGAGTGTGATTGGGAAGAAGAGAGGCTAGAATGCTACACCCTCAAGCAGCTCAGGCAATTCTGCAAAAAGTTTAAAGTGTCCATGACCGGGCTCTCCAGGAAGGAGGACCTCCAAAAGGCGCTGAGGGCCTGGGTCGAATCCCTGTGGAGGGGGCTGAGAATGCAGAAGGGCAGCTGGAGGGGCTATTGGGTCTAGGGGCTAGAAGACCACCTTCCCCAGTAGGTAGCAGTGTTTCTGCCAGAGGACTGTCTCCAGAGGAGATGGAGGACAGGAAAGAGAGTAGGATGCACGAAATGGAGCTGACCAAGCTCAAGCTGAATGGGCAGTTAGAATTCGAAATGCAAACTAGGAAATTAGCCCTAGAGGAAAAGAAAATGCAGTTTGAACATGAGAAAGTTTTGAGGGAGTTGGAATTGAAGGCCAAGAGCTTAGAGATTACTCCCTCTGGTGGCAGTGTACCGCCTGTGCCTGTTGAAGCTAGGGTGTATATTCCCAAAGATGTGGTGAAGGAGTTTTTAAAAATGATGACATTGGGCAGTGGTTCAAAGCCTATGAGGTAGCCATGTCTTCCCACCGGGTCCCTGAGAAGGATTGGGGAGCGGGGTTGTGGGGACGGTTCCTCAGTGAAGGGCGGGATACCTTGTTGGATTTACCCTCTGAAGTCTATAATTCGTACAGCCACATGAAGGATGCCTTAATGACTAGGTATGGTTTGACCCCTGAGCTTTATAGGCAAAGGTTCAGGAACTGTAGTAAGATTGAAAGCAGTACCTGGGTTGAATATGTGACCTTCTTTTGCAGAGCCTTGGATGGTTGGGTAAAGGGTAGCAAAGCGACTGATTTTCAGGCGCTCTTTGATTTGATTGCCTGGGAGCACTTGTCCGGTAATTGTTTTCCTGAGCTACGCCAGCACCTGATTGATAGTAAGCTGACTAACCCTAGGCAGCTTGCTGAGGAGGCGGACCGCTGGGTGAGCACCCGGGTCCACAAGGGTCACGTGGGAGACTCCGCCAAGGGTGGGCAGGGTCCCCAGCAGAAGAGTGGGGGGGACAAGGGTAAACAGAAGGAGTTCCATAAAGGGACCCAAAGTAAACCCCAAGGGAACCAAGGGAAAGGTTCCCAGCCTCCCCCGGAGAAGAAGCCAGTGGCCCTGACATGCCCCCCTGTTCACCAGGGACCACTGGTGTGTTACAAGTGTGGCGCCCCTGGCCACAAGGCAAACGATCCTCGTTGCCCTTTGCATGGAAAACCAGCACCAACCAGTGCAGTCCCCCGGCAGTTGGCTAGTGTAGCCCTGGGGGAGGAGTTGGGTGCCCAAGGTGGGGGGGATCCCACAGTGTTTTCCCTTGTCTCATTAGGAGACTCTGAGATGGTCCCTAGGACCCCGCTGCCTGAGAACACTAAGAAATACAGGCAGTGGGTGACCATCAATGGTCATAGGGTGGAGGCTCTGAGAGACACAGGAGCCAGTGTGACAGCTGTCATGTGTCACCTGGTGTCTAAGGAGCAGGTTATCCCTGATGCATTCTATCCGGTTGTTGCCGCTGACAACACAGAGAGTCACTGCAAGGTGGCTCAGGTTCCCTTTGAGTGGGGGGTCTCGGGTACTCTTCAAGTAGCTGTGAGGCCAGCCATGCCTGTTGACTGTTTGTTAGGGAACGATTTGGAGAGCTCACCTTGGGCTAAGGTGGAGCGGAGTGCGCATTTAGAAATGTTGGGCTTGCCTGATTGGGCATGTGTGACCACCCGGTCAATGGCAGCTACAGGTGTTCAAGAGGACCTGGAGCCTGAGAGGGAGGCCCAGGTGCCTGCCGGAGAGAGAGGAGGCAGGGGGCGCGGGAAACCGGCCCCCGAGGTTCCCACGGTCCAGGAGGAGGCAGACCCTGAGGGGGATGCCCTGGAGCCTACAGGGGAATAGGTAGCTGAACTGGGGGACCTACCTGAGCTGACCCATTGGCAGCAAGAAGGAGGACCCTCCAGGGAAGAGTTCTGCGAGGAGCAGAACACATGCCCTTCTCTCGTGGGTCTGAGGCAACAGGCCACAGACCAGGCAGCAGGTGATCAGTCTGGATCACATTGGATTTACTGGGAGAATGGTCTCCTGTATTCAGAGCCTAAGGTTGCTGAGCCTGGGTCAGCCCGTGTGCTGGTGGTACCCCAGCGCTTCAGAGCCTTCCTACTGGGGTTGGCTCATGATGTACCGTTAGCAGGACATCTGGGGCAGGACAAGACCTTTGACAGGCTTGTTACCCATTTCTATTGGCCCCAGATGCGCAGGAGTGCCGCCACTCACTGCAGGACATGCCAGACTTGCCAGGCAAGTGGAAAGAGTGGGAGGAAGCACAAGGCTCCTCTCCAGCCATTCCCTGTGGTCAGCACCCCCTTTGAACGGGTGGGTATTGACATTGTGGGGCCACTGGACCCCAAGACAGCCATGGGCAACAGGTTTATCCTGGTCTTGGTGGACCATGCCACCCGGTACCCTGAAGCCATCCCTCTGAGGACAGTGACGGCCCCCGTGGTGGGACGGGCACTGATGGGAATTTTCTCACGTGTGGGATTCCCTCAAGAGGTGGTGTCTGACAGAGGTACCAACTTCGTGTCCAAGTACATGAAGTCCCTGTGGCAGGAGTGCGGTGTAACTTACAAGTTCACCACTCCTTACCACCCTCAAGGAAATGGGCTGGTTGAGAGATTCAACCGGACCCTCAAGGGCATGATTATGGGTCTGGAAGAACCCATGAGGCGTAAATGGGACGTCCTCTTACCATGCCTGTTGTTTGCATACCGGGAGGTGCCACAGAAGTCTCTAGGGTTCAGTCCCTTTGAGCTCCTCTATGGACACCCGGTGCGAGGACCTCTGAGTTTGGTCAAGGAAGGCTGGGAGCAATCTCCCAGGAAACCTCCCCAGGATGTATACAGTTACATGCTGGCCTTCAGGAACCAGACTGGGCGTTTCAGAGAACTTGCTGAGGCAAATCTGGAAGCCAGCCAGGAGGAGATGAAGCGGTGGTACGACCAGAATGCCACTCTGGTAGAGCTTCAGCCTGGTCAGAAAGTGTGGGTCATGGCCCCTGTGGAGCCTTGTGCGCTCCAGGACAGGTGGACTGGCCCTTTACGGTGGTGGAGCGCAAGAGTCCAGTTACCTATTTGGTGGACTTGCAGTCTCCCAGGAACCCCTTGCGGGTCCTGCATGTGAACCGCCTGAAGCCCCACTTGGAGAGGTCCCAAGTGGGCATGCTCTTAGCTACAGATGATGGAATGGAGGAGGAGACCGAGCCTCTTCCTGACCTCCTGTCAGCCCGAGAGCAAGATGGATCAGTGGAGGGAGTAAACCTCTCTACCTCCCTGACACCTGAGCAGCAGGGTGACTGTCGCCAACTGTTGGGACAGTTCCCTGACCTGTTCTCCCTGGTTCCCAGTGTCACTCATTGGTGCGTCCATGATGTGGACACTGGGGACAGTCTTCCTGTGAAGCACAAGGCTTACAGGGTGACTGACAGGGTCAGAGCCTGCATCAAGGAGGAGGTCTCCAAGATGTTTGCGCTAGGGGTAATTGAGTCCTCTAACAGCCCTTGGGCCAGCCCAGTGGTCTTGGTTCCAAAGGCTGCCGCGCCTGGTGCCACACCAGAACTCCGGTTCTGTGTGGACTACAGGGGACTCAATTCCGTCACCAGGACTGACGCCCACCCCATCCCCAGAGCTGATGAGCTCATAGATCGGTTAGGGGCTGCGCGGTACCTCAGCACGTTTGACTTAACGTCTGGGTACTGGCAGATCGCCTTGACTGATGGGGCAAAAGAGAGGTCAGCATTCTCCACACCAGATGGGCACTACCAGTTCCGGGTGATGCCCTTTGGGATGAAGAATGCCCCTGCCACCTTTCAGAGGTTGGTCAACCAGGTGTTGGTTGGACTGGAGGATTTCAGTGCCGCCTACCTGGATGACATCGCAGTGTTCAGTTCCAGTTGGGAAGAACATCTGCGTCACCTCTGGGAAGTGTTGATGGCGCTGCGGAGGGCAGGCCTCACAATCAAGGCGAGTAAGTGCCAGATTGGGCAGGGTTCTGTGGTGTACTTGGGACACCAGGTTGGGAGCGGCCAGGTGGCGCCCTCCAACCGAAAATTGATACCATTCTGGCTTGGGAGCCCCCAAGACCCAGACAGAGGTGAGAGCCTTCCTAGGACTCACCGGGTATTACCGGAGATTCGTCAAGGGGTATGGCAGCATTGTTGCCCCCATGACCGAGCTGACTTCCAAGAAGCAGCCCAGGAAAGTGATTTGGACTGACGCCTGTCAGAAAGCTTTTGACACCTTGAAGACTGCCATGTGCACGGCGCCTGTGCTCCAGGCACCCAACTTCTCCAATGAGTTCATTGTTCAGACCGACGCTTCAGAGCATGGTGTAGGGGCTGTTCTATCACAGATCAATGAGGAGGGCCTAGACCAACCTGTAGCCTTCATCAGTAGGAGGTTACTTCCCCAGGAACAGAGATTGAGTGCTATCGAGCGTGAGGCATTTGCTGTGGTCTGGGCACTGAAGAAGCTGAGACCATACCTGTTTGGGACTCACTTCCGGGTTCAGACAGACCACAGGCCCCTCAGATGGTTGATGCAGATGAGGGGTGAGAATCCAAAGCTGTTGAGGTGGTCCATTTCCCTACAGGGGATGGACTTTACGGTGGAACACCGCCCTGGTACAGAACACGCCAATGCTGATGGACTGTCCAGATGTTTCCGCCTTAGCGATGAGAACTCCCTAGGGGTAGGATAGTTCTCCCCACATTTCAGCTGGAGGGGACACATGTTAGACCTGGCATCCTTGGCGTGGGTCTCCCTTCCATTTTTTCGTAATGCCTCCACTGTTGCCGATATGTTTTTGCTGGACTAGATGCTCATGGGCACTTTGCCGCTGCTAATCAGTGCCAAAGTGCAAGTGCTCCCTATCGTTAATTGATATATGTATTAGTGACTCCATGATTGGATGATTGGTTTACTTGTCAGTCCCTAGTACAGTGCACTCAGTGTGCCCAGGGCTTGTAAATCCAATGCCGCTGGTGGGCTTGCAGCACTGGTTGTGCCACCCACAGAAGCGGCTTGTAAAATGTGTCTCAGGCCTGCCATCGCAGAGCCTGTGTGCAGCCTAGGGCTGCCATGTCGACTTGGTGAGTACACCCACTTACCAGTCCCTAAACCTTCCCTTTACTGCATGTTGGTCACCCCTAAAGTAGGCCCTAGGGCAGGGTGCATTGTAAGTATAAGGTAGGACATGCCCTGGTGTGTGTGGCATGTCCTAATAGTGAATTACAGCCATTTTCGTTTTTCACTATTGCAAGGCTACCTGCTCCCCATAGGCCAGAATGGGCAGTCTGACTATTACACCTTATAGTCAGAACTGACCCAGGGAACATGGTAGAAAAACGAATTTAGTATGCCTGAACTCAGGATGATAAAATACATCTTTTAGTGAAGTTGGTTTTAACATTCTGTGTTTGAAAATACCACTTTTAGAAAGTGGGTATTTTCTTGCCTAACTATCCAAGCCTGCCTCTGCTAGGTTGTGTATTCCTTGTCTGGAGATTGAGTGACAGGGGCTGAGGGTGGCTACAGGAGACAGGGTGAGTCAGCACAGGGCTGAATAGAAAGATCTGCATCCAGAGTGGAGGGAGGAGTTGCACCTGGGTCTGAATAGGGCTGTGCCTGCCTTCCACAATGCTGGCTCCACCTCCTGCTGGGCGGCTGAACACTCTGCCCCACATTCTGAAAGGAAAGAAGGAGTCAGAAAAACAAAGTGCTCCAGGACTGACCAGAACTGGTTTTGGACTAGGCAGAGGCCTCTCTGCCTCCAGAGAACAAAGAGAATCAGGGTATAAGAGGGGCACCCAGACCCCAGGAAAATTAGATCACTTTTGGGAACAAGAAGAAACCTTTGCTGAGGAGCGGAACCAAGAAGAAACTGAGGAGAGACTATCCCTAAGCCTGAAGTGCTGCTTGGGGGATTGGCCTGCAGTGGTTTGCCTGACTGCCAAAGAAAGGAGAAAGGAACTTTTGCTTTGCTGTAACTTTCCTCAACTTGTGAAGGATCTCCAAGGGCTTGGAAGAGAGCTTGCCCCCTGACCGAAGTCCCAGGACCATTGGACTTCACCCCCTTTGTGAATTGCTGCTGGAAACTCTGTTTCAGTGGCTACAGAGGTAGGGAGCTGTGACCGACTCTCACGACCGATTCGGTGTCCTGTAAGCACCGCATCGAAGCACCGTCTCGCCCTGCAACGCCCGGCCCTGGTCTCACCGACTCCATCAACGAGCCGCTGCCTGCACCGCATCGAGGGACAACGCGTCCTGCAATGCTTCGCTACGCCGAATCGAACTGGTCCGACCGACACAGTCACTGCTGCTGAGTTCGAGTCCTGTGACCGCACCGGAGTTGGGCACCGCTCGCACGCTTTGCGACGCACCGCCCGACTCGCACCGCTGTCCGGACTGATCGACGCCAGCTCCTGAATCCGGCTTCGTCGCCGCACCGCA
This sequence comes from Calotriton arnoldi, assembly GCA_963921515.1. Lineage (NCBI taxonomy): Eukaryota > Metazoa > Chordata > Amphibia > Caudata > Salamandridae > Calotriton > Calotriton arnoldi. The sequence continues at coordinate 1,399,412 of CAWUFW010002447.1, forward strand.
ACCTGCCAGCACCGCATCGAAGCACCGTCTCGCCCTGCAACGCACGGCCCTGGTCTCACCGACTCCGTCTCGACGACGTCAACGAGCCGCTGCCTGCACCGCATCGAGGGACAACGCGTCCTGCAACGCTTCCATTTTTGCATCGCGACCGCGACGAACAGCCATCCGGCTCGCACGCCCGTGCCTGCCGCTTCAAGTAGAAGGTACTGTGACCGAGTCTGTCTACGCTGTGTTGGCCCGTCTCGACGCGGTCAGCGGGATCTGTTAGACTCTGTTTGTTCTCGACACCGCCGTAGCCGGAGGAGGCTACCGACTCGCACAGAACCTTGAATTAAGCCTTTTTGATCAGAACTAAGTATTCTTGACAGTATTGTGGATTATTTTTGTCGTTTATGGTCTTGTGATAAATATATATAAAGTATACCTATTTTTATAAATATATAACCTGTGTGGTGTCCATTTGTAGTGTTGTCACTTGATTACTGTATGTGTTCACAAATGCTTTACACACTGCCTCTGAACTAAGCCTGTCTGCTCGTGCCAAGCTACCAAGAGGGTGAGCAGGGGTTATTTCAGGAGTGTACCTACTTTCCCTGACTAGACTCAAGGGTCCCTATTTGGACAAAGGTACCTACCTCTGCCAACTAGAGACCCCCAAATCTAACACTAGTACTACTAAGTGCTCAGCTAGAGCTTCTTTGATCTTTTGGATTTTAGATTCATCTGCCAAAACCGTGGGCCATTTAAGCCGACGCTTATCATTTGTAGCTATTAACTCCCTTGCGCTTAATGGTGCCTTAGGATCTTTCGCAATGCTCCCCCATAGACAACCAATAGTTAAATGCAAAGAATTATGATCACTGTCACAAGCTGGGGCTATAGACATATCCCGCACTAAAGGCCACAGGGTCAAGTCCACTAGTATATAATCAATCCGACTTGACCCTTTAGTTCCAATAAAGGTCATTCCACCGCCCCTATCTGAGTTGGTTCGCCCATTAGTGGCCCTTAGCCTATATTCTAAGGATAAAGCGTTCAATTGGAGGGCGGCTTGCGACCATTTTTTAATTGGGAATAGTTCCAAAGGAGGTACCCTCCAGGCTTTATCTTCCTCTGTCACATCAATAGACTCAATCCAATCGAGTGGTTCAAATGTGACATTAAAATCACCACCGATTATTAATGGATGGCTAGCATTCTTGCCTCCCAATAAGTTGTCCAAGACATTAAGAGTCGACGAGATAACCCCTTTGGTACTCCTAGCGTAAACATTATAGATGTCGACAGTTTGACCTTTTTCATTTGTAAGCCTGATCCCCAAGATATCTGGGCTGTTAGTGACCATCTCTTTTGCTTCACAATTCAGCGTAAGATTTACTAAGGTAAGCAACCTCCCTGAAGCCCGACCTTCTTTGGCCGGTACTGCTGGCCTAAAGAAGGTCTTAAACCCAGGTATATGTGTCGGTGTCTGGCACCAGGTTTCCTGGAACAAGCATATATCTTGACAAGAGACCAGATCCAACCAGTGCGGACAGTTACGCTTCCTGCTTATACCTGCCAAGTTCCATGACAATATATTCATCATTTCCCCATTGTCTTCTTGTGAAAGGGCCTGCAGGGGAGATGTGGCATTCAGTATAGGCGCATCTCGGCTACCAGTCCTTATTACAGGTTCGCTATCCTGGATGCCTACCCAGTGCACCATTGAGGTGTTGGAATCTATGAACTCTACTGGGAGGCTACACATACACTCTTGCTCAATCGAGCACGCCTAGTGAGGCAAAAGAGAAGGATCGACAGGGGTCATATGATCTTTCTTGGTGATATTCTTGGCATCGCTAGAAAGTTTAAAAGTGAGTCAATCGATTTGTGAGAGATACACACAAGATCCTGGGCACGCGTGACAAGGGTATACCAGTAGTATGAGAGTCTCGTTCAGATAAAACACAGTTGTTAATATCTGGATAGAGTTCAGTGATATTTATTAAGAGAAAACAAATTCCACATCCGGCTCAGGTCACGGCAACAGGCTCCCGCGGCCTTTCTTGCTCTACTCACAGGCGCACCCGCCTTTCTACACGCCCTTCTTCCTGGACGGTCGTCAACAGCCTGACTCCAGGCGCTGTACCTTGCTGCCACACACGGCATTACTATTTACGTTTTCAGACACAGGAAACTGGACGGCCTCCCCTCTAAACACACACAAGGCCCCCTTTTACCTGCCACGTACGTTGGGACTCGTGGCTCTGCACCTGCCCCGACCATTGTCTGGAACACACCAGACTCGCCTACATTCCTTCAGTCCTCCCCTGACCCTGGGACGATTTTGATGTTCACATAGTTTTTCGAGACCCTGCGATCTCGTGCGGAACACTCCACTAAGCCCTGAAGAGTCACAGGAATTATACTTGTGACGAAACACGTGTCGGCTGGTTGCTTTGATTCCATAAATTTGTTTTCTCTTAATAAATATCACTGAACTCTATCCAGACATTAACAACTGTGTTTTATCTGAACAAGACTCTCATACTACTGGTATACCCTTATCACGTGTGCCCAGGATCTTGTGTATATGTCCAGTGTGGGTTCTTCGACTCACACGCTTACGGGGGTTATTGGGTTGTTCCTCCGACCTGGCAGCACCGCACATTTTTGTGTAGCACTACTCGCATTACGCGTACTAGTTTGAGTGCCAATCTTCCTGTTCTTACTCAAAACCCTACCCTTAGACGTCGATTTGTGAGAGAGTTGAGATGGGAATGTCCAAATGGGCCTGACTCACGTTGTTATCTTCGCCTTGTTCAGGGGGAACAGTCAATCTCAATCTAATCTTAGTTGTTGAATGAGGATGAGAACTAGCTTCAAGGGCAATGAGATCATGCACAAGATGGTTTGTAGCTAGAATTAACTCAATTGCGTCTACTGGGCTGTGGTCCAGGATGCACCTTTTGGCGTAGACAATGTCCTCTCTAATTATTGATCTGCACCCCGTAGTATGTCTCAGCCAATGTATGGCTTTGTTTTTTAGAACTTCCCCACTCTCATATCTACGACAGTTGGAGTCAAGTTTGGAAACATTAGTCAAAAAGATTGGTATTGGTGACAAGGTGTCTAGCGTATGATGAGATGCCTGGGGTAGTTTACAATGTTGAGGCGCCCTATTATGGGTCGGGGAAACTAGCCTTGTCGCTGAGCCATGCCCTGCCTGGTCCAATGACGGGGCCGCAATTCCCCTACCTTGTGCCGCAACAAGCCTATGTTGCCCCAAAAGAGCTCTGGTAGTTACTTTAGTGCTCTGGGGTCGTTTAAAATCAAAATCTAAAGGCAGTATGTTTTGATCACTTTGTACGCCATGGGGGGATTCAGGCCTCGTCATGAGACCAGCTTTTACAGGTAAGACAGTTAGTGGTGGTGCTGGCAGTGGGTGTAGTGGGTGTAATCCATTACTCTCATCTATTCTTAAGTAGAGTTTATGAACCAAAGTGGTCAAAGCCTCAATACTACCTTTTAGGCCTGCTATTTCAATCATAAGATCAGAGTTCGTGGCTTTTGTGCCACTACTAACTTCCCCTACTGCCTGTGTAGTGGCTATGCTTACGTTATCAGACACTAGGTGTACATTGATAGGGTCAATGTGAGGCTCAGCAATAGGTGAATCCTCGGAAAGGAGAGCAAAGCGGTTGCTCAGTGAAATCTCTTCTAGTATGCTGTTATCCATGGGGCAAGATGTGCTTACTAAATGTGGCGCACTTGTTGTGGCTATATTGAGCTCCGCTGCGGCTACGGGAAATTTATTTTTCTTAGTTGCTAATTTAAAAAGTTTAGGGATATTACCATACCCAGAAGCAGAGGACCCGATTGAATTACTGGAGTGTGGGGGTTTAATGAGGGTATTTTCGACTAACGGGACATTAGGAGCTGGCGCAGGTGAAGTCAACAATTCCTCGCAGTCCGCAACAATATTCTCTATGCGATCCAGGATTTCCTCTCCTGTCCCCCCTCCACCCCCTTCACCATCTGCACTCTCAATCACCTTCGCAGTGGGCTGGTGCCGTTTTTTTTATTTCTTTTTACTTGCACCTCCCGGCCCTGCTTCAATCCCTTTCCGTTTCCCCATTGCTGCACCGAATAGACCACGATGTATACTACCTCAATTCAACACAGCTTGGGCACAATATAACACAGTACTGTGAGCACCGAAGTCAATAAATACACAGTCTAAAGGTGTTGTTGGAGAGGCCGTAAAGATCCTCGGTCTGGCCTACTGGATCTCCAAGGAGTGTGGTACTAGTCAGTGAACCGGAATGTTAATAGAAACAGTACCTTTAGAGGGGGTAAGATTGCCAGCAACTCCAACCCACGATATCAGGGGGGTGGCCCAGCCCAGCCTCTTGCGGGCGATGACGGGCAAGGACGGGCCCGCCCTTGGCCTGGGCTTCGCCCGCGTGCGTCCTGCGTCGCGGGGATGGCAAGACGCTTCAATGCGCGCAACGGCGGCAACAGGCGCGCTCCTCCCTCCGGGGAGAGCGCTGGCTCCTGGGAGAGGTAGTCTCCCTGTCTGGCACCTCGGGTCCGGTTGCAGGAAGGCGTCCCGCGTCGCGGGGATGGCAAGGCGCTTTAATGCGCGCGACGGCGGCAACAGGCGCGCTCCTCCCTCCGGGGAGAGCGCTGGCTCCTGGGAGAGGTAGTCTCCCTGTCTGGCACCTCGGGTCCGGTTGCAGGAAGGCGTCCCGCGTCGCGGGGATGGCAAGGCGCTTTAATGCGCGCGCCGGCGGCAACAGGTGCGCTCCTCCCTCCGGGGAGAGCGCTGGCTCCCGGGAGAGGTAGTCTCCCTGTCTGGCACCTCGGGTCCGGTTGCAGGAAGGCGTCCTGATGAGTTGTCTGGTCTGGTCTGCTCTGCAGGAGGTGTTGATTGTCCCTCTGCAATGTGAAGGGGAGATGCATTTTAACATTGTGTTGACATGTATGTTGACGCATTGTTCAAGTTTACATACAGACTGCATGACAATGTACATTGTGACTGTTTGGGAGGAGCTGACTATTTGATGCTGAACAGTGGACATTTGAACTACATCACGGATGTGAGGTTGTACACGTACATTATCATCTCACAGTTTCCTGCTATGCCAGATGTGATTGGCCAGTTTCTACGCACAAGCGGCACCAGTTGTGTCCTCTGTTCTGTAGTGAGAGTGTTGCACTTTGTACCACATTGTCGTCAATGATGATGTGCTGTTATTGCTATGTGTGTGTGCTGCATTGTGGGAGAGTCGCCCCTGCAGCTGTGATTTAGCTGCCCCTTATCCCTTTGAGGCGGTGTGCCTTTGACTTCTGTGCATCTACAGTGCTGAGATGTTGCAGACTTGGCTAATTTTGGCTCTAGTTCGGATTTTGGACATTTGGGCATGGTTTATCCGCAGATGTGTTGTTGACGTCAGGGGTTGTTTGTGCACGTGGATGTGTCAGAGTGTGACCTGCTCCTTTCCGGATGTGTTCCACACTCAGCCACCTCAGTGTCGTGGTGTGCACCATGTCATGATAATTGGACTGCAGCCATGCTATTCGTCATGCAGTGTCACTTGCATTGTCAGTGTGGCTCACAGATACGCAGCTTTGCTGGTTTTGACACGTGTGCATGGATTGGTTGTGAGATTGGTGCTGTGTGGGGAGGGACCCCTTTGTGCCCATAGTGGACGGGGGCCTACTTGCTGTTTGTATGTGTGCTGCAGTGTGCCAAGGGGATCAGGGACATGATCCAGAGTCATTGTGGGTGTGCAGTGTGCTCTACTTAATTGTGCATGTGTGCCATTGTGCCCATCTCCCCCGTCCCCCATCCCTGTTCGGTACTCACCCTGGTGCTGTTGTGTCAGGTCATGTCGAGCAGTGTCCGGACTCCCAACTCCTGCCACCGTCTCCCCACTGATGACTGTGGCCACCATAACCTCCATCTCATCCAGCTCATGGTGTTCCGCTGGACTGCCACCTCCAGTCTGCATTGCTGCCTGATGGTTGTCAGCGAGTTTCTTCTTGGTTTTGCACTTCGCATCATTCCAGCGCCTCTTGACCTCTCCAATTGTCCTCCTCCTCACTCTGACTGCATTCACCTTGTCCAGGATGGACTGCCATATTGCATTTTTATTTGCCAATGACACGTTGGTGGTGACGAACAGTTGTTGGTGGTGTTCTATCACCTCCGTGATGATGATCCTGTTTTCCTGCGGACTGAACCTCGTCTTCCTCGTCTTCTTCTCCTTGTCCTTCCGTGACTCCGAGGTCCCAGGCTGGTCCTCCTGGGGGCTTGTGGGGTTCTGGTCGTCCTCTGTACTTGCTCCGGCTTCCTCCATGGTGCTACGCAGTTTGAATTATTTTGTTTGTGTGCTTTTGTGGTGCATTTTCCCGCAGGACGCGTGGGAATTGCAGGCCTGTCGCTGGTTATCGCAGATTTTTTTATCGCGGTTGGCCACATCGCAACTTTTTTCGCGTTCGTGTTTCACGTTTTTTCAGCGTCGCGTTAATTTTAACGCGGTCATTTGGCGCGTTGTCGTGGAATTATCGCATGGTGCCGCCGGGTTGAGAATACAGCGTTAACACAGTGTTATTTTCCCGCGATGGACTGCGATGTGCAAAGTTGCGTTAAGCTAAATTTGCGATAATTATCACACGTTCTTGAGAATATCCCCCTAATAGTTTTTAACAACTAATTATAAAGTAAGTTAATTAATTTACTCCCCACCCTTTACCCCTAAAAAAGTAAAACCCACACACACAAAATAAACAATTACCCTAATTAAATATCAATTAATTAATTAATGATCAACTAATTATTAATTAAACATAAACTACTTCCCACCCATTACCCCATAAATCCCAAAACCCACACCTAAAATTAATTACACAATTTCCATATTTAATTACCAATTAATTAATATTAATTAACAACCAATTAATAATGAATTAATAATAAATTACTTCCCACAGTTAACACTATTAAATCTCAATTAAATAAATATTAATAAATATAAAATTATCAATAATTTATTATAATTAAATTACTTCCCATCCTATTCCCCTCTAAACCCACAACCCGCTACGTAACTAAAAAAACACAAAATGTAATTAAAATAAAATTGATAACTACAAAAATTTAACACATATATTAAAAAACATAAACAATTCCTATACAAAAAATACATTACATACATTTAAAATATATACTAAAATACATAACGAATAAAAAAATCGATATTTTAAACAACTATATTTTTGCAAACGATATTAATGACTTCTATATTTTTAACAATGATATTTCTTACCTTAAAATTGATACTCTTGACCACAATATCCTTGCTGTCGATATTTCTGTGTCACGATATTTACAACTCGATATTTGTGTAAGTCGACATTTCTAACTCGATATTTTGTCTGAATACCATATCAGATTAATGGGTACAGTAGTTCAATAGGTAATGCACCTGCTCCACAGAATGTACAATATTTCAAAACGAAAAAAAGGTAAAAACTAAAACGTAGTATAATTTACTCTGAAACAATGGGTAACATTTGTAATCAAAAACTTAAAAATCACACTGGTGCTAATTTAGCTAACTCAGACGGTACAACCTGACAGCTGAAGTATAATTTCCATGCACACGAGGCAGCGCGAGTAGTGGACAGATGAATTATGAAGGTTGTCACATCGCTCACATACTCTTGAGTATCTCGTTGAATTTTGACAAAAGCTTCATGATTGTCAATGATTTATATTTCATATTTACAAACAACACAAGTTGATAACAAGCAGCAGTTGTCCTTAGAGACTACTTGAATATATACTCTTAAGAGCAGTATCCTCACTTGAAATTATCCATTCGTAAGGCCAGATTCACAAAGGTAATCTTACACCTGTGTCTAAGTTTACAATTTTTGTAATTTACAAACGAATTTTATGAGTATACTACTCATAAAATCTGTTTGTGAATGGCAAAAAATGTTAAACTTACACCAACGTGTAACTTTTACAACTGCGGTATCTCTGAACTTGTGGCGGATACTCCGCACATAAAAAGGCAGTCGTAAAGCTACTACTCGTATAATTGCTTTGTGAATTGCAAAAACTCGCAAACTTACACAAAAGTATAAGTTTACCTTTGTGAATCCGGCTCAGGGTCTTCAACAAAAAATGTCTACATTTAAATGTATTGTTGCAAATTCTATAAAAATATAAACAGGCAAAACATTTGCAATGGTAAACGTGAAAATGAGACAACATTTGGATAGGTAAGTGACTACATGGATGAATGAATGAGTAACTGATGGGATCAATGGATAAGTGTATGATAGATGGATGAATTGTTTCATAAGTAAGTGCGTTGAAAAATGGCACAATGAACTGTGGAGTGCATTATTAAAGGATGAATGAGTGAACCCATGGAAGGAAGCAGACAGATTATACCAATCTTAAAGAGTGAGGCTCCAAATAACAGTTGTAACAGTGCTATAAAATGTGAGTAATCACCAATACTATGCTAATGAAGCATTAAACCAGAACTGGGCCCTGCCATGCCAAGGTTTTCTTGAATATAAATTTAAAGATTTACCAAAATGATATCAGTCCACCATGATACCAGAGCAGGAATTATGATAAAGTTGGCACTTTTGTTCCACAAATGTCAATTGTATATGAAGAAATGCAACTGTCCTGCATGTTCCGATCCAGCAAGCACTCTATATTCATATATATTCTATATATGCTCAGATTTGCCCTATTATTTAGCCCCTCACCCAGTAATTCTTAGGTCCTGTTCACATGTGCACCATCACTCTTTCATCTTAAGAGCTGGGTGAGATTTGCACTCAGAAATCTCGAGGGTTAAGTGAGATGTGCACCATTAGTTAAAAGACTTGACTGCATGGACATATCTGCAACATCACTCAATTTGTTTGCTTTTTTTACCATTTCTTTATTCTTTTTCAATACAAAAAAAGAAAAACATGCAGGGCTTTGCCTGCGAGCTTGAAGGTATCCAGTGGAGTCACAGAGCTGTTACAGTTTCTCACCTACAGCATGGCGAGTACTGTAGTTTTACCATTAACGCATTTACAAGGCGTTTAAGACATCGTTCAGAGCACATACATTGTTTGGTGCATTTCCAGACTCAGGGTCCAATTCCGATGTTGAACGGACCGGAGTCCGTCCGACATCGTTTGGGAACTGGAACTGAACGACCTCCTGTCGTCGGTTCCAGCCCAGCAAGTAGGATACGACCGAACCCTGTTCGGTCGCAATCCTATAATTTACAATGGGACCATGCATTCAGAACGGAATGCATGCTCTCCTTGTAAAGAGCTGAGGTGCAGTTCATCTCAAGGTGCCTGCCACCGGGTGCAGAGATCAACAGGGGGGCCCCATAGGTGGCCCCTAGGCCGCATTCGGAGGCCTTGCACCCATGGGGCCACTGCTGGATGCCTGCAAAGACAGGCGCAGGAAAGACCGGTACAGAAGGGCTTTGGGAATCTGCCATCGCAATCCCTCGGCCGGAAAGAGCCAGCCGAGGGATTACTAAAGGCTTTCTGGATGGCGGACGGGCTCTCCGAGCACATCAGATGCCATTCAGAAATACGATTTGGATTCCCTTCCGACCGACCCCATCAAAATGGGTCGGTCGGAAAGGAATTCGACCAGCCGATTACGATGCGGGCTGAAGGGCTCAAACTGACGGTCGGAGCCATTTCAGCCAGCATTGTAATCGGGCCCTGAGTGTGAGCACAAGGGAGCACATCCGATATTGTCACCACAATCTATAACTATGGGCAGGGCCACTGGAATGACCCTAGAAATGATATGGGGTTATCATGAGTCACAACCCCATATCATTTCTAGGGTCTATCAAGACTCTGGTATGTGTGCATCCTGCTCAAGAGGCTGAATATGGACAGGGCCACTGAATTATGCGTCAGTGTAGGGCCAAACTATGCACAGGTTTGATTCAACTATATGGCAAGAAAAGGCAAATTATGCAGCGTAATGTGGTAAATTTTGTGTATTACTTATTGTCTTTCTGATTTTTAAACTTGTTAAAACTGTCTGGGCTTAGATTGCACCTCATTAGTACTGGTTTAACACTCAAATATATTCATTAACAAGAGAAAAGTTTCCAGTCAACTTTTGTAAATGGAGTTCCGCTGTGCGCCAACACATGTCTCTGCATTTTCAGTAACCTTTGAACCATTTCAGCTAGAAACAAGATCGTTTTTTGTTAAAGTCTGCAGATTATGCAGCATATGATGAATTATGTGGCAAATGTGGTGAATTAATAATCATTCAAAAATCGCCATGGCCGCACAATCCCATAATTCCAGTCGCCCTGACTATGGGACTCAAGAGGGGGATGTGGCAGTTCTCTGGTTAGTAAGGAGTAGGGTATGAACCATGAGGTGTGAGCTATATCCTACTGCGGATACCGTATTATGGGTCAGCAGAATAACACGTCAGAAGGTAGCATGCCGTTTTTTGCTTTCAAGTTCCTGATGTACATGTCCAGGATGCTAAACCCTGTCCCTCCCCTTCCAGTCTTTGTGTCTTAGTTATGGCGTCTCACTATGCCTTTGCCCACTTCAATAAGACCTTGAGCCACTCTTCATGTCAGGAGCTGCACAAGTCTTCCAGGACATCGCTATTTGTCTTTTCAACAACACAAAGGCCAGATCAAGAAATCTGTGCAGGTTTTTGTCCTCTTTGGCATTGAGTCTAAGGCCCAACAAGCATGATTCAGGTGTGGCCAGCACTATACACTCTACTAGGACTGAAAGGAGTCCCTCTACTTCCACCCATGTGCGCTCTACCACTGGACAGTCCCATACCATGTGAAAGAATCCTGCATGAGGTGAGTTGATTCTGGGGTAGTTTGCTGATGCCTCGGGGAACATGCGTTTGATGTGTTTCAGTGTAAGATACGCCTGGTGATGGTAGTTAAATTGTGTGTAGCGGAACCTTGGGTTGTGGATAGGGATGGGCAGAACTTGTGCAGTTACATAAAAACTCTGCGAGATTCTGTGGAGTTCTGCCAGAAGGTGGAATTCGGCACGTCGGGCTGGTCGGGCTGATTTTTAGCACCAGGAGTTTGTTCCATGCTGTAAAATCAGTGCAAATGGCACCACGCAGCATGCAAGAAGGTGCGGCTTCTTACTGCTGCTCGAGTAGACCTGCCACAACTGCCCACGTTGAGAAAATCTTGACTGGTGGCGTTCTAGCGCTCTGAAATCGCGCTAGAGGATGCAAGCTTGTGCTGGTGCTTGCCAAGTTAACGTTGGCAAGCCACGCGCAAGAAAAACCTCCACCACACGGCGGCTGGCAGTGTTTTGCCAGAACTCCGCCATACAAGCATAACATGGAGTAGGCAAAACTCTACCGGTGGAGCAGAATTTATCACCACCCCATAGTTGTGGGAGACCTCTTTTACTTGTTGCACAGTGTGCTCCCATTGTCTGTGGGTGAGTCCAGTCTGTCAATCTGTTGCTCATTGCTCCCTAACCTCTGCATCTATTTTTGTTGTTGGACTAGTAAGGCAGTGAACAAAGCTCTAATAATTTTCTGTGTGTCACCGTGGGATAGGATTTTGGGTACTGGGGTCAAGACCGGTGGTTAAGAGGGGACGTGTCCCCACTGCATGGCACCCGCATATTGTATGGCATTGTATGTTAGAAATTGCCCTGCACATATCTCATGTGTGCATCTGAGCTCCTGAAAAGTACACAAGACTCCCTCGGCATACAAGTCTTGTGTTAGTGTTATTCCCTTCCCTTTCAAGGGTGTCACATCATGTCGTTGTGCGATTGTGAATCGGTGCACTAGGGTCCATATGGAGGCCAGTGGCATGTATGGGGGAGACAGTCTAACCCTGTGTATTGTGCCAGCATATGCGAGCTGTTGTCATCTGATGCGCAAGACCGCGGCTGGAGGAAAATCCTTCTACCTCGCTGCGAAGACCTGGAACTCCCTGCCTCTGCACCTCAGGCAATCACCATCGCTGCCGCAATTCAGGTAGGACCCCAAGACCTGGCTCTTCGACTGAACTGCAGACCCCCTCCCCCACTCAGCACCTTGAGACCCTCACGAGTGAGTAGCCGCGCATTATAAGATTTCTGATTGATTGTATAAGATTTCTGATTGATTGATTGATGAGTCTCATGTGTCAGTGGATCCCTGGATCTCGATAGCCATGTCTATATATATATATATATATATATATATATATATATATATATATATATATATATATATATATATATATATATATATATATATATATATATATATATATATATACAGCAAACTCCTTCTCGCAGCCTCTTCACCTCTGCGCACAAATGGAGTACGGACCACAATTTCGTGCAGCTTCAGATTTTATTCAGCTCATGTAAGACACAACTCCATCAGCATGACGCGTTTCGAACCCAAAGGGATCTTGATCACATGACGCGCTACACGGTGGGTGGTTCATTTCAATACAGATTTTTTTGCTTTTTAAAGTGACATGTGCACTAATTTTCATTCATCAATCTTATAGACATAGACAAAATGCTTTTTAATCTATTGGAATCTAATTTATGGTTGCATAAAACGCTTGGTTAAATATACATTTAAAACCATAAAAACATCCCTTTTAAATATCTAAAAAGCATTTTAAAATCACACTGTAACATGTTAAAAAGCTGTTATTAAATCTCATAATGTTGAATAAGATTACAACCTCGCTTTTACACGTTGATTTCTGACATCCAGGTTTAAATACCAATTATCAACTGTTTTTAACAGTTTGTCAAAGTGCTAGTGCTCTTACAGTACTGAGAAGATGTAAACGTCTATTGTGTAAACAGATCGACTGGAGTTGTCCTATTAGTGCAAATATGGATTGTGTGAAGTGCTGAGTGCATGTTAAAAAACAACGTGTAACCCTTAATATGCAAACTAAAAAACCGTGTGTAAAAGTTAAAAAAGGCGGTGAAAAGTTCTAAAACCTAGTGTTTAATCTAAAAAGTTCTAAAACGACTAGCAGCTCAGTATTATCTTGACTGTGGTTTCCCGAATCCTGCACCCCAATGTACTCTACGGATGTATTCTAGAGGCAGGTATATAAATCTTCCATTTGGTTCAGGCCCCCCGGGTGTTTGGTATCGAGGTTTAGAATATACCTCGTTTCTAATTGTCGCAGGGCTTTTACTCGGTCTCCTCCCCTCTTCTTGCTCGGGACACTGTCTATTAAGAAGTATTTCAGGAATGTTGGGTCAGCATTGTGTTTGTCCCCAAAATGTCGGGCCACGGGATACGTCTGGTCATGGTTCCTAATGGCCCTTATGTGCTGGAGTACCCTCTTATGCCCCTGCAGTATTGTACTGCCAACATATCTGAGACCACAAGGGCACTCCAGCACATATATCACATCATTCATTTTGCATGACAGGGCCTTGGTGATAGGAACTTCACTTGGATTGAAGGGGGTCTTATACGTAGTTGCATTGATGCCATGTTGGCATGCCTTGCAAGATTTGCATTTGTAAAAACCCATGCGCTGACTTAACCATGTTCCTTTAGTTGGACCCTCTAGATCATTTCGCACCAAGGTGTCCCTCATGGACGGTGCCCTGCTGTATGTTATCGCAGCTTTCCTAGGTAGGAGCTGTCCAATCACAGGATCTCCCAAGATTATGGGCCAATTTCTATCTATAATGTTTTTGATGGTTTTACCCTGCTTACTATATCCAAAGATGAACCTGAATGTCTCCTCTTTGCTTCTATCGGCTAGGTCGGGCTTGGTTTGGTTTCTTAGGAGGCTTTCCCTGCTGGTGTCATTGCTTTTCCGAATTGCGGTATCAATGCATCTTGGGGAATATCCCCGTGCCAGGAATCTATTTCTACTGGCCATTTGTGCCTGCCTCAGATCCTCTTCGCTGCTACATATACGTTTCAACCGCAGCATCTCCCCAAACGGTATGCTTTGAATTAAGTGTTTTGGGTGGGCACTACTAGCATGTAGCACCGAGTTGCCTGCAGTGGGTTTTCTATGCAGTGTGGTATGTACCTGTCCATTTTTGATGTAAATCTGCACATCCAAAAAATTCACTGTTTCAGAACTGATAGAAGCAGTAAACTGTAAATTCAAGTTATTGACATTCAGGTTTTGTACAAATGTCTCAGCATCATTTTTTGCACCTTTCCAAACCACAAATAAATCATCAATATATCTATACCATATTTTGACATTGTTGGTCATACATGTCTTGTGCTCTTTATGGAGGACCAGCTCCTCCCACCATCCCATGTGAATACAGGCATAGCTGGGGGAGAAGCTGGCCCCCATAGCCACTCCACGTTGTTGTTGATATAGAGAGTTTTCAAATATAAAAACATTGTTGTTGAGACAGAATTCCACCATGTTAACCAACATAGCACTATGTTGTTCAAAGTCAGGCCCTCTGTGTGCAAGGTAGTGTCTTAATGCCCTTAGCCCATCCTGGTGCTTGATAGATGTATACAACGATGTAACATCCAATGTAATGAGCAGGTAGTCTTCTTGCCATTCAATGTTTTGGGTTTTGGAAAGAAAGTCCCCAGTATCCCTGATGTATGAGGGCAGCCCTTTCACATGGCTTTGAAGAAAAAAGTCCACGTATTGTGAGGTTTTCTCTAAAAGGCTGTTGCGGGCTGATATAATTGGCCTGCCTGGGGGCTTGAGGGGATTCTTGTGAACTTTGGGTATGAAATACATTATAGGAATCACGGGGTTGTCATTTCTCATGAATTTATATTCATCTTTTGTCAAAAGTCCGGCATTTTTCCATGCTACAAGCTTCATTCCATAGCTGTTATACATGCTTTTTAGGGTTAGGTGGTCGCAGCGATGGTAGCATTCCCTGTCCCTTAGCTGTGTCATAGCTTCCTCAATGTAGTCCTTTTTATTCCAAAGTACAAGATTTCCCCCTTTGTCCGAATTCCGAATGATTATGTCTCTGTTCTCTCTTAGCTTACTCATTAATTGGTGGTATTGCAGCTCTCGTTTATTGGTCCTGGCTTTTGTTTTGGCATTCACGGCATAGTTAAGTTTTTTGATGTTAGTCGTGACCTGTTCATTGAATATATCAATCGAGTCTCTGAGGGTAATCGGGTTAAACGTCGAGCGGGGCTTAAAAGGTGTCACGCACCTCTGATGTTCAGATTCGCTGGTCAAGTGCTCTCCATTCTGCGTCAAGGTATCACTCTCAATAGCTAACTCCTGTAATACTTGCAGGGTTGATATATCCGTTGCTGTCAGATCGGATGGCGGGGAATTGATCAATTGACTATCCATAGTATGTTTTTTAGTTTGGTCTTGTAAGAGAAAGTGTTTTTTAAGTTTTAACTTTCTTATGCTTTTGAATAAATCTATTCTTGTTGCAGCATAGTTAAAGGAACTTTCCGGGCAGTACGACAAGCCAAGTGCCAACAGCTGTTTCTCCGCCGCATTTAGTCAAATTGATGATAGTTTGACTACTGGTAATTCGAATTTTATCTACCGCCTCCAGTTGTGCCTTGGTTGCCTCTTCTGTTTTTGTTTTGGCTGCTGTTCGTTGTCGTTTGGCTTGCCGTCTCTCCCTACGTTTGATGGTTGAGTTCCTGCTTGTCTGTTTTGGTTTCATGGACGCAGGGTGTCCCTGCGTTCGATGCATAAAAAATCCACCTCGTCTGCCAGAGTAATGTTGGCTGGAACTTGTTTCATTGCTTGTTGTCTCTCCTCCAATTCCGTTTCACTTTCCTGAGCCGAACTGAGGTCCGAATTAGATACTTCCTCAGGTGTTTTCCTCTGATCAGGCTGTCCGGTTTGGGGCCCATGAGGTGTTCCGCCGTACTTGGATATTTTTAATCTATCATATTTCTTGGCAAATGTGAACACGCGACCGCATTCATAATCCATGCGGTCGCGATGGAATTTGTACGCCTTTCTTTCTCTTATTTCTGCTTCATCTTTTTTTAGCCTTTTGATCATATCCTCTTTGAGTTTGTTCAATTCATCTTGTTGCCCCATTTTGCTCAGTTCATCATTGAGGGCTTCTATCTCGATTTGGATTTTTGCACGGTCAGTGTCCGCATATTTAACTAAGATTATGATAAGTCTCCTGGAGGATTCTAAGTTTGTTTCCGCCCATTCCTTCATCATTGTTTTATCAGGGTTTTCATAACTGGGGGCTAGTAGGATTCGAAGTCCACGTGGGACTCGCCCCACATCAAGATATCTTTGGAGGGACTTCGCCTCCCACCACTTGCTTTGTTCCGTTCTCATGAGTTTCTCGAGTTGCCTCACTTTGTCCCTGAGGCTAGTGTTGCGCGACCCAGATGGTGCATTGTGGGTGCTGAAGTCCCGCGTTAGCGTACTGCTATCGTTGAACATATCCGCCGCCGCTTCTTCTCTTTCCTTCAGCGCGTCGGCTGACATGGTGTTGTTTACGAGTCTTTTTTGTAAATTTGTAAATACTCCCGGGTAAGCAGGCTTGAATCGTTTCCCAGCTCCCTTCGTATTTTGGCATACCTCCGTACCCAGCTGATCCGTTTATTGAGTGACAAACTGCTACACTCCACTAGGTAATTGCGCCCCAAGAGTCCTCCGACCCCTGTTCGCTTACCTTTATTGTGGCTGTAGGATGTTCACTGCTTTCGCGCTGGGGGGCCTGCCGCCGATTATCCACCCGGATTGTAACACGTTTGGCTTGAGCCCAAGCCTGGATCCTTTGATGGCGGCCAATGCCCAATGCCTGAGGGGGTCCGTAGTTAACCGGAGGAGTCCGAACCGGTTATATCTATACAGCAAACTCCTTCTCGCAGCCTCTTCACCTCTACGCACAAATAGAGTATGGACCACAATTTCGTGCAGCTTCAGATTTTATTCAGCTCATGTAAGACACAACTCCATCAGCATGACGTGTTTCGATCCCAAAGGGATCTTGATCACATGACGCGCTACACGGTGGGTGGTTCATTTAAATACAGATTTTTTGCTTTTTAAAGTGACATGTGCACTAATTTTCATTCGTCAATCTTATAGACATAGACAAAATGCTTTTTAATCTATTGGAATCTAATTTATGGTTGCATAAAACGCTTGGTTAAATATACATTTAAAATCATAAAAACATCCCTTTTAAATATCTAAAAAGCATTTTAAAATCACGCTGTAACATGTTAAAAAGCTGTTATTAAATCTCATAATGTTGAATAAGATTACAACCTCGCTTTTACACGTTGATTTCTGACATCCAGGTTTAAATACCAATTATCAACTGTTTTTAACAGTTTGTCAAAGTGCTAGTGCTCTTACAGTACTGAGAAGATGTAAACGTCTATTGTGTAAACAGATCGACTGGAGTTGTCCTATTAGTGCAAATATGGATTGTGTGAAGTGCTGAGTGCAATGTTAAAAAACAACGTGTAACCCTTAATATGCAAACTAAAAAACGGTGTGTAAGTGTGTAAAAGTTAAAAAAGGCGGTGAAAAGTTCTAAAACCTAGTGTTTAATCTAAAAAGTTCTAAAACGACTAGCAGCTCAGTATTATCTTGACTGTGGTTTCCCGAATCCTGCACCCCAATGTACTCTACGGATGTATTCTAGAGGCAGGTATATAAATCTTCCGTTTGGTTCAGGCCCCCCGGGTGTTTGGTATCGAGGTTTAGAATATACCTCGTTTCTAATTGTCGCAGGGCTTTTACTCGGTCTCCTCCCCTCTTCTTGCTCGGGACACTGTCTATTAAGAAGTATTTCAGGAATGTTGGATCAGCATTGTGTTTGTCCCCAAAATGTCGGGCCACGGGATACGCCTGGTCATGATTCCTAATGGCCCTTATGTGCTGGAGTACCCTCTTATGCCCGTGCAGTATTGTACTGCCAACATATCTGAGACCACAAGGGAACTCCAGCACATATATCACATAATTCATTTTGCATGACAGGGCCTTGGTGATAGGAACTTCACTTATATATATATCCAAACGAAGAAAGGCGCTGAAGCCATCTCCAGAATTCACAAATGTTTAGTTTAAAGGTGGCAGCGTGCATATGCCTTCATACTTTTTACTTGTTTCAGCTCTATGCCGAGCCTTGTTCACGGGTGAGGCAGGCTGCTTGCTCCTTCGTTGAGGTAAACTTTGCGGATATATGTATATATATATATATATATATATATATATATATATATATATATATGTTTTTACAAATACAGGGGACCGACGACATGGACACGTGCTTCGCCCCCTAATTATGCGAACCTGTTTATAGGCTGGTGGGAGAGGCACATGGCCTGGGCAGAGCCCAATAAAAGATGGGTGGAGAAAATAGCCCTTTGGGCAAGATACATTGATGATTTGTTTATAGTGTGGTGTGGCACCTGTTTGGAGGCTGAGGAGTATATCTCTATATTAAATAGGAATGAGTTGAATCTAAGATTTACCAGCCATATAAGCAAGACGGAGGTGCCATTTTTGGATCTCACCGTCTTTGTTTCCAACAATTAACTATGTACCAAGCTCTTTAGAAAACCCACGGCAGGAAACACTATCTTGCATGCACAAAGTCAGCATCCACGGAGCCTGATTAACATTATTCCCTTTGCTGAACTTCTGTGAACGAAGCGCAATTGCTCCCTTACTAAAAAGAAAGGCAAGATCTTTTAACGTATAAACAGAAAAGAGATGGGGAAGGTAACACAAATGGGAAGGTGAGATTAATAAAACTCAATTCCTCCACTGAGTCCAAACAGATTCGTGGAGCGATTCAGAGACATTGGAGTATTCTCCAAACAGACACAATACTGTGCAAAGAATTAGCGAACCAGCCTGATATAACCCACAGAAAAAGTGTCTCTTTGAAGGACATTTTGGTCCACATTCACTATGTGGAGAGACCTGCAAAAAAGATGGAGGTAACTGGTTTTTATCCATGCACCAATTGTAAAGCGGGCAGAGGCAGTACTAAAATGAAAGAATATGAAATTCCAGGTAGGAAGGATAAGAGGAGGATAACAAAGCTATTGAATTGCAACTTGGATTTTGTAGTTTACTGTCTGATATGCCCTTGTGACAAAAAATACATTGGCAGCACGGCAGTGCTTAATTTGTCAAATATTAAGTGCCAGGGCTCTGACCAGGAGGCCACTGCAGCTTACACCACCCATCGCCCTTGTCATCGCTGCTAAAACAACTACTAACCATCTCTCTCGCATGTAAATGGAACAGTTCAGATTATTCTAGGTCCCCAAAGCTAAAGGAATGGCTGGGGAGGCAGGTATTAGCAATTTTAATGTATATTGTAGTCCTAAACTACCGTTGTTCTGCTCATCTCTAAATTAGATGAGCAGTGCCATCATGTGGTGGACTGTTCTAAATATGGTGTTGACAATTAGGTGCCGGTACCGAGCACCGGAAACCAATTAAGTGCCGGTGCTGAGCACCAGAAAGCACTGGCTCAAATTAAGCACTGCAGCACGGTTCACCAAGAAAAAAAACGGCTCTTGGAACATGTAAGAGCCATAAACAATCAAGACAACACCTATCCGGTTGCAAGGCGTTTTCCCGATGTTCATCAATGCAGAGGAGATACATTGCGATTCTTCTGCATTGATCAGATCACCTACAGAGATGGGGCGGAGACGGAGTCAGACTCCGCATGCAGATGGAGTCAAGATATATTGTGGAACTCAGAACTAGGATGCGGGTTGGCCTCAACACCGAGCAGGAGATTTGGATACATGTAGGCTAAGGAGAGGCCACTTTATTGATTTTTTGATTTTTTGATTTTCTGATTTTCAGACCTTTTGATTGTTTCATTTTTTATGAATACTAGGTAGGTCCATCCAGGGCATAATCTACAAAATCTGAAGTGCAGACATAAGGTATAAAATCTAGATGAATTATTACTGTTAGTGTTATATATATATTATTTACAAAAGGAAATGTATGTATAATTTATTAATCATGAGTATAGACATGAATTATTTGCGCCAGTGGCTGACAATTGTCACAGTTTATAATTTTCTTTTGGTTGAATAATTTTAAGCAGCACGTACAATATGCAGGACAGATGGCCCTGATGTTTGAATATCTAATGATCTTATACATTACAAAATGGCCACCGCATTTGCAAGGATATGAGGGTCTCTTATAAATAGAATGTAGTCCGTCTGTGATGCTGCTGACTGGCAAAACTGCTCAGTAAATTACAAAAGGAAATTTTATATAATCTATCAATCATGAGTATGGACATGAGTTATTTGAGTCAACAACTGACAATTGTCATACCTATTAATTTGCTTTTGGATTGTATAATAATTTTTAAGCAGCACGTGTAATATGCAGGATAGATGGCTCTGATGTTTGTCTATTCAAATAGCGAATGATTTTATATATTACAAAATGGCCACCGCATTTGCATGGACATCAGGGGCTTTTTAAGATAGAATGTAGTGTGTTTTCGATGCTGCTGACTGGTGAACCTGCCCAATGAATTGCATTTTTGTTTTAAAAGGTGAAAGTTCACATTGTTTTACTGACATTGACAAAGGCCAGGAGGTCGAAACGCGTTTGTCAGTTCTGTGATGGTTGCACATTAAATAAAACAAATAATCTATTGAAATAGCAAAGCCTCGAGTGCCCAGCGTTTTTCTGTGACGCCGTGAAAATATATATATATTCCCCGTTAAGCATGTGTTGGGTAACGAGTCTTTCTAAGCAAGGGACTGTCCCCAGCCAAAGCACTGGCCACTGCAGCTGAGCGGCCACATAATATAGATAATAGCAGAGTCCCCGCTCCAATAGTGGGCATTGGGTTTTGTAGTGCCACCACTTCCTGCCTGTCCCCCAAATGAATTGCGATAGAAACCTGTGCAGTTCTTTAAAGAAACGTGTAGAGACTGTTATCGGTAGAGCTGCAAAGAAGAACAAGAATTGAGGCAGTATCAGCATCTTGGCAATTGCCCCTCGACTCATTGTCAATGATGAAAGTGATTTCCAAAATGTAAGTGACCTGCGTATCGAGACGAGGGCCTTATACAACTTGCCCTCCAGTAGGTCAATATCAGTGTGGTATATTTGGATTCACAAATACTTGAACATATCAAAGCGCCATTCAAGTGTACATCGTGTCGAGGCCTCTCTATTATGACTTGTCATCTGTGTTAGTGGAAAGAGGCAGGCCTTTGCCGAATTTACCCTGAGGCCCGATATTTCCCCGAAGACATCCTGGGTCTCCATCAGCGCTGAGAGCGTACTGCTATCTCACAAATAAATGAAAGCATCATCTGCACACAAAGATACTGCATGCCAGGAACTGTGGGCTACTGTAGGCTGATATTGCCCAGTGTTGGACTTGTAGGCGTAACTTGCATGCCAGTGGCTCTATAGCAAAGGTGAGTATCAGCATTGAGAGCGGGCATCCTTGCCTTGTGCCCCTATACATATTGCAGCGTGCTGAAATCGTCCGACCTGTTTTAACCCTGGCAATCAGTTGATTAATATATAGGGGCCGATTCCGATCTGGGTCTGAAATCTCTCCGACCGAGCCGGATGCGAAGAGATTTCCGACTCCTGCAGTCCGACCGGGGCAGTACGATGCGGCCGTGTGCTGCCGGACTCGATTCGGTCGGATTCCCATAGAAGTCAATGGGAGCCGGTCGTACGACGCGTACATGGGCTCCCATTGACTGAATGGGTACATCTCGGAAAAGGGCACCCCCTACAGTGTGTACGCGTTGGTGCAACACGTACCGTACATGCATGTGCCCTGTGTGCGACTCGTAAGGCTACAGGTGAAGGGGGGTCCGACACGGACCCCCGAAGTCCGGCTCCGAGAGCTTTTTCGAGCCGGACGGTACGAGTCGGTCGGGCTGTTCAAAACGTGCATCGTACTGGCTCGCTCAGGTAACGTCTCCATTGCGTGGTGTGATTCGTTTCCGTACGAGTCGGTCGGAGCGGCTCGGACCCGGAAACGAGTCGGTCGGAAACAACGCGTACAAACGCATCGTACTAGCTCGTTCGGACAGCTGTACGAGTCGGTCGGAAAAAACGCGCCCGGCTCGTATTTTTTCCAGCCGAATCCTGTTCGGTGAGCTCCCGACCGAGATCGGAATCGGCCCCATAGTGTTCAGATCCAACTAAAGTATCCCGGGCCTATTCCCATGTTTTCTAGCATTGATAGGGTGTTGAACGCATTTTCTATGTTAAGCGATACCAGTAAGCATTCTCCATTGTTCCTAGGGCAGGTCCTCATCGGTCCTAACAACCGGCAGATGTTCAGGCGAGTATTCTGTTCTGGTATGAATCTGTTTTAGTTGATATGGACCGTGTGTTGACTATTGGGAGCCATCTATTAGCTAGCACTTTCCCTAGAATTTTATAGTCAAGGTTTAAGAGTGATAGCGATCTGAATGATCACACGTCTAACGGGTCGTGTCCTGGCTTAGGGAGTACAACTATCAAGGCTTCTCAAAGTGTCGCTGGGAACCTACCCACCTCTCTCGCTTCAATGTAGATCTCTAGCAATTTCAGGGAAAGTAGTGTGTCATACGCGGCGCAGTACTGTATGGTAAGACCGCCCGAGAAAGGGGTTATGTTCTGCCCAATTTGGTTATGCCACACGCAGTTCCTCAGTTTGGGTGGGCAATTCGGCCCACTGTAGTGGATTTACTCATGCGAGGGGGATGTCGATTAAGTAATCCCATATTTGATCAGTGGTGGAGCGGATGTCCGCCACAAATGAGGAGGGCTAATATTCAGCAAAGGTGTCGCTGATACTCGATTGAGTATTGTGTGCGTTATTGTCATCGGTCTTGATAGCCCCTATGGGTGAGCGGGTCTGATCTTCCCACAGTAGCCATGCCAACAATCTGCCTGCTCGCTCTCCCTCATCGTGCTGTCAGGCGAGGTATTGCCTATAATCTAGTTTTCCCAGCTGTGCCTTTAGTTCGGTGTGGGTTCTCTTAAGTTCACATAGTTGCTCGACCTTGATCGCCGTAAAGGGGCGTCCCAATCTCGATATGTCTCATGTTGCATTCTGTATTTAGTATTTTTCTGCACAAGGTCTGTCTAACCCTCCTTGTTGTAGAGATGCAGTGTCCGTGTAGAACCACTTTATGGGTCTCCCACTCGAGCACTCTAGACTGGGTTGAGCCCGCATTACATTCAAAGTACTGCGTAATATGTGCTTCTAAGGTGTCGCGGATGGTGTACTGTGTAGCTACTACACTTGGTAAATGCGCGCCGCGAGGCCAGCTGCTAGATTGCTGCTATTTGCTCTGTTTGCACATTATTTTAAAACTTGATTGGTTTTAATTTTTTAAACACTTACTGTGGTGCCTGACTTCTTGTTACGCGGTCCCCGGTCCGTCACGGCGAATAGTGCCGATTGCACGGAGGGACAGACGCGACGCCGCCCACATTGCGCCTCACTTCCTGCCCCCGGGTATATGATTCAGAGGACCGGCCGGCCGCGCAGCACTTGGTAAATGCGCGCCGCGAGGCCAGCTGCTAGATTGCTGCTATTTGCTCTGTTTGCACATTGTTTTAAAACTTGATTGGTTTTAATTTTTTAAACACTTACTGTGGTGCCTGACTTCTTGTTACGCGGTCCCCGGTCCGTCACGGCGAATAGTGCCGATTGCACGGAGGGACAGACGCGACTCCGCCCACATTGCGCCTCACTTCCTGCCCCCGGGTATATGATTCAGAGGACCGGCCGGCCGCGCAGCACTTGGTAAATGCGCGCCGCGAGGCCAGCTGCTAGATTGCTGCTATTTGCTCTGTTTGCACATTGTTTTAAAACTTGATTGGTTTTAATTTTTTAAACACTTACTGTGGTGCCTGACTTCTTGTTACGCGGTCCCCGGTCCGTCATGGCGAATAGTGCCGATTGCACGGAGCGACAGACGCGACTCCGCCCACATTGCGCCTCACTTCCTGCCCCCGGGTATATGATTCAGAGGACCGGCCGGCTGCGTAGCGGACGCGTGCAGCGGGCGCGCCGCCGGCGCGCCGAAGGCGTGCCAAAGGCAAGCCCGTCTGCGCCCGTCCGCGACCGGATCGCGGCCGGCACCAGCCATGCTGCCGGTAGTGGAAGAGATGAAGCCATTTGTTGGTCGCGAGACGACCTGATGCGCTTCCAAGGCTCTCTCTGCTCAGAAACACACCTGATTGATCTTGCTAATTCCCCATTGCCGCTTAACTGTGGCGCATGCGGTCAGCTTTTGAATCAGGGTGTGCCTTCCAATCTTACAAAGGCTACCCCTCGATGTTCGACAAACGGACGCAATGCCAAAATTAAGGCGTGTCTCGTTAATTGCAGATCATTCCCCAAACACGCGGAGGATATCTGGTCATCTTTAATTGAGGCTACTTGGGATGTTATGTTTTTAACTGAAACCTGGTTAAACACGGACACAATGTCAACAATTGCACTAGCTATTCCACCAGGTTTCAAAATGTGCTACGCCAATCGAGATGGTGACAAGAGGGGGGGTGGGGTGGCTATCATTTTTAAAGATTCATGGGAGCTTGTGTTCTCTGCCCCATTTCTTATACAGGGCATCGAGGGTCTAAATTTTTGTCTACAAATCAACCCCTCGACTGCCCTAGCGGGCATTCTTATCTACAGACCACCTGATTGTGTTACAACTGCATCCCAGATTCTATGCAATTTCATTGCCCAAAAATCAGTATTGTATACCAATTTTATAGTCCTGGGTGATTTTAATCTGCATGTGGACGACTTGAACTGTCCACAAGCAACGCAATTGGTCGCTTCCTTAGCAGGGGCCAATCTTGCACAACAGGTGTCCGCACCGACCCATAAAGCAGGGCACACTTTGGACTTAGTCTTCACGAATATCACTACCATTGATGTGGAGCCACCGTCCCCACTGGTCTGGTCAGATCATTATCTGATCCCGTTTTCTTTTCATTGCCAAAACCGGGTCAAGCTAAAGACACGCGTTTTATTCTTAAGAGAAACTGGAAGAACTTGTCTGAGGCTTCATTAAGCCCTATTCTGCAGGACAATTACCCCCGCCTATCCTCAGACCCCAATGTAGACGCAGTTGCTTTACATCAATGGATTGCCACTGCCGTGGAGTCAGTCGCGCCGGCCAGAGTAGTGAAATCTATTAGACTATCCCCCTCAGCTCCCTGGTTCTCTGATGCCCTTAAAGAATTAAAAAGCAGGTGCAAAAATTGGAGCGCCAGTGGAGGTTGCGCTACTGCGACCTAGCGAAGGGAACCCACAAAAAAGCATTAAAAGACTTTCACAAATCCCTAAAAACAGGCCAGGCGAGACTATATTGTCACATGCATTCACAACGCCGATCACTCCACTACAGAGGTTTTTAAAGTAGTCCAAACTTTTCTTAAACCTAAGGCTATAGAAACGGGATTGATTCCGTCCCTAGCTTTGTGTGAAAAAATCGCTAGTCACTTTGACAATAAAATTTTAAAGGTCTACGACTCCTTCTCGACCCCTGAGGTAACGGAGAAATCAGATCTTTCCCAGGGCTCGGGTGAGGTTCTTTCATTTACTAACTTCACACCGATCTCATCTCAGGATGCGTTAGATGTAATTCACAAATGCCGCTCGGGCGCTCCAAATGACCCCTGCCCTCCCAAATTGTGGAAAATGTTGGCGTTCTCCCTGATGGGCGGGCTGCTTCATATATGGAACACTTCCCTAGATACAGGCATCTTTCCTGACCAATGGAAACTTGCAACACTTCTTCCTCTGCAAAAGAAACCAAATGGTGACCCAGGCGACCTTGGCAACCTTAGACCCATCTCTCTGCTTCCCGCCCCTGGAAAGATGCTGGAGAAGTTGGTCCAGCGACAACTGACCACTTTTATTGAGCCGCATAGCGTATTGCATGACACACAATCTGGTTTTCGAGCGGGATTCAGTACGGAGACCGCTCTCCTTGAGGTGGCTGAATCGGTAAGATGGTCATTGGATTCAGGGGCATCAGTATTACTGGTGCCCCTGGATCTATCCGCCGCGTTCGACACTGTTGATCACATCATACTGATCCAAAGACTACAAGGGGCGGGCTTCGGTGGGAAAGTGTTGACCTGGCTGACATCCTATCTGTGTGGGCGCACGCAGAGAGTTGCTCTCCAACCGTTCGAAGCTGAACCTAAACAGCTCTGGTGCGGTCGTCCCCCAGGGCTCAGCTCTGAGTCCCTTGCTTTTTAACTTATATCTGGCCCCACTGTTTGCCCTGATTGCCAACTGGGGAGTGAAGGCGATCTCCTACGCTGACGACACCCAATTAGTGTTTCCATTTAAGGAGCGGACGATAGATGCCTTTAAGAACTTTAAGGGCTGTCTTCGCGACATAGCCCTATGGATGAACTCGAATAAATTAAAGCTTATTGCGGAGAAGACAGAGGTTCTGTTCTTTGGGAAAGGCACAGTGCCAGACCCTGATTTATGGTGGCCGTCAGAAATGGGTCCTCCTCCACACCCTGCCACACGTATCCGAAATTTAGGAGTGAGATGGGAGGCGGACCTCTCTTTCTCAAATCAAATACAGCAGGTCTCTGCTACCTGCTTCAGCAAACTAAAAAATCTCCGGAAAGTCTTACACTTTCTACCGGAAGACTGCCGCAAAGCAGTAGTCCATGCCACAGTTACATCCAGGCTGGACTACGCTAATAGTCTATATCTAGGCCTTCCCAAGTATGCCATCTACCGACTTCAGATGATTCAGAATGCGGCTGCGAGGCTGGTCTGTCGGATACCGTTTCGACAGCATGTCTCTCCGCACCTACAAAAGCTCCATTGGCTACCAGTCGAGAAACGAATTAGATTTAAGGCTATGACGTTGGCCTACCGGGCTCTTAATGGCAAATGCCTGAGGTATCTGAAGGATAGACTGTGTCCTTATAAGCAAATTCGTACTCTGCGATCCAATTCTCATAATTTGCTGTGTACCCCACGATTTGTGAAATCACGTTTGGGCGGCAGAGCTTTCACAGTCAGAACGGCGTCGCTATGGAATGCTTTGCCAGGGCCCCTGCGACAGATCAATTCCGAAGCCTGTTTTAGAAGGGTCCTGAAGACATGGCTCTTTATGGCTGACTAGGGAGGGCTCGTTGGTACTGGTGCTCGCTCTGGGCGCATTTACCTGTTGCTTCAGCGCCGGGACACCCCTATCAGGGGTAGCTGTCGCGCTTTATAAGCGTCAGTATTATTATTACAACAGGGTATGCAAAAGCGGTGGACAGTCAGTGGCTGGAACCCGGTGAGGTGCACCGGTGGTGGTGCTGTGCCTGCACTAATAGAGGTGGCAAATTAGGTCCCATCCACAGGGGCTCGGTCTGCAATCTCTAGGATGGTATGGCGAGATGGTCTCTGCACCACCACATTACCAACTGCAGTGGGCAATGATCTGATAGGGTGCATGCTAGATATTCTGTCCTAATTATTTGTAGGTCTAGTGTATCACTACATAGAAATAGATGTAACCTAGTGTACCCATTGTGTACTGGGGAATAAAACAAGTACTCTACTATCCAGCTGTTGAAACTGCCATATATCATAAATCCATCTCCTGTCCATCCAGTGTGCAAAGTATTGTGCCACATTGTGGCAAGTGGCGCCTGCCAGTAGGGGGACAGAGTGATCCCTGACTACATCTGGGACACAGTTAAAGTCTCCCCCCCAGATAACGAGTGCCTGTGGGTAACGAAAAAGGGCCGGAGTTAAGCGGTCCAGAAACACCGGGTGATTGACATTTGGGGCTTATATCGCTATTAGCATTTGTGGGACACCATTTTGGAGTCCCCCAACTATGACATATCTCCACACAGGGTCCAGTTTATATGTTTCCGGGACGAAGGGTACACCTGGAGCAATCTATATTAGCATCCCTCTTGGATATGCCAACGAGGTTGTACCATAAGTCTACCCTCTCCATCACACACGCACTTTTTGTACTTCAGCTTGCACCAAGTGCGTTTCTGACAAGAATGCTATATGTGTCTGGTGTAGTTTAAGATATGTATACACTCGGAGCCTCTTGTTGGGGGTGGCCATGCCCCTTACATTCCTAGTCAGTATATTGTAGGTGGGAGACAAAGAATTTATGGGGGTTCCCATCTATTGTGCCTGTGTGGGGCGCCTGTTCCTGTCACAGGAACCGTGACGCTGGAAGCCCTCGGGTGTATTGTCCCTAGTGTGTCCCCCGTCTGCTCATGTGTGCGTCAATGTTGTCCCAATCTGGCATTGTCTGTGTAAGTTCCTTCAATGATATAGTGACATATGAAACATTATACCCATCTCCCCCAGGTCAAGCAACTTCGTTGTACCCTGCCACAGAAATACAGGGGGGCTTATTTACAAGCCCCTCACGCCACTTTTGCGTCATTTTTAACATGGGAAAAGTGACGTACGGGTGGCGCAAGTCGCTTGTAAATAAGCCCCAGGGTGTCCATACTTGCTGCAATTGTCTCTAGAGTGTTACTCACGTAAAGGTGGGTGGCTGGCAGAAGTTGTTGTGCTCTGCAGCTATGTGGGCCATGGTTAGCCATGTTAGTGCCCTGATTCTTCCTATTCCCCCTTTTCTTCTCCAGCAGCCCCCTCTGTTGACCCCAAACCAAGGTAAACCCTGTGGTTCAAACCAGGCCATATGCCAGTATGGGCATTAGGGACAGGCCCCGCTATTCCACTTCCCCCGAGGCATCAGTGCCTTTAAAGCCTGAATCACAATCAAATTCATTGTCCGACTGTAGGGGTAGCGAATGGGTTTTGACTGTGTTGCAGCACTTCCGCCACCACTTGCGCTCTCTCCTTGGCTGCCTGTTCAGTTGTGGCTCAGGCACGTGGTCTCCTGTATCCTCTGCGTTTCATTCTTGGCGTCAGCCACTCATCACTCCTATGGTCACTGGGTGTCTATGTCTCCATTCCCTTGGGACGTAATTAGGTCCATGCTTCCTCTGGAGTGAGGCAGAAGTGTGTTGTCTCACCCTGTACCACCCGCAGTTTGGCAGGGAAGAGGAGAGCATATTTCAAGCCCAGTATTGCAATTGTTGTTTGATTGCCATGTAGGAGTTGCAATTCTGCTGCACTTCCGCAATATATATTCTGGGTACACAGTGACCCCGTTGCCTTAGTACTGCCGTGCAACCAGAACAGTTGCAATATGAGATCTCTGTCTCTATAGTTGAGTAGTCTCCCAATCACTGATTGTTGCTAGATTCCTGTTGTGGCCACCTCGGTATTTGATGTGCTCTTTCTATCAAGAAGAATTTCGGGACCTGCCTTCCCAATACTGTAGTTATCAGCCATTGTTTGAGAAAGAGCTCCATGGTTGGACCCTCAGAGCATTCTGGGAATCCCATAAAGCAATCATTGTTGCACCTCGAACCCCCCTCTGCATCTTCTTCTCTTCGTTGTAGAGATTTTATGGCGGCTCTCGTTTTGTACAATTGGGTTTGGGTTTCTTGCAGCGTAGGGCATTGTGGTAGTGGCGTATTATGTATTGTCCACCCGCTCCACCAATTTCCTTTGATCTGTGCGGAGCAAGTTCACCCGCGAGGATACTGCATCTATATTGGCTTCCAGTGAGGTGTTGGTTTCCAGGATCACTTGCGGTATCCAGTAGAATTGTGAGTGTTTGTCATGCATGGCTTAAAGATTGCTCAGGGGTCCCCTCTCATGTTGAAATGTGGCTAAGTAATCCAGTGTGTCTTTAGACAGGAGCTTGGTCATTTTGGATTTGACCATTGTGTCTAGTATGGAAAAGGCTGCATGCTCCATAGAACAGCTCCAGGGGTGCAATCCGGGAGGATGGCCACAGTCACGCCCAGCGGCCTATGTAGTTGTTGCTCAGAAGTATGACGGCTTCCACTGAGTCTCCCATGGTGTCCAGACAAGGCACCCACTCCAGCCAAGGCAGCAGATCATGTCAGGTGCTTTGCGCCTGGCCAGGTGCAGGTTTGATGGCTCAGAGGCAAAGGCCACAGTGGATTGGACCCAATTTGCCACCTCTATTAATGCTGGTACAGCACCACCACCGGAGCACCTCACTGTCCACCGTCCACCACTTTTGGGTACCCTGTTGTAGTGGCGTTCACAAGTGCCATGTTCCCGAGCTGCCCCCGCAGCCCTCCCAGACTTCAAGGGCCCTCCGGGCCACCAGCAGATGCCACAGGCTCACTCGTTCCTGGGGATGTCCGCTCACAGCCAGGCCCAGCGACCCGCTCAAATCTCTGCTGGTATAGGCCCCATACCACTCAGTCAGTGCCTGCTCCGTAGGATGCTAGGGCCTGCAGCAGTGCACAGTTCAACACCTCCAGGGTGTTGTGCTCTTTTGTCTCCAATGCCACAGGGAGCTGCAGTCTCAGCATGCCAGCGCTGCCAATACTGTAGTTATCAGCCATTGTTTTAGAAAGAGCTCTGTGTTTGGACCCTTAGAGCATTCTGGGAATTCCACAAAGAGATCTTTATTGCATCTTGAGTGCCCCTACACATCTTCTGCTTTCTGTTGTAGAGATTTTGTGCAGTTGGGTTTGGTTTCTTGCAGCGTGGGGCATTGTGGTAATGGCGTATTGCTTATTGTTCACCTGCTCCACCAATTTCCTGTGATCTGCACAGAGCAAGTTCACCTCCGAGGATACTGCATCTATTTTGGCTTCCAGTGAGGTCTTGGTTTCCAGGATCACTTGTACTATCCTGTCGCATCGCCCTGAGTGTTTTTCAAACATGGCCTTGAGATGACTCAGGGACCCCTACCTCATACTGAAATGTGGCTAAGTAAGCCAGTGTGTCTTTAGGGGGAGCTTGGTCATCTTGGATTTGACCATCATGTCCAATGTGGAAAAGGCTGCATGCTCCAGGGGGTCAATCCAGCACGATGGCTGCAGTCAGGCCCAGCGACGTGTGTAGTTGTTGCTCAGAAGTATGACAGCTTTCACTGAGTCTAACCCCAGGTGTCCAGACAGTACAGGTTTGATGGCTCAGAGGCAAAGGCCACAGTGGATTGGACCCAATTTGCCACCTCTATTAATGCTGGTACAGCACCGCCACCTGTGCACCTCACCATCCACCAATTTTGAGTACCCTGTTGTAGTGGCGTTCACAAGTGCCATGTTCCCGGGCTGCCCCCGCAGCCCTTCCAGACTTCAAGGGCCCTCCAGGCAACAGCGATGAAGCCGGGGTGAGTTGGCTGGGAGTTGGTTAAACAAATAAAATGTTTGTTATATACCTCCCCTTTGTCTCTGTTGAGTAACTTCTTAACTGTTCTCTCTGGCATTAATTCCCTATATGCCCACTTAATTACAGGCATTCGTTTTGAATACCACCCCAACGCTACTTTTTGTGTCTTCCTTAGGACCTTTTTGGCCATTTAAAAACCATTGTTTTCCTAAAATATATAGTTACCCCAGGTTCTAGTATTGGGGTTTCCTTGTTTTTCTTTTTCCGTACCACTCAGTCAGCGCCTGCTCCATAGGATGCCAGGGCCTGCAGCAGCGCACAGTTCAACACCTTCAGAGTGTTGAGCTACTTTGTCTCTAATGCCACGGGGGCCAGCGCTCACCCGTTCTTGGGGGGGGGGAGGGGGGTAGTCACCTTGGCAGACTTCACCCTGCATGTGCCTCATCCGTCCGCTGTGCGCGGCCAAGTCCGCCGCTCCCCGGTTCCTGACTACCGCTCCAGCCACAACTGAGCTCACCTAGGGGCCCGCCTTGGTTGGCGGCCAACCTCTCCCCTGTTTCACGACAGGCCATCTTGGGTGCCGCCACACCCAGGTGGGCTATCATCTTCCACCACTCCCATTCATCACATCATCAGGCTACCCTGGGGCCCCCGGGGGGAAACTCACATGGGAGCAGGCACCAACGAGCCGCCCTGCAGCCCTGCACATGACTGTAAAAAGGTTTACTGAACGGTCCGGGCTGGGGCTCAGTACAGCACATCTGGTGTAGTTGCCATCTTGGCCACATCATCACTCCTTAGTCCTACAGCATGTTCAGGTTTTCATTCTCAATAAGTAACCATTATTGCATGTTTAGATTTTCACCAGCACCCACTAAATCTTCAGTAATACGGCTACATTCAATTTTCACTGATATCAACAAAAACACCACATTTGCTATTGTAATAATAATAGCCATTTTCATATGCAAATGACAGAAGGGCTGTTGTCAGAACATTAACTCTGTGTGTTTCACCTGCTGTCAACATAAACAAGGACTCGTTGCATCAATAAAGGTAGATGGGGCACCATGCACATGAGGTCTAGGTCATAAAACAAACATGCTTCCCTGATACAACGCCTTCTCATAATACTTCCATCTGTGATGTAATTCTTAAATTACCCTTTCCGGTATTGGGTCTAGCAATAGTCCATCCTCTGTTTCCAACCAAGATAGATGATGTCCTGTATAAAGAGACTCGTCCATTTTCCCAAGCCAAGATGGCGGCTGACTCCATGTGAGGTTTTGCATCTCATATGAGAACAAACATAACCTGGTCTACGATGGCCTTTTTAACCTTTAGTATTTTAGGACATTTACCATGATGACCCTTGCTTCCCAATAGTTGTTTTGTGTCTGCTTCTGTCTCACTGTGCGTGATAGGGGTTTCTTCTGTGATCATCGCTGGATCAGTGTCTGCTGTGTTCTATACTCCAGGGCTTTGCGTTTTTGCCCAGAAATTCATCGACAGTATTTGAAATGATGGCACTGTGTTTCTGAATGCTGACTAGTTGAACAATTCCTGTAGAGTTGCATTGCATCAGGTTATCATATTAACAACCCTTTTTGCCGGCAATATTTTGAAATAAGACATTGTACTGCGTCTGCGAGCTGCATTTGATAGTCTTTTCAGTATCAACTAGTTTAGATTACTTATATGTAGCTATAGCAAATATCTCACTGACTTATAGAAGGGTTTGAAATATATATTACCCATCTTGTTGAGTGGTACAGGAGATTCACTTTATTTGCATAAAACACACAAAGCTGCAAAGCATTGTCCCAGTCTAAAAGGTATATCACAACTAGGGCGCCAGGTTTCATGCAGTCGCGGCTCGCATAGGGCGTGCTGCGGGGCTGTGGGGCGGGGGAGGGGCAGGGTGGGGGGGTAGTAAACTCGGACATACGACGGAACGGAGGAACGTAATAATTACTTTCCTCCGTTCCATCGTATGTCCGAGTTTACTACCCCCACCCTGCCCCTCCCCCGCCCCACCACCCCGCAGCACGCCCTATGCGAGCCGCCACTGGTTTCATGTAAATGTGGGCAAAATATTCAGTTCCATAAGGGGAATTGGTGGGGTTTCAGCAACTCTGTGTTTCTCTTTAACGCAGTGTTCTGGCCGAATTCCGCCACCGCCAATCGCCAGGTTGAGGAATTTTTGTTCTACGAGGCTCCAGAATATCGAGCGAGCATGAGAGAGATTTGGCGTTCCCTAGCGTGGTTTTCTAATTCGGGCGGTCGCCGGCATTCACAAGTGGTCAGAGGGCTGCCATTTGAGTAGATTTGCTGCCACCAGAGCAGATTTTCTACTCTAATGGCAGCAAAATCAACTCGAATGGCCACACGCTCTTACGCAACGCATGGTGCCGTTCGCGCTGATTTTCAGCGCTGCTTGCACTACTGGTGCTAAAATGCAGCGCGAGCTGCATGTTTTCTGCCTGTTGGCGGAATTCCACAGAATCTCGCTGAGTTTTTCTCTCACTCTGTGGAATTCCATGGAGTGAAACTCTGCGACTAGTTTTATGGTGTTTATTTGTTTAACATTTCTGCCTGTATTTATCTGTTTTTATTTTAAGGCCCTCTTATTGCCATTTATCCATAATTACTTCATTTCATAACTCGTATATTGTGAATCTGCATTTTGAAATGACCGTGCATTGTGACCAACTGCTAGCAATATGTATGACATCATAACAAGTAACATAACATCACTGTAGAGTTGTCTTTTAAGTGAGTGTCAGTGAAACAAACCTCTTGTGGGGTCTTTGCCAATATTTCATGACTTCCTGGCAGCCACATGTACGAAATACTTATCTTCGGTTCTTTTCTATGAACTTTCTGGAAAGCAGCCAAAGCCTGCCTTCATTTGCATGCCTAAACTGCCCTGAGCTGCATCACATCAAGGCATTAATCCTCACAAATGAAGCATTATACAGACGCGAGGAGACAAGGAAAGGGTGTGGGCAGGAAGGCTTACACCTGCTATGTCATTTGCTTTAAATATACAGCGATGGATTGAGCGTCAATATCCTCACTCTTCAATTACAATCACATTTCACAAGAGTTTCCTTGCATTGCATATGCAGTTCTGGAGTAGGACTTTTTTTCCAACTACCACCGCAAAATGTACAGCTGAACAACACTTACATGGACTAATACACAATGTGATGACTCTTAATGCAAACATCTTCTAAAGGTATCTGACCCAAACGTCAGAAGAGTGCTGACCCACATCCCACTCTCTGTGCATTTATTGATGGCATGAGCCCTGGCAGACACATACATCTATCTATAGCAAGTTCTAACAAGCATTTGCAATGCAATAGGTCTCGCATTTACACGAGTTTGAGCTATTGGCATTGTAAATGACAATGCCTTTTATTTATGTTTTGGTTTTTAAAACATAAATAAAAGGCATTGTCATTACAATGCCAATAGCTCAAACTCGCGTAAATGCGAGACCTATTGCATTGCAAATGCTTGTTCCATTTGTGACATGGAGGAAGGGGGGGAGGTGGCGGGGATGGCGGACGCAGTTTAAAGACCGCCAGGATTGGCTTGACGGTTCGGATTGGAAATATTGTTTTAATATATCAAGAAGCCTGTTTAGGTCTCACGCCTAGCGTTGCACTGCGCAGCGGTGCTCGCGCAGCGCGAGACATTTAGTAGGTGAAAAACAGGGATTCAGCACTGACCTAGGAATCGCAGACGCTCGTGCGTGTGCGATTCTTTTTGTGCTACCCCATTGGCATTGCGCAGTATTCTCACTAATCACCTTCGCCTCTTTTACTTTACCGGATTCTGGCTTTCGCCTTCCTGACAAGACGCTCACCGGCAAGTGCTGCCCCTCGCTCTACATTGAAAGTCTCTGTGAGGGTTCTTGATACAATTAATCACCATGCCCCGTTTTCAGGTTGGTGAGTTTCTGTTCAAATTTCCTGCCGTGGGGTCTCCCCCGTTCACCCCAGACGAGGCAGAGGTGTTAATCCCGTGATGGGTTTACATTTGGTGAGAGAGAATGCTTAGTTGGCAGGTCTGCCATGAAGTGCCTTGCTACAATCCTTGATTTAGATTACCGCATGAACAGCGAGGGACTCTGTAGCCGCAGTCTTGTAGTAAGAGCAGACTTTGCTGGCTGAGAAAAGCCCGGCGGTGCATTGCTGCAAAGGAAGCGAGGGGCCTTGTGGCGGTATGCGGGCTTAAATCTATCGGGGGTTGCTCTTTTAAACACAGGGAAGTGCCAAAACCTGACAAACACAAATAAATCCACACTAAACATTTCAATCTTTTTTTAAAAAAAAGGCTGTTTTTCTAAGATTGTAGGTATAAAATGAAAACATACATTATGCAGCTATATAAGTACCAAAGTTTCATTTTTTCTGTTGGTGATTTTCTGTGAGAATCCATTCGATCTATGTGGCAGTGTGCCCTGAATAATATCAGCTTCGATTATATCCAACTACCACGTTAAAAATTGCGAATACTGACATTTTGTTTCGTATGTTTTTTTTTATATTAAAGAAAAGCTGCAAGGGGCCCTAGGCGTATAGCGCAAACTCGACCCGAAGACATTGGAGCGCTTTACATGAGCCGCAGTTACTTTACACAAAGACGCATTCATTTTTTGGAGGCACAGGAAGATTAAGTGATTTGTCCAGAATCACAGGATGTTGAGCCGACGCCGAGACTCAAGCCCTGTTCTCCCGTTCCACAGCCAACATCTCTGGTTGTTAGGCCACATCCTCTCCCTGTCCTTTGTTCGCATTGTATTGACTTTTTGCTTTCCATTCCCATACCTTTCTTCTTTATTTCATTTCTGTTCGTGCTTACGTGCAGTGTACTCCGTTCATCGCCATCTCTTGCTGTTGCTTAACAGAATAAACGCTATTTGGAGTTTTCGTGCCAAGCTAAGGTAGATTTTATGCATAAAAAAGAATGTAAAATAAAGTAATCAAGATTTTATGCATCAAAAAGAATGTAAAATAAAGTAATCAATGTTCTTTTTAAATGCCAATATTCTCGATATGCTGACATAATCCTAGCTCTGCTGATGATTTTATTGTTCCTTGCTCTGTACATGTTATTTAGTCTTGTAAGCACTACTTTCACACAATGGCGGGCGGCAATGCGCACCACTCCCGGGATGGGCAGCTTTTCTTCCAGGCACTCCATCATTTGAATGAGCCTGTAAGCCAATATTGCAGTATTTCGCTCAGATGGGGGTGGCTGGGAATGAGTTATGAAGGAGGTCTGTTCAGAAAAGCACAGGGTTTATAAATGGCTGTATAACAATGTACATGCAGCCTGCATCTCTTGTCTTTTTAACCCACAGCGTCAGCTGTGCTGCTTGAAGGACCACAGAATAGTTTTGCAACGCGCACTCGCCAAACACTTAAAAAAAATGTTTTTTACTTCTTTAATGCAGCTGCCTCGCCAAACTCTTTTTTTAATATTCTATTTTTTTCATGCAACTCGTTATGCCGCGCTTGATCGTTTAAAATAATAGTAATGCTTTCTCAACCGTGGAAAGCATGAAAGTCAGAGTCAGCCCTGATTTGATTTGAACCTGTGACTGCTGGGTGCTCACAGATTTCGTCAGTACACCCGGTGACATTTGCAGATGTAATCTGGGGTTTGACACGCAGGGGGCGTGCGAAGTTCTGCAGCAGATTGCTCAACTCTCAGAGCCATTTTGTGTAAGTGGGTGATAGAATTTATGAAGCACTCGATATCCACGCCCGCTTCTAGGCGCTGCCAAAGAATAAAAGGTGCTGCTCTCACCTCTTTTAGCATGGCTGGCCGAGGGACTCTGTCGAAAGGTCAGCATGGAGGTTTCAAGAGTGGGTCTGAAAAGCAAGCAGGGTTGGGTAGAGTCAGTCATGTGTTACCAGGGTTGATGGAGCAGAGCAGTATCTCAGCTGTGTCCATTAATGGGTTAATTTGAAGATGACTTCCTGTGAAATGTGAAGGCCAAGACACAGAGAGCTAGGTTGGAAGGTTTGTAGACGAGTGAGTGGTTCGCTTCACTGATGGAGTAAACGCAGGAGTGCTGTAATGAAGTAAACACTTTGGGCGCTGCACTCTTTCTATGTTTAATAGCTTGCACTGCCACCTATGCTGTGCCTGCTCTTCAGTGGAGGAACCTCCCCCTGATGCTGTGTGCACTTCTATTCTGTGTGTGATGAACGCAGGTGCCCTGCCTGTTTAGTACCTTTTCGGTATGTGCGAGGAGCGCTTGCACTGTCCCCTGTTCATAATCTACCTTTTCTGTGCAGGTGTGAGTTAATCTTGCACTGCTGCCTCTTGTGCAGCTGTTGCTCATACTTTCAACCACTGGATTATGCGATTCAGTGGCCTCTGCGTTTTCCACATAATTATGGATTTGCCA
The DNA here is from genome assembly GCA_963921515.1 of Calotriton arnoldi. Taxonomy (NCBI): domain Eukaryota; kingdom Metazoa; phylum Chordata; class Amphibia; order Caudata; family Salamandridae; genus Calotriton; species Calotriton arnoldi. The sequence continues at coordinate 1,437,054 of CAWUFW010002447.1, forward strand.
CATAATCCATCTGCTGCAAAATTTGAAGATTTTTAACAAAAAACGTTTCGAGTTCAAACGGAACACAAGTTACTATAAATGCAGCGAGGCGTGTTGCTGCGCAGGGGAAGGCGCCTCATAAAGGTTGACTGATCTCCTTTCAGTTGCCTATTGCTGTACTTTGCTGCTAATCTGGTACAAATGAGGTAACACTTTGCCAAGAGAGTGTTAACGTGTAAAAATGACCAAGTAATGAAGTAATACTACCACAAAAGTGGCTGCATTACGCTGCATAATTTGGCTTTTCTTGCTGCATTTTCAAGTCAACCCTGCCACATAATTTTGTCCTTCACTACCACACGGTTCCAGTGGCCCTGCTTATACTGTAAAAGTGTGCGAGTTAATCTTGCACTGCTGCCGCTTGTGCAGCTTCTGTTTCGAGTGTGGAGAAAGCTGGCACCAATTCTTTGCATGTTGTGAGGTACACTTCATTGCTGTACTTGTGCACAAGAAATGATTGCATTATGTCTGTCTTTAGTGTATATTATGCGTGTCTCTCACATCGCTTCTGCCTGTGCTGTACATTCTGTGTGTTTTGCTTCTGCCAGCGCTCTATATTCGTTGCGTGTGTCTGTCCCATTACTGCTGTTTGTGCTGTACATTGTGTCACATTGCTCCCATCTGTGCTGTACCTGTTACTCTGCAGTGCTGCAACTTATGCTGTTCGTCACCTGCGTGTGTGAGAGAAGCTTGCATTGCTGCCTACGCCATTAATTACTGAATTTGTGCGGGAGTGGGACGCTTGTAATGCTGTTGGGACCGCTAGAACTATTTTGTGTAGGGGAGCCTTGCACTATTGCGGCCTGAGCTGGAACTGGTCTGTGTGAAGGGCGCTTGCACCACAGCGCTTGTGTTTGTAATTTACTGAAAGGTTTCCTGGACTGGAGGGTGTGTCTGGCTGCTCTGTTAAGGTCTGCTCTCCACCCACAGCATCAGAGGAAGCAAATTGCAGATTGGGGCCTGGCAAAAGGAAAGTCAAACTGGGGACAAGTGATCGGCTTTACAGCGCATGTGTACTACATAGTGGGCAAAAACCATCGGTTGTTCAGGTAGTTCCAAAACGTTCCAACATGTCAGGGTCTGGCACAGCACCAAGGAGCATCATTTCTCCGCAGCAGCAAATCATATGGGCGTCTATTTTCAACGTGGAGTCGGAATTGCCATTTTCACTCCCAGCGCTACCGCACCATTGCAGGTGTACTACATAACAATAAACCACAACTTGGGGGCATATTAACAAGGGGGCGATATGAAATTATCGCCGCTTTTGCGTCCGTTTTCGGGCAAAAAGCGGCGATAATTTCATCGCCTTATCAGCAAAGACACGCTATCGCGTGTTTTGCTGACATAGCGCCCGTTCCCAGCACGCCTAACTTTGCATCGCTAATGAGATGCAAAGTAGGCGTGGCTGTGAAACCAAACAGGGATAATATCGCGAACGCAGCTTCGCGATATTATCAAGGAGGGTTAGCGATCTTTTAAATCGCGTTAAGTATGCCTTAACGCAGGAATTTAACGTCTGTTAAATTCCTGACTAAGGCATACTTAACATGGGGGGTGGATTCTGTGGCTAAGACCACAGGCCCTATCATCTAGATATCGCCGTTTTCCACCATGGAAAACGGCATTATCCACGCTATCTCTGGAATTTTATCGCCTCGGCGATGCGCGTTGTTGATAACGCGCTAACCGGGCGATAAATCACACAGATAGCCGGCGATAAATATGCAAGCGCTTTGCGATATTTATCGCCGGGCCTTGTTAATATGCCCCAGAGTTCTTTATTTTATTAAGGAGGGGAGAGCATATCTATTGCATAGGTAAAAAACATTGGCATTTATAATGCCAATAGTCCCAACTCCAACAATTGCGAGACCTATTGCATTTCCAATGCTTGTTGAAATTGAACTTGAAACAGTAAACCACTGCAAAATTATAGTCTGGCTGAGCAGACCATCCCGCCAACCAAAGAAGCACTTATCCCGGTGCCGAAGAAACCTAGACCAGTAATTGGAGAGGGGAAACAGTAGCACCCCTCTGTGGATAAAAAGCTTACGGAAGTGGGTGCAATAAAGCCCCGGTTCCAAGCACAGCCTACAAATACACTGGCACAAAGGGAGGTGCTTTCCCGCGCGCTGAAAAGCTTAAAAACGGAAACTGTCCGCGAAAGGGAAAGGACGCGCGTCGAATAAGTCAAACCACGAAACTCTCGGGTTTGCTAAAAATGTTTCTAACTTCTTTAATATTTCATCAAACAGTCGAACCAAGAAACGCACCAACTTTCAATATTACTATAATATTAAAATAATTTCGTTTGTTTCGATGCCATTGACTTGACTGTGACCTGAAGGTGTCGGTGTTTGACGTGTCCTATACCAGGTTTAATATATGTGCGGCTGTTTATACCTATTAAGATGCCACCAGGTCTCTCTCAGAAGCTGGCAGGAGAATACAGGCGCCATTTCAGCCCATCCTCCCGTCTCTTCCATAAGACAGGCCGCAGGACCGCGGTGCGAAGAGCACACGCTGAGACAGCAGGGTGTGCTGTGCTCCTGTGAGAGAAAAGAAATGAGCCTGCGTCCCCCAGAATAGAGCTCCTGAGAGGCAGGAAGGGCCAGAGAGAGAGGCGAGAGACAGATGAGACACTTGGGGAGGGGAGGGGGGGGGAAGGGGTGGTCTTCTTTCCCATAAGACCCTTTCCCCTCTACTCGCGAGGTGTGCCCATTTCTGCCCTGAACACAGGCGGAAGAAGTGAGAATCGTGACACAGGAACAAAATATCATGATAGTGAGGTGGAAACTCCAGTGTAGACTACTCAGAGCAAGTACACAGCACTCACGGACAACCAGAGTACGGCGCTGTCAGATAATACAAGCACAGTGTGCTGACAGATGGTGAGGATGGTGTACACACGAATACTGACAGTGCAGCGTCAGTGTACGTGAGGCATGTTCGTAGGTAATGCAAACGCACAGTCACAGATGCTTGCAGCGTTGTGTTCTCACACTTGCAGTCAGTGCTGTGCACTCACGCACAGACACTGCCAGTGCAGATGGAAGGTGAAACTTCAAGACAACAGGATGTATATACGTACATTCGTTTATATGCACCGAGCACTTTTTTCACACATTGCACGGTTCACACTGATCGTTCTAATTAGATAGCACGGCTCTGTGAGATTATTTATCAGTGGAACGTGATTTGTAAGGCCCTTCGACTCAATTATTTATATACTATCAAAAGGATGGGGAGAGGACGCGGCGTAACAGCCAGAGCTGCCGATTTTGGAACTAGAGAACCAGGTTCGAGTCTCCGCGTCGGCTCAATATCCTGCTGTGATTCTGGGCAAATCACTTAATCTAACAGGCACAGTTAGAGTGCTGTACTCACAGATAATGCTAGTGCAGTGTACTCACACACAATGGACGTGCAGTGCACTCACACAGAGTATTAATGCCTCTATGATAAACCCAGCCCAGTGTGCATACAGATAATGCTAGTGCAGTGTACTCACACACAATGGACGTGCAGTGCACTCACACAGAGTATTAATGCCTCTATGATAAACCCAGCCCAGTGTGCATACAGATAATGCTAGTGCAGTGTACTCACACACAATGGACGTGCAGTGCACTCACACAGAGTATTAATGCCTCTATGATAAACCCAGCCCAGTGTGCATACAGATAATGCTAGTGGCAGTGTACTCACACACAATGGACGTGCAGTGCACTCACACAGAGTATTAATGCCTCTATGATAAACCCAGCCCAGTGTGCATACAGATAATGCTAGTGCAGTGTACTCACACACAATGGACGTGCAGTGCACTCACACAGAGTATTAATGCCTCTGATAAACCCAGCCCAGTGTGCATACAGATAATGCTAGTGGCAGTGTACTCACACACAATGGACGTGCAGTGCACTCACACAGAGTATTAATGCCTCTATGATAAACCCAGCCCAGTGTGCATACAGATAACGCTAGTGCAGTGTACTCACACACAATGGACGTGCAGTGCACTCACACAGAGTATTAATGCCTCTATGATAAACCCAGCCCAGTGTGCATACAGATAATGCTAGTGCAGTGTACTCACACACAATGGACGTGCAGTGCACTCACACAGAGTATTAATGCCTCTATGATAAACCCAGCCCAGTGTGCATACAGATAATGCTAGTGCAGTGTACTCACACACAATGGACGTGCAGTGCACTCACACAGAGTATTAATGCCTCTATGATAAACCCAGCCCAGTGTGCATACAGATAATGCTAGTGCAGTGTACTCACACACAATGGACGTGCAGTGCACTCACACAGAGTATTAATGCCTCTGATAAACCCAGCCCAGTGTGCTTACAGATAATGCTAGTGCAGTGTACTCACACACAATGGACGTGCAGTGCACTCACACAGAGTATTAATGCCTCTATGATAAACCCAGCCCAGTGTGCATACAGATAATGCTAGTGCAGTGTACTCACACACAATGGACGTGCAGTGCACTCACACAGAGTATTAATGCCTCTATGATAAACCCAGCCCAGTGTGCATACAGATAATGCTAGTGGCAGTGTACTCACACACAATGGACGTGCAGTGCACTCACACAGAGTATTAATGCCTCTATGATAAACCCAGCCCAGTGTGCATACAGATAATGCTAGTGCAGTGTACTCACACACAATGGACGTGCAGTGCACTCACACAGAGTATTAATGCCTCTGATAAACCCAGCCCAGTGTGCATACAGATAATGCTAGTGGCAGTGTACTCACACACAATGGACGTGCAGTGCACTCACACAGAGTATTAATGCCTCTATGATAAACCCAGCCCAGTGTGCATACAGATAACGCTAGTGCAGTGTACTCACACACAATGGACGTGCAGTGCACTCACACAGAGTATTAATGCCTCTATGATAAACCCAGCCCAGTGTGCATACAGATAATGCTAGTGCAGTGTACTCACACACAATGGGCGTGCAGTGCACTCACACAGAGTATTAATGCCTCTATGATAAACCCAGCCCAGTGTGCATACAGATAATGCTAGTGGCAGTGTACTCACACACAATGGACGTGCAGTGCACTCACACAGAGTATTAATGCCTCTATGATAAACCCAGCCCAGTGTGCATACAGATAATGCTAGTGCAGTGTACTCACACACAATGGACGTGCAGTGCACTCACACAGAGTATTAATGCCTCTGATAAACCCAGCCCAGTGTGCTTACAGATAATGCTAGTGCAGTGTACTCACACACAATGGACGTGCAGTGCACTCACACAGAGTATTAATGCCTCTATGATAAACCCAGCCCAGTGTGCATACAGATAATGCTAGTGCAGTGTACTCACACACAATGGACGTGCAGTGCACTCACACAGAGTATTAATGCCTCTATGATAAACCCAGCCCAGTGTGCATACAGATAATGCTAGTGCAGTGTACTCACACACAATGGACGTGCAGTGCACTCACACAGAGTATTAATGCCTCTATGATAAACCCAGCCCAGTGTGCATACAGATAATGCTAGTGCAGTGTACTCACACACAATGGACGTGCAGTGCACTCACACAGAGTATTAATGCCTCTATGATAAACCCAGCCCAGTGTGCATACAGATAATGCTAGTGCAGTGTACTCACACACAATGGACGTGCAGTGCACTCACACAGAGTATTAATGCCTCTGATAAACCCAGCCCAGTGTGCTTACAGATAATGCTAGTGCAGTGTACTCACACACAATGGACGTGCAGTGCACTCACACAGAGTATTAATGCCTCTATGATAAACCCAGCCCAGTGTGCATACAGATAATGCTAGTGCAGTGTACTCACACACAATGGACGTGCAGTGCACTCACACAGAGCATTAATGCCTCTGATAAACCCAGCCCAGTGTGCATACAGATAATGCTAGTGCAGTGTACTCACACACAATGGACGTGCAGTGCACTCACACAGAGTATTAATGCCTCTATGTTAAACCCAGCCCAGTGTGCATACAGATAATGCTAGTGCAGTGTACTGACACACAATGGACGTGCAGTGCTCTCACAAAAATGACTAATGCAGTGTACTCATAAATAAAGCTAGTGCCGCATATTCACGGGTAATGCCTCTAGGATAAATCCAGTCTAGTGTGCTCACAGATAATGCTCGTGCCCTGTTTTTACACACGATGCTAGTGCTGTCTGTTCACTATCTGTGCTGAAATAGCCGCCTGCGGGTGATTCCTAAGGAGAATGTTTGCTCAAACGACCGTGCGTTTCTTTAAAAGGGAATAATGGAAATATTAAACCTTTTAATGCCAAATAATGCAAAAAGTAACACTTGGCTTTAATGAAAGCACGCCACCAAGCCAAACATTGTATCCTTAAATAGAGTTTATGTCGGATACGGCCGCACACATGCAGCGCTCGGAAGCTGCACGGACGCTATGCGGATAGTGAACAGCACAGCACCGCCACAGTGCACGGGGTTTACAAACAACCAGGATGAAGTGCGCAGTATCCGAACAAGAACAAAACTGCTGCTGACATTTATTCCTCGACGGGAGAGGGCACCGGACTGGAGGGAACTGCGAGGCCCGAATCAGTAATGAACCGTGAGCTCTGAGCGGATGAGCAAGAAGCCTGCCCGCGGGATGTGGAAACGCAGACATAACAAGACATCAACAGAGCGGATTTCCCTCTCTCATAAACACTGGGAAGGGGGAAACCAAGGGGAGGCCTCCGGTCCGAGGGAGATGTATAATTTCACTTTAGGCGATAATAATTCAAAGGCCTCGGGTCATAGGTGGGAGGAAAAGCACCGGTAAAGGCATCACAAAGTCAACCTTTTGCAAAAAGTGAAAGAAATCGCAAGGCTCTGAATGCGATAATACCCTCCCTGTCTCTCTGTCGCGGCGGCCTCCCTCGATGCATCTCTCTCTCTCTTCGGGCCTGCCTAGTCTGAGAGACATAAATACAACTCTTTACACAGCACTCAAACACACTCTTTCAAGATTCAAAGGACGGTCCTTGCCGGGGCCCTTCAGGCCGCGACGAAAATATGTTTTGAGTCATTTTCAGCTAAGAGCGCACAGGAGCCAGGTCTCCTTCACGTCGTTAGCGTCTCCTGCCTCTGGGACTGGGTATCCGCTCTCTTTGTCCAGCAAGCGCCGGAAAGAGCACTTGCAAATTGCGGTGCTATTCTCACAATATTGGTACGTGTGTGAATGTGGTGTAAGTGCGACATTTCACTTTCGGATTCATTCACACGAGGCACCTTTGGTAGAATGTGTCCTTAGAAAATCTTCACGCGGAGAGATCTTCACGCTGACAGTTACTTAAACGAGCAAACCCGGCAGCTTCATTCCAAAGTCGAGTTATTGTCTCCTGGGAGAGCAGTTTCATTTGACAATTTTCAGGCACATTAACACAAGAGCAGCAGAACAAAACACGTGGAACTTCCTGAGAGAGCCCCATGATTGATTGGAAGGGAGGGGGGAGGGACAGCAGAGAGAGTGGGGTGGAGGAGCTGGGAAAAGACACGAGAGGGAAAACAAAACAAGCCTCGATCTCTTGTCTTTATGGGGCCATGTGTTTAAACACATGGCCCCATAAAGATAAGAAATCGCTTATGACAGAAGGAAAGCAGGCGAGCCAGTCCAAGTGGGCCGGAACAAAAAGCCAAAGGGAGGCAACATACATAGCTCATTTCCAATGGCTGGCCACCGTTTAGCATAAACGGTGACGCCAGCCAATGGAAAGGAGGGGCGGGGTTTAAAGCCCTCTTCTGAAAATCCTCTCCTACAAAATCTCTCGCGGAGGCAACGCCACGCGAGACCTAAAAATGACATGCTTACATGCGTCTAAACCCTGAGGGGTTGTCCAGTGAGCCTGTCAATCAACGTCTCTGTTCATTGAAAGGTTCTGTTTGACAAAAACAGAAATAATAAAAAAGCCCAGGAGTAACAAAGTGGGCAGTGTAACAGAGGAAAGAGAAATAAAAAGAAAAGTATGCAGGTGAAAAGACGCAGATGCATTGTGGGATGAAAACAATAAAACGTGATGGGTGGACGCGGCTCTGAATCCCCAAGAGGTCCTCTTGGTGGCCCCGTGTTCTGTTGTTATTGATAACCCATGTGCCCTTACAGGAGGGGGCAATCATATGCAAATCAGTCTTTTTGGTGCCCCCAAGGAGTAGTCCATCCTGAACTGATGAGCCACGTGACCCTGCATTGGAACACCAGCCCTCCCCAGAAGCATTGTGGTGTGATTATATCCAAGCTCCTGCCCCTGGGGGGAGCTGGTGGTTGGTTGGCAGAGCCAGGGGTATTCACCTGGAAGCTGTCTGGCACTCATCCACAGACACTAAGCAACAGGTCATGTTCCCCCAAATGACTCTTTGCCCTTCTGAAGAGTTTAGAAGAACGAAACACTGAAGTGAAGGGTTAACAGCACTGGCTGCGCTTCAACACACAAGCAAACATAAGAAAAATTGTAAGTTATGTACAGCTTTGAACTACAATTACCATGATGCACTGGGAGGACTGGGACAGACCACCCCTCTTAGCAATGTAGTTAGACCTTGTGGGAGGTACCTCGAACCCTTATACACAGCAAGCATGGGACTCATATCTGGACATGCTCCTCCCACTTACAGAGACTCATTGAGAAAATAAAAAGGAGTCGGATTGAAATACATGAGAAGCGACTTCTTAAATCATTGTGTTCAATGCTCCCCCCCTAACAAGGTCCCTCTCAGACAATTTTTATCAAATTCAAGCAGCCACAATGTCTTTCTTTAATTAATCAACTTTCTTACTTGTCAAATTTTTACTTTTGAGATGTTATGAATTTGTATATATTTAGCCTTTCTAATTTTCATTTTTAATCTGAAAATTTAGAAGTCCCTCCTAAAAAAATAAAAGGGACGCATACTACAAAGTCAGATTCAAACTCTGCAGTGCTGAGTATGCAATACAAGAAGCATATTCAATAAAAGATGTCTTTGAAAAAAGGTCTTTGCATGTCTCTCCATTTATTCTGAAAGAGAGAACAGAGCAGTGACAAACACATGTGCATACATGTTAAACATCAGCGATTTAATGCAGTTAGTAAAATCCATTTACAAATAAACGCCTGCCGTGACAGATAACAACAAGCAGGGCATTGAAAGGCCAAGAATCCTACACCATATATCAATTGAGCCAACAGTTTTGCATTTTTATTTGAATTGTGTTCGCAGCATTCAGGCAAAAAGAGCAAACATGAAATAATTTGACTCCCTAAACAGTGAAACTTAAGCCTAATAATGTATGCATCACATGAAGAATTCTAAAGCCTTTGCATCCTGTATTCTAGAAAATGAACTATCCATCGCTGTGGGGTTTACCCAGCGGATAAAAAAAGAAACGCAGAATGACCAATGCTGGGATTTTACAGGATTATTTACAAGTTACAAGAATACTCTCATATGGGTGCACGAGCCCGCTGAGCTATCTCAGTAACATGGCAATGGAAGGCATGCGTACACAACCCCCCGCAGGTGTTATTGAGATGGGAAATTAAGGTCCCCATTGTGTTCCTCTTTGCAGGTCCTGCAGAGCTATGAATTTCCCATAAGGCATTGATGAAGCTGCCGCTTCTGGTTTTCCACAGATAATATGCTGACTTCACTGTTCCTCATATCAGTTGTTTCTCATTTCTGCCGCTCGCGTCTCACAGGGCAGAATACCTGCCAGGCATGCTGTTATCTTGCACAATTTGTTTTTCGCTTGCAAGTCCACGACTGCAGCAAATCTCTTTTTGCTTAAATAGAACTTTCTTGCCAATAGCGGCCAACAAGACGTCCCACCTACCAGGGTCCTGTGCCGTCTGACCTAGCGTCTCTTGGTTAGCATACTGTGGATTACTCGCCCTCCTGTCACCCTCACACAGCCTCTACCTCCCTCCCTTGCCTCTTTCAGACTGCCCTCATGTCACCCTCGCACCTCACACCTCTCCAGCCTCTACCTCGCCTTACCTCTTTCAGACTGCCCTCATGTCACCCTCGCACCTCTCCATCCTCTACCTCCCTCCCTTACCTCTTTCACATTGCCCTCATGTCACCCTCGCACCTCTCCAGCCTCTACTTCCCTCTCTTGCCTCTTTCAGACTGCCCTCATGTCACCCTCGCACCTCTCCAGCCTCTACCTCCTTCCCTCGCCTCTTTCACACTGCCCTCATGTCACCCTCGCACCTCTCCAGTCCCTACCTCCCTCCCTTGCCTCTTTAAGACAGCCCTCATGTCACCCTCGCACCTCTCCAGACTCTACCTCCCTCCCTTGACTCTTTCAGACTGCCCTCATGTCACCCTCGCACCTCTCCAGCGTCTACCTCACCTGACCTCTTTCAGACTGCCCTCGTGTAACTCTCACACCTCTCCATCCTCTACCTCCCTCCCTTACCTCTTTTACATTGCCCTCATGTCACCCTCACACCTCTCCAGCCTCTACTTCCCTCTCTTGCCTCTTTCAGACTGCCCTCATGGCACCCTCGCACCTCTCCAGCCTCTACCTCCTTCCCTCGCCTCTTTCACACTGCCCTCATGTCACCCTCACACCTCTCCAGTCCCTACCTCCCCCTTACCTCTTTCACACTGCCCGCATGTCACCCCGCACCTCTCCAGCCTCTACCTCTCTTCCTTACCTCTTTCAGACTGCCCTCATGTCACCCTCGCACCTCTACAGCCCCTACCTCCCTCCCTTACCTCTTTCACACTGCCCGCATGCCACCCTCGCACCTCTCCAGCCTCCACATCCCTCTCTTGCCTCTTTCAGACTGTCCTCTTGTCACCCTCGCACCTGTCCAGCCTCTACCTCCTTCCCTTACCTCTTTCACACTGCCCTCATGTCACCCTTGCACCTCTCCAGTCTCTAGCTACCCCCTTACCTCTTTCACACTGCCCTCATATCACCCTCGCACCTCTCCAGCCTCTACCTCCCTCCCTTGCCTCTTTCACACTGCCCTCATATCACCATCGTGCCTTTCCAGCCTCTACCTCCCCCTTACCACTTTCACACTGCCCGCATGCCACCCTCGCACCTCTCCAGCCTCTACTTCCCTCTCTTGCCTCTTTCAGACTGCCCTCATGTCACCCTCGCACCTCTCCAGCCTCTACCTCCTTCCCTTGCCTCTTTCAGACTGCCCTCATGTCACCCTCACACCTCTCCAGTCTCTACCTACCCCCTTACCTCTTTCACACTGTCCTCATGTCACCCTCACACCTCTCCAGCTTCCACCTCCCTCCCTTGCCTCTTTCACACTGCCCTTGTGTCACCCTCGCACCTCTCCAGCCTCAACCTCCCCCTTACCTCTTTCAGACTGCCCTCATGTCACCCTCGCACCTCTCCAGCCTCTACCTCCCCCTTACCTCTTTCAGACTGCCCTCATGTCACCCTCACCCTCCATGTCAGCCTCTGCCTCCCTCCCTTGCCTCTTTCAGACACCCCTAATGTCACCCTCGCACCTCTCCAGCCTCTACCTCCCTTGCCTCTTTCACACTGCCCTCATGTCACCCTCGCACCTCTCCTGCCTCTACCTCCCTCCCTTGCCTCTTTCACACTGCCCTCATGTCACCCTCGCACCTCTCCAGCCTCTACCTCCCTCCCTTACCTCTTTCAGAGTGCCCTCATGTCACCCTCGCACCTCTCCAGCCTCTACCTCAGTGGCGTAGCAAGGTCAGGTGGTACCCGGTGCGGAAAATTTCTTGTCACCCCGCCCACATTGAAATTATTAAAATAAGGAAAAAAAATAGTTACACATATTTTTGCCATTTTGTCACCCCCCTCAGTGACATTTTGTCACCCCCTCAGTGATGACACCCAGGGCGGCCCGCACCGACCGCACCCCCCTTCCTACGCCACTGCTCTACCTCCCTCCCTTACCTCTTTCACACTGCCCTCATGTCACCCTCGCACCTCTCCAGCCTCTACCTCCCCCCTTACCTCTTTCAGACTGCCCTGATGTCACCCTCGCCCTCCATGTCAGCCTCTGTCTCCCTCCCTTGCCTCTTTCAGACACCCCTAATGTCACCCTCGCACCTCTCCAGCCTCTACCTCCCTCCCTTGCCTCTTTCACACTGCCCTCATGTCACCCTCGCACCTCTCCAGCCTCTGCCTCCCTCCCTTGCCTCTTTCAGACTGCCCTCATGTCACTCTTGCACCTCTCCAGCCTCTGCCTCCCTCGCCTCTTTCAGACTGCCCTCGTGTCACCCTCGCACCTCTCCAGCCTCTGCCTCCCTCCCTTGCCTCTTTCAGACTGCCCTCATGTCACCCTCGCACCTCACCAGCCTCTACCTCCTCCCTTACCTCTTTCACACTGCCCTCATGTCACCCTCGCACCTCTCCAGCCTCTACCTACCCCTTACCTCTTTTAGACTGCCCTCATGTCACCCTAGCGCCTCTCCGCCTCTACCTCCCACCCTTACCTCTTTCACACTGCCCTCAAGTCACCCTCGCACCTCTCCCGCCTCTACCTCCCTTCCCTCTTTCACACTGCCCTCATGTCACCCTCGCACCTCTCCAGCCTCTCCCTCCCTTACCTCTTTCAGACTGCCCTCTTGTCACCCTCGCACCTCTCCAGCCTCTCCCTCCCTTACCTCTTTCAGAATGCCCTCATGCCACCCTTGCATCTCCCCAGTCTCTAGCTACCCCCTTACCTCTTTCACACTGCCCTCAAGTCACCTTCGCACCTCTCCCGCCTCTACCTCCCTCGCCTCTTTCACACTGCCCTCATGTCACCCTCGGACCTCTCCAGCCTCTACCTCCCTTACCTCTTTCACACTGCCCTCAAGTCACCCTCGCACCTCTCCCACCTCTACCTCCCTCCCTTGCCTCTTTCAGACTGCCCTCATGTCACCCTCACACCTCTCCAGCCTCTACCTCCCTCCCTTGCCTCTTTCAGCCTGCCCTCATGTCACCCTCGCACCTCTCCCTTGCCTATTTCAGACTGCCTCATGTCACCCTCAAACAGCCTCTACCTCCCTCACCTCTTTCTCACTGCCCTCCCCTGCTCTCTATCACCCCCCTGCTCCTTTGTCTCCTCCCTATCAGTCACCCACCCAAGACTGGCTCCTTCAAATACATTCTTACTCTGATTACCAGTGAGAAGGTCCAGATTGTCAACTGTGGTGAATGGCTTTTGTCATTTTACAGCTCGGCATGAACAGCACTGTGCTAGTTCTATGCTTAAAGACTTTGCTGTAGAAATGGCAAAAGACTTTGGGGCATATTAGCAAGACCCACGTTAAAATTAACGCTGTTTTAGCGGCAGGAAACTGCCGCTAAAACAGCGATAATGGGCTTGCTAATATGCGTATGGAATTCCAATAGAAGCCCAGGTTAGATGTCCTGCACATCTAACCTGGGCTTCTATTGGAATTCCATAACGCATATTAGCAAGCCCATTATCGCCGTTTTAGCGGCAGTTTCCTGCCGCTAAAACGGCGATAATTTTAACGTGGGTCTTGCTAATATGCCCCTTTGTCCCTTTCTATCTCAGCGTGGATGGCACTGTGCTAATCCTATGCTTAAAGACTTTGATAGAAAAGCAGACATTTGAGGTGAGCAGATCTAGAGTGTCGCTGGTGTTGAGAGTGCTCTGTACAGGAGCTGCTTTCCACCTAAACTTGAGAACTACCCAGAGTTCTCTGCTTCTTTTTTTGCATAATTTATGCGTCACTCTATGCCTGAAAGGGTATTGTTTTGACTTATACTGGGTGCTCCCTTGTGTCTGGACAAAGCTATACCTCTCTGAAGAGCTCTAATTAGAGCGAAACACTGTGTCAGGGGTTATTTTTACTCATTTCAGGTTGGCTTGAATGGTATTTTACCAATTCAAAGCTGTAATACTGTGCCTGGAGTGGTGAATGGCTTTTGTCATTTTACAGCTCGTATGAACAGCACTGTGCTAGTTCTATGCTTAAAGACTTTGCTGTAGAAATGAAAAAAGACTTTGTCCCTTTCTATCTCGGCGTGGATGGCACTGTGCTAATCCTATGCTTAAAGACTTTGATAGAAAAGCAGACATTTGAGGTGAGCAGATGTAGAGTGTCGCTGGTGTTGAGAGTACTCTGTACAGGAGCTGCTTTCCACCTAAACTTGAGAACTACCCAGAGTTCTCTGCTTCTTTTTTGCATAATTTATGCGTCACTCTATGCCTGAAAGGGTATTGTTTTGACTTATACTGGGTGCTCCCTTGTGTCTGGACGAAGCTATACCTCTCTGAAGAGCTCTAATTAGAGTGAAACACTGTGTCAGGGGTTGCTTTTACTCATTTCAGGTTGGCTTGAATGGTATTTTACCAATTCAAAGCTGTAATACTGTGCCTGGAGTGGTGAATGGCTTTTGTCATTTTACAGCTCGGCATGAACAGCACTGTGCTAGTTCTATGCTTAAAGACTTTGCTGTAGAAATGGCAAAAGACTTTGTCCCTTTCTATCTCGGCGTGGATGGCACTGTGCTAATCCTATGCTTAAAGACTTTGATAGAAAAGCAGACATTTGAGGTGAGCAGATCTAGAGTGTCGCTGGTGTTGAGAGTGCTCTGTACAGGAGCTGCTTTCCACCTAAACTTGAGAACTACCCAGAGTTCTCTGCTTCTTTTTGCATAATTTATGCGTCACTCTATGCCTGAAAGGGTATTGTTTTGACTTATACTGGGTGCTCCCTTGTGTCTGGACTAAGCTATACCTCTCTGAAGAGCTCTAATTAGAGCGAAACACTGTGTCAGGGGTTGTTTTTACTCATTTCAGGTTGGCTTGAATGGCATTTTACCAATTCAAAGCTGTAATACTGTGCCTGGAGTGGTGAATGGCTTTTGTCATTTTACAGCTCGGCATGAACAGCACTGTGCTAGTTCTATGCTTAAAGACTTTGCTGTAGAAATGACAAAAGACTTTGTCCCTTTCTATCTCGGCGTGGATGGCACTGTGCTAATCCTATGCTTAAAGTCTTTGATAGAAAAGCAGACATTTGAGGTGAGCAGATCTAGAGTGTCGCTGGTGTTGAGAGTACTCTGTACAGGAGCTGCTTTCCACCTAAACTTGAGAACTACCCAGAGTTCTCTGCTTCTTTTTTGCATAATGTATGTGTCACTCTATGCCTGAAAGGGTATTGTTTTGACTTATACTGGGTGCTCCCTTGTGTCTGGACAAAGCTATACTTCTCTGAAGACCTCTAATTAGAGTGAAACACTGTGTCAGGGGTTGCTTTTACTCATTTCAGGTTGGCTTGAATGGTATTTTACCAATTCAAAGCTGTAATACTGTGCCTGGAGTGGTGAATGGCTTTTGTCATTTTACAGCTCGGCATGTACAGCACTGTGCTAGTTCAATGCTTAAAGACTTTGCTGTAGAAA